>JAFBJW010009053.1:10169736-10769736 GCA_016785235.1 Pseudorhombus dupliciocellatus | reverse complement strand
TTGTGTGTGTATGTGTCACAGCATGTCAAAAGACTGACCCACTAGATTTTTTTTCTGTTCACTGATTGAGGATTTGCAGTCAAATGCTCCTGCATGTGTGTGCAAATATCAAGAGCAAGTAGTGGAGAGGGAAAATGGGAGGAGGTCAGTGAGCAAAGGGGGAGGAGAGGGAAAGGTTTACCTTCCCTTGGTCACTCATCTGGAACTGATTACACACACACGCTCACCCACACACCAATAAACCATCCTCATTCTGGCCATAACCGGCAAAGAACGAGTTCCTCCTTCCTCCCCGCTCTCCTGTCTACTCAAGAATGAAGCCTTTTTCTGCCACATCCTTCCCTGTCTCTCTGATCTGCCATCACCTTCGTCTGTCTTATCTTTGAGTGTCGTGCCCTGAACTGCTGCTAAATTTAGCGGAGGTAAAAACAGGGAACAGTTTGATGTGGGAGATCTTGATGCAATCACGCAGTTCAGTGACAAAACTTAAAAATTAGCACTTTATTGTCAGCTAAACAAACCTCTGCCTTGACAAAGGTAGACAATCAAGCAATCAAAAGTCTTATACTTAGACAATGGTGGACAGAGTGCGTGTTTGTCCATTTGCGTGTGTATGAAAGAGACGTCAGTTGTGTCTGACAGCTCATTTTCCTGAACTCCTTTAAACTGTGGTGCACTCACACAAAAGCAGTAAGGGACAAACAGGGCAGTTTGGGCTGTCGCTGCTTATCAAATCACGGTAATGACATCCTTCTGTGTCAAGTCCACACACACACACACACACTGAGTGTCACTGAGGTCACTGTTCAGTTAGCTCAGATGCCTCTCCTATCGCTCACTCCAGCCCTGCAGTGTGGAGCTGAGGCTGTGTTTGTCTGTCCTTGTAGGAGGAAATGAATCACACACATGTAGCCTATCGATGGTGCTGAGACTGATAGAGTCACTCACAGAATACTGATGAACTCAGAGGTGACAAGAATGCTGGCAGAGACAGTTTGATGAATGAAGGAAAGAGGAGGAGAGCTGCAAATATAATGGTTTTTACAACGTGACACTTTTGTATCACCATCATCTGATGTAATGCTGCGATAACAAATTCATACTAATCCTTATATAAAATCTACATTAGACTTTTAAAATCAAAGTTGGTTCAAAAATAGGTTTATTCATTTAAATAAAGTGTATGTGTGTGTGTGTGTATCCATGGGAATGTAAGCAAATAACAAAAGGGAAGCTTTACTTGGGAGAGATACCCAGATGGGTCAAAGAGAGGGCACTGAGAGAATGAGTGTTTATATTCTCGCAATGCTCCTTACAGTATCAGCAATAGCTCCCTTACTTGTTTCTAGACCCACTTTTTATATCGTTCTTCCTTTTCCTTTTTTGCAGTTGGGCAGCTTGGCTGCTCCCCAAATCTCCGATAATTTGGAATTTGGAACAGCATGGCTCTCATCTCATTATGGCTGCTTCATTGCGAGTGTGTGTGTGTGTGTGTGTCCAAGCCAACAGAGATTAAATTTCCCTTTTTCACTGAGTTTTTGGCAAATGCCTGACTTTTCCTATTCCTTCAAAACAGGAAACGTAGGACTTACAACTGATTGATTCACAGTTTCTTCAGTTTTTTTTTGTCAAGAGGTGGTGGTTGAAAACTACATGTGGAAATTAGGTGAATATTTTGATGAAAACCATGAAGAAAAATGTAAAACTGAAAATAGGTGCAGATTTCTTTTATTGTGGAGTTAACAGTCATATTGTGCATCTTTATGCTATCAGTGGTTCAAACATTTTTCTAAAAATGGCTAAACACTAAACAAACAATTGTTGTTACTATTCCATTACGACTCCCACTCTCAGCAACCAATTAAAAGTCTGGCTCAAAATACACTATTTCAGCAACTTGTAGGAAATACAGTACAACCATTCAGATATGCAGAACAAACAGTGAAGTACTGAATACATGCATTCACATTCATATTCCCCTATGTGACTCTCAAACATACTGCTTTCATATGGGTCTGTGTGTGTGTGTGAGAGAGAGAGAGAAATATAAGCAGATTATTCCATGTTGCCCGGTGTGTATTTGGTGTCTCATGTCTGGCAGGAATATGTGTGTTTGGTCGAATGTCTATTTGTGTGTGTGTGAAAGAGAGTGTATATTTAAAATCCATGTTCTATTCATTATTCTACTCACTCTCCTTGAGTAACAAGGTAGTCTTTATTCATAAATACGAATGCTTGCCAAAGTTTGAGTGATGCGTGCGTGCGTGCGTGTGTGTGCGTCTTGTTGACATAGCTAAGGAAGCAGCTTTCAGACTGAGGTTGCATTTTACCATTAGCTGAAATGTTGCTCTGTGTGCACACACCTCCACAGCTCAGACAGTGTATCGACTGAGGGAAGGTAACAGGCTTGTTATTGATAGATGTTTATTTATGAGTGGAGGACATTCACTCTCTTATTCCATTTTTAGCATATGGACCACCAAAGACTATGACCCGGACTCTCAACAGTCAGAGGACGTTTAGGAGAAGTGTAATCGATTAAATGACCAGTTAATGTTATAGGAGTTCATATAAACGGGTGATTGGATGTACAGTGAAGCTGTAGGAGCGTTGCCTGTGGATATCTCAGTTTTTTTCTACCTGTCAGTCACTCACTCACTCACATGTCACACAATTGTCGGTCTCATCAGTTGTTATCTGTCTGAACCAACGTCCGCTGAGAGATAACCTGTGTTTATCACAGGCTTATTGATCGGACACACATACAAACTCTGCATCTCCATAGCTCACGCATTGATTAAACTTCACTAAACAAAGCATGCCTACCCATCACTTTGATTAATACTGGACATGCACCGCCTCCACCCAGACGATGATGCACCGAGCAATACAAATAAAAGTCCCTGTGAACCTGCGGAAACTGATGTGTTGGACGTTACTACCAGTATAGATCACCATGTGTCATTAGTGAGCCGATTGTTTCATCTCAGGCTCCTGGTGAAAGAGCAGTCAGAAATCAATCAGAGGGGAAATGTCTGCAAATGAAGAAGCTTTGCCGAGATGATGATTGATGTATTGAACATGGTGGAAGTCATGACTCTTTGAGATGCAGCCACACTTGGTAACAACTATTGTCGATTCTGATTCTGCCTGTTTGCCTGGTCAGTGGTGATGCTGGTAGCAATTTTCTGACTCTGAAACCACAACATCACATTAAGTCCTGCACTTCCATGGGCCCCTAATAATGGACACGTCAAGAGTAAAACTGATAAGATAAGCAGTTCTCTGGATATGCAAGCCGCATACAGGCAGACAGAGATTTCTGTAAATAGGCTGGTGATATACGTTGGTATCTCAGATACTGGGCCACTTCAGGCAGTGATGCAGCACTTCTGCCGTTCTTACTGAATAAAATACAAATGAGCCTAAAGTTCCCCATGTGGTAAATAGTGACTGTGGCCCAAATAGCGCTAAACTAATTCTGGCCACCTTTGGCATTGTTAAGACTTCCTTATGGACTTATGGAGGCCAATTCTGGGCCAAAGCTATCATCACATCCTCCTCATCACAGGAAGTAAAACCCTGAGTTACAGGAGGTTATCTGAGGATGTAGAAGAAGACATGCAGGTGGCAAAATCCTGATCGCCTTTTCATTCCTTGATACTGAATGTATTTTGTGTCTAAATTGTACTAAATTTCACTTCCTTGAGCCCTTAACAAAACAAATACCAAGTGTGAAGGTCAGTTGAAGAAATAGATTGCTGAAAGTATATGCAGTGAAAGTGAATGTCAGGGGTTATTTTCTTCAATAGCACAGAAGAGTCCCACAGTTCCACCTTTCTGTCTCGATTGTCTGACCTGAGGTCAAATTACTGTCTCACATAAGCAAGCTCCCAGTTTTCTGTAACTATCACTTGTGCAGGGTCTGGAGCCCACACCTGACTTCAGTGCTCGAGAGGAAGAGGCTGGTTGAAAGCAGGAGGTTAATTACAGTCATCATGAGAGTTGGCGGCAGCTAACACAGATGTTGAATTACAGAGCTCTTAACAGTCATAGATCATACACTGACACTACACCTACACTCCAGATCATAATTAGCCTGCAGGATCTCTTTAATCCCAACATCAGCCTCAAGGGCCCAGACTTTCATAAAGAAAACTATTTCAATTTAATGACCTTTTTGTCAGATGAAGAAGCTTACTTAATGCTTTGTATGTTCACTGGGGTCAAATCAGGTTTAGAATCAGATTCCTATCTGCCTGTGTGCGTGTGTTTTGCTTGTTAACTTTGATTTTTGGACCAGAGGGAGGCATGGCAGGAGGTTTGGAGTGGATTTCCTCTCTGAACGGCTCCAATTAGTCTGGAAAAATCACATGCACATATGCGCGCACACACACACCTGAACATACTCACATATGTCCATGCACACAGGCACAGAACTACACAAACAAGTTAGATTAACAAAAATATATCCCCAGTTCCACAAAAAACAATGGACACTAATTGCTTTCTCACACACAGGCACACAAATGCACCACACAAATATTGAAGACAATAAAGACAGAAACAAGCAGTGGGTACTTTTATTATTTGTATATAATAGTTGTGTTTTTCTGTTTATTCCAAACTGAAATAATGGTTTCATGTCTCGCTGGTACATTTTCATACTGATGTGACATTCTATACATCTATGGGCGTTTTTGTCCCCACTTACAGACCATCAACATTCATGTCATGCTCTGTCAGTTCAACTACAGAGGGTATTGAACAGGATTTCACAAAGGTTCCATGAACAGGCCATGACTGTCAACATGTTGAAAATGTCAGCGGATGTTTACTTGGATGCTGATTCAGCCAGTGCTGTAATTCACATGTTGATACTGTGTTATCACAAACGATGCCATTTAACGTGGGAGACATTTTCTAATATACGCATTTCATATGGTGACCTCCTTTCTGAGATGTGAAGGAACAAGAAATAGTTAATAGTCACCTTTACTGAGCTACTCTCCCTTCTTCATTAAATAGATCTTATTTCCTTCTAATGGGAACTGTAACTAAGTTCATGCAGAAAAAGAAAAGACAGGAAGGAGAGAAAGTAGAAGGTGACTAGTTCTTTCCATTGTCACCACTCTCCTTGTTGTGAAACGGCCGCATGTTTCCTCTTTAGACCAGAACGATATACAGTATGTGTGTGTCTTCACCTCTTCCCTCAGGCCACTTTGTTTCATTGCATTTTTTCTGGAGTTCACTATAAATATTCATGGGCATGGCTTGTTAAACATGTCTTTTCTCTCCTCTCCTCTCCTCTTGTCTAAATCCCTGTTTCTCTCTCTTCCAGGATCCCTCCTTCTCTCTCCTCCTGCACGATAAGCTTCAGGTGCCTAACAGTTCTCGACTGGCGTGGAACGAGCGAGACAGTCGCTGCGATGTTTGTGCCACTCACCTCACTCAGCTCAAGCAGGAAGCCGTGCACATGGTCCTCACCCTCGACCAGTGGGACCTGTCCCCCACCTCATCCCCCCCTGCTCTGATTGGACGATATGGATCTCAAGGACCCCAGGTTCCACTGGGAGCATCTGGAATACCAGGAGTTCCTGGGTCACGGGACTGGCCTCCCCCTTTTCTCCCTTCCGCGTCCTCCTCGGCGGTAGCTTCCACTTCACATCTGCCTCACCAAGCATCCCAGTCGCCTTCTCCGAGCCAAAACCAGACCCCGACACCGAGCCCCAGCCACGGACCATCCAACGGCAGCAATGGAAGTCCTTCGGTGCAGACATCTAGCTGTGCTCCCTCAAACACACAACCTCAAGGTCCAGGGCACAGACTGGGGTCCAAGCCCAGCTCCTTAGGTCTTGGAGGTGGGGTGGACAGAAGGAATGGGTCTTCAGGTTCGGGAAAAACAGCTGGTGCCCAACAGCAAGTGACTGGAGTTAACAGCCCCAACAGTAGCAGCAATAGCAGTAATAACGGTAGTGGAGCAGTTCTGAGCACAGCAGCTCTACAGGCCCATCAGCACATGAACCGAACCAACGGAGGGGTTACACTCTATCCGTACCAGGTAAGCTCTCTGCAGAAATGTGCATGTGTGTGTGCATTACATTTACGAAAATGGAAATGGAATAAATTAGTTCTATTGTAGGCGAGAACATTGAACAGAACAGGAACATTTTTCAGTTTGTACCTGCCTACTTTAGTGTGACCCTGTTCACCACCCAACGTCTGAGATAACATGTTCAAATCTCTCCTCCCTTCTGTTCTCCTAGTCAGTGGAGGCTGTATAGCACATCTATACCTCAGGCAAACTGTGGGTCTGTGTGTCTCCATGTGCACATCTCTGTGTTACTAGTAAGATAAGGAGGGAGTGCGGGAGGCAATTAATTTATGTCTGATTGCTGCAGCATGTATAATAATTAATTTTCCTTTTGAATCTATCTGAACAGATGAGATCCATATATTTTTAAATGTAGTCACTCACAGTTTCAATAAATCTGGAATACATGTCAGTTATTCTACTTACAAGTACAACAAGGACTGCAAGTAGTTAATTGAGCATCCTTTCAATGGTGCCTGCATACAAAAAATAAGGCAACTAAATTTGAAGGCACTTATATAGATGTTCACTGTTACTGTTTGATTGTTGCTGTAAATATTTGTGAAAGGTTTCATTGAAAAAATGTATTAAAAATACATAATTTGGAGTAGTCTATAGAGCTATATAGGAATAATTAGACGCAAAACACAATGACGCAGAGAATTCCAGTGGTGCAGAAAAGTGAAAGCAGTCATATGTTCACTGGTGATGTGCTTGAGCTAGTGGAATAAAAACCATCTCAGCCTGGTAATGATGATTAAAATATAAGATATCAAGCAGAACCGGGACATAATGAAGATATTTTCCTGTGGTGAGGTCAGTCATCACATTCTTGAAGCCGTTAACAAGCTCCTATCACAGGTTAATCAAAAATAGGTCCTTCAACAGGGTTGAAGCAGAGTGTGAGGCAGCAAGTTAGCACAGACAAACTGTGAACGTGACTGATAATGGAAAACAGAGATAGAAGAGGATATGTAAGGAGGAGAGAGGGATTCTAGAAAAGAGAGGAGGATGGTGGAGGGAAGAAAACGCTGCGGGTGACGAGTGGTCTAGAGGTGGAGAGCTGAGACTCCTGGGGAGATCCAATGGGGGGGGTGACTGTGTGTGTGTTAACGTGTGTATGAGAATGTACAACAGATGTAATAATTCATACAGTAATAATTAGGACTCCTGGGACTCTATGTCACACACCCGCGGTACCCCTTCACTCCCTCTCTCTCACACACACATGCACACAGAATCACTCTTACTTAGTCCTTACGCCTTTCTTTCCTCTCTCCTATTATTTCTATCTCACTCACACTTCATATTCATGTTCTCTTCTGTCTTGCGGAGTCGCCATCTCACTGTATATTTTTACTCAGTCCATGTCTTGAATTAGATCTAGAGATATGGAATCGTATGTGAAAATGACATTGTACAGTCTCACCAATTGTTTCCTTGCGGTCAGAAATGAGACGTAAGAGCAGATTTGTATTCTGGCGACCTGAGGGAGGATTTCCTTCCTCTGAGCTTAGTGAGTACCTTTCGTTGGAGGTGTAAAATGTTAGTGAGTGCCTGTGCTGTAACTTTGACTTTGACAGAAATGGTGTTTCAGCAGGAAAGGAGAAACAGAGCACGATAATAAATCACCTATGTATAGACTCACCCCAACCAGAGGGACAGAGAGACAGAGGAGGAGGAGCTGAATGGAGAGATGATCAAAAAATGGGTAGAGCACAAGGGAATTAAGACAAATTACAGTAAAAGAAAGAAATGTAAAGGATGAGGAAAAGGTAGGAGAGATGAGACATTTTATGATAGAGCCTACATGTGGTATATTAATTTATAAGAGGAACATGAACTCTGAGATCAGTCTGTATGAACACTGAGATGAATAGATCCGCTTTAATGCTCGAAACATAAAAGACCACTATAGATGCACAGGGAAGCTTTCACAATGGCTGATGGCTGAATGCAGGCCAAAGGAGGAATATCTGCCTAATGCTCCTCAGCAAAGTAAAGGAGAACAAAAAATAGACTATAAGACAGAGGGAGAAAAAAACAGCAGCAGGAATCAATTGGAAATGCGTCTGTTAGTCTCTAGAAATGCTACAAACAGCAGCATCCGTTTTCATATATTGGATTGAATCAGTTTTAATGACAAGAATCACCGGTAAATACACCTTTAATAGCAGCACAAGAAGATGTAGAGGGCTGAGGGAGGGGGCGATGCACCAAGGGAGCCAGAGAAAAGGAAACGACCTGTCTGCCGGTGTGGAGCTGACATTAAAATCCTGCTGGGTCAGCAGACTAAGAGGTGACACACCAAAGGTCCAGGCTGCAGAACTAATGGCTGAGGTTAGACAGAGGCGCGCTCAGTGATGTATAGTTCTTTAATTTCCTCCCAGAAACAACACAGACACTCTTACATCAACTGTTAGCTGTTATTTAGTGGCATGTCGTCAATCCACTACCTTAGACTGTGCTGAATCTGTTTGTGTCGCATGTTTAATTTGTGTGATATCTGAACATGTGATCTATAAATACAGTCTGTGTTTATATTGAGTAGGGTATGTACAAGTTTCAGGGCTTTTTATGGTGATGGTGTATAATGTGACCCCTGTGTGTGTGTGTGTACACTACCAGTCTTTATCCTTTGGGGGCAGTGGGTGGTCAACTACATCCTCCTCTTCCTGCTTTTGCTTGCCCCCCCCTCTGCCTCTCTCTCTCCATACATAATTTACTCCCGATCCATTTCCTCCTTCCTTGCCCCTCTCTCCTACATTCCAATTCCTTTTGTGTTGTTTACATTCCTTTCCTCCCAATCTCTCCATTTCTATAACTCCATTCAACTGTAATTTTTTTCCTACTTTTTTCCCCTGAAAGGGCAGCTTCTCTCTCTCTCTCTCCCCCGGTAAAAGCAGGCCACACATTAAGTACATGGACACAAGAACATACAGCTTTTAATTTCTGCCTCTTCTCACAAACCTGAACTTTCAGGCATAATTTCTGTGGCGTTTGTCTGTGGCATGTGGTTGGACAAATATGTTATAGAATAATATAACCCGAAAAGAGACAAATGAGGAGGAGAATCCTGGGAAAATGGTGTTTGTGTTGTAATGAAGATGTATGAGGCAGCAGGAGGACAATGCATTGTATAGAAAGAGGAGGAGTCTGAGTGACAGCATAAGAGTTGAAGTGTTGTTTTCTTTCCACTTTATATTTCTGTGGAAAAAATAACATCACATTAATCAAAGCCCCACACTGACAGGCACAATCAAAGCACCAGGTGTTATTTGAAAGCATAGTCAGCCCATTTTACCACTTTCACAGAATCATCCTCAGTGATCAATATACAGCTAAAAAAAACTTCCATCTTTATTCTTGTTTACATGTTAAAGACCATGGTCTGATTACGACATCAATTCCCCTTAATGATGTAGAATTCAAATACTCCAACATGGAATTGCAGTATTATGCCACTAAGACTCACATACGTAATTTAATACTCCTCGTGTTTTAATTTAATTATCGATAATCTGAGTATGACCCTGCTATTCAAGGGGAGGTTTACATGGCAGTGGTGTCTGATTCAAATGACTGATAAAATCAGAATGCTGAAGCTTCACTACAAGCCACATATTCTCTCACCACCTATACTCCAGCTCTCAGCTCACATTACAACCCTCTGTGGGCACATTTCTTTCTGCACCGTGCAAGTTCTGTCCCTCCTCCCATTCACAAGGATAAATGAGGAACCAACACAACCAGCACGTATTCCATGTAGCTCAGTGAACCTTAATTCCATGTGTTCATGACTCCTTTAATAATGCAGGGGGAGCGAGCCAAGTCTGAGCATTTGAACGGGTGTAGATGCACAAAGGCATAGATAAACTATAGAGGCATCTCATTTACAATCGGTAATTCATCAGAGCAGTGGGCTGCATGCCGGGACCCTGGGAGCCCTCAGCAGTAAATATATACGTGCAGGGAAAGTGATTTACACACATACACACAGGTGCAGAGAAGTGCAGCAGACATACATGCTTGCAGGTTCATTCTCACACAAGCTCTCACTCCTTTATCGGAGTGTGCGGGTGTGATTTAGATCAGCCAGCTGTCTGGCCACTGGCAGCACATAAAGAACTATAATCAATAATCCATATTTATTTCATGAATGGGATGGCTACACGCATGAGTGCAAACACACAAACATGAACACACATGTCGTGTTACAAAGGAATTTCTTCCTAACTCATCAAAAGCAGGTGGACTGCCATATAATTTCTTCTTTGTGCGTGAGTATGTGTCTCTACCATCGTCTGAATGTGCTCCGGCTCACACTGACACCAGCCCAGATAGATCGGTTGCTTTCTTGGTTTTCCAAATACAGAGACAACATGGCCCAGTAGTCGAGGCATAGACCATGTAATTGCCACACTCAGCTCCAGTCAAGGGACTTTGCTGCACGCCATGCCATCTTTCTTTCTCCATATTTTCTGTCTACAGTATATCTACACTATCACCTGAGTAATAACGGCAAAAATACCAAAAGCAAATCCTATGAGGGTTTACATATACATATAAACCTTCTGTATTCATACCACGAACCCGATTCTCCAGTAACTGACACACAGGGCAGGAAATTTAATTTCTTCTGAGTTCAAAGGTCACTGTTTGTCCTCACTGTCCTCTCTACTGCATCTGATAAAGCCCAAATGCAGGGATGATCCAATAATAAAGGATAGGTGAATAGTTTCAGATGGCAGAGTGGAGAAACGGAGGGAATTAGGCAGAATCAATGGCTTAAAAAAGTGGTGAGGAAAGAAAAGAAGAGAATTAAGGGTGACAGAAAAGGAGAGAATTCTAGGTTAAACTAGAGAAGAAGAGGCTAGTGTGTGTGTGTGTGTGTGCATCTGGCTCTTAGTCATTCATGCTGCTAGTACATCCATCTCTCATTTATAGATTTTATATCTTCACAACAACAGATTGCTGATACTGAGGGAGACTCACTTCACAATACTTGACAAACTGTGCATGTGGATCCTCGTGGAACAACGAAACACACCCACAGAGAATGTGTCAATAATTGCAATGCTTTAAACATTATAAAGCTTTTTTTGTCAGTGATGTTTAAGTCTTTCTCTCTCACCTTCTCCCTCTCCTCCTCATCAGATCTCCCAGATGATCTCTGAGGCCTCGAGAGAAGGACTGTCTGAAGCTGCCCTGAACCGCCATAACACACATTCTCCTTCTCACACCAGTTCACCCTCACACACCAGCTCTCCCTCTCACGCTCCGACTGTCACCACCACAGCACCAACCGCCACCTCCGCTGCTGCCTCTTTCTTTGCCAGGTAAGATTTTTTTCACACCGAAGTTAACTGACAGAAGCAGGGGACAAGTGTGGAGCACTTTCCTCGTGGGTGCATGTCAGTGCATGTCCTGTTCAATCTGATCTGCCCACACAGCGACATGCACAATGAGATATTTATTATAGGATGAGAACTGACATCCTCACTTCACATGATCAAGTGCAAAATTGACGGATAAGAGTCTGATTGATATAGATGTTTGAGGGCTGATATTGAAAACCCTTTCCAATACCTATATATATATATTGGCATGATATATTTTGTCAGTGATTCCTACGTAATGTAATGAAACCCTTATGCCAAAGAGGTGTTATTGAGATTGAAGATTTTTGACTTAAGCCAGGAAATCCTAGATAACTAAATAAAGAGAAAGCATAGAAGCAACAGAATATATAATAAAGTAGGAAAGTCGAATATTATCTCATATTGTGGTGTATTGGCACTTTTATATACAGTATATGATTGGCACACATAAACCCCAATACCAGTATGTCTGTGTATGGCTGCTTTTAGTGGCCATCGATAAATCTGTCACACTTTATTTGTGTCAACTGTCACTGTGACTGAATGGCAATAAATAAAACTAGCTGGTATCTACATTTTCTTGAGGCAAGCCACAGAAGGCAACTGTATCTTAGCATACTAAGATTGTATATTGCACAATGAATAAGATGAACAGCCTGGAGACGAAGACAATTTGCATTACATAGAATGTTATAAGATCAGATGTAGTTTAGATTGTGTTTAAATGTCAAGACAACACCACATTTATGCTACTGTCTCTCATATTAACTATTAACTGATTGTATGATAAGTGTACTGACTTATCTTTTGGTGTGTTTGTGTATATTCAACTGTCCAGTCAGCATTCATCAGTGAGCTGTATGTTCAAATCCAGTGCAATGCACAGCGACCCAACAGGAATGAGATGTGGCTAATATGGTTAAATTATTGATGAATAAACATGGGAAGCTCAAAATGAATGTATAAATTATTCATGGCTAACAGAAGACTGTGAGTTTGTCACGGTGTCTGAAGTAGTGCTGAGACGTCAGATCTAATGAGCTGCTTTAAATCACGTTTGAAATGATTCCGCCACTATCCATTCCCCCTCCCCTCCTTCCCTCTCTCTTCTCCTTTCGCGACCGAGCTGACTCGTAAATTGTATGGGACAAAAAACATGAGCACGTAGTCTGTCTCTGTAGCTTTACCTCTATGACCCCCTGAACTGTCAGGTAACAAGGCCATTTTACACAAACACACACGCACACTCACATCTGGTTGACATTCCAAACGTACAACCAGCTGTCTTTCTTCGATTTATGAGCATTCACCTTTTGACTGAAAGAAAGGGCTTTGTTTAAAGGTGCAGGTGTCAGTGTGTGGACATGTGTGTCGAAGTGTGTATCTGGCAGTCAGTCTTTTCCTTCCTTGTTTAAAGATGTGTAATTACGACAGATATTCAGTCATTTCCTGAGTGTCACAGGGTTTGATTTGTTTGGAGCTCAGTATTTCATTTACACACACACAGTTTCCCCATCACATGTGTACGTAGTAGGAAAAAACAAAACAACAATGTAGCCTATACTGTTTCACCTTTTGACTTAGGTGTCTATGAATGTGTGTTTGTGTTTATGGTCGAGGGAAGCAGCCATGCAGTGGTGCTAAATCCCATGGTTGTCTAGGTCTTTACTCACAGACGTGGACTGCATACAGACACTCTTATTACCCATGCGTATGCACGTGCACATGCACGCACACACATACATACACTCTCTTGCTCACTGTTTGCACACATAACCAGGTCTCCTCTCACCCAATCTCTTTTGTCCTCCTCATCCTACTCTTTCTAGCTCCACCTCACCTCAAAGTCTTTCCTCTAATTGCCATCTTCATCACTCGTTCTCTACTTTCTCACACTCTTCTTCCTTTACATGGGGCTTTTTATTGGTCTTCAATTCTCTCCTTTAAAAAAAACTGTTCAGTTTCCACACTGACCTTTTCTTTACCTCGGCTAATGTGCATGTGAGTAATATCTTTCATTAGTACCAATCTGTCTATGAATATGTCACCCTCACACAGCCATGCTCTGTCTCCATAGTGCTGCAGTGGCCCTCAGGGGATGCTGGGGTTGAGCATAGAGACATACTCTCCTAGGTGTGTCTGTGTGTGTGTGTCTGTGGATGCCATTTTTCTCACTGGGGGAAGGGGATTTCTATCAGTGCAGGAATTTTTGGCTGCATGCTCCAAGGATTGGACCTTTAGGGATTTGGCTGTGTGTGTGTGTGTGTGTGTGCAGTTGAAGGTTGCAGAATTAATGAAAAGGTCTCAAGTGACCTGGTGAATTGGGAAGGTGTTGTTGATTTGAATGGAGATTGGCTGTTAGATAGGGCATCTTGTCACTTCCAACTGTTTTCCACTGTTTCCCCTTAAATCTAAACATGCCACCACTTGATAATTGGCCCCCAATTAGCCACAATTAATCCTGGTTGATTGATTATTTAAATTGGTGGTCAGTGGTGAATACATATCAAGGGCATATGAAGTGCCTAATTACAGCACTACTGCACGTTGCTGTCGCTGTTGCCCATGTATACTTCAACAGTAACTTAAAGCAGTTTTCTTTTGTTTCAAAAGAGAATAAGAATGCCTCCTGTTCTTTAAGTGGCTGTAACAGAGAACTCAGCGATTATATCCATTCAATGATTTCCCCTTATTTCTGATCATGTATTGTTCATGAGAAAGTGTTGAAATATTTATGTTTCACATTAAAATGTCTAAAACAACTAGGCTTATGTTGCATATTTTGTAAAGATGTCTACTTATACCATCCAAAAATGAGAAACATCCCCTTTCTTTAATGGTAATTAGACGATTTATTATTTATTTTTCATCACAGTTTGGTGCATAAAAGTCAATATAACTTTATCACATTACCTCATCTGTGAACATGAGTTCTCCTGCGTGCTGTCAAGTAGATTTCCCTCAATAATTGTGATTGAAACATAAATGACATCGAAGTAAATGTTTTGTTTTTGGAGGGGAATGAGAGGCCTCTAGTGGCAGAAACACATACTTATCGTGACCAGCTCAGATATTTACAGCAGCTCACACGTGGTACAGGACAATCATGCACCTGATGAATCATGTGGACATTGTAACTCCATGTTAAACACACCAATGTAATAATATTTTATTGCTCGTGCTCGTGTTCACTTTTACAATGCAGTTTATCTGGTGGTACAGTAGTGTTGTAATAGGAAAGAGTGTAAATTGGAAGGGATGTGCAGTGAATAGATACTGTATGTCCATGCAGGTGTTAATGACCACACACACACACAGACCATTCTCTCTCCTTATATCTCTCCTCACTTGACGGCCTGTTAAATAGGATGTCACTTTCTACAGAGAAAACTACACAGTCGTCGGACACCAGTAATAAATCAGCCTGGTACGTCTTTGTGTGTGTGTGTTTCAAGGGAGTCTTTGCATGTATATGTCAAGAGTAAGTGTTTGTAGTGTGAAAGGAAGAAGAAAACAAAGCAGCAGCATATTACTGGCTGGAGCATTTGTGACCTGGACTGCTTTTAACAAGAGAGTGACGCATGAAGGGACAGAGGGGCAGAGAGGCAAGGATGGATGACAGGATCAATATATGTAAGGAATGCTGAATGGATGGTGGGATGGATGGCTGGATATATGGAGGGCAGAGAGGAAGAAGGAGGCAAAGGGAGACAGCAAAGGATGAAAATAATGAGATAGTGGGGAAAAAAAAGGAATGTAGTCGAGTGAGAGGGATTTAAGATTGGAGCCATGAGTGGAGGTATAATGGAGGAGGAGGAGGGGTAAATAAAAGCACAAGGGGGTAACAGAGGAAGAGCTGATGGATAGAGGGATGGAGTAGATGGATGGATAACAAGAGCCCTTCACTCTAGTGCTTGATTGGAATAGATCCACTTGGCCAAATCCCCGGCCACTTGTCATTAAACACTACCAATTAGCTTGTGTGTGTGTGTGTGTGTCTACCATGCTTGAATTGTGCCATAGATTAAACCGGTCAGGGTGGGAGAACATAATGCGAAGACAAATATCTGGTGCATTTGAAGGATTTGTTTAAGAAACAACAACAACAACAAGAAATGTGACACAGGTTTTTCACCATGAGCAGCTGCATTCATAAATGACCAGTAGAGAGAAAATACAATGCAGCAAGCTGCATGTGGGGATCTCCACCAGCATAGCTGCAGTAGCCATGCTGCTCCTATTGTTACTTCGATATTAATGCAGCCACGTCCCTCACTGGATCCCCAGTTACACCATTATGATTTTTGAGATGCAGTGAATCTAGTCTTACATAATCTGCAATACATGTATCTGTATGTGGTGTTAAGCATTCATCATATAATGAGAAAACCTGTAATCACTTCTGATCGCATTTTCTGCAGTAGCTGTGTAAGCTCAGCTTGCACATGGTGTAAAACCACTTAGTGGTCTCCTTGTGGAGCTTTGTTTCATACAGTGTGTGCGCTCACACTGACGGTCACAAACACGCACCTACACACCGATTCACACACAAATCTCCTGGGAGAGCTAGTCAAATGGTGAAACGCTTCGTCGTTCTATGGGTCACTGAATCCACATCTCTCTTCCCCACACCTCCCTCCTCCTCTATTTATCTCTCTCTCCCTCTACCACTCTCGCTCCTTCTCTCTCCCACCCCCCACCTCGCTCTCATTTCTGTAACCTGCTGCAGTTAATTGAAAGCCAATGGTGTGAGAATATGGCTCTTTGACAGAGAGTGTGTCAGGGCGCAAGGTCCTCTCTTCTTTCTCTCTCTCTCTCTCCATAATCTTAGCAATATATGTGAGGATAGATGAAAGCAGAACAGAGCAGGAATCCCTGCCAGTGCTGTTTTAGAAATGTTTTATTTCATTGTCTCATGAGTGAAGCTGCTTTAGGATTTTCCGAACATGGTCCAGGAAGTCTGGATTTCTGCCTCTTTTAATTGTAGTCTCATCATTTGCAGATAAGGAAATACATTTACATATACAGTGCCCTAATATTAATTTAGGAAGAAATACATTATATTTTTAAGAGAAACACTGGAAGTCACAAACGTAATCACAAGCAATCATTCATCATTCAGTATGCAAACTAAAACCAGTTGGACGTGATTTACTTTTGTGCCAAGAGAAGCAATGAGAAAGAACCTGTGTGATGTTAGAAAGGCGAGAGCCAAGAGAACAGGGAGACAAAGAAATGAGACGCCGAAGTTGCAGATTAAAGCAGAGGAGGAATAAGGAGCATTTTAGAGGCACAACATTATTCATATATATATTGTGCCTACTTTTGAGCTAAATGCCACAAGGGAATTGAACAGCGAGAAAGCAAATGAGCCACTCCCTCACCAGATGTTGGTACATATGTAAACAGCAGTCTGTGTGTGTGTGTGTGTTGAAGGGCATATAATCTAGTCCTATTCTGCAATTAGCATATTACTATGGCTGTTCTGCGGTAAACTATGAGGGTGTAATTATAGACGCATGTGGGCAGGCACATGTGCCACCGTTTCTTACTGTCTCCCCTCCTCCTCACATCTTTTGACTGAAACGTTTTAATTTTAACATTAATCAGACTCTCCTACTCTGCTCCTGTTTGCTTTTCTCCCTCAGAGCTGCACAAAAGTTAAACTTAGCCTCTAAGAAGAAGAAGCAGAAGACGGCTACAGTCACGCCCCCAGTGACATCATTGTCCTGCGACCCCCCTCTGTTTCCCACCAATTTCAGCTCCGCCCTGGTGGTGGCCCCTCCCCCAGCTCCACCCTGCCTTCTCCGCGCAGCCAATAAGATAAAAGATACTCCTGGGCTTGGAAAGGTAATGGAAAAAATTGCTTGAACTGAATCATTGTCTTACCTTTTTTTTATATGCTATATTTGCTACGGAAGAGTGACAGCTAGAGGTTAGTCAGACACATAACTATTTAATAATAAATACCACTTCTTTATGATGTGTGAAGAGACAATTCATCTCAGACTTATTATTCAGTTATTATTGTAGATTTTAACTCTGAGGGTCAAACTAGGGATGCACCAGTCTGAAACGGACACTGGTCTGACACTGAGTCATTACTGTGCAGCAATGTCCTTGGTCTGTGGTGATGCTGGTTCCAGTCACGTTAAGCCATTTAGTTGTGGTTCATAAAGACCAACTGCAAAAGCCACAGAGCGGCTCACAGGTTAATCAAAGTTCATAGGAGCTCGACTCGCACAACCAGCAACAGGAAACAGTTGTCAATGTCATGAGAACAACCATTGGTGTGATCAACACTGACACTTATGTTGAGTCCCAGCAGCCAGAGTGCTGGTAACGTGTTTACTCAAAGTTTACACATAGTTTCACCCTCAACTTTACACTGTACTTTATCAGACCGTTAATAGACACACTTGCCAAGTAATACATCTGATAAGATGAACAGTTCTTCAGATATGCAATTTCATAGACAGACAGAGAAGTAACGGAAATACTAAATAGATTCAAATCTTACAACATAACTGTACATATATATTTGCTATATTCTGTTTGGGTAGCTATACTTAAATCAAGCCTGATGATGCCTTAGGAATAAAAGATGACACTGGTGTTGGATTGGTGAATATCCAAAGGCGTATTGGTGTCAGGACTGAAAAGGTCCGGTCAGAGACTTACAGAGAGATATAAGGTCAGGTGTTTTGTCACTTGATTAAATATCACAAATCAATTATTTTTGTTAAATTTATTCAACTCATGCAAATCTAACTGTAGTGTATTAGAGGACTAATTACGGAGAAACTTGCCTGTTGCCTAATTTTAACATAGTGTGTCAATACACAAGTTTTAATTTGAATATTGAGGTTGAGTGGCAGCTTTAATTAGATTGGCTTTTAAGTTGAGTTCTACTGCAGTTTACAAAGTACTGGTATGAGCTCAATATTTCACGCTGTTGTATTTTATCATGACCTTGGGCAGTTTGTCTGAGTGTGTGTGTCACCCCTGCTGTACCATAGTGAAATGTAGCCTAATGGTTACCACGGTAACACATCTCAGGCTGACAAAAGTCATCTGTCACCGTTGCTACTGGTTGATGAAACATGTGTGTATTGTGGATGGGGGCGAGTCATGCTTCTCAAGTGTGTGCAATATTGATCGTCCATGTAATGAGTTTTTAGTGCCCCCTCCTCCACAGTTTGAGCGTCGGGGCCCACTGATGGCATGTCTGTGTGTGTGTGTGTGTGTGTGTGTGTGTGTGTGTATGTTTTCTTACTGGGACAAAATAAATGAGAATGGATAACAAAATCAAAACAGCAGGGTCCTTCACTGGAAGCTTCACAGGGACCCCACACAGCCCTGTTGTGTTTTCATGTGCATGTTCACATGGGTGTAAGAATTCAATTGTAAGAGTGCATCACAGTTGGATGTGCTCATTGTGTCTGTGAGCTCCTGTCTGTGTCTGTCAGTGGACTGCAGTATGTTTGGATTTGTCTCCATGTAGCTGAATGTTCTTTTTTAATTGGGCCTTTATTGGACAGTGGGTAGTGAACAGCAGTAACACAGGGGGAGAGGGGGAGAGAGGGAGGGAGGGGGGAGAGAGAGAGAGGCTGGAAACAAACCAAAAATCTTGTGGTTATGTGGCTTGAACCAATTGGCCACTGGGCCACTCCATTAAGTGTGTGTGACATTGTGTGTGTGTGTTGTGTGGCATGTACATTAAATACCAGAGGAGAGGACAAATCAAGCTCATGTCAATTAAATTAAATTACATTTGTAATGAGATGAAGTAAAACCTTCCTTAATTAACATAGTATTAAGAATAATCCAGTCAGAAAAATATTGATATATAACTATAATAAAATCAATGTGCAGCCCTGGTGTTTTATTGACTTTATCTGAATTCCACAAATCTGCCATATTTTGATCTATTTCCTGATCTTTTTTTTCTTCCACTTATAACAATTTAATGATGTAAAATATGTGTTGTAATCAAATAAAGATAAATAACTAAAGCAACATGAATAAAACAAGACAGATATATCACAATAGAAATCTGTTTTTAAACCAAAACATACCATGTGATTAATATGATGCTTTCTCATGAGCCACATTTATGTATCATAAATCTTGAAATCTTAGAGATATATTTAGTCTGGGTGTTTAATATATTAATTCTGTTTTTGTGCAACTGATTATTTTATGTCTGGTATTTTTTTCTATTCTTTGTTTCTCCTTTGAGTCTCTGTCTCTGTTTCCCTCCATATGGAGGTGACAGATGTCTCCTCAGTTGTCAGGGAGACAGATTCACACTTATATATTTACAAGGGCTCACAGACACAACAGCCAAATAATACTTATAATACACATGCCAACATAAAAAAAACACATATAGAATATGTTAGGAACCATATTCACATAAAAAGGCTGTCCTCACACAGGGCCTCTGTGGTCTCATTGTGTAATTCCTGGCTTCTGTTAATCCCACTTTGAGCCTCTGTGATCTTGTCTTGCCCGCTGTGCTGCATACAAGTGTCTGCTGCTACTGCTGTTTAATTACATCTATCAGACACCGTCCTCCTCACAGTCACATGGACCTCTCTCAGCTGCCATTCTGGTGTCATCTGTGTTACCGGGGGTCTTTGATCACAGTGTCCAGTCTGGCTGGTAGACTGCTAACCCTCAATCATCTGTGACGAATCAAAAAGCAAGTCAGTCTTTAAAAAAATAAAGTCATTTCTCATTATTTTATTGTTCAAGCATTGTTGACATTTAGGGAATGCTTTATTTGAAGGTCAACACTATTGTACCTTCTCATACCTTTAATTAAGACACATTGTACATAATGGTGGATGACTCATCCTATAATTTAAAGACATTTTGAGCCAGAGTCTATGCTACAGAGATTGATGGAGCAATGGTAGTAAAGTAGTGTCAATACACATATGCATGCTTGACCATTCAGGAGTTAGTCTCTGCTGTTAATGCAGCTAGCTTGGTTCTGAGGCGAGCTTTTACCTCCTGTCAAACCAGAGCACATCCCCCTTTCTCACAGATACTTTGTGTCTATGGAGAAGGGTTGGGATATTTTATAAGCTAAGTTACACATTCTCATGTTCCTGATTTTTAAATTCTGCAGTCACTGCTGTGTGTGATGTGCTAAGAGAAGCAGGAGAAATACTACCAAGGCAGAGAGATATTCTGGTATTTGGACCCCAGCAAGCCTGCTCTGTGAAATCGATTGGTGCTTGCCAAGACCTAATCAAGTACACTCGCATCCAGACCCTCATGCACACACACACTCACACACACATGCAAACATATGGGAAGAAGAAAATGGCTGTGGTGACATTTCCCCAGTAAAAATGTCACCTGCAGTGGGGGTCGGTTCCCTGCTGAAATGGCATTTGCACAGATTCACACTCGCTCACTGGCTTGCATGCTCACAAATTCATGGGATTATAGTGCACAATGAAAGATGTCAAGGAAGCAGCAAAGCCCCTGGTGGAAGTGTGTATGATACATCTGCAGAATACGTAGGCTTGTCTGCGAGTGTGGTGGGGCGGGGGTTAGTGTTCTCCCTGATGTTAATACGGCAGAAAACAGATTGAGACATCACGTTTAAAGCCAGGGGGAAATCACCTGCACAGGTCAGATGTCTTGCTGCGTGTGCATGTGTGTTACTGAGAGAGAGAAGAGAGAGAGAGAGAGAGAGAGAGAGAGATGGTATGAGTTTAGCCCTGTTACATTTAGGGATGTTGAATTTAATAGAATCCCTCAGTGGATCTGTCTGAGTGACATCTGCTTCTCCTCACCTCACCTTCTCCTTCACCTCATTTTAATCAAATCAGCCAGCTGGGAGTCCTCCACTCAGACCAGTGACTGCTGGGGAAGACATGTAATATAGGTGCATATATCATCACTTAAAAAACCCACTGCACCTAATATAATAGACTGAAATATCTCCGTGTGAAAAAGACAATCATTGACAACTTCAACACAAATCCTGATCACATTTAATCTTCAGGTAGGCCACATGAAATTAAAAGTGCCAATTAACAGTTAAATGACAAATCAGATATATTTATTCTACAGGAGGTTGCTGCATACACACAAAAACAAATAGTCTTCCTCTTCCATCCCTTCATCACTGCCCTCTCTGCTCCTCTCCATGTCTGAATGCCAATGAAAGACTGGAGGAGTTTTTCCCCACCTCTTTCATCATCTGCAGACAGCATTATGCACACACACACGTGTGCGCGCACACGCACACACACACACACACACTGCGACTTGACCTTGGGGGAAAATGATACCATGACAGCTAATCAATTTTTAATAGGAGCTACGATCCCTCTCAGGCCACAAGCTGTGTGTCGTGAATGAGCACATGCATTTTCCATGGATATTTGTATTTGTGTGTTTTCGTGCCAGTCTGTGTGTAACCATGTCTCTTGTATCAAAACCGATGAATGAGTCTGTTGTGGGAATCGTAACTGAAATATTAATGCTGTTAGTGTTGGCAGTGCCTGATCATGGGATTTAGTTGTATAATGTAATGGTAGTATCGCAAAAAATGCTACAATACTATTGTTAACAATGATCCTAAATCATTTTATTCCTGATGTATTATTGTATTATGTTGAAAGAAATCACTGTTCTCAGATGGGTATAAAAACATTTGTAGTCATTCACTTCTTCTCTCCTCGACACTATGCTGCTGAATCGTAAGAGAGAGAGGTTCCGAGAGAGCTTTGTATTAAGTGGCTATATACTGTGCTACAAACACTGTGAACATAGGTTTCAGTTATTGCTCACAGTGGGATGGACATGAGTTTCACGTTGATATTTACTCATCCTCAGCAAAAACAATAAAAAGACCAGAACCAACCTGTTGGTTTGTCTCTCAGGACTTTTCTGATTTTCTTACTGGGTCTGTGCCCACATCAGACACCTCCAACCCATCTCTTTCTTGTCTGCATTGGTAGCAAGTGTCCTCTGTGTGTGTGTTGTTAGACTTAGCTATTAGTAATATGTGAACAATATGCTAATGTATTTTTTTTATAAAAGATTAATTAATTAATTTGACAAAATGTTACCCAAATTACAATATTTCATATTTTTCACCATCTCTTTTAAATGAGGGATCAGGTAAGATAGTGGCTCATCCCAACCCAAATTCATGCACCACCATTGTAAGTGAGTCTATCAGAGAACAGCCCCCATGGATGTTCTCATTCCGACAACTGAGCTGCAATGAATACATTAGTTAGAATTAGAATTGATTGACTGGAGCCTGAACTTGCTTATCCTATATGCTATATGGTATTTCTTTTTTTATCTATCTCTGTTTATATGTTCTCCCAGATGTATGTTTCTGCTGTGTTTGGGACCCAATTAGACCACAGTCTCTGTCTCATTGATTTTCTAGCCAATAGCAATGAAGCACTGCGGTGAGGGGATATCGAACAATCTCAGCTCAGGTTTGCTTGCTGCTGCTGAGGTGAATTCCTTTACTCAAATTGGCTCTAACACTTCTCCTGAGTGGTGCATGAGGGTCTGCTGAGGGTCAGGGGGAAAAAAATAACATGACTCTTTCCCTCAACCTCCAAGCTGTTCCAGCTGTGATCAGCAAACCAAGAGGTCAAACATGTTCTGTGTTGAAACAATAAATCACAGACTCAGGTCCAAGCAAATGAATCATTTGTTCATCATTTGTTCGCCTAAATATAGAGGTTTTCACATGGACATATTGAAACTAAATTCTCGCCTAGCATTTTTATATACAATCTATGGTCTCACGCCCTCATACCTTTATTATTCTTCTTCACACTCCTCCACCTTGCATCAGTATCCACCGCAGCATAACATATGAGAAAAAGAGGAGAGAAAAGCATGGAAATAATAGGAGTGGAGAGAAGGTTGGATTATGGGATGGAGGGGGGACACAAAGAGAAGGGAGAGAGTGGAGTAGTCAGTGAAGTTAAGCTATTTCTGTCAAACAAAAAGAGACAGAAGAAGGGAAAGGTCTACACAGTACGTGTTGTTAAAGAAAGCAATGTGGAAAGAACATTGGAGCAGTGAAAAGAAGAGCGGAAGAGACAGATAATAAAGTAATGCACTATGAGAAATCAAAGGGTAAAGAAACGACCAATCACAATCAAGCAGATTTTTATCTACAGCAATGTACATGTGCTGTAAACACCAAAACTCCCTTGGTCAGAACAACAACATGATAGCTGATACATCAGTTTCCCTGATATTGTTTGGTGATCATCAGCACAGGGCCTTGACATTTAGAAAATAAAAGGATAATGGAGGTCAATGGCCTCATGTTCAAGTCTTGCCTTTTCACATATGCATTCAAGGCTGGACAAGGAACAGCACGGTAGCATCACTTTTTAATCATACTCACACAAACACCGGTAACCCTCTACCTGACATTATGAAGAAATGAGCTCTCGGGGGGAGAAGAGTTTATGAGCTACGCCTTGTAAAGCGTGCAGTGGTGAAATCCTTCCCTGCAGGCTCTTACTGATGTGATGGGCTCTTTTATTGGGGTCAGGAGAGGGCGTAGCACCGAATGTGTGTGTGTGTGTGTGTGTGTGTGTGTGTGTTTTCTACACAAACTCTTGACCTGCCAGTGAAGCTTAGTGTCTTAGATTTCTTGGGTCACAGAGGTCACAGGTTTATTGTATTCAAGGGGAATCTCAGTTTATCTCAAGTCGTCATCGATAAACCCACTTTTAGATTTACACACGTGTAATTATCTCCATCTGACAAAGGCTTCAACATCAACACTCTGAAGCACACTCACCCACTCACACAATTTATTGAATCAACTCTCCTAAATTGCCCAAGGCCATTAAATGATGCAACCAAAGGAAATACTGTTAATGTGTTCTGTGAGAGAGAAATATGAAAATAAACAGCAACACAATAAAAGCTATTAGTATGATATTTGTCTGCATGCTCTTTACTTGGCAGTATAATACCAGTAGGCTTTTATGCTTTTTTCAATTATCATTTTAGGATGACGTGACCTTGTTCTGGTTGCCTTTGGTTCTTTGCAGTAGAGAGATAAAATAATCAGCGGTAAATATGTTGGACCAAAGAGGACGGAGATTTTGTATTATTGTTTTATACGAATACTTAGACATTTAGGTTAAAAGCACAGTGAAATAGCGGGGGATACTAAATAATCCTATTTTTTGTAGACATAAAACAACTCAAGGTTGTCAGTATATGTAGGATTACATAATAACATAATATTTATTAATTATAATATTTATTCCTCTCACACATTTTTTTAAATTTCTGATCAAATCCCTGTTGGCAACTGATGGATCTGTACGTAAGTAAACATACACTGACAGTTCAGTTCAGCGCAGTGGTGTTTGGAGTGTTTTGGGATTACTGTGCAATGCGTAATCCCATGGCAGTGTTTAAATGGAAGCGCATGTGTGGAATCACACTTCAGACGATGATTCATCTGATCTAACAAGCACAAAAAGAAAAAAAGATCTCTCCTCCTCCTCCTTCTCCTCCTCTCTTAGGAGCCACATAAACACAGTGGTCCTTTCATCAGACCTGCTCCTATGTGCCTTGTGAAATAAATTCTGACATTGTTAAGGTAGCACAAGGTTTGAAACTCAATAAACTAATAAAAATAGATGTCAAAGTCTTTTTAGTATGACCCTAGTGCTCAGTGGTGTCCAACTCACAATTAGTAATGTCATGAATTGTAAGTGAGATTTTCTTTCTACTTACAAATCTCTACTCCAGATGTGACTTCTACTCTCTTTCACACATTCCTCCATGTATGCATTCTCCATACCACAATCCCAGTATACAATGGGAAATGTAGGGCACATAGAGACACTCTTGTTTGGCTTGTGGTCATTTCGAGGACTGAGGATCTTCTCTCGAATTGAGACGCCCCTTTGCAGCTATGGCAATTAAGGGTAACATTTTACTTATAAAAATAGAGGAACACATGAACAAAATACCTCACCATGTAGGTCATTGATCCCCAACCCATGGGCCGTGGGTCATTTGGTACTGGGCCGCACAGAAAGAAAAAATAATTTCCATTATTTTGTTTTTCACATAAAAAAGTCTGCAGCCATGTCCTCTTGACATGATTAGAAAGTGGATTTACGTTCATTATTATTGTTATTATTATCATTAAAGAGAAAATACCACAGTTTTTAATGCCGATCTTATTATTTTATTTTGTTTTTATCTGCTACACCTTTAGATTGGGCCGTGAAAATATTGTCAGACATTAAACTGGGCCATGGTACAGAAAAGGTTGGGGACCACTGATGTAGGTTACGTGAAATGAAAATTATGCACTATTATATAGTGCATCACTCTTTACCCTGTAATCTCAAGTCCATAGCTGGCTTGCTATGTAACTTAACTTAATATTAATAGGTACCAAGAGTCCTACACAACAGCTGCTTCGCGCCACAGCGCAGTGAGAATTAAGAAAATAGTACCTGTTGTCTTCAATGGCACCTGCTTCGACTGTGTGCACTGAGGCGGAAGAATGGAGAAACGTGTCCCTCCCACTCAGCTCACGCGCGATGTCCAGGCGATCGAGGTTATCTGTCCCTCTTTATCGGTGTGGTCCGCTGCGCAGTCCAGGCGGTGCATAAAATAGTTGTCCGTGCCGGATCTCTTTACGAAGTTAGCGTTAGCCAAGTTAGCTTCTGGATGCAAGTCCGCGTCTCCACTGAGTTCTCACAAAAAACGTCCTCGTAACACAACTACAGTGTTGTACGCTGAGTATGAAGACTCACTGGTCGTTCCTCTTTCACTACACACAGTTATAAACTGAGTTTGTTACCCACATTCACGTGAACTTTTCTTCTTCTCTCCTGGTTCTTCTCACTCTCTCGTGACCCCCGACCCCGTTACTCCAACCTCATTGGCCTACAAAATAAAACTAAATGCTTTACAAAATAAAACTATGCAAACGTGTACGTTCTTTACATTATTTTCAAAATATTAATAATAAAGATCTTCAAAGCATTTTCCTCATTGTGCACACAATTGTTACAAAAATAACATACATATTATAGCATGTGTATATTTTAATAAACTAAATGTTCCTAATACCTTTGCACAATATACAATATTAGACCTCTCTTAACCTTTTTAACTTCTATATGTATTATTTATAAACCCTGTTTTTAATAAATGAACTGTTACTATAGACCTATTTTTCCATAGGGCTACAATGGCGTATCGGTGAGGACATAATATAAAGAAAGCAAGGATGAGAAATAGCAAATCTGCTGTTCTGTGCTGTCAGGTGTTTCGCTGTTTGTGAGACATTGAGCCCTTAACTTCAGGCGTGCTTTAATCTCTCTAGCCAAAGAACGTCTTTACATTTTGTGCTGTCAGTTTTCAAAGCTGTCCCTAATTTACCGTGAGCTTCCATTGAAACAGATTTCACACGATGGCCATCATCCATGTTAGAGCAGAAACTAAAGAACCTGAGCTGGCTGCGTCATAATTTATATTTTACATAACTAAATATACTTTCAGGGTTTGATCCTGCTCTGTTAGATAATCATCTATAGTTTGGCCTGTGGAGGTACTGGTTTCTTTCTCACACTGTAAAAGAAACGTGAAGTAATTGAGCTCAAGTGAGTTAAGACCAGCTACCGGACTCCAGCACAAAGAGCAGTTCACTTGTGTATTCAAAGTTAAGAAAAGCTGAACTCAGTAGTTATCGCTGCCATTATCGTGAACATGCCCGTTGTCATGGATGCCCCATCCCAGACTATGCTTCGACAGAGCCCTTACCTATACATCCAATGTTAATTGATATTAAATGTACTGCTTGTAGTACATGCCACATCACTAACAGTGATTTCAGGCTAAAATAGCAGTGGCAGTGTCATTATACACTTGTGACTGTGGGTAGTCTCAAGTTGTAAATTGTTTGTTCTCAGGAACCCAACATTTCTTGTATTAGATCAAAAATGGAATAAATCACGTGAGACAGTCAGGTGTCAAGGGGAATGTCACATGGCAACGGGCATTGAAATTAGAAGGGCAAAAGTGTGAAAGATAATAAATGATGACAGAGCGCAAGTCTTCAAAATAGAGCGTAACTCTTAAAAGTAAATAGACTCAGGCATTTTATTACTATCTCCATACAATTTAGAATCCATCCAGTGTCCCAGTGTAACTATCAAATATATTTGATGATCAGGGCGGCTCAGATCGGTCCCCGAGACAGTTGCAGTAAAGACTGGATCATAAATCGCTCATAGTACCGGACACTTGGTGCCAATCATTTACCTCACCTAAGCCACACTTTGAATCGTCAGAGGGTAAAACCTGTTGTAAATCTTCTGGATAATGCTTATGCAGCAGCCACAGGGAGAGGAAGAGAAAGTGAGAGAGATAATAAACTGTTGGAAAATACTTCAAACTTAAGGGATCTTTAACTGACAGGGAAAAGGAGTTGTTTACGTGTTAGAATGTTCTGCTCTGATGTGATGACGCAGCGTTTTGCTTCCTCCGATATCAAAGAAAACAACAGCAGCTGTCAGGCGGTAAATTGTGGCTGCTAACACTTTGTGACAGGAGTGGGAGGAAAAGGAAGAGGAGGAGAAAGGGCTAAAACACGATTCCTGCACTTCAGGCTTTTGATGTGTGGCAGTGAGCTGAAGGTGGAGGGAGAGGATGGGTGAGGAGAAGGAGACGAGGGGATTTATGATAGAAGCAGGGAGAGAGAGAGAGATAACGAACGAGTGATGGGTGTTAGGAGATTCTCACTTTGTGTGAATAAGTTGATGAGAGAGAAGAGTGTACCTACTAGTGTAAGATGTATAAAGCTGAATGTTGTGGATCTTTGGGAGTCCTGACACTAATGTGCAGCGGGGGTTCAAATGCATTTAAGCAACAATGCTGTATAAAATATCCCGTTTCAAAAAGAATTTGTGAGGGCAGAAATGGATTAGCAACATGACCACCAGTGTGTTTCCTGTTCCCCTTTGACCCCAGCCTATGTTACTGATTTCTAAAGTATCAGAGCAGAAATCAAAGTTTCTCTTTTCTCCCCCGCAGGTGAAAGTGATGGTGCGGGTTTGCCCAGTGTCGCAGTTGGATGCAGTTGAGTCCAGCTCTTTCCTCAAAGTGGACCCCAGGAAAAAACAAATCACCATAATGGACCCAGCAGCCAATCAGACGCCAAGCGCCGCGTCCCAGAAAAGAGCAGCAGCCAATCAGGTCCCGCCAAAGATGTTTACGTTTGATGCTGCGTTCCCTCCTGATGCATCACAGGTAAGAGAGTGGACTGACTCAGGTCCTTCATGGTTCATAGTTAAACTTAACACTGCAAGGCTGAGGAGAGGACCACTGCACTAGTTATCAAAGCATCATAGATGTTTTATTTACCCCTGTCTCTTAATTTCTCTGTCTCTCTTTCTCTATCTGCCTGTTGCTAGGCGGAGGTGTGTGCGGGAACGGTTGCCGAGGTGATTCAGTCGGTGGTGAATGGAGCAGATGGCTGTGTCTTCTGCTTTGGACACTCCAAGCTGGGTAAAAACTCTCACACACACGCACACGGGCTGGGAACAGCCGAGCGTGTGCAGCTTGTGAATCATCTTCAGCGTGTCTGTCTGACCGCCAGTGTTGCCAGTCTTTCACTTGGCTGTCTCTCCGCTGGCCCTCGTCTATCAGAGAGAGAAAGAGGAGGATTAGTGTCTGCTGAAGCTGAAAGCATTCTCACTCCGCTCTGTCTGTGTTTCTGTCTTCTTCTCGGTCTCTCACTAATCCCTCTGAAGCGGGGTTTTTAGAGAAGCTGTCTTAAAAAGGGTCAGGACCTCACGCTGCTCACCGCAACACGTCTGAACCCATACACATGCAGTGACACAAAACCCCACCACACACACACACACACACACACACACATTAACGTCGACATGTTATTCAACCCCTGTTGTGTTTATCCCTGTACGTTCAAACAGCGTTATCCTGCTCAGCGTGTGATCTCCTTGTATCCAGTTGGAGTTTCCAAGTCCCCTTGAACTGCTGGCAGAGATTTAAAATGCTGCAGTTCAACAGTGAGCTCTCTTTTTCCTGGATCAAACAGTCAGGACGGTTTCTGAGGAACCCTAAAGAGGAAAATGTTGTTCTTGGCCAAATCTACAAAGTAATCAGATTTATAAATGTGTTGTAGTTTGGGTCAATATCTAGAGGCTGTGCTCAGGTAGAGTGCATTATTGTATTTGGTCATTTTTGGTGTCTTTTCCTTTGTTTATGATAACGTTTAAGTCTTTAGAGTAAATTGTTCGCTTTGCAACACAATTTTCAAGCACTCAACTCAAGCCACATTCATCCCGTCATGCACACATTCAACAGCACCTCTATCACACATTATACTCACTCAGTTCGGTGACTTGCCCCATTTTAGCATTTAGAATATAAATGAACCACTGACCTTCTGATAAATGGATGACCCGCCCCAGTTGAGCTACAAGAACAGCTTAATTTGCAGTCAGGCCGATTGTACATATGTAGCAGTTAAGACACACGTTATTGTAGAATTAAGATTTGTCCTCATGAACTGCAATGTCTGGCTGCGGCCTTTGCTTTCATTCTCCATAAATACCCATTATCTGTACTGCTTATCCTTCCAGAGTCAAGGCTATTCACAGCTGGAGGTCACAGCGTATCACAGGAACAACATTCAGACAGAAACTATCCACCACCCCCCTCCACCAAAGTCCCCTCTCTCTGACTCATCTGCAAACATTCTCATTTCACTGAGCCGTTAAGTATTGACACACTGTCACGACTCATGCTGTATAATATGGCTGGAAGCATCATGCCTCACTTGCACCCCCCAAAAGAGACCAAGTTCGACTGCGCTGGATGCTTCAGTTGAGTTTTACAGCAGTGATGGTGAGAGAAGCTTTTACATAATGGAGAAATCCATCATAGACAGTTTGCTCTTTCAATCAATTTTACTGTCACGTTAACACTGTGTAGTGGTCCTGACCTTCCTGGTTTCAGTTTAATAGCGGAGATCATTCTGTGTGATATAGCTGCACCTAAAGCCATGGGTCTTAATAAGGATGCATGATTACAGCATTAACGTTTTTTCTAATTAAAATTGGGAGAGAAACACATGAGCAATTATCTTTGGTTCTGTGGCCCTTGGCTGTAGACACACATGTGGGGTGAGACAGTACCCACACACACACACACACACATTCATAAAGGGTAACACGTTTTTCAGTGAGTGAGAAAATTGAATAAAAGCCCAAATGATCCTGAAATAAATGGATGAACTTGAGGGATGTAATTGAATCCACTGGTTTTAAATTGTGTCTGATGGTTTTTGATATCTGTTATTGGATTACCGGCCTTGAATGGTTCATCTTTTAGGAATGGTGTGTGCGTGCAGCCTCATTTGTGCTCATGTCTTTGAACTCGATACAGAGCAACTCACACATTCTCAGTCCAGTCACTTTCTCTCTGACAGTATCGGCAGTTCTGTTTTGATGGGACCAATTACCGGGAATATACATCAACTACACAGGCACGGACGGACACTGACACAGCTTTATTGCCTGTAGCGGAGCAACGCTTTGTTGCAATGTGTTGTTAGGCCATGGAGCCTTGACAGCTCTTGCAAGCCAGAAGAGAAGGAAACACTGCAGAGCTGGACATACACTCCCAGAGACGTATCATTTAAGACTCTCAGACATCGAGATGAGCCAGACAGGGAGAAAAAAGCAGAGGGAGGAGGGTCGTTAAAGTGCTCTGCAGTGGAGGTAGTGATGCTTCATAGAGCTATTAGAACTGGGGAAGTCCATCCAACTTGTAAAACAAAAAGAAACCCACTGGAAAGCAGGCAAATCAAAGTAAATGACCCAGTGTTGCTTTAAACAACTTCTCATAATATAACCGTTCCCCACATTAAACATTTTACAATGTTTTATTGTCTCTGTGTAGAACAATGTGGACCTTGTGCTTTAGAGGATGTTTCAACATAATACAAACACGAGTGGCATAAACCTGTTCTGTCCATACACAGCCTGCTTGCTTTGTGTTCAATAATTCACAGCCCGTTTTTAGATTTTCTTTTTTTGTGGCAGATCATGAAATGTACCTCAGGTTTCTCTGCATTTACGTCTTGGGGCTGCGGGGAACACTGAGGGAGAACAATGTAGAATTATAGTGCAGCTGACAACCTCCCCTCCGTCCCCATCTCAGAACAAATCATGCACATTTCTCCAGCAGTCTGGCTTTTGATGTCCTCTGTTTCTGCATAATAGTCGGAGTCAGTTGTGATTGTTACCTGTGACATATGGCTTTGTGTCAGTGCCTGTTTGATCTCCAACTGCCTGCAAACAGAGCAAGTGTGTGTGACATGTCTGGATGCTCCATGTGCATGTTCAAACACATCACACACTGATCTATTCATACAAAGTGCCTTGACTTCCTGTGAGCCCTTTTTTCAATACGCTCTTGTTTGATGAACCTGGTTTTGTGTCTTTCAGGTAAATCCTACACAATGATCGGTCGCGACGACTCTCTACAGACTCTGGGTATAATCCCCTGTGCCATCTCCTGGCTCTTTAAACTCATCAACGAGAGGAAGGAGAAAACAGGAGCACGCTTCTCTGTTCGTGTCTCTGCAGTCGAGGTCAGTGCCTCCGATGAGACTTCAGTTTGAAACATGACAGAGTTGATCTGGTGCCATTACTCATCCAGACAATGAAGAGAGGAGAATACTGTCTGTCTCCTTTTGAAGACTATAACTATCAACTATTGACTTTCTATCACATGTAATCTTTGCACTTTAATAAGCATTGCCTGTTTGGCCTGACCTCATTAAATCATAAATTAATAGTGTGTGTGTGTGTGTGTGTGTGTGTGTGTGTAGGTTTGGGGAAAAGAGGAGAACCTTAAGGACTTGCTGTCTGAAGTGGCCACCGGCAGTTTACAGGATGGACAGTCACCTGGAGTGTACCTGTGTGAAGACCCCATCTGTGGCATGCAGGTACACACACACGCAGACATGTAAACATATTGCTGCTGACATTTACCTTGTTTTATGTAATGTGTAATGTGGAAACAGATTCAATCCTCTATATATATGCCCAGCCACAGGCTTTGTTATATTATATTCTTACTTTTTCTTTTTTCTTTTTTAGCCTCAGGCAGTTCTTTGTTGTTTAAGCTGCTATGCAGGCAGGCAGGCACACACTCATACACACACACACACATACAGCAGAGTACAGTTTAAGAGTTCATAAGCTATTAGGGATGTAGAATTAAAATACTGCGTCAAAAAGCAGCTATTTCTGTGCTTGCTTCTTGCTGTGTCGGGATCAAAGAAAATAATCAACAGACGAGAAACCTGAATTCTTACAAACAGTTGGAACATAATTTAATTTGCAATGTACTGATGGTTTAATGATCCATATTTATAAGCATTTCTTAGACAACAAAATGAAAATGCTCCATACACAACCCTCTAATCACCATCATCAACGGTTTGTTTTAGCATTATGGGTGTCTGTGTGTGTGTGTGGGGGGGGGTATTGTATATGCTTATAGGATTACAGGGTCTGATACAAACACATCAGTGTAATCCTTAACTAATCTGACATAATCTCATCAGTAATGATAGCCTGCAGTACCGCCCCACACACACACATCTTAACCTCTCTCTCCCCCTCCATCTCTTTCTCCTGTACCTATACACAAATAAATGCCTTATATACCAATAAGTACAATATAATCAACATCTGGATGTATCTCTTCCCTCCTTTAAACTCTCTTCATTTTTCTTCCCAGCTCCAGAACCAGTCTGAACTGCGCGCTCCGACCCCAGAGAAGGCGGCCTGGTTTCTGGACGCCGCCATAGCAGCTCGTCACAGCAGGCAACAACCCAACACCACAGAGGAAGAGCACAGGAACTCACACATGCTGTTTACGTTACACATATACCAGTATCGTATGGAAAAGACAGGAAAAGGAGGGAGTAAGTAGTATTTGTTTAAACACTGTCACTATTGATAACAACAATGATAAGCTGTCCTAGCTACTGCACTTTTACTGCTGCAGATACTACACTCAACATGCTGCTGCTATTAATACATTTCCTCTGAGCAGCAAAGTGTGGATGTAAACAATAATGAGTGGCAGATCAATCCGTTCAGCTGACGTCACTGTGGAAAAACAAGGAACACACGCATCAGAACTCATGACAGAGTTGTAGGCATGCCCATCATGCACTGTGTGATCCTCGCATGGACTCTGTGGTTGGAGTAATTCACAGTCACATCACACATTCACTCATGTCCATCCAAATAACCAAGTGAAAATGTGGCGGTGGCTTCTTTGTGTGTTGAGAGACAGACTGTGACAGATGTCTGGTGAAAATATCATTGATAATAATTAGTGTTAGTGTGTGTGAGACTGTGACTGTGAGAGAGAGAGGCGGGGATATCACATAGAGGCGATGTGGACGTATATAAAAGACGTAAACAAACCAATGTGGGAACGGGCACTGTTTCCACTCTCACCTGTAATTACAGTTTATCTACATCTTGACAGAACTGTGATTCCAAGTGTGAATTAAATGTGCTTTGAGATGGGGATTGTTGGTCCTCAGTGGAGCTACGCAGTCTCTAGTCTCCTTAATAGTTTACACAACAAATCCATATATAAGTACTGATATTTAAAAATATTACAAGGAAATGTATACTGCTGCTGCAGCTGTGTGACCAGAGGAAAGGCTGATCTCTGTATTGAGATAAACACATACTAACGCTTAATTCAAATGTTTGCTTGACTTGATTTCCTCTTGCTTTCCTCATCCATTCTGGCCCTCCCATTTTCTTAACTTTGCCAGTGTCTGGAGGTCGCAGTCGCCTCCACCTGCTGGACCTCGGCAGCTGTGACGTCAAAGTGCTTGGAGGAGGTGGAGGTGGGAAGAGCAGGGAGAACTCCTCGCCCAGCTCAGCCCCACTGTGCCTTTCTTTATCAGCCCTCGGCAATGTCATCCTGGCCCTGGTCAATGGCAGCAAGCACATCCCATACAAGTAAGGTGGTGTGTGCAGGTGTGTGTGTGTGTGTGTGTGTGTGTGAGAGAGAGAGCAGAGGAGAGGAGAGGAGAGGAGGAAAGGAAAAAGGACGACAGCTCTCCTAAGCTGCTTCAGGTTTTGGGGACTTAATGTTATAAACAACAACAGCTGCTGTTCCATATTCATCACATTCATTTTGCTGGTTAAGTGACTGGCAATGAGAGCAGAGGAGAGAAGAGAGAGGAGCGATGTAGATATACAGACAGAGTCAGAGACAAAGTAAACAGCAAAGCGGGTAGAAAATTTAAATACCCACAGCAGAAAGATACCATAATTGATGTGGTAACATTTATTATGCTCAAGCAGTGTGTCCCCATTCTCCTTTCTCCTCATTTAATCCCTCTTTTCTTTCCTCCTTCCTCCTCACTCTGCCTCTCTCCTTAAGGCTGCCTAGCGCTCTGCTCCTTGCTGGGTTAATTTAATCACCAGCTTTTGCATTTACATTGCAAAACAAGCTGCAACCAACACTGAAGCTGTAGGCAAAGCTGTGCTGAGTCTGCTTTGGCATTAGAGACCGGTGTCAGAAGGTGAGGGGACATGGACATGTTTTATAGATGGATGTCTTATGGTGGAGATGCCTCAGGCCAAATACATTCCCAGTTTGAATCCAAGCTTGCCAGGAGACTCTGTGTGTCTGACCTAATGTCCGCTGGGATGGGCCGCCCCCATGACCCTCAGAGGTTAAGTGGTATAGATAACGAATGAATGGAAGGATACATTGGTATTACAATCAGCACTAATGGGTCGCTCTACACCCAATTCATTTTGATCATAGACATAATGATGTATCAAGATCACGATTACACCAAGATTTGTGATTATTCATCATCATTTAATGGCATCCATCCCATAGTTTCACAGAAAAACAACAATAAAATAAACTAAAATAAAATAAATAAAATAAAAATCTGAGGATAGAATTAATACTCTGTCTATAAGCACATATTTCTCTGGTGACCCAGTTAGTAGATTTAAGATATTTTAGGACAGACTTTGCCAGCCCTAGAAAGCAGAGCCACATTATTGCAGATCTTTACATTTCCTGTGACCTAACATCATTGGGAGCAAAGGAAAAAACTAAAAATGTCTTCAAAGAACTCTTCTCCATTCATTTCATCACAGTTACATGCTGAGCTTGTCTTCCAGCGCCTCACTACTTTGGGATTAGGGTCTCATCCCATTCTTATAATCCTAGCCTGACTGTTGCTGGGTAACGGATGACTTTATGCCAGCTGATCCCTAAAAGTTTGGACATGTAGTGTGTTTGTACGTTGCGCACAGGCCAACAGTCGTCTGTCACCACAAACTCAGCATTATGGCTCCTGCAAGAATCCAAGTATCTCAGGGTGGTCCCAGACTGCCAACAATCTGGCAAGACCAGTGTTTCAGCAACAATATAGACTCTTAGCACATTCAGCCGTTGTCTTCAGGGACTCACTACAGCTCCTTTTCTAAAATCAGACCATTTCTCTTTGTCTCCCCTCAGTCATTAGGCTCCCAACAGTTTTTTGACTGACGTCTCTTCAGGGACACATTCAAAGTTTTTATCTTCCAACATCACAGTCCCAAATTTCGAGATCTAGTCACCATTTATTTGTTCAGCCATCCACTGTACACGTCTAGTATGAAAAGAGAGCATCTTGTCACATTCTGTGGTCCTCCCTGATAGAACTCTACCACAGGCGGAAGTGTGAGATCTTATCCAACAGCAGGGTATCAGCACTTGAATTAACATGCAAATGACTCCTGCATGAGTCATGAATTTACCTACATTAATCTCCTGGCGAGATACCGAGGGAGAGAGAGAGAGAGAGAGAGAGAGAGAGAGAGAGAGTGAGAGCCTGAGGCGGCACACTGAGGAAAGACATCGAGGGAGGAGAGGAAGGGAGCATCGATGAGAAAGAGGAGGTCAAGAAAAGAGTATGTTTGTGTATGTGCATGTATGTGTGTGTATGTGTGTGTGTGCCTGTGAATGTATGTATACGTGAGGAGACATGCCTGCAGGCTGTGTTTCTTGAAAAGGGGGACAGCAGCATGAGGTATTGAGCCACAGAGGAGCTGTACTCACTGTCAGCCTTCAGGCCTCAGGCACACACACACACACACACGTTATGAATGATTGCAGTAGCCCACCCAGGAAAGTCTTTTCTTAAACATACAGTCTAGTTTTTCTCCCTCATCTGTTCTAAAATCACTTTGGGATCATCTCCCAATATTAGACTGTAATATTCAGAGTACCTCTTCTAAGACTTCCCAAGCTTGAGACTGAAATAGCAGCCTTTCAGATCATCTTGCAGAATGAAACAATCACCAATCAATAGTCGCCTTGTGGATCTTTTAGCTTCATTAATATAGATATGTCAGCTTGAGACATAGAACACAACCACAGTAAACATGCTTTTAATAATCCTTTGTCACCTGCAGGTGCCAGAAAAACTGTTTTGTCACATTTGATTTCTGTGCGCTTTCCAACCTGTCTTCGGTGCTCATGTCTCGATGTATGTGCGTTTCCAGGGACAGCAAGCTGACCATGTTGCTAAGAGAGTCGCTAGGCAACATGAACTGCCGGACCACTATGATTGCTCACATCTCTGCCTCACCCAGAGATTTCTCAGAAACCCTCTCCACCATCCAGATTGCTTCTCGTGTCCTCCGCATGAAAAAGAAGAAGACTAAAGTCACCGTGGTGAGTTTTGATTGAACCTCGATGCTGCGTTAAAATTGGGAGATTATTCATTTTATGCCAAACTAAAACCTTCAGTACGTTAAATGCATGAGACAGTCCCAGGTAATGTAACTCCGACAAATGGACACTTGACACTGTTAATCAGCGTGCATGCCACGCTTATAATGAAACATGCACATCCTGCACATACTCTTATCATTGCATTGGATAATGTTTTATTTATGAGGTTCATTTGAAAATCTTCTTCCTTAACGTGACCAACAAGTTAAAAATACTTTGAACACCACACATTTTGTCACCTCCTCTCCCTTTTCCATCGAAGCAGTGGGCAAGCTCACTTCAAAACTGCTCAGCAGGCTTAAAAGGGGTTGAGTCACTCTCTCTGTCAATTAAAGGCTCTGCAAATCAAAAACCGAGTGACTATATGCTCTCTGACTGCTCCTGTCTTCCCTCTCTCTGCAGCAGTACACCTCCAGCTCCTCTGGAGGAGAGAGCTCCTGTGAGGAGGGCCGCATGCGCCGTCCCACCCACCTGCGTCCTTTCCATCAGCGCGGTGACACCGACTCCGACCTCCCTCTGCTGCGACTCTCCAGCGATCCCGACGAGTACTCGAGCAGCGAACAGTCCTGTGACACTGTCATCTATGTGGGCCCAAATGGAGCGCCGGTGTCGGACAGGGAGCTGACGGATAACGAGGGGCCGCCAGAGTTTGTCCCAATTATTCCTGCTCTGCTACGAGGAAAAGCAGCAGAGCAGCATCAAACACAAAGTCAAAGTCAGACAGCTGGAGTCCAGAACAAGGTAAATTACAGCAATAAGACAATTCAAAAGTTTGTTCTGAAGAAAGACAAGACTTACCTCGGAGTGACTTCTGCTCCGACAGGTGCAGTGTCAGCAGGAGGACCAGCCCAGTGGCCCCTCTCAGGCCTCTCAGTCACTGCTTGGCCAGCCGTTGGCCCCCGTCCCAGAGGAAGGAGGGGAGTGCCTGAAGTGCAACACCTTTGCCGAGCTGCAGGAGCGGCTGGACTGCATCGATGGGAGCGAGGAGGTACGGTTCTGTCCTCTTATGCGAGGAAAGACAATAGTTAGATGTTCTAGACATGGCAACGTAGAGTGGCATTCCAATCAGATTTAATCACAGTTATAACAGCCATAACATTGTGATACTGAAGATTTGACAGATTGATTGTTACAATGAACTTTATTCAAATGGAGAAATGATTGCTGTTTACAGCTTGCGTTTACTTTGGCAATTTCCTTTCAATTTAAAGAAGCATATTTCATCCTGTCTACAAATTGAAATAGCCCTGCTTCCAACTGTTTGTACACATCACATATTGTCAATGACTCAAGTGATTTGTTCTCATCCATCGCCAGTGATGTTCTTTCGGTTAACAATGTGTTTTTACTGGAAGTTAAATTGACGTATCGTCTGTTGCCCTGAGAGCTCGTGACATTGCAGCTTCGGAACATGCAAACAGGCACAACACACGCAAATGGAGAAAACACCTCCAGCACAAGTGCAGCCAATATAAACCATGTGGAAAATCCTCACAACACAATGTTTTCTCCATTTGTTTTGTCTAGTTGCAGGCCTTTTTTGTTATTGTGGTGCGTTAAGCAGTCAAGGACACAGTACAAATCAAACAGTGGTAAATCTTGCGAACAACACGGTCGGCTGTTTTTCATCCATGACTCTAACCCTTCGTTCAGGTGGCAAAGTTTCCCTTTGAAGAGGTTCCAGCGAACAAACAAGGTGCCAAACAAGAGCCATGTGTATCTTCATCTGTTCCAACTCCAGCTCCTGCTGCTCCTGGCTCTGTGGCCCTGTTGGATACAGAAGCCAAAACAGGTAAACAGTTTTTATGTCATACGTACGCTGTGTGTCAGTATTGTATCCCTGTGTAATGTACTGTGTAATGTATCAATAACTTGGACAAACTGGTTATTCAATGTTCATCGTCACCAGGCTCTGCGTGTGCCATAGACGGCAGCGTGCAGTTCTCCTTCACCTCAGCAGCCCCTGTCTCCAGGAGGAGAACCAATGACCAGCAGCTGCAGGAGATCAAGGAGGTGGTGGAGGAGGCAGAACTGGCCCAGACTATGATCCACAGCCTGGCTCAGACATCTGGTTGCTCCATAGTCACCAGTACCTGGAGTGTCACAGGAAGCAGCAGCATCACCTCCAACCCCCTGCACAGGGTCAAGGGCTCCCAACTTCACGATAGGTGAGGTCAGACCCCGAGTGGAGCTTCAAGAAAATAGAATTTGGACTTAGCTGTTGCTGTTAGCCTTTGAAATGTATTTGATCTGAGCTGACATGATGTATTTCTTGGTGTCTGTCTCTTCTACAGCCACGAGAGTCTGAATGTGGGCGTTAACGCTGAGGGAAAGACACGTGCTCTAGGATCACCACGTCTTGGCATTGCCAGCTTGACCAAAACCTCAGACTACAGGTGGCCAACACATGAACTGCATTTGGAAAACCTTGAAATAATAACACAAAAAAAAAAAAATCTTCCTGATGTTTCTTTTATCCCTAACCCAAACCATAAGCAGCATCACACGGGTTGCATGTAGACTAACAAACAAAGACTGACTCCATTATGTTTGATTCTTGTATTTCTCCTCAGGCCTCCGTCCTCTCCATCACAGCGCTGCAAAGTGTACACCCAGAAGGGCGTGATGCCGGGAACGCCCCCCCTGTCCTCACACACTCTGGCTCAAGATGGCCAGGCCACAGAGGCCCTGATGTCTGACAGTATGTATTTTTACTTAAGAAATATATTACACTGAAATATATATTGGATTTCATGATTTAATTTTGTTCATATGTTTTGTTTCTATTTTCATATATCCATCTTTATTGAAACAATGATGCTGATTTAAGTTTAAGTTTAATTTTCCCTTCCAGAAGTACGTCATCATATGCATTATCATCTCAATGTTTTGCAATGATGGCAGATGCTATGATGTATTAAATAGTTTAACTCAATAACAATGGAGGGGAGGTCTGATACTGGACTCATAATCTGATGCCAATTTCCTAAATGCACCAGTGCACCAGCCGGTGCACATATTCTTCACCTGGAAAAAAAATAGATTACGATGCCAAATGTGTGTTTGTGATTCCGCAGACAGTCTGGCCGCAGACAGTGGCCGTTCCTCCACAGAGTCCATTCTGTACAGAACGTCTCCAGTGGGCATGAGCCCACAAGTCCGAGAGCCAACTCCGTCTCTGTCTGCCAGCCTGGGCTCGGCTGAGACACTCTGTGACGATGATGTACCACCTATACCCATGGACACATTCAAGGATGGTGAGCTGCAGTAGAACAGCTATTTTTAACACAAGGACAAGTCAATCATGAGTCACATGCAAGCCCTTAGAGTTATGATGAAAAAGACGTTACACACGCGTAAACACCAAATGGCTAGGAGATTGAAAATCTCTCTTCTCTCTCCTCCATCTGTAGCCTCAGAGGCAGCTCTACCTGTGGGAACGGTTGCACCGCTCTCATTGGAGGATGTACTGGTATACGGTGTGGTTTCTGGAGGGCAGGAGGACCCTGATGTTGCAGCTCTCATGGAAACACAGGGCCTGACCTGTCTTCCAACCAGCATTATCAGCTTCAACAGTGAATGTGACTCTGTCACTGCACTCACTGCAGGCTCTCAGGACCTCAACATCATCAGTGGTGCTGCTGAGAATACAGCTGTGCAGGATTATGTTGTACCTGAAAGTCTGGCAGTAATTTCAGGGGTTACGGAGGTTGTTGCCATGGCAGAGGTAAGTGTGACTGACTTTGCCTGGTATTTAAAGTAACTCATTTGGCATATGGGTATGAAATCCTTAGTTGTTCTCTTTTGGATTTCAGGTGGCAATGGCCAAGTTGCGGATAGAAGGTGAAGCCTTAGCCACAGTGATGTCTAACGGTTCACCCATGTCATCCTGGGTGAGCGACCTGAGCCTTGGCAGCGATGCTGATCAGTCTCTCCACAGCTTCAGCCAGTCTCAGAGCCAGCAAGGGGAAGCATTAGCTGAACCTGATCCCAGCCAGAGCTCTGGAGTTGAGGGGCTTGTTGAATATGAAACCTGTAGCAACCCAAGGAGAGGGAGTCTGGAAGGCGAGGTGATGCTGCAAGACAATGGCAGCGATAAAGGAACCAAAGACAGGCTGAGAAAAATGCCACCCTCCATGGCTAAAACTAACATTCAGATTCTGCCGGGACCCAGTAACCTCTCACCTTTCAAGACCACAATGAGCATTCACCAGTGTATGGCTGTCAAACCCATGATGATCCAAGAGCCAACCCTGCTCTCCTCACCTACCAAGATGAGCTTAATGAAAGATACAAGCAAAATAAGTGTACCAATTTTAGCCTCGATTTCCAGTGAGATGAGCTTTGATGACCCCTGGTTGAAGCGTGGCATGGAGGAGGCAAGGGCCGGGGAGTCTGGGTGTGAAGGGAAGCCAGAGAAAAGGGACATCGACCATGTAAAATGTCTGGGTGGAGCTGGGGCCGGAGACCACCAGGGCTTCTACAAGGATGGTGAGTATAAGAAGTCATGCATCTGAAATAAAAGATTTGTATGAATTTCTGATATTAAATGTAGTTCTTTTTTCCTTGTTCCATAACCAGGGGTGGATCATTGCAGCTCTAGCTCAGGTGGTGAGGTTGTATCTCCTCCAGATTCCTTTAATAAGAGAGTGGTGGATGGTTGTGAGATGGTTGCTGTTGTTGCCCAGGGAGAGTGCCTCAGTATGTACAGCCCAGACATCCACCGTACTTCCAGTCTTCCCCGTGGCTGGCACCGTCTTAACCGACACGATGGCTTAGACAATGGAATGGAGTACCGCAACCTTGGTGTCACAACTTCAACTCCTTGTAGTCCCCGTGCTACGCTTGACCGCCGGGGATCAACTGGTAAACAGGGCTTTTTCTCCCACAAGAAGGGTGGGATCCCACCGCTGCCACCGGTAAGGAAGTCCAGCCTTGACCAGCGCAGCAGGGCGGCCAGCCCTCTCCCCCAGCCCAGTCATGGAGTCTCACTAATTTGCAGCTTAGTAGATGATGTGGGGCTATCTGCCACCAGACAACGAGGCTCCAGCATTGACAGCAGCAGACTTTTCAGCGCCAAGTTGGAACAGCTGGCAAACAGAACCAACTCACTGGGTCGGGCACACAGCTCCCACAGTGGTTCCCACCATTATGACTGCTTCTCCCTGGAGAGAGGTGAGAGCTTGAGAGGAGGAGGAGTAAGGGGAGACAGCACCATGCCTCGGACCGGTCGCAGTCTTACCCGGGCTGGATCGGTTTCTTCTCCCACTGCAAACATGACCAATCCCAGTTTCAGTGGCAGTCCTGGTCCAAGCAGCGCTCCACAGTCACCCGCCAAAAGCAGTGGCCAGTCAAAAATCTCAGCTGTCAATAAACTGCTGATGACCAGTAGTCCCAAAAACAGGAGTCTGTCCGCCTCCAGCACCAAGACTCTCAGCTTCTCTACCAAGTCTTTAAGCCAAACCACCAGCCGCAGCTCCAGCCTTCCTCCTAATGGAAAAGTAAGAATACCCATCTTAATGCTATTAAAGTACATGACTATGGCAATTAGCCAAGTTAGATGAACCATGTGATATGTTTTAGCACCAACTCTGAGACCTACTTCTGTTGGCACTTGGCATATTTTATACAGGAAGAAACAAAGAATATGTATATCATGTACTTTATCTGTTTCCTCAGCCACAGAGCTCAGTGCAGACTCCTCTGCAGCAGCAGGGACCCTCCCCTGTATCCTGGTCTACCCAGTCTCTTAGCCGCAGTCGAGGAGGAAGCCTGGCTGCCAAGCTCCCTCTAAGGGCTGTCAATGGTCGTATCTCAGAGCTCCTCCAAGGAAGTGCAGGCTCCCGTTCCAGGAGTCATGCACAGGGAGGAGGCACTGATTCTGGGGAAGAAAGAGGAGTTGGAGGAGCAAGGTTGGTCTGTTTGACTTTATGTTTTAGGTTTGGATTTTATTGGTTTATATAAGTGTGTTTAAATGCAATAGTAGTAAGTATTTTTTTTTCTCAGTGGAGGGGGAGGTGCAGCAGGAGGTGGTGGTCTGGGTGAGGAGAAAGCAGCAGTGGTCCAAACGCTGCCTTCTCCGTACAGCAAGATTACAGCCCCCAGAAAACCTCAGCGTTGCAGCAGCGGCCATGCCAGCGACAACAGGTCAGACCTCAAGTCAATTAGGACATTTCACAGCTTTTGAAACTGCCTTGCCATAGATTTTATATTTGAACATACCACCTAGTGTGTGTCTCATTTTGACTTTTACAGCAGCGTACTCAGTGGTGAGCTGCCCCCGGCCATGGGGAAGACGGCACTGTTTTACCACAGTGGAGGCAGCAGTGGCTACGAGAGCATGCTGAGAGACAGCAGCGAGAACACAGGAAGCACCTCCTCCGCTCAGGACTCCCTTAGCGAACACAGCACGGTCACCACCTCCTCCAGGCGGAGTTCAAAGAGCAGCAAGAAGAGCAGGAGCAACACAGGTCTCAATACACATTTAAACCTGTTACCTGTCAATATTACATTACATTGATACTTAATTGGACTGGGGATTGTAGAGGTAGTGATTTCACTCCTGTCTCTTTGTTTGTTTGTTTGCAAAAACTACTGAACTGCAGACCTTGGCGGAAGGTCGAATTGGTCAGAAAAGACCTCAGATCAAAGACTTCTTTGGTTTTCTAGGCATTCACCTCCAACAGAACAATTAATTGACCTCAATGGGTTTGTGAATTTTGGTGCAGCTCCAAATGAAAGTCCAACTCTAGTTAATTTAATTGTGCTTTCACAGGACTGCTGGGCCTTGCCAGAGTTATGGGCTCTACCGAGTGCCATTTCAGTTATTGTGTGCAGTAAACTCTGTCTCATTGGTCTTAATTAGGGAAGCTGCAGATGCATAGCTCTGAGCTGAGCTGCAACGAGAACAGGAAGCAATATTCAAATTCAGTTCTGTGTAAAATTAACTTATGTGGAAAAAAAAGTGAACTGGCGAATGAATGGACCTAATTTCATTTTATTTTTATTATAGCCACTCTTCACCCCCTACACTGAGCACTTGACCAACAGGAAGCATGACTATAATCAGAAGACTCCCAGAGCTTTGACAAAGAATTGAAAACCACAGAGGAGCACTGATAGAAAGAGAAAGGGAGATAGAGCTGGCTATAGAAAGAAAAGGTAATGGGCAGGTGAGAGAGAAATGAGAAAGAAAGCTGTGGCTGCAAAAGGAGCCAGGTAGCAAAGGTGACCCTGACCACCCATCTGTGAAATGGTGAAAGGATCTGCTGGTGTGGGCTGTAATGAATATATATTCATCAGAACACCACAGAGAGCCTGCTAATGCGGTCTGCAATTCACACTCTGCTGGTTAAAAACGAGAATGGATCTGTGCATACGAGCATATTGGACAGGGGCAGCTCTTTCTGGGGTGTCTATGAGAACTGATTTAAATTGGAACGTACTGCTCCCTCTGTGCATGTAGGAGGTGACTTCACCCCCTGCCATGCAGTGTCAAGTCAGGATTTACACTGATTTTCCTTTTCCCACAGCTGAACCTGTAGCTCAGAGAGCGCGCGCGAGAGAGAGAGAGAGAGAGAGAGCTTGTGCTGTCAGACAAAGAAAGGAATTAGAACTACAGGACTGCCTATGCTTTTTATATATATTTTATATATGGCAGTGGAGACCAGTAATGGAGGCTGCATAAAATATAAGGGCAGAACAGAGAAGATCAGTCTTTCTTATGATGTCGTGCACCACATGCATGCAACTAAGAACTGTTACGCTTTCTTGGCATAGCCCCCATAACATAAGTGATTAGATTTTAGGATGAAGACGTATTTAAGACTGTTAAGGCGAAGGTTAGAGTTATTCTCTGTAGGAAATCATTGGAGCGATCCTCTGCGTGTGGGTGGCTTCTCCCTAGTTAAGTACATGATAAATAGAACACATAAAATAAGGATGGTAGGATGAAGAAAAGAAAAATGTTCCAAAGTAGCATGCAAAAATATCTACTTTCCACTTTTCCAGCACGTCTTAAGCTGTCATCCTTTTTCATCGATTGCTCTCGCATTCCTGCCTCGTTCATGCAGCTCTCACCTCCTCCTCCCACCGCACCCTCGTTCTTTCTCTGTCCCCTTCTCCACCATGTATTACTATGTAATGAAATACAAATGTCTCTGCTTGACCTTCCTGTGCCACAATGAGACCAAGAGACAGATGCAGCCTTATTAAAAGATCCACTCTCCCTCCTCTCTGTCTCTCACACACCTCATCCTGCTGTGAATCTGATAACAGCCATTTCCGTCGACATGGTTGTCAGTTTCTATGTAAAGTGAGTGTGTGTCTGTGTGAATGGGTGTGTTCATTCAAGCGTAGTGGGCAGATTAGGGACGGACCCGCTGCTCTTATCTACAACTTTAATGAACAGAGAATAAACTTTTTTTTTTTATCTTGCTTTATTTGCCATTATCTGTTTCTTGTTCTCTATGTCTTTTCAATCACTCAGTTCTTCTCTTTTGTTCCTTGTATTCCATCTCCCCACTGATGATCAGCTTAGTGACATTCTGCCCTTATATCCTCCATGCTCTACCTTCCTGTTGACCACTGATACACAACACGCTGAAAAATGTGAACAAGCAGAAGTTCCATGTCGAGTAGAAGGACACTTACATTGTACATTATTGACTGTATGGCTGTAGGTGGGGATGTTAACACGTGAAGAGCTGAAAACAAGCTTTGTGTTGTCTTTACGTTCTCACGCTGAAATGTCAAATATAAGAAAATGGTGAAAGAAAGCAGCTCTTGAATCAGTGTACTGAGTGAGTCAGTTAATAGTTCGTCTATAAAGATGGACGACATAACACCTTCCCAAAAGTGGAGCGAAACTATCGAAATGGAGTCGAAAACTAATCTGCTCCATGATAGTTGATGGGATTTTGTACTAAGCTATAAAATAAAAAGTACATGTTTAACACAAGTACCTTGATGATACAAAAACAGGGTGAAATATCAAAATTTGTGGGAAAAAAGTTATGTCTATAATTAGGATGAACTTTGTGCACCTTTATAATCGGTGTACGATACATATATTCATAGAAAGACATCCACTGACAAATTGGAAAAGTCACAAAGCAACATATGAAGATCAATTAAAACAGCATCAAATGTGTTTCAGAAATATTCTGCTGGTGACACTGACTTCTTTGTTCTTCCAGGCCTCCAGCGCCGTCGCCTGATACCAGCTCTCACCTTGGACTCGTCCACCTCCTCACCCACTCATCGCTCCACAAAACAGGGTATCACTTCCTCTTCTTCCTCCTCCTCCAGCCCAGGTGCCTGCTGGGTAGATGGCCCGCTGGGACCCCCAGCTCCATCAAACCTCCGGGGTCCAACAGCGACGACAGAAACCTTTGAGATCAAGGTGTACGAGATAGATGATGTGGAGCGACTGCAGAAGAGGAGAGACAAAGGAGGGAACAAGGTGAGAGAGGACATGTTGATTTTGTCAAAAATAACAGAATGTTGGAAGAAGAGAGAGAATAAAAAAACAACGTAAGGGTTGAAGAAAGAAAGATAAACAGCATTAGGCAGTGGTAGAGATGATAGTGTGAATGGAGTGTGGGTTTGGGAGAGAATCAAAGACGTTAGCAAGAGGTCCAGAGGCCAACATCCAAGTCAGATGATTATTTAAGCAGTGATTATTCAGATGGACCAACAAGAGGAAATGGAGAAGAGAAGATACACAGGAAACAATGAGAGCAGAGCTTGTGTTTCAGCCAAATGAGTTAAAAGACTTCAGGAAAACCAACCAGCCTTAATATACCACAATAAGGCTTTTCACTAAATGAACATTAGCTCTAAGGTCTGTGAACAGTGAGTATTTTTTTAATAAACCAACATTCCAATTCTCTGCTTGCTCCTCTAAAATCCCAAGACCTAACACAATACAGGCTCGTTCTGTGAATCTCATTAAGCTGCTGCAAATGAACGCGGCTTTTTCTTAAAGGGTTCCCACTCGGAAACCTTTAAGTATTCAGGAGAGGCAGCACTGTGAGCTTTGAGAAAGGGAGAAGCATGAAATATAGATTTACCCCACAGTGGCCATAAGAAGCCACTTAACCCCCGACTGCTTCAGTGGAACGGCTCAGTGTCCGAGCGTATGCACTCGGCCGGGTCTCGCTGGGACTTGATGAGGTGTGATGTGAATGTTTGTACCTGCGTGAATGTTAAGCAGCCTGCTGCTGGAGGAGAGACACGTGTTTCACTAGAGAACGGTCTGAATAAATAGAGGTGAGCCAAATTCATATCTGTCTGTCTGTGTCCTCTGTGTGTGTGTGTGTGTGTGTGTGTCAGGAGGTGGTGTACGTGAGCGCTAAGCTTCGTCTGCTGGAGAACCGCCAACAGCGAATCAGTGAAGTCAGAGCCAAGTACCAGTGCCTGAAGAAGGAACTGGAACAAACCAAACAGTACCTGATGCTGGAGCCACACAAATGGACCACTGAGTGTAAGTGCAGCACAGACACAACAGGAAGTGCGCTTATGTCGAGAGAGAGGACGAGAGGACGATGTGTCACAGTGTGAGAGCAGGGTGTGTGTTTGAGTGTTTTATCCTGTTTTATGCACCAGGGGATCTCAACAGGTCGAAAAGTACATTTTATATAAAAGAGAAAACATTGTCTGTGTTACAAGAAATCAATCACATTTGTGTGAGACAAAATAGTAATAAAAACGCACTCTTCATATTTTAAGTAACATGCTCGCTGCTGAGGCTTTATTCTGTATATTTCTGTCCAAAGACCAAAGACCCATTGTTCCTGCTCAAGACATAAATCTTTCAAAATGAGCCACACATAAAAAGGCTCAGTAATTTCCCAGAGCAGCTGGGCACTAGAGTTTTTGGCCGTTACTTAGGAAGGAGTAAAACTTACATTTCCTGGAGCCAGGGAACCATGTACAGCTGCGGGTGGACGCACATGTGGCACTGTGCTGAATGTGTACAGCAATTATTCTTCCAGAGGGCAATTTAGATTTGTTCAATTAAGTGAAAAACAAGAAATCAACATGCACTGACAACCAAAGCTGTGCCCCCAGCAGTTCACGTCCTCTGAGCTACAAGTGCTTTTCTATGAAGCAGGAGAGTGGACGTGAGCTCAATATGGTTATGTCAGGCTTTGACCAAATCACAAGCTGGATCAATCCATTTTCTTCAGACCAAAGCCATAGGAATGTATAGAACGTCTCAAGCCTTTCGTTCAAATTGAAGAATTAAGCGTTTTAGCAGGTTGTGACGTTTTTATCCTCCCCATCTTATGTCCAGTCGAGCTGCAGCAGGTCTATGAAGTGGACTCTCTGGAGTACTTGGAGGCCCTGGAGATAGTGACGGACAAACTGGAGACCAGAGTCAACTTCTGCAAAGCTCATCTCATGATGATCACCTGCTTCGACGTGTCCTCAAGACATCGATAGATCGAGGGAGAGAAGAGAGGCAGGAGGACGAGAGGTGGACACACTGCAGGACTTCATTTGACGTTCATTAACCAAACACATTTAAATAATGTATCTCCTATTTCAATACATCTCACTGGATTACTGGTTAGATGGAAGGGCGGGGGGGGAGGGGGTACAGGGACAGACTGTTCATTTGATTCATCACGTCAGGCATCCTTATGTCCCCTGATGTGGACTGGCAGAAGGACGGGTGGATGGAAAGATGGAGGGATTACAGGAAGGGAGATATCTGACGGGCCAACAGACAGATGACCTTGTAGATTTTTGGCTTTTAAGCCGCTTCAGAAACACTGAGGAGACTTTTATTGACGGGCTGCTTTGACTCAGATAAATATGGCCGCCCTGCAGGAGGCAGACAGATGGTGGTAACTCTGAGACCAAACATCAGACAAGTGGCCATATTTTTTCGAGGACGAAATACTTGAACTGTAGAGAAACCTCCCAGACTCAAACAAGGAATGGAGAGACGAGCAAAAACTGCCTTTTTTTAAACAGGAGGAGGATGAAGGAGAGGTTAAGGTCAAATAGAGGAAGCGTTTCTCCTCTCCCATTATTTTGGAAGAGCACTTTTTAGAGCAGTTGAGAGCCATTGACTGTACAACACAGCGCTGACTACAGGATGGCCTGGTATCGCTGTGCAGTTGATGACAGAGACTGACAAAGAGAACGACAGTCGGACAAAGAAAATGCTTCAGATAAAGTGCCTTGTGAACATTTCAACAACACCAACACCAATTCTCTTTCTCTCTGAATATGTGTACATGCATTACGTATGGTGCTAACAGGAAAACACACACAAAGAAAAAGATCAGTGTCCTTGGAAAATCTTTGAAATGACAGCCATGATTAAATGTGTGTTTCCCTAGAAGACTCCTCTCATCTTATTTGTGACACGGATGTTACGCATTCAAACTGTTTGGATCCCCGACCGAAAAAGTTGAGCAACAAACACAAAGTCCTGATTTTTATGGGTGTGTGTAAGGGTGCAGTTGCAAGATGCCCATTGAGCAGTGCTTGTTTGCCAGACCAGGCCAGGCCAAGGGTCGCATGCAGACTTCAGTGGAAGCAGATTCCAGATTCAAAGTGTTTATTGTCATATATACAAAGAACCCTGTGTTCCATGTATAATGAAATTCTGACTCTTTCCACCAATTCAGGCCATGTAGCTACATGTCGCTAATAGCAATCATTTAACCCCTTTAAAACTACCAAACAGTTTCAAGGACCAAAAAAATGAATTTCAAAAAGCGTACACGATTTTTCAAGGACACAGACCAGAGATGCGTGTTTGATGAAAACAAAAAAAACAAAAAAAACAGAGAAGAATAAATAGCTATGTCTTGTGATGATGTGGTTTCACTTGACTTTACTCACAAACAGAGCACATCTGACTTCGGCCCCTTTGACCCTCTGGGGCACATGTACTATATATTCCCCCCCCCCGATACAGTCGTGATGGCGTTTTCATGTTCACAAAGCAATGAAACGTTGAGTCACAGGAGAGGAGATGAAAATGTGTCTCTGTGTTCCATCCATCGACTGACCGTCTGTCTGACTGACAGGTGGACTGTCTGTTATTTGTATCTGTGTTGTTCTGCTCTAATTCTAAAAAAAAAAACAAAAAAAAACTGAATGATTTGTCAATGTGTGTGTTTTATAATAAAGTATCTTTTTTATTTGAGTTCAATGGGACCATGGAGAGACTATGTATGATAGCAGGATAATGAAAATAGTGTAAAGAGAATTATTTAAGGCTAAGGAAGATAACTACACTGTTAGATGTGATGTCGTTATTGGAAAAAGGCAGTAAAATTAGACTGGTGACACTTGCAGTTATTGTTAAAAATGGCCGACTAGTTCAAGTTCGATTTTCAGACGTTGTAAAGAAACAAAAAAAATATATATTTAAAGAAGTAAAACTAAAGAAAGAAAAGGACGATGACCAAATTAGGAGGCATAGATCTCTGCCTGGTTCCATGTTTTTGGATAGCAACATTTCAAATTTGTTGATATTATCTATGGTGCTTGAGATGCTTATGATCTAAATGTTTGTACAAATATAAATATATGAAAGAGCCTGTTTCCCTCGAATGCTACTTCTACATCTCTGTCTATTGTTGTCCACATCCACCGCCCTCATCTGCCTGTGAAGCAGAGAGCATTCTGGGAGACCCTGTCTGTAGTGTGGGAAGAAGAAAGGGGGAAGAGACGGCACAGGAGAGGAAACTCTGGGTTATTTGGTGTGTCGAAAGCTTTGAAATGTATCACGATCCGAACAACAGAAACTCACTTTTTTCCACTGGATGGGACTGACAGAAAAACCTTTGAAATGTCTCAGGGTTTGATGTCCGTGTGTTACAAAGGTTTAACAGTCATTTATTTCACAATGCCGTCACCGACAGTGACGGCCATGAAAGGGATCTTGGTAACGACGTGTTTTTACAGACCGAGGTGTGGGACATTTCTCCTGTGATATCTCTATCCCGTTTTTAATCACCCAGTTCACTGTACAAGTCATGGATGAAGTTTGTATTTATTGCTCAGGAGAGCAGATCTCGCCTGTCAACGTTTGTATTTATTTCCACCTTATGATCTTACAAAGTTACTATGCATCTTAAAAAAAGAGAAATAACTGTACATACATTGCTGAGCCCCATGTCATATATAAATATATATACTGTACACATAACATATAAGCGCTCATCTTTATTTTATATATTTTCTGTTGAATTATTTTGCTCCTGCTGTTCCAGTTGGGAATTTGGACAGGTTTGGGTTTCCTAAAAGTTTCCACATCCAGGGCAGATTATGTGGTTCCAGCACAAAGAGAAATTCAGGTGAATACTTGCTGAGCAAAAATATGAATCAATGGTTGATTTTTTTTTTTACACTTGAAGAAGAAAAGGTTTAAGCATGAAAACAGCTGTGTTGTTTTAAATAAAAGGCCAGTATCCTCTACAGTGGTAAGTAAGAGCCTTGTGTTATGAGCAGTGGATGTTTTGGGAACCCCAGCCTCTGGATGAGCCTAATGGCTCGTACTCATTTGAAAATGCTATGTGTGAGGTTTCCTCAGCCAGTGAACTCTGGTAGCGCTTTATGATTCTACCATCAACTGTGAAAGACACCTTGGGCTTTGGTGAAGTTTTCAAAAGTAAAAGTTTCAAAGAATTACAACAAACTAACGCATGTGCTGTCGGTACATTCAAGAACTATATAATGGGCTGTCTGGAAATCTGACACAAAGCGTCTTCTAAAGAATATTGTGTGTTCAAGTCTGAGTCAGACCACATTTCCCAATATTCAGTAATCGCAAGGGACACTCATTCAAGGGTCAGGTGTTCACAAGTCTTTACTTATCTGATCACTAGGACCTGTGAGTGGTGCATTTAGCTGAAGATGAAGCGGGACATTCTGGCGTTCGGGTGTTGATGGTTAAAGATTTCAAATATAACCGCCCTTTTTTTGGAAAACGTGGTCTGACACATTGTGTTGAAAGGAGATTAAGATGGAGGGAATGTAAATAAAGGAATGTATTGAAAGAGGTTGACGTCTGACTCTTGATTTGTTTTAACACATGGTCAATGTATCGTCCAGACATCTTATGTTCTGTCCAAAACCAAATGAAACATTACCATTTTCCACAACGCATTATGAATTAGGAACATGCACCACAGGCAGCCAATGGGCTTTAAGATGGGACATCAAAGTCTCAACTTATTTCTCTGAATTTGGCCATTTAATGTAAATAAACAAAACTTGGTCTCACAGTGGAACTAGGTGCAAATAATCGTGACCTGCTTAAAATGCAGAAACAGCTGTTCCTCTCAGTTACAATATTCACATCCCTAAGGTGATCTATCTTCCACATTTCAATGTTACTTTGAATCACCAAAAGTGAATCTGAAGCTGTCAGGCCTCTGCTCATACAGACAAGTGGACACAAGGCAGCTTTTTTGGGCTTCATTTGCACGTAGCGCACTCCACAGGCTGCGGTTACGGTGTTGGAACGATAGCACGCTGCCTCTATCAGCTCACCTGCTTCAAAGCTGCGCGGCTTTATTTCTGTTTCAGTAATGATACAGCTATTTCTGTCAGGTGGAACCTGTGTCACCCTGAGGGAGACTGATCAGTTCACAGACACTGTCACCACTGCATCCTCACTGTCTCAGTCACATGACTTTCTCTAAAACTACAATTTCACGTCACTTTTCACAGGATTGCCTTCGTTAATGTCCCACTCTGATAAATCCATTGTGAGTTCCATTATCTTAACTGTGACCAAACACTGCACGCAGACTGTTTAAAAACATAATGGAATCTGTCTAAGTTCTTTTTTCATACACACTGACTGCAGAAAAGGTACCATCATTCTAGTATTTCTACCTTAGGAAACGCATAATTCCTACTGTGTGTGTGTGTGTGTGTGCCTGGACCTAACCCTGCAGGCACCATTCTGGTGACATATTGCCCTGTTGAGCTTGCTTTGATCACCCACGCACAGCGGGGAACAGGAGGGAGAAGGAAGGAAGGACTGGGAAAAAGAGAGAGAGAATAGATGAGAAGAGAGAGGAGAATAAAGGTGGCAAGAAGGAAACGCACAGACGGGGAGACAAGTGAAAAATATCAAAAAATAGGATTACAGCTTGGGCAAGGAGGAGAGAAGTAGTGAGGCATGGAAGAGATAGCCTGCAAGCACGGTATATATGATGTGTTTATATATGAAATGTGTCCGTTTACAATTAATATCTTTAAATCATTTAGAAATGCTTTATCATACAAAATCATATATCATATCATATCATATATCATATATTCTTAATAACATGTTGTTATAACATTTCGGGGTTTTTTGAGCCTCTGATTGTGAAGACACCTGATCACAGACAGACAGAGGGGGTACTGAGGACATTATGAAGACATGGTGACACACTGAGACACAGTTTGCCTCGTCTTTTTTTATCTGAGCAGAGATAAGACGAATATCATGAATATGTGGGAATCTCCACCAGGTTCTTTCCACGGAGCCATGAAAGGCAGGAGGATCATACAGATACCTGGGATCAGATCTACCATCTTCAAACAGCAAAATGTCTCTGTAGCCGAGAGGAGACACGGTTACATGTAAAACACTGGAGATTTCACCCATAATGACTCAATTTGTAATTTTACAAAGTGGAGCATTCAGAAGTAAGATGTAACAACTAGAGTCTGGATGAACATTCTAAATGATAAACACTGCTGTGCGTGAAAGCGTCAAGAGAAATGAACCATTTGTGATTGAGTGAATAGGAAGTAATGAGGTTTATATCTTTAGTTTTAGTGTTGGGGTTGAACTTGGATTACAGAATCTGGATTGCTATGCTGACACAATGGAGAGGTGAGGTGTGAAGAGGAGGGGACAGTGAACATTTTACAGCCCAATGAGCGAAACGGAGAGATGATTCTGGGGGTACGAGAGACAGAAAATGGGGGAGAGCGAGCGAGACAGCGAGTGCCAGAAGGGGAGAGACACAGACGGTCATGATAAAGATGGTAAATCTAATGTGTCAGCTTCAATCTCCTCAAGATACACTGAACTCCTTTCGATCCCACAGATCAGTAATAATTTGCTGCTGCTGCACTTTCTCCAATTTTGTAATTAATAATGTTTTTCTGCTTTTAAACAACACTGAACAGCTGCCTCATCCATCATGGAGGAAGGGTTTGGGATGTCAGAGTGCCAGAAGGGGAGAGACACAGACGGTCATGATAAAGATGGTAAATCTAATGTGTCAGCTTCAATCTCCTCAAGATACACTGAACTCCTTTCGATCCCACAGATCAGTAATAATTTGCTGCTGCTGCACTTTCTCCAATTTTGTAATTAATAATGTTATTCTGCTTTTAAACAACACTGAACAGCTGCCTCATCCATCATGGAGGAAGGGTTTGGGATGTCAACACGACGACCGTCACAGCGCAAAGTGTCGTAAAAAGCAAAACCTATTTGTAACCTTAAAGCAAACACAGTGCCACTCTAATCCCCTCATGGAATCCCACCATAGAAACACACTCCCACACAGAGGCTGTCCCCTCTCAGAGGAAGTGCTGTCATCAGTTTGAAAATAGTGGATGTTTGGGATTAACATGGCCAGTGTGTGTACGGGCGCATGTGTGCGTACAAATATGAAATATTATGGAATTTTTTCTTGACTTAGTTTTAGTGTAAGGCTTGTAATTTGGCATATGTTCTTTCAACTGATGCAAAACAGAAATGCGTGTGTGAGTGGGTGAGGGGGGGCTGGGGGGGGGGGAGTGGGGGCGGATTGAGACACACAAGCACATTCCATTACAGATGCACTCTGGGTTTGACTTAGAGGCCACATACTGACAGAGCAGCACACACAAACAGGGATTAACATGGGAAGTGTGTGTGTGATGAATATGTATTGAGGAAAGATGGATGTTTTGAAAACCTGACTTTAGTAAAACAACACACACACACACACACTGAGGCCATGAGATCACTCATCATGATGGAATCCCCAGATTGCACACAGGAGACAAGGGTCTACACACACACATACACACTCTCTCTCTCTCTCTCACACAGACACAATAGGGGAATTTATGAGGATCTTTGTCTTCGTCTGTCCATAAACTTCACATTGACAGGGAAGCTAAACACTGAACACACAACACCACAACACTGACTGATTGTCAATGTGTCAGAAAATGAGAAAGAGAAATAAGAGTTTCATTTTTATTTGTTTCCATCAGAAACCAGACGATAAAAATTCAGGAATGCACTCATGACCAAAAAATGAAAGACGCCAAGTCTCAGATGTCTCCGCGTGTCGGTGGCTTCAGGATGACTGCTGTTCCATCTCACAGCGACATTCTTCCATTTTCATCAACAGATCCGTGGTCAGGGGGTGATCCTCACTGTGGGTGAGCTTTAAGATTTGATAGGCCTGTGAAAGGACAATTAATAAAACAGTCATGCAGTTTTATTTTAGTTTTCAGCTAAATTATTTATCTTATCACAGTTAGACAACGTGAAGCCTACAATTCCCCACATTTGCCCCACACACCTTCTTGAATGTGTCTAAAGCGTCCTTGACGTGTCCCAGGTAATGTTGCAGCTTTGCAACTCTCATCAGCTGGACTCCATGGACGGGGTGGGGGTCAGGGAAATATTGTCTTTGGAAAGAAGAGAGAGGATAGAAACTGAGAGAGACAGTACTTTCAAAAGGATCAAGACACATTACATTCACATTTACATGAACCACAGGATGAAAACCTGAGGAACATCATCTTATGTCTGATGCAGGCTCACAGGAAATGTACAGGTGGCAAAACTCCCATGATCTCTGCAGTGTCATTGCTTCCTGTTCCATCATCAGGACAAAAGCCACAAAGTCTTAATCTTTGTATTAGCATGACATGATGCGACGCATGTTTTAGAAAAGACAGCTCACGCAAACACATGCACCATCGACTCCCCAACACACACGCAGGGACGCAGGAGGCTCTGGGTCTCATACAGATGAAGGCACACCAGGGAAGGAAGGAAGCAGCTTTGTTGTTGGTAAACAGTGGGGTTCTCAAAACACTCATTTATCCAACTCAGCTTGTTATTCATCCTCTTTTCTTCCCCCCTACACCTACCCTCTAATCTCTCCTTTCCATTTCCTATTCCACATCTCCAGCTCCTACCTGTTTATATTTGCGTGTCGTGCCCCGCTAACTGCAGGGATTAAAGTTGGTGATATCAATCAGTCAGTCAGTCAGTCGGTGTCGGGCGGGATGTCGTCTCTCCTCCACTGCTCGCTCCATTCATTCCCCCTTACTTCACCTCCGTTGCCCCTTTAAATCTTCCCTTGTTTTTTTTCAGTTTTCTCTTATTTACACACACGTTTGCCGAATGTTACGTAACTGCTGTGAGACGGCATTAAAATGCTCGCTGCTTCTCATTCCCTTCTCTCACCTCATTTCACTTTCTTGTCTGGTGCAGTCATTCTCTCACTCACAAACAAGGAGCTGTAGGCAAACACACCCGGGCACTAATGTATGAGCATGCACACACACAAAGATGAGGTCAATGGGAATCCACTTCACCCTCTAATCTGCTGTATTTGTCAGATTTCATTTCTCCCAAGCGTAAACGCGACAAAAGAGGGTTCAATATGCTCACAATGCAATCACCTGGAAACAGAAACTGTCGTAAATGGAACGCGTTTCTTATTTATTATGCCGCTGTGCCGAAGGGAGCCCGTGGCCAGGGCAGTTATTTTTCATGCTGTCCATCCGCCTCGTTCTCTTGAAGGATGAACAGATGGTGACGGATTTTACTGGTCAAAGGTAAATGTCACTTTAACCTTTCAGAGCACATTCTCTGCACAGTGAGCGCAGGAAGTTTAAAACATGGTACTGATGTTCACTTTGACTCAAAGAACTGATTTGTGATTACTACAAGGGTATTCGAACATACACCTTTGAACTGTACCTTGGACTCAAATGTGACCTCCTATGACCTCATGCGATTCAGGGGAGAAAATGTATTTAGACTGAAAGTGGACTTGACAGCGGAGGCATACAGCCGCTCGGCATAATTCTATTTTTCTTTGTGGACTGAAATCAGTAACCCGTATCAGCTAGTTTAACTGACTCTTCAATTTAAAAGGAAAACACTTGGAATCTAAGTAAATGAACTGGTAGTGTCAACGAAAAGAGTAATTTAAGACTCCTTCTTTGAATTTTCCCGCACGATGCTAATAGCCCATTTGTTCATAGCTTCCAGCCTAAGTTAACTACTCACCGACGGGCCCACCAATTACAGAGGCACTCTCTGATCCTGTGGTTAAAATTGAATCATTAAACAGGAAGTTCAAAGACTAAACCAACGACATTAGGCCTCCATGAATAATAACAAGTTACAATATTGATTTAATTACCAAGCCAGTGCTTCAAGTAGCCATGACGTGCAAACACTCACAAAGACCACACTCCAATTATGTTTCCTCATTGCATATAGAGTCACACACCAGGCAATTAAAATGATTTCATGAACTTATGAATGTGTCTCCTGGATTTGTCCTTTTTTCCCCAGGAGAGTGAATTGAGAGGAATGCACTCTTGCTGTATACGCAGCTAGTTAGAAAGCCGCAGCCCTGGGCGACGACAAAGAGAGGGGGCAAGATGGAAAAATGAATCGTGGTGGAAAAGTGTAACATTTCCAGGCAAGTGCTGTGAAACTAATGAGGCCCTTGTTTGGAACAAAAGATCCACAGGCAGATGTTTGTGAGGGCGGAACACGGATTATTTCTCTAAGAAGGAAACTAAGCATGAGAATGAAAGCATGGAGGAAATATTAACTGTGAATGGTCTCCCTAATTGTATTTTGTTTTGGTCCACATCAACACCATACGTGTGTTGCTGAGATAAAGTACAAAGAGATATGAATCACAGTGGAATTACTGAGCAGAGAAAGGTTTGTTTCAAAGATCCTGATGAAAGGATTCTGTCCAGGTGTGAAGTGATGCTTGATCCACTCATACACCTATGGACTGTGAGCAGAAACCAAACACACAATAAAACCCCAACAAGCCAGAAATATCCCTGGTGTCAATGTTTCTTCTTTGTTCCAATGTATTAACTCTGACCCTGCTTAAAGAATCCTGCAAACGTTTGGTTCCAGTCCTGAAAACCACTGATCTGCATGCCTGTCTGTCCTCGCTGCAATGGCAAAATCTTTTTAATATTTCATGAACCGTGATGCTGATCCAGGGAGCGTTGTTGCATGTTGACATCCCTCCAGTGTCGGCTCTTTAATGAAGGAAAAAAAAGGGCCCCAAAAACTTTTTTTTTTTTTACAACTATGAATTTCATGTGGACACATGAACCACAAACACTGACAGTGTGGGGGCACTTCACTGGAGCAGCAAGGCCGCTGGTGAGGCGCACGTCTTACGCAACAGATTCTCTCAATAATTCTGTGAAACCTTGGACAGAGAGAGATACTGTCAACCTCAACTCGTTTATGAATTCTGGAAATGAATAAAACAGCCTTCCCTACGTGTGTGTGTGTGAGCATGAAAACGGCAGTAAAATATGTGCAGCGCGGCCTGGACAGCCTGCAGCAGGTGCGCACTATTCCACTATTCGCGCACAGGCGCAGGGAAAGGTCCTCTCTATACATCAGACACTAAATTGTAGAGCTGGCTAAAAAGACCTGTGAAGAGTGAGAGAGTGAAAGAAGAAAGGAATAGAGAATGAGAAGATGGGAGACGGAGACAGAGAGAGAGAGAGAGAGAGAGGGAGAGAAATCCTGCAGCTATCTCTCGTTTAATGCCATCTGAAGAGCCCAGAGGAAGATAGGTGATGAATATGGAGGATTCTCCTCCCACTCTTTCACTTCTGTCTCCTGAACGATTTTCTCTCCTCTTTTATTTTTTATCTATGTGCTTGCATTCCACCATTCCTTTTTTCTCATTTTATACTTCACTCTCTCTCTTAAGACTCCCTCGCCACCATGATACTTCCTTCATTTTTGGCCACTTGTCTTCCCTCCTCTCCTCTTCTCCAGGTTGTTGATAACCATTCACCCCCACACTCTTCTGCCCCTCCCTCATTTTTCATTTATCTACTGCACTCTTCCATCCTCTCTTTGCCTGCACCCTCTCTCCCTCTCTCTCTCCCTCCTTCCCTCCCTCCCCACAACCATCTCTCACCCTGGCCTCCCCTCTGCACATTTCACTCTTTCAACTGACACCCAACTCTCAGGCCTCTTCTTATCATCACCATCTCTCTTTCTGCTGCTCCATGTCCAAGTATTTATTGATAGGCTCTGCTGCTGTTTCCCCTGTAGATGAGTTGTCAGTTGGTGTGTGTGTGTGTGTGTGCGCATCCACTATATGGCCAATAGAGCTCAGCTGTGCACAAAAGATCAATCTCTCTCTCAATTCAATTCAAAAATCAAAATACAATATTGTCAAGTACACAATAGCGAAAAGAGCAATAAAACACCAGGATCAATATTTTAGGTCCAAACTAACTGATGTAAATCAAATAATGACAGCTGGATAACCCTGATATTACATTTCTTCCAGAGCTTCGAAGACAAAGAGCTGGGTGGCTCACTGATATTTATCATTATTGTATTACATTATCATTAATTATTATTATTATTATTAAAGGCAGACTACACATATTCAGACGCTTAGAATTAAAGGCTCCAATAAGGTTCTTGCTGAGGGATCCAGTAAGGTTACAGAGTACAACAACATCATTTGGTTGATAAAGTAAATCCAGCCCTCTTTAGAGGCCTTTATCTTCCGTCCACACAGACTAAGTGTCTGCGACCTTCCACAAAGAGTCCATCAGTACACGCTCACCTGTAAACTGGAACTGTCTTCTCTCCATATCTCACAGCCTCCTGCCAGCGCCCCAGGTTGATGGAGGCATCTAAAGCCATGTCCGTCATCCGAAGCTTGTAGAGGTTTTCATCAGGCACAGCGCCACCAACTGTTGATAACAAATCACTGCAGCTCTGCAGCACTGCTTCCCAATCTGGAGGGTCACGTAGGGAGAGACAACATTCACCCTGATGCTGACGACTGTCTGAGCTCACCTCTGAGCAGAGACATCGCTATACAAAGGCACAGTCACTGGAGTGCATGCACACAGGAAGCTGTGATCTTGGTCTGTAACGAGTAGAGTGTGACTTATCATTTGCTGCTAGAGGAGAAGCATGAGTTGATTTGATCCAAAGCAGAGGAGATGGTGGATGAATGATGTCACTGCTTACTGACTACTGGATGTATGTCTATTGGATCATGGGTGTTAAGGACACCTGACTTTGCTCTTTGTTCTTCCAGTCTGGGCAGAGCCTCCTTCAGCAGGCGCCATGCTGGCTCGTCACCAGACAGCATGAGTCCATCCTGCAGAGAGAGGAGAGTAGACATACTCACTTGACACAAACACACACACATTCACACAAAAATGACAACTTTGCATCACTTTCTTAAGATTAAAGAAAGAGTGAAGATTACAGTCTGTCAGTTGTGAATAAAATGAACGCTGTTTTCCCACAGAATCAACTGAGTGCTCTTCCTTACCTTCTCTCTGTCTCCCTCACACACACACATGCACGAACGCATGCACGCTGGCACAACACACACCCACCTGCTGTTGGATTACTGGAGAGAAAGACTAAAGCACAGCATATGGAGGACAAAGCTGGAGGATGAAGGCAGAGGAAAGAGAGGACAAGAGCGATGGCTGACTGAAAAAATTACATGTCAGAGAAAGAGGGTGACACACTGGAACAGAGAGCCTGAACGAAGAAAGAGTGTACTGGAATAAGATGGATGGAGAAGGAAACGCCGGCAGAGACAAGATGATTTTTTTTTTTTTTTTTTTACATTTTCAGGAAGCTGTCTGAAAGAGAGAGGGAGGAAGGAAAAATAGAGAACGAAAGAGGGGTGAAGAGGTGGAGCGTGACAGAGAGGAAGAGGAGGACAGCAGGAGATAAGACGAAGAGTTCGAGCGAAGGAGGGAAAGGAGGAGAGGACAAGGAAGGGTACACTGTAACACGTCATGCACCGATACCCTGTGTAACCCAACAGTGGCATGGCGAGGGTTAGAGAGAGAGAGAGAGAGAGAGAGAGTGTGGGACGGGTGCATATTCGTGCAACTTCTGTTCAGGCCACTGTAGTAAAAACAGTTTTGCTAAGTTCAAAAGCAGAAATCTGGTGTGATTTGATTTAGGAACAAACGCGGTTTTAAGACAAAGCCACATGTGTGAGTGTGTGTTGGCGATTACTGCTCGACAGAAATGACGACACTAAACGGATCTAAACCACTTCACAAGGGTTCTATTGGATTTTTTTATATTGCAACATATCAGATACACACTGCAATCCCACTGCTCGACAGCGCATGTCAGGGACACTTCTGTAGCGAGACGCAGTACTGAGTCAGCTCTACTGTTTGACTGCAGACGAGCACTCTCTGGGAAACATCGCTGCAGCAGGATGAAGCAACATTTGCACAGTTAAGGTCATACATGTACCTTACTGCAGCGTGAAGAGAAAAAGATCAGGACAAGGACAGACTTTTAATTCTTTAATATAAGTGCAGTTCAGATACCCTGAGATATTTTGGATCTACTGGGGGTATTCTCTCTACTGAGCTGAACAGACGCTGAAGCCTTATGCTGATTGTTGGTCTTAGTTGGATCATTGTGTGCATTAAAACAGATTCTTTAGTGGGGCCATGTTTTCACCGCTGCTGTGAGCAGGATTACACATAAATTACTGATCCAATTTTAGTGAAACATAGACGGATGGCTCACAGACGAGGCGGAGTGGATTATTTTAATAATTCATTTCCACTTTGTTGTTGTTTGTTGTTGTTTTTTTTATATTTCTGTGAATTTATCAAGAACTACAGATCTCCATGAAAATACCAATGCTAATATCTATCAACAGGTCTGCATGGAATATGGTGAGATAGTGGCTAATCAGTGTCTGAGTGTGCTTGTAGATGCAAATGACACCCCTTCATCTTCATCTTACTTTGTCGTGGGAGAGGCATCGCTGGCACTGGCAGGTAAAATGGTACTGGTCCTGCAGCTGTCTCTGTCTCTCCTCAGTCAGGGACAACGTCTCCATGTAACTTATAGTGAGCTGGAGACACAGAGAACAGTTGAATTGATCGTATTTGATTTTAGCCGTGTGCTGCTGCTCATTGGTAACTGCAGCTCAGCGCAGACACATATACGTGGCCTGTGTAAACTGAGCATGGAGAAAAGAGACACAGCCGGCGTACACGGTGTGTGTGTGTGCGTTAGTCCAGATGGTGTGGATGCATCTCATTACGTACAGTCAGGAGGGATGAAGACTGGGAAAACTGCAGAAATCATCACATTTGTGTTGCTGTGATAGTTCATTTAACTGCAGTTTTAATAATCACTCAACGCCATTAAGTTCACTGTGCATCCATCCACATTTATTATTATGAAAACTACAGAGATGCCATATCCATGGAATATGAAACGGCTCTTGGTTTCTGATTAAGTTTCATTAAACAGCCTCAGGGAAGGGGCTCCTCCATCGGTCATAACAGTGAACATATTAAAGAGCATGAGCATAAAATCAGAGTCCACATTAAAACACTTAAGCATCATGTCATTAAGGTTTGTGAAGATGCTGTGTGAGTACTTTGACTTCCTCATACCTCCTCCTCAGGCTTGATGTCTCGAACAGCTCTGAGCTGCAGCTTTGTCCCCTCGAACACCATCACACAGTTTGGCCTGCAGTCATGGTTTAACAGAGACAGACTGGCAGAGAGCAAACAGGAGATGTATGAGCAGGAAGAGAGGGGGGTGGGTCATGTGGGAGCAAATGGGGAAGAAAAGAGGAGGAGTAGAAAATGAAATGTGGTTAAATGTAGAATTTTCAAAGGAAAGGAAATACACAGTATGCAAGCCCTTAACTAACGCTGAGAAGAAAACAGATACATTAGAGTGTTCCTTCTGTATCAGCATCTGCATATACACTACATATAAATATATATGTATACACAAGAAGAAGCTGAGACCAGTGGGTTGACTTAAAGGTGTAATGATTCCAACATATTCCTGAGACGAATTAAGGGCTGATCTTCCACAAGATCTAGCAGCCAGTGTAATGCCATGGCTGTACAGAGGATCCAAAGAGCTGTGAGGGGGTTATGTCTCATCCAGCAATGCATTGCAATGTGACATACAGTACATAAGATCATGGTGCCAGTCCTCCATGTAAAAGACTGAGTGCTTAAACTCTGCACACTGCGACAAACTGGGACCTCTGCCTCTGTTAACACACACGACTTTTCATTTCTTCCTACCGATCATTCAGTCTCTGTCTCTATCTCTCTCTCTCTCACACACAGACACTCAGACACTCATTTTCCATATGTATCATGGATTCCCCTTGTTGATACTTGGTAGTAGGGTTTGGTTTAGGAAATACAGATATTCATTGATCTTGATTTTCAATCAAACATGTTATGGGAGTAATATTTATGGTTTTAAATGTGGTATTGGACTGTGGTTGGTTGAGTGCCATTTAAGAGGCACACACTCAATGAGTTAAATGAAAAAAGCATATTGGTATTCTGATAAGTGCCACTTCGCAAATGTGATTTCACTGCATCATAAAGTCTGTGCATGATGAGCTCCTTTACTGTGTAAAACAGAAATTTGCCGTGCTGATGCTTGATTATTCTTTAGCAGAGCGTTTTTTAGGCATTTAGTGTCACTGCACACATGGCTGATAAAAAACACTGAAGAGGTTTGTCTATTTTATCACCTCCTCCATTAATGCTGCCCTTGTTTATCATATTCACTATGCAAAACAATGGCTGCAAGAGATAATGACCTGTGTGTGTGTGTTGCTTTTGTAAAACCATCAGTTACCCCCGGCTTTGTTCTACAGTGGAGAAATTGCAGGTGGAATATCAAGTAGAAAATCAGCCCTACAAAGCATGTTTTTATCTGATGGAGAGCAGCTCGTTAGCATGCTAATGAGATTAATTAACTAAACTACATCTCACATTAACAATATCTGCTCACTGGAACGAGGCTAAGTGCCGCCGTACATGGCAGGACTGCGAGTGGACTTTGGATTCAATGACAGAAAAGTCTCAGTGCTTTGCTTTTGTTTATTTGTGGAGCTCTTCATCCTACCCTGACCCACACTGCATCCTTCATCTGAGGAATTTATAGAAGGAAAGATCCAATAACAAATAAGCATTCATCAATTGTATATGCATCTTATCCTTTGAGGGTTGGGGGGGGTAGAGCCAGTCCTGAGTGGCATGGCCATGATGCTGGCTTCCACCCTGGACAGGTGGCCAGGCCATAGAGAAAAGATAGAGGATATTAAAGGAGGTTAAACATGAGCATATGCTCATTGCAGCTCAATGACTGCAGGTCACTTTTGCAGATCCAGAAAAAAAAAAAGCCACAACCAGTTGTACCACAGACCAAGCGGACAGCTTACTGCTAACAGGCAGGTTCACGCAGCACTGCTCTGCTCTGCTGTCCTCTCAGAGATCTTCTCAGGCCAGTGAGACTTTACATTAAACAAACAGCAGTGGCTGAGGATTTCCATCTTCAGTGCACATATGCCGTTTTGAAATATTGAGTGAAATGTAGGAGTTTATTCTTGAAAATGCATCATCTGTGATCTACGTTACGACAACGTGATCACGTACGCACAGATTTTTGCTGATTGGGTCGATCTGGTCATGACATTTCCTTTGCTGAGTCATCAGGCAGCTAAACTCCTTTAAAATAATCAAGCTATTATCCAAGCAATTCACCGGAACATGCCCAGTGTTTGCAAATGAGCATGTGATATACATTTGCAGGCATGTTAGCATGTGGAGGAAGTGAAGCAAAGCTCACACAGAAAACTGTTTAGTTGGAAACATATTCATACAACAGTAATGTGGATTTAAAAAAATAAAACATTTTTGGAGACAGACAGAAGCAGTGGGAGCATAGAGTCTGCAGAGCAAACTAAAAACATCCCTCAGGCCTTTGTTTGAGATCAGCAGAGAATCTCTTCTTTCTGTTTTCATTTCAGTGTATCCACAGGGTTTCAAGTTACACTGAGGTGGACTGAAGTAAATGGTGGTGTTAGATTACAACAAGTGAATGAAGACCTGGTATCGATCGTGCTGTGAATCGTTTCTCCTAATAAAGCCCTCGGAGGACACGATTTCACATCATATTTTCAATGTGCCAATTAGCAGAGAATGACAAGCAGACACAGACGGACAGAACAGTGAGCTCAGTGGGGACAATAGAGGGCAGTGAGGAGAGGGAGAGGTCTGGACAGAGAGAAAAATGAACTGAATAATGGGGTGAGACAGAGGTGTAGCCTCACCACAGAGACCACCCCCCCTTCATCTTTTCAGCAAACCTACGGCTGCTAGGCAACCCAAAATATGAATAGGCAGGGGACCATCCTGTGAACAGGGCCCATCATTTATGGATGAGTTACGGCACAAATCGCACCCACACACTGACACAGACACACACGGCTTTTGCTGGGCTTTAGTAAAGCCACTGTGACCATCTGACATCTCAGCACCAGCCAGATAAACTGGCAGAGATACCTGCACTGTGTATATATGTGTGTGTGTGTGTGTGTGTGTGTGTGTGTGTGTGAGAGAGAGAGAGCGAAAGAGAGTGTGTAGAAACACTAACAACATGTGCAGCAAATCCAACCCCACTCACCCAGGACTTAGTGGCAGGATTAAAGTACACACCTTGCACAGTGTATGTGTGTTTCACTCTTACATGCCAGACAGAATAACAACACAGTTGGAGTAAAACCTCTTACTATTCTATGTACTTTGCAGCCACCCCCCCCGACACACACACACACCTCCCCTATCAAAAATTAGAATATTCAGTCCACATTCATTTTCAAGTTTCGCCTCCAAACAAAAATGTGCTTCTTCCCTTTGCAGTTGTACTTCAAAGAAACTGCCAGGGACATAGTGAGTGAGTGGTGGATGGGGGCTGGTTGGAATGTGGTGATCTGGTAGGTAGCTCCAAAGCATATTGTGTAAGTGAGAGACATTGGCAGGTAATAACAAAGACTGTGAGCTAGATTGAAATTAATGATGCTGTTTTAGAAATGACTGAATCTCATGTTGGCCTTTGTGCCTGTGTGTGTGTGTGTGTGTGTGTGTGTGTGTGTGTGTGTTACCTCGGATACAGCCCAACTCCAATCTCTTGCAGCTCTCCGTCACTGATGGTGAAACAATTACATGTCACCTGAAGCAGAGGAAGAGGGTAAAAAAAAAAAAAAAGCTGAGACGAGAGAGTGATTATTTGTTAAATTGCTTGAGAGAAACAAAAACAATATCTTTCATTGTGGGTTTTGAACATTTTTACACATCTCTGGCATTTGGAAAATAAAGAACAAAGTCCCAGCAGCACTTCGACTGAAACATGACGTGCTTTGAGGCGCAGAATATGAAACTGTGTGAAATTACCATCTGCTTATTTTTGAAAGGAAATATCTCTATTCAAAATAAAAATAAAAAGGGTTTTGAAGTGGAGGACAGGTCTGTTATACTCTGTTATTCATCAGCAGAGTTCATAAAATCTTCCGGCGAGGATATACAGATGAATTTTAATAGAGAAATGTTGTTTTGTTTCCCCGTCCCTCCATCCACTCCCACCCCTCAACAATATTTAAAACAATAAGCAGTATATCTAATGGATGGGTGGATATTTAAAGACAATATTTCTTCCAAATTATGCTGAGAACACAGACAAGAGAAGACAGACAAGAGAGGACCACATAAAATACACTCAAGAATTCATCAGGTACTGAGCGGGTGTGAAATCAATTCATCACCTTAAACTAAAATAAAAGAGGGATGATGGGAGGAGAAAAAAGATGAAAGACGAGACAGGTCAGGAGATGATTAAGGACAAAGAAGGTCATATCATTACTGCACAGCTAATGGCTTAGTACAATAGTATGTTTTTTTCAGTGCTGGAGAAATGGTTTGTGTTCATATAGGCAGATAATTTAGACGATCTGACATGTTTAATGCAATAATGATTTATTCAATAATTACAGGTATGAACAGTTAAACCGACTGGGATTTTTGGGAAAGCAGTACTGGTCACATGGTCTGTTACTCTGGTCTGAAGAAATATATCAGTTCTTTGGTGGATTGCTGTCGCAATTTATTGATCATTAAAAGAATGTTCAGACATTCATGGTATGCAGGGCGTCAACTGTACTGTCTTAATGCATGACCCTTCTGGAATAATCAGCAGTGCAATTTCATCAAATTATTTTTACTGTTAAAAAATGTACAAATACATAATGAAGTCACAGCTAGAAATATAAAATAACTCTGTCAGAATCAGAATTTAAACAGAATTAAAACATTAAAACATTGCATGTAGGAGCGGCATGAACAGACCTGTCACAATGCATAATGGTTTATTGACATATTTCAAAGCCAAAGCTTTCACAGGTATCACAAGGTTTGAAAAATGTGAGCGGGCTGGTTCAGAGAATGTTTGATTCAAGTATATCTTAAGAATAAGTGAAAAACACTTGGATGGGTCAACCACAGAGTCAATACAAGTAAACAAGTGGTTGTGGGCCGTCAGTGCTGTTTCTTAAGACGATGTTCAAATACTTGCAACTTTATTAACATTACATGTCAGAGATGCTGAAAGGGAGAGAGACATTTACTGTGAGCCACAGACAGGTGTTTGACTTTCTGCTGATGTTCACACCAGAACCAGAAGTCATGAAAATGGTTTGGCTGGGATCTGAAGTGGTGTTAAACACTGTTAGAGTCACTCCTCCTGAAAAGTGAGGGATCTTCCTCAACTAATAAACCACCAAGCCTAGGAGGAAATTCATTTAGATGAAAAACTCATAGACATGATTCATTTGCTCTCCGTCCTCTGGATATTTTCACACACTTCATTGTTATTCACTTGTTCTTCCACACATCCATCACATGTGCCATAAAACATGCATTAAAGTGCAGCAGACAGATACATCATACAACACGGCAATATGCTGTATATTAATATCACTATGTCAAGACAGGACAACAGTTAAGTGCCTTCATGAGATTTTTATGGAGTACTGTAGTTGTCACCCACAGCAGAGGCTCACAGTACTTCCTTCAGTTGATTAAATCCTTTTAAAGTAATATTAATAATAATAATTTAAACCTAGTATGATCATAATAATTCAGTTTCTAGCTTTTTGCAGCTCAAGAAACTGTTGTTTATGAATGTTAAATGTTTAAAAGACCCAATTATATGAGCTGAATCTGTGGGTGTGGACCAGGAACTCTAATTGAATATTACATTATCTAGTCATCAAAATTAAATATTCCAATTTCCATATATAGTAAACTTAGTTAAATTTAATCCACTTTGACAGTCTTTCATCCTGATGAATTGATGAAAGCTGGTAAAACACAGAGCCAAGCTGTAAGTGAAGCTATGTTTTGGCATGTTTTCCCGTGGCCTGTGTAAGAAGTGGTTTTTGAGTTCCCACTGTTTTCACAGCATTAGCAAAAAGCAGCATTGATCAGTGACAGCAGGGACACAGGGACGACCGTGCAGACACAACAGACCGCGTGGATTTAGGAAGAGGGAGGTGAAGAGAGAATTCAAACAAACAGTGGTAGGACACTCAGCTGGGTACAGCTCACGGACAGACTGACAGACACACGCACACACAAAGACTCTCTGGGGATGAAAATCAATCTAGCAGAACATCCACATCTGCAGAGCCGGCTGGTGGACGCCTCCTGCATTCAAATACAACACACACTCTTTGTGTCCCTCTCCAGTTTTACAGAGCTTTTAGTCAAAAACTCCTTTTTATGAATCAATCTCAATATGTTTCTGTCAGACTTCCATCGCTTCCTCTTTCTTCTTAGCTTTTTTTTCCGCCCATTCACTGCTCTTTGGTGTGATTTAAGATTTTAATATTTGATTCTATATAATAGAAACGTATTATACAGCTAAACAACCTGCAGTTTTTTTGTGAAAATGATATCATCATTTATTTATTTTCATTTATGTAATAGACATGGAGGATTACGAGGACGCGCCCTTGCATCGCTTCAAAATTTCTTTTGAATAAAGACATCTTCTAGTTTATGTAGTGCAATGGCCAGTAAAGCCCCAACAGAACGGCAAAAGCTGCAAAATGAAAACACAACCACACAACCTCCTGAATTAATGTTTTCTTTTACCATATCTAGTACATTTTTCCATAAATAATAGATTCATGGTGATATATAATCATCGAAAGATGCAGCAAATACAACATCTTTCAGAGTGGAACTGCACCTTGTCTCCTAACGACCTGTAATCCGTTCATCTCTTGTGTATTCATACGGGATCAGGAAATAATCTCTGCTTTGCAGATGTTAATCATTTGGAGAGAAAACCACGTAATGTAACTGCACTGGTGGGCGAACATATTATTCATCAGTAACCATGGTGACGACTGTTTCCTCCTCGTGCTGAGATGGTAAAAGCCTCCATCAGTTGACGTGTTTACTTATAAGCCTTCTATGAATAGGGGAGCTCTCCAAAGCTGCACGTTCATGGGAGGTGTGAAGTGTCAGGGACTGAGTGCAGGTGGAGGAAAGCTGCAGGTACATGTATAGAATAAATAATTCCATGACACATTGTGATGTGGATTACATGGTTGATATGATTCAGTCACTGTTACAGCTTTACTGAAGAATCACACTTCAACTGCATATGAACAATTTCTATGCCCGTCCCTCCTTCCATTCATTTGGTGGCTCATTTATTTTTTAATTTGTTTTGTTTTTTCCTGTTACTGTCAACATTTGGATGAAATACGAAGAAACGATGATGACTGTGACAACCAGCGCGAAGAATACCCCCATGAGGTCCTAACGGGAAGACCATCATGACTGATGTATTCGTCAGTGGACATCGTCAAACATCTGGATGCAACATGTACTCCGTCACGTTTCTCACCCGCAATGCATTCACTATTTATGACCCGATAATTACACCAATTCTGACACAGCCTTAGTGGCCATTTTAAAAGACAAAAGGATCTTGCAGTCGGCTTTTTGTTTCACATTCAGAGAATGGATATTTTTCACAAGCTGCCACTGACGTTCACATGCATGCTCCATACTAAATAATAGAATAGAGGCCAACTGCTGCTGTTTGTCCAGACATGTTTCAGGATAAAAAGCCATCTGAGTTATTTTGATAAATAAAACAATAATTTAATGAAACTGGAAATTGCTTAACTTCAACATCAGACCCAAAGAAATGATTCCAATTCCAACTGTTCATGGCGAGGGTGTCCACGAAGCGTGTTTAGCATCTCAAAGGAGTTTTCTGAAATTGGTAACTCGACTATGAGCTAATTGTTTCAGCTCTCTCGGTCACGATGAAAATAAGGATAAGGGAATAATCATCTTAGAAATGCAAACTAGCACTGGAAGTGTTGGATGGGATTACATCAATACCAAAACTGGGCTCATGTGACTTTGGACAAAAGCAGGAAAAAAAGAGATGAATATTAACCTGTTAGCGCAACGATTAGCGGCAGGGCTGCACTGTGAACGCCTGTGCTGACATTAAGCATTCACAGGAGGGAGGGAAAGATCAAAATGATTTCAGTGGCATTTTGGAAACGTACACGGGTGGCACATTTCTAAGAGGCTGCGTGGGGGTTTGGGACAGCGGGGGAGCGGGGGGTCCTGTCATCTCATATCGGAGGCATTGGATTGGTTTGTTTCGTCCTGTCATGTCGGTTCAAAAACTTGTGACTGGATGGTTTATGTCTTTAATGTTGCTGGAATCGGTTCAATTACTGTCAATCTGGGAGAAACTACAAAGGCCATCAGATACAATCAAAGGCCGCATCTGTGTGTGTGTGTGTGTGTGTGTGTGTGTGTGCATGGCCTGTGCGCTTTGATAAAGTATTTATGACCACATCATGCCTCTTTCATCTCAATAGACAAGCAGACAAACAGACAGAACTACTGAGGAATTATGGAGAGAAATAAACGAGGCTAAACATCTCATCTGTTCGTGTACACTGTTGCACGCACACTGCTTTAATTATTATTAATATCGCTCTTATTTCAACCACCACTTTTACTGTCACCATATATGGAGCGTTTTCCAAAATGAGCACGTCTTCTTACTGTGGAAATGCAATATTTGTTTATGCCGATACATTTATTAATTGAAAAGATTAGCATAATTTCTCCTGCTCATTCATCATATTGAGAAACAAACACATACAGAGTCTGTCCTTCATTCATCTACTGTTTAAGCTTTAACAGTTCAAAAGATGAACAGGAATGCAAAGCACCATGAAAAGGTTCCTGAATGTTTTTTTAAAGTTCTGTTCCGGAAGTGAATGATCACAGATGCACAGTATGCGCTCTCTGTATTTAGAATTCTAAACGATGAGACGTCACCCAACAGTCCTGTGTGAGTGTGTGTGTAAGCTGAACTTTTTTATGTGATTGGACACTGTGGCCAGAAAGCTGCTGTCAAGAGCTGCAGTATAAATCCACAGCATTATTTTATAGCCTGAGGTGTGAACTGTAGTTACAGCACTATCTGAAGGACATGTGGGCGCTGACTGGATCGCTGATGCTGCAGTTAACTTTATTACCATCCTTCCTATTTTCAGTTTGAGGCAATATATTTCTTCAATTCTGGGGCGGGATAAATGGTAAGCTTTGTTTGTGCCTGAATATTGTCATTCAAATTGATTCCCTGTGCTTTTGAAAGTCTCACTATTTAATTGCCCTGCCAGTTACAAGTTTAATAATGTACACCAACATTCCTGGGTTGACTTGGGCACTTCCCCATTCATTTGTGCTCACTCTCAGAGGAGCATATGGGGAAAAAACATCATCTTAAAAAGACACTTATTAGATTTATGCTCATCTAATTCTCATGACGTACATTAGGGACATGGTTTTTGTCTGCATCAGGGAGACAAGTCCCCAAAATTTAAAACAGGTTTAGGTCCACACAGCATGAGCAAAACTGGGACACGCTTTCATACACACATACACACAAACACATCATGTCTGTCTAAATTTGAATTAGCATAAAACAGCCAAACCCCCACAGGAAGGGCTCTGGGGGAGGGAGAGGGGACAGGTGAGCTACACGGGAATGAAAATTGAGGAGAGGAGGAGATAAGGCGAGTGGAAGCAGAGAGTGAACGAGCGGCAGGAAGGTAAGAGGGAGGAGGGACATGAGGCCGACAAGGTCTGATACAGAAAAGCAAAGGAACGAGGGAGGAGGAAAGTGGAGCAGAAACGTGTTTAAAACTCGTTAGTGAACTTGTTAGTGGAGAGAGGTGCACCCTGGGAAAACATGGGGCAGGGTATTGATGGGAATCCGCTGAAGGAAAAAGAGCCAGAAGCATCAGCTTTGCAAAGTGTTAGCCAGGGGTCAACAGGTTTCAGACCCTGGATCTTTGAGGGACTGCAACAAGCTTTTAGGATGACTACTCTTTGATACTGTGAAGTGTTCACATACACGTCAGAGTCATATTAAATGAGCGGTACTTTCTCTACAGTGGGGAAACTGCAGTAGCTGGATACTGCTGGAAAGCTGGAGCTGGAGCCAAACGCTGATATCTTTGGGAGTGAGGCGGATTAGACCCTGGACAGATCGATGATGTATCTCAGAGCAAATGTACAGAGACAACCACTCAACATGAATTCCTTTAATTCCTCCATACTGCCATCTGAACTGTGAATGGAATTCTCAACAAACTCAACCACAAACAAGCTCAACACGGACAGACTATGACTCACTGGGATTCAAACTGGGAACCTTCTTGCTGTGAGCCGTACCACTGCACCATCAGCTACACTAGTTAAATGTCCTTATTTGCTTTAATAGCTATTTACTATGAGGCTGTGTAGTGTTTCTGTGTGTCTCTGTTTAGGGCTTCAAATGGATTAATTCCAATGTTTGGTCCAATTACTTTACTGATTAGGCCTCAAGACGTAAACATACACTATTACACACATTATTAAGCATACATTATTCTGGTGATAGAGTTCAAATCAACCACTAATTTATATCCGTGCTATTCACACACAGTTTGCACACAGTCACAGAATGTGGAGAAGAGTCAACTATGTAAGTAAATTGAGCTGTAAACAAGAACTTAAATTTATGTGTTTGAATTGTTAACACACACACACACACGTATGCACACACACACACACCCACACAAAATCACCATCAGCTCCCGACTACATGCAATTGAAAACGAGATTGCCCTCTGCTCTCTAATTACCCATTTCCATGCTGATATCCAATCATCTCAAATGAAATGAGAAAGTAAAGTCGACGTGTGTTTTTGTCAAGCTGGCACATTTTCAGCTGAACACACACGCAGGATGGAGGCAGTTTTATGGATCAGGCTGAAAATCACTTACACAAATGTACACACTCATATTAACATATATGAATCTGGCTGAAGCGCATCGTGTATTACTGACAAACATCAGTCGTAACATGGTTTTAACTCCTAATATGGAAACAACTTGGGCCCTACAAGGAATAAGCTGTGAATTTATAGTTCAGCATCTGAACAACACGTTGATAACTGTTCCCTCATTTGATCTGCAGGGGTACTGCAAATACCCTGCAAATATAATTTATAACTGATCCCACGAAAATGGAGAAATACAGACACATTGCAAAGTGAATGGAAACATATGTGAACTTGCATCATTAATCATCATCTCAGCTAATCTTTCTGCCATGACAACAAGCAGCTCACAGGTCACATGAACTGGAACTCATTTTTCTGACACCGCCTGAATGCACCGTAATCCTTCGGCTGCTTGTATTATTGTTCCCTTTCTCCTGCTGCTAATTAAAGGGAATTTTGTGAGGACACGCCTAAGTCTAAGTTCATCAAGGTAAAATTTGAAATATCATTGATTATACCAGCCCTGTTTGGAACTGCTCTACAGCTCTTTCGACAGGTTCCACAGCCACATCTTTTACTTCCTTTTTAATTAGCATTTATGGAAAAATGCAAATAATCGGAGAAATATGTAGCTTAGTGAATGAAACGCAGATTTCCCTGCTTTATAATCAACTGTTTGAGGTAAATAGTTACCGACAGTAGACGACTTTAATAAATACCGTGTGCGCTTAAGGTTACACAACACCCAGCAGTCATTTCCAACACACAACAACATAAGCACACAAACCCAGGCACACACTGAGATGTTAGTGTTTATAGAGTCACTGTGGTGAGTGTGGCCTACAGCTGTAGCACATCCACTACAGCTGCTGCTTATTTACAGATGTGACCTGAGAGGTCTGAGTACTTTGTGCTTCTTCCCACTCTCTTACTCAGTGTTTCTGACAGCAACGACAGAAAGACAAGAATGAGACGGGAAAGAGGGAAAGTACGTAACATACAACATGTGAGCATGTAAGAGAGGAAACAGGTAAAGAAAATTAAAACAGTGAGGTTCAGTGAGGATGACAGTGTGAGGGCCGGTTCAGTCAGAAGAATAGGTTTTTTTGTTTTCAGAGTCTTTGTAGGAAATCAGATTTTACTGCTTGACTGCTCTGCTGCTGCCGTCTTAATCAAAGGCTGCCTCACAGAGGCATGACTGGTCCCTCCTCCCACCCTCAGCAGCAGTCATGTGCTGCACCCATTCCTTCCCCATCACACTCAAACATGCACGTTATTCTGAACGCCTTAAAAAGTGTTTGCGATTCTCTGCTCCTAAAGAAGAAAACCACAACCTTCACTCAGGAGAAAAAAAAACAGTCTTTAAACTTGGAAGAATCTGACATATCATCGGATATAAAATATTTTGTCTAGATACAATTTATCATTTTTTTTTATCTTAGATTAAGAGAAGGTCTGTATTTATATGTGTTCTAAAATTATATGCAGGTGACCTGTCCAGGCTATACCCTGCCTCACACCACATGGTTTTAAAAACTGTATTCCAATCGAGCACCTGGATCTAACACACAAAGAGACGAATATAATCATCCTTATATCAAAACATGCACTACACCAGCAGTGAACACATGCGAAGCATATTCAAAATCACTGACTATGAGTATCTGACTGGCATGTGTGCCCTCAGGAGACTCCAGTGCTCTTAAGAACCATGTCTGCAGTATGCACTGGGATCAAGCCACGGGGCTCCATGCTTTACAGAGAAAGCCTCGAGGCATACATATAGTCCGGGAATGCTTCTGTAGGCAAACATGAGGTGCCATGTAACTTGTAATTCTCCTCTCATCCATTCCCAGCACTTCTTCCCCTGTCTAGGGCGTCTCGGGCAACTCTGGGTCTCATTCCAATTAATTTCCATCCTCTGGGCAATTGTACCGTATTGTCATGCCTGTGTAGCCTGTCACTCATCATGACATAGTACACTGGCACAGTTGACCACGGCCTGGCACAGTTCTTCAAGCCAAAATGTGCTACTTTGTGCACGCAGTCACGACAGCTGTCGAGTTCCCTTCCTGAAGGCTGTTGCTGAAGCCTGCTATGCGTTTGCTTCAGCCACTGCCGCACAGTAAAACACCACTGGGCCCACACATGATTTTAATGTCTGAAAACAACATCATGCATCACGTTAATGCTTTGGCTCTGTTCTCAACAGACCTCATTTGCATTGGACTGGTACACAACTGACAACACAGCATGCTGGTTTCACACACACTGAAACATTAATGATTTATATTCATTCACCTAAAGACACTATACATTCTTCCACATGCTGCCTAACATGCTCTCTGTCTCTTTCTTTCTGCTTTACCACATGGATTCATAATGATCCACAGATGCAGACCCTCCTCTCGTCTCTGGTGTTGGGGCCAGCAGCAACCAGCGTAAAAAATAACAATATTTGTTGAATACACAATTAGGTTATGTGTGATTGACCATGTGACCATACACCGATTCGAACTTCTTATCACCTTCAATACATTTTATTGAAATCCTTTAGTCTTTGTGTGTCTTTGTGTCTGAGAACGTTTAAAGGTTCGGATCCATTTCCAGAACAACAGCTGTACTGTTATTTTAAAAAGACACGCACGTGTGAATCATGGTGAATCAGATATGATATAACCTCAAGGTCCTGTTTTGAATAGTGAAAAATGACCTAATCCTATGAAATACAAGTATCTTTCAGCACATGGTTAACACGTAAAACATTCTGTGTTGGATTTAATGTCTATCTGTTCTCAAGATAGGCTCTAAATCTGATGAACAGTTGTCTCTCTCTCTCTCACACGCGTTGTAAAACTACAATTACGCCCCTCTCCTGAATAACTGCAGGTCAGATGCTTCAGCCAGTTATCTGTGTGGGTGTGTTTTTGTGTTAATGCATGTCTCAGTACTTACACACTAGGACCATACCAACAACTGTCTATGCATTTCTACCCCGCATATGTGCTGCTGCATATTTTAGTGACTGGGTTGTAGAGGTAATGGTGTTTTTTATGGCAAAGTTAGTGTTTAATCAATAATCATTCTAATAATGACAGCATCGCTATTACAGCTGTGTTTAAGTGTGTCCATGCATGTGATCATGTGTGTCTTTGTAGTAAATTGCACACAATGGCTGCGTGGTTTCTTTTGTTCTTCCAGTTACATTATAGTTTGACTGTAATTTTCACTGTGCCAACAGTGAGTGAAAACACACACAGAGGGGAAGGAATTCATGACAGAACACAACCATGGTCTGTTCACCTCCTTTCTGCAAATAGAAGAATAAGTGCAGAACTGGGATGAAAATAATAAACCATGGGGAATGTGTATAAAGGAGTATGAAAATGATGGAAATCTTTGCTGTGGACATTACGGACTGACAGTGTTGTCCACAGGCATCGTGAAAAACAGACGAGGGAATATGTTGTGTGAATCAATAGGAGCACTGACGCCACTCTGACAGTTCAAGGTGGTCCAAAACTTCACTGAGACACTTTCTGGAGCTTTCATTTATCTCCCGTCCCGTCTCTATGAAAATCTGCTGAAATTTGCAAAACTCCATTTGGTGCGGAAGCTAAAAGAAAAACAGCTTGAGCAGATGTAAACAGTAAACGCTGGGACTCGAAATCACTGAAAACATTAAACATTAACAGTGAACAGTGCGACGATAAAACGGCTCATCCTTCAGAAAAAATAAATAATTCCCAGAATGCTGCATCATTCAACCATGAATGAATATCTTTTGCTGAGACCAAGGTCCCTCTCACTGCCTGTGTGACCGTATCCTTAAAGATTTGTGCACCGCAACCTTGTGTAGACTGTGTGTGTGTGTGTTCATGCACATTCTTCAAATGCACCTGTGTGTGTTTGTGCTTTGCGTTTGTGTTGAGTTTCTGCATGTTTGTGTGAATGTGACAGAGGTGCAATGTATCTGCTTTTGATTTCAAACCCTTGCTTGTTTCTCACAGTAATAAAGTAATGCCTTGGGCTATAGGTGTACGTACATATAGTTTATGTGTGTACACTGCAGTGATAAAGTACTGCCTGAGCCAATGAAAATTACCCTCATCCATCTCAGCACACACACACACACACAAGATAGATGACAGAAGGAGACTCTATATAACATAACACTGACCTGAGTAGCAGGATATATTTATGCCAATAATTTAGTATGTAAAGATTTAAGACATCTGTCACAGACAACAACAAGTCATATACATAATGAAGGTGGTGTTAACAATGTTCAGCGGAGTCACACGCAACACTGGGAAGATGAGGGCCAATGTGTGCTCTGCCTGAACACATTCACCCTGTGATCGGCATGAGTCTGCAAAGAGATTCATCAGCTAATTGTTCAGCTCTAATCATTTTTCTTCTGAAGGTCATGTCAACGAGCCTGCAGAGGCTCAAACAAACAGAGGAGGAAGAGGAGATTATTAAAAATCTATAACTGGTCTAACTGGTCGTCACTCACGTTGAAACTTTGTTTTAAATATGCAACAGTTCCATGTTTTGTCCTCAACTGTCCTGAAAAGTTACAAAGAGAATAAAATACTTTTTTTTTACCTCTTAGTTGAACTATACAGATGAATGTTTTTTTTCTATTTTTCAAAAACACGCTTCCTTTATAGTTGTTCAACTAAGGAGCTAAACAAAAGTTCATTACCCGTTCACTGTGTGTTGTCTATGGAAACAGTGCCCCATGTATTATTCATATCATTCAATAATTAATTAATTTATCCCCATTTATTTATTAAACTCTGCAGAACAAATACAACAAATAGAACTAACCTCTTACTGATTGTTACCGGGGGAGCGGGGTGTCAGCACAAAACAAACAAACACACACACACACACACACACACACACACACACACACGCAGAAAGACTAAGTAGTTAATTAGTGAAACTTCATGGCTGATATTTTTATCTCAGGAACAAACCATGTGCCCCAGGGGCTGAGAAGAGGGTTGGGGGGGAGACAGAAAATATAACAAAAAGAGAGACGAAGAGAGGGAAGAAGAAAGTAGTGACTGGTGATGAGAGGGAGCAGCGAGAGAATAGCTATCGACCGAGACAAACAGAAAAGCAACCAGAATCAAGGACGCGTAAAGAGCAGCAGAGAATGAGAAAAATTCAATGACAAATGAGAAAAAGAAGAAGAAAAGGAAACATGTGAGCTGTATCTGTACCCCAGTGTTCAGATTCAGGCCCTGCCAAGAAGGATGGTCCAAATCTATTTTCTAACACATTCAATTTAATATTAAAAAGTCAGATCCAAAACTAATTTGGAGCTGGTTTTGCAGTAAGTTCCGCACCTTTGGACATGAGGTTTAGTCTGAACCAAACCAGCTGAGATTCTGATTATTTACAGTAAGAGAAAAAGGATGTTTGAACAACAAGGACATTCATTTGGCACATTTGAATAAGTGTCCAGAGCTGAGCCTGAAGATTTATATTTCAATAGTCATATGAAATTCTTAAGCGTGCTCTCTAAATTGCAATGTGGTTCCCTGTTCCACTCTTACGAACCCTGTGACCTTTCCACCCTTCAGTAACAGAAATACACACAGCCTGTCAACGTGGAGCAGCTCACAGAAACGCTCTGTGGAATTTACTGTTTTCTCGAGATCAGTGGACAAATGAGTCATGGCTTTGGCCAAAGCCGAGCAGAAGTGCTGTAGCTGTTCTCCTGCACTCTGCCACAGGCCGCGCATCAATCACATGAGCTTCTTTCTGACAGGAGACATGCCAGCTTCATCTATCACCTGGATAGACACAATCAGGAGGTCACCATTATGAAAACGTTCCACACTGACTGTGGTGCAATATAACAGTATGAGTAGAGATGAAGCGACATCTCTACTGTGACGAGTGGCTTCTGACAGACAAGAGGCAGCTCTCTCTCTCTCTCTCTCTCTCTCATACACACACTCACATTGGGACATTCATTTGGACATTCACACACTCGTTCCTGCATGGAGGGCCAACCCATGGGTTTAGCTTGGGGTGGTCAGACAAATAATTTTTCAGTCTCAGCATCAGTGTCACAGCTTTCATTCTTTTTTTGAAAATAGCACCATACATCTCGGTGTGTGTGTGGTCTGCTTTTTCTCAACATAATGAAAGTACCCGCCAGTTGGTTGGAGGCCTCCACATGATTCAACATGGACATTTTACTTTAGAACATAAAGCAAGAAGTGGTTTCCACTCCGTTTTTAAAGGTCAACCAAAAACGGATTATTTATAACACATGGTTGTTTTCCATGGTATTGGCAGATTTCTATCATAGAGAGCCTAGAGATAGAAAACACAGAGAGGAGCAACCAGTGTGTGTGCGTGTGTGTGTGTGTGTGTTGTGCAGTGTGCTGGAAGAGCATTTTTTTCTGCTCAGTGGAGCTCATAAACACCAGCTGTACATGACACTGAGGAAGCAGCAGTGGTTCACCCTGTCATCACCAGGAATGTTGGGTAAGCGGTGTGTCTGGATGAGCTCGGTAATCTGTGGTGACAGCCTTTCCAAACTTTGGGTGACAATAAATCAAGTTAGCACACGACTGAGAGGAACAGAAAGGAAAAGAGATAAGGAATGTCATTTTTGTTCAATACCATTTTAATGAGGATATTTTCACACATAAGAAAAGCTGCTTGAATGCTAAAATTAGATTTAGGTTGAGATTAGGTATTAAGTTTGTTAAGAGCAGGTAAGGAGATAGGGAAGGCACTGTGTGTGTGTGTGTGTGTGTGTGCATGTTGCTGCTACGCTGGGTTATTGATCCATAGACCCCCTAAAGGAAAAGGATATTAATTGTGACCTCTGCAGAGGAGGAGTCAGAGTGTGGTGGATGAAGGGATATGGACCAAGAAAAGACAGATGAAGGGAGGTTTACTCTGAAACGCTGTTCGTTCACTCTGAGCGGGATGACCACGTGCGTCGTTCAACTACATTGTGTGACCTTTGTGTTCCCGTGTTTGTGCACTGTACCACAGAAGCAACTTTCCACATAGCAACAAAGGCTCCAGCCACACATCACATTAGACACTCAAGTGCAGGCCCTGGCCAATCACATTACGTTGTAGCCTGTTTATATGATTAGGGTTTCCAGTGGAAATTCTCCATTGTGTAGCTAGCATGGAACATTAACACTTAAGCACTAAGGCCACATCGCATCATGGCACTGATTATAAAGAGTACATGGAATGCATATGGGGAAGTCCTGCATCATATCAGTGCAGTTTTTTATTTAACTCCTCTTTCATGTTCTTCTGTTTCACAAAGTCTCCATTCTCACACTCGCTCCCTTTACTGCCGGGGCTGAAATTTAAATTGGGACCATGCCGGCTCTGACAGCTGGGAACAAGAAATGATGCTGACAGTCACAATTACAGGTCACAGCTTCAGGTGTCATGATACGCAACAGTACAGCAATTCTCCACATTTCATCCGATTTACAGACAACACCACAATAAGGGCTGGACAGAACTAATGAGGACGGGTGGGTGAGGAGAGAGAAAACCGTGCCGGCTGCGTTCTGCCCCAACAGCATCTCCAACATCATCAAAGCTGGATAAGAAGTAGACGTAGTGAATTAATGCAGGGGTGGTAGAAATTCTTTTTTACAACTGTGAAAAGAAATACTCCCTCTTCCACTCCCTCCATGTCTGTCATATTCCTCTTGCTTTTTACACTGAATTTACCCTTCATCTCCCCCCTCTCCTCTCTCTCCACCCCATCCCCCCTTTCCTCTGCTCATTGCCCATTCCGTCAGAAAGGTGGTAAAAACCATCAGATGGTACAACCGTGGCACGATGAAAGGATGAGAGAGTAAAAGGAAGGTTGGGGGAGTGGAAGGGGTGAAGCGAATAAAAAGGGTGTGGTGAGTTGAGTTGAGATTGGGATGTGGAATAAAAGATAAAAACCTCAAATCTCAGGATGTCAGTGGAAGGGCAAACCGCCCCAAAGACAGCTTTATTTTCTTATACTGATGCTCACAGAGTTCAAATTAAAAGGTTTTCATAAAATCCCAGAGAAGAGATCTATCAATACAACAATAAGGACTGAGGCAAAAGCAGACGATTGATCTGTTTGTCTTCGATCCGTCTCACAGCCTCTACAAGAGCCTACAGTTTGGGGAATAGTTGCATTTCATCGTCGTACAGTTGTCTGTTTAAAATTGTCTTGATAGCTCAAAGCAGGGGTAGATGTGGTTCTCTGCACATCTGTTACAGCTCCAAACAGACAACGGCTATTTCAGGGCAACAAATTGCATCATTTGTCAGAGACCATTTCATCTTTTTTGAGATAAATATTTTTCAAAGGTGCCATGTTGTTTTCTCATTCTACCGCTGTTCTTCTTTCTCCTGTCTTTTCTTCTATGATGCTCTTCGTACTTGTCCCTGGCAGAAATAGTCTGTGTTCTCTCACCTGTGAAAATAGGAGATGTCCTTGGCTTAAAAGGACATTACCACACTCTGTGTGTGTGTGTGTGTGCGTGCGCGTGCACGTGTCCAAGGCGGTCTAATTTATAAACAGTAGCCCTACAGTACACCCTTGTTGCCATCTGTCATGCCACTTGCACTGTCTTCGACCAGTCTGTCAATATCAGTGTGATTATGTCAATTATGGGACACCTTTGCCATGTGTTCAAATTGGATTACACATAGCCTGAAGCTAATGACATTTACTCGACTGATGAATGCACCCAAATACTCACAGGCAATACACACACACACACACACACACACACACACACACACACACACACACACACACACACACACACACACACACACACACACACACACACTCATGCCACTTGCACTGTCTTCGACCAGTCTCACACACACACACACACACTGTGATGCTGACCATTCATCAACCTATCGTCCTCTTTAATGAAAGGGAGCGCTGATCCATTAGTGCACATTGTACACTAATGGAAATGTTGCCATTATTAGAACACATTTTGACACCACATCAGGGGGAGCTGTCAATTTTTGCCGTTGGTAATTTGCAAAGTTTGTTTTTCACATCTTTGGCAACCCTCAAATATGGTCACTGGCCATACTCTGATGTCCATCTGACTGTATTCACAGAAAATATTGATAAATATAATATTCTTCAATGAGAGTTAACTGAAATCATGTGTAATGGTAGAACAGGGTCATCTTGGACTGCATGGATAGCTTCATATTGTAATTACACTGAGTTAGGTATACTGTCCCACTGGGACCTGGGTGTAAGCATGTTTGTCCTTCCTCCTTGTCTCATCTTCCACTCCCACTATTTAATTGTCTCTTTATCTCCACCTCGGCATATTTTGAGGAGGAGCTCATTACATCGTTTGTCCTCTTTCATCTCTGTAAAAAAAACAGGTCAAACACAGAGGTAGTTGTTTACTATTGTGCTTTTAAGTGAGAGCTTAACTTTGTGTTGAATGCATTCTCTCATACTTAAATTAAGTGCATCGGATGGGACAGGGATGGGATGTTTGTCCTTGCCGTGACACACTGAAGGAACACCCAACTAGATCAAACCACACACTTGGCCCAAGATGCCAAAATCAGAGAGAACAACCAGCAGGATGCAGTGGTGCACAATATCAAAGGTTGCTGATTGGTCCAGCAAGATGAGAACGGCAAAGTGAGCCTCTGTTGCCTGTAGGGCTTCTGTCACAAACAACAGAGTTGTTACAGTGGAGGGGCTGCTCTCAAAGCCTGACTGATCTGGACTCTGAGCGCAGTTTGAAATCTGCCCCTGTAATAACCTTAGATATGAATAGAAGGAGCAAGGCCCATCAGAATTTCATAACCTTTTCCCAGCCATAGGGCTGTGACAGTAACGATGTTAGCGCGATCATGTGATCTCCTACCGCAGGATTGAGGTCATTACCGTCATCACTGCACACCGTGTTCCCGAGCCCCAGGGAGCCAAGAACCGCTCCATGGACACAGGGACCCAGGACAGCTCCACGGCCCAGGGGCAGACACACCCGGGGAGCCGTGCGCCGCTCCACTTGGTTCACTTACATTTAGGATCTTTTCACATACAAACAGGAGAAAAAACATTTTTTCCCATTTAATGATCCTTTGTGCACACGGCCAACAAAATCGAAACTGCCACAGGTGCATGCGTCTTTCTTGTGTGGAAATACATTTGCCTGGTAATGATCAAATCTCAATGGGCTGCTTTTGTGGAATTTTGAACTGAGGATGTTGATGAACTTGACTTTTTCTCTTCCTGTTATTCACAATTACTGATTCAAGAAAGTAATTAAGGAATTTGTGTACAAGGACATATCCACACATAAGAGGCTAAGTGAATGGTCTAAAGTGCTAATGCTTAAAAGGGGTGTCCTGGTTAAATGGTACAAAATTAGTCCTTGGTTCAAGAGGGTTGTACTTACTCTTAGTCTATAAACCCATTAACCAGGGCCATAATCCATTTCTTTTAAAAGGTACAAGCACTTGGCAGTTTGGCAGATTGCTACAGGAACATGGCTGATTTGCCACATAGTGAGGTAAAACAATTGTGTGGAGTAGAAGTGCATCAGCACATGCACAGTGTGTGAGCAGAGCATCGGTGTGTTTAACAAGCCAAGTAGATGCACATGGTGCCTCTGCCTATGGAGGAGCACACTGCCATCACGTTAATGCCCCGCTGACATCACACGGGTTTACTGCACATAGGCCCATTGCTTTCCAACACCTTAAGGCATCAATGGCACAAACTGACCGCAGAGGTTCAGGTGGGTGCATTTGCGTTTCAAACACTGTGGATGAGGAAATTATTGATAAATCAATTTGAAACTCAGGGAGACACATTGCCTCATACTTGGCGCTGCGTGTAAGTCCTGGCCCAAAATGTCATGGTTAACGGGCCCTCTTTATCTCCATGGTAACAGATGATGGGAGAGGAGCGGGAGTGTGTGTGTGTGTGTGTGTGTGTGTGTGTGTGTGTGTGTGTGTGTGTGTGTGTGTGTGTATGAGTTATAGTACTGAACTGTGATGGTCAAATATACAGTTGGAATAACTGTATAATGGAGTAGTACCATTGAGCTTGTTGGGGAGAGGAGAAAAGATGAAAGGAGGGGAGAGGAGATGAGTAAAGATGAGGGGACAGGAGAGGAGAGGAGAGGATGTGGGGAGGGAGGGACAGAGGGTACGGAGGATGAGGATGACACATTATTTGACATTACAGAAAACTGCTAGCGTGTGCAGATTGTATAACATTCCATTCTCACTGTGTGTGTGTGTGTGTGTGTGTGTGTGTGTGTGTGTGTGAGAGAGAGAGAGACAGACTATGAAATTAATGTCCACAAAACAAAATGGGATTCGCATCGGGAGTAGTTCAATAGTTGCCAAAATGCAAAGTGATGAGCAGCTTTCAGAATCATATCATTGCCATATTAGCTTGAGATGAAAAAATATGAAAAGCAGGAAAAACCTCTGCCTCTGCTGAAAGGTCAGTAATTAACATGTGTTAACGAGGCTGCAGTGACGACCTGGAGTCTTGCTGTCACCATGAGGTCACCGGGCAACGACCTAGCGACAGCTCTCTGTCAGGAAGGCACTTGAATGCAGGAAGACTTTTTTTTTTTTTTAACATAATAGAGGTAGTGAGCTTCACAGCTACTGAGCATTCTTGCTCATGTGCCAGGCTCACTATTTCCAGTCTGTATGTGAAACTACATTTGCATACAACCGTGAGAGTGGTATCGATTTTCTCATCTAACTCAGCACAAAAGTGAGGAAACTGTAACTTTTAAGAAGCTCTATAAATAAACTGTGGAAGTTGATTAATCATTTCAGAAAGTATATGTTTAACACTTTGTGTTGTCACTTTTTTGTTATACTCATCTGTTATATAATTAATATATTTTGCCCTTAAGTTTCTATTTGGACAGAACTGTATTGTTTACAAGAACATTTACTTAATCCAGTGTGTGTGTGTGTGTTTCCTTAAATTTTACTCACACAGTCTTATTGGTGTTTCTAATGAGTTGCTAGTGTTTAACAAGAGGAAGCACGGCATGCAGTTCCATTAACAAGGAGAGAGCTGAAGCCATTACCACAAAAAACAACTGGGCTCCCATCTCTGCAGCCACTGCAGGACAACGGATCATACAACCCAGGCAGATAGACACTTATTTGCTGGCAGGTGACTCTAAAAATAATCGGTTGCAGCAAGACAGGGTTTTTGGTTTCCTTATTTTAATGCACATTTGCACTTTAAAAGATCACAAATGTCACAGGCACACGCAGTCTGCAAGGTGCGTCACATTGTCCCTGAATAGAACTGACGGTTCCGTGCTTGGCTGTGGTTTAAGAAGAGGAGGCAGGGAGAGGGAGATGAGAGACAGATGAGAGGGAGAAGGAGAGAATGGACCCTGAGGAAACTCATTTATATTCAGGATGGAAATAAAAGGACTGATGGTTAAGCATTCTTTAGCTGGATACTTTACAGGCTCCTGTGTCTTTGATTCACGGAAGCTTTACCTAACTCCTTAATGACGCGCAGAGAAAGACAGATGAAACACGAGGGAGGATGGGTGAGTGGGTGGATGATACTTGAACTTGTGACAGTACCTGAACATGAGGGCCTCAACTCCAGCTCACTGAAAAAACATTTCAAACTCATTTCATAAACCAGCTAAGACTTTCCCAAGATAATCCTGTTCTCTACTTGTAGAGAGATAAGCCAAGAAATATATAATTCTAAATATCATTCATTTCATTTGCATTTGACAATAAAATTAAATAGGATTTGATATTTCTAACAGCACGGATGCTTTGTTTAGAATATTCAGCTAATGTGAAGAGGATTTTCTGCTATTAATTGTGTCTGAAAGGCTTGTCCCTTCTTATCAGGCTAATTAACTGTAAACACTGAAGATCTGTGTTCTAGTGTGATGAACTGTTTCGCCCACAAATAATCACACTCCGCTGACAGACTTTAAGGGACTACATGTTTCGTTTCAGCACGTATTAATAAACAACCTAATCTTTGGCAATGCACAATCAAAAAACAAAAAAATGAAATTAAAACCAACAGATTGGAAGTTGTTTTTCATGTTCTGCCACAAGGATCGGATTTCACGGAGCACTCGGTTAATTGTCTACAGTTTTAGGAATTATCCACAGCACCAAGTGCAAACTGCACCCATATTAACATAAAACATTAAAGAGAGGGAATTTCCTTATCAATTCACAAACTGCTGAGAGGAATATATAAATGGTTTGTATTTATATTGTGCATGCTAGTCTTGACGGCCACTTAAAGCACAGACAGTTTTTCATTCACACAGTGCATCAGCTGACAGCACTTGCTGCTACTGGCTCTATGAGGGACAATTCGGGGTTCAGCATCTTGCCCAAGAACACTTCAGCCTGCACATGGGAAGACTGGTGTCCTTGCTTTTGTTTGGGGTTGCAAAGATAATTCAGGTTGAAGCATGATCCCAGTTATATACAGGTGATATAGTGAAGACAAACAGTTCAATATATGGTAAATTAACACTCACACATCCATAGTTTAACTATATGTGTGTGTAGTCTGGCCACATACACCAGAAGTCATGCTGCAAAGTCCCAATATGAACACTGTACAAAACTGTGTGTACACATAAATTCATATATATATATATATATTTTTTTTTTTTCATTTATTTTTATATGGATCTATACAAACATATATGTCTGTGTAAATGCCAAGATAAGCCCAGGGTAAAACAACAACAAGCAAGGAAACAATAAGTGTTCAGCCCCATCACGCAGGCTGTGAAATAAAACAAAATAAGTGCGGCTATCAGTGGCAGACTGGCCATCTGGAGGAGCTGCACTTTTCCCAACAGGCCCCTCGACCTGTTATGAAAAGATTAAAAACTGTCTCATGCTGTGTGAGCTTGCATTCGTTTGGCCTGCTACCCTCAGCAGACAGGTGTGTGTGTGTGTGTATCCGCAGTAGAGATATAAACTAGAGGTCGACTTGAACCCTCTCCCCAGAATAACACGTTGAAGGTTTTCTCATTGAATGCAATAACATAATAAAAGATCTGTTGCCCATTTATGGCAGTGCACTGATTGACAGTGTCATAATGAATAAGTGACATTTCATGGGGTCTTTAACAGTTGTTTAGATATCTGGAGTTAATCACATGCGCACAGATATTTTGAGTAATTGAGCCTTCGAATGATCAGATCAGGCCCTCCGACCCATAACTGTGCAAAGCGCAGTTAGCTGACCGACAGTCATCTCTGTATTAATGATGCCATGCTATAAAAACCTTATCACATTCACAGTTTATAGCTGCCCAACATAAAGTTAATTTTCATCTGAAATAAATTATCTCAGGTGAACAATTAAATGACTTTGACTCAGTGGAGATGAGGCGTTGCAGCCGCCCGCCATTTTAATTTATGATGTCGTTTAAAACACTGTCACATCAGACTTGGAATCATGACAACACATTAGCTTAAGCTTCATCTTAAATTATTTCATCCACAATGATTAATCCTGCAGAATAATAATTCAAACTGAATCTCATTAACGTTCAGGCAAATGGCTAATGGCAAATGTAACAGTAACAAGTGAGCCCAAAAAGAGCCAGTATGTGCAATAGCTCAAGGAACATGGTTCATCATGCACTGATAGCCTGAGCCATTATTAGCATCCAGCCTTTATTTGTCCTGAGTGAGAGGACGGATAAAATCACAGGAGACGCTTTAAAGCACAGTGCTCAGCAATGATCAATTCAAAAGGCTGATATACGCCAGGGATGAGCAGCCAGGGCAAACAAACTGGACAACACAAGTATGGTTCTGTCCTCACCGTTGAACACTACACCAGATCACTGAGTTTAGATAAAACTAAACTTAAAGGCTCAATCACTGGTTGGAGGTTTGTTTGTGGGTGATGAGGGAGGTATTTGTACACCTTAGAAAATAAATTAGCCACAAAAGGACAAGAATGACTGAGAGCGATGAGAGGCATCCTCTCACCTCCTCAAACTGCTCCCATCTCCCATTCTCCATTTACAAATAATATTTATTCCACACGCTATTAAGTTGTTTCTGTCAAGTGCAATGTAAGAGCAAGTGGTGGTTTTGTCTTCTGATGCCTTTATTGTTATATTATGAAAAATAATCTTGCAGGTCAATTACCCTGCAATCCATGAAAACAGATTGATTCTAACCAGCATCAGCAAGGTTCTATCATTTTCCTCTGACGCAACGTTTCAGTCAGTCAGTCACTCATTGCTGTGCTTGACATTTCTGTTTCTCTGCAACGCTACGCAGTCATTGACAGGAACGACGCAGCTCACTGCACGTCCCTAATGCAAATGTGGCAGAGTCGTTAGATGCTATGGAAGTTTGAAGCGAGATGGCGCTTTTAATAAAATCACTTGCGCAGGTCCACATTTTGTCCTAAGCAGACAGGGTGTGTCCCAGGTCGCGGGGCGATTAACGAGGCTCACATATCTCACGTTCTGGAACATCCCATCTGGACGACTTCAAGGAAATTAGACAAAACCCACAAACACTCACACGCTTGTATGATATCAGCCTCAGTCTCTGTTTCCGTCCCCGTGGAGCCCCCAACCATCAGTAATTACTGTAAACGCTGGGGCAATATAGGCAAGAGCGGAGAAAGCGTGAGGGAGGATGAAGGAGACGAGAGAGATAGTGGCTGTCGAAAAAGGAGCCAAAAGCTGTTCATTAAGCCAACCCCACCCCCACCCAACTCATACGCACACACACGGCACTGCAACACCCATTAGACCAGCAATACAATACAATACCGTACACAACACGCTGCTCTCTTGCTGCATTCTGCTCTTGCAGCATGAAGTGAAATCCACATTTAAATTCAAATTTATTTTCATTTTCAGTTACTCCTCCTCCACTCTTGGTTCCTTCTCTGTCCAGTCTTTTTCCTACCAGCTGTCCATTTCCCTCCATCCTCTCTCCTTCCTCACTCATCATTTTGTGTCCATTCCTCATCTCTCAACCCCCCCCCTTTTGTTTGCTTCAATCTCTCTCAGTTCCTCCGTCACCCTCCTTCCTTCATTCCCTCTCTTTTCCCAATTCACTCTCTTTTTCATCTTCATCGCTCCCCATGAGCCCACACACACGCAGCCAATCTAAGTCAATTAAACTAAGGTTTTTGTTCTCTCTTCCATTATGCTGTCTGTGACTGCATTCATGATGGACATAGAGTCATTACAGTAAGCTGTGTGTGTGTGTGAGTGAGTGTGAGATTTTTTGCTAAGCCTAAGCTAATTAGGTAGCACCCATGGTGCTGGCAGCTACAATGGCAGACCAGGGAAACGTTAGAGATAAGGCTGAACATACCAACAAGGGTGAGTGTAATGACTTCAGGCAAACACACATGTGCAAGGGCTCAGCCACATTTTAATGTCGGAGGTGAAAACAGCATTTTATCTCAGTGATAGTGTTGTTTTGTTTAATGTGTAACAATTTCTCATTAAAATTACCAGAAATGACTCGATGTTTTATTGGGTTGAGGGAGTACAATTATCAATTTTTAAAACCCAGAGAAATCCACAATTTTATTTGCTTTGAATTTGAAATTTGTCTTAGCTTTAAAGGTGTAGAATTTAGCGCCCCCTTCCAAACATGCCAGAGAATCAGTGAGAAGCCTCCGATGTCATTAAACTCATTTAGTCCAGTGTGGACCACTGTAAAAACATGGCGGCCTCCATAGAGAGGACCTGCTAAAGATATATTAATATAAAGTAAAGTATTTAAATATAAGGGCCCATTCTAGGGTAAAAAAAACTACAATTCATACAATTTAGATGAAACAAATGGAAAAACACACAGCTAGCCGGTTAGCTCCAGTATAAACTTTGTTTCCCTTTCCTCGACTTGTTTCCCTCTTGGTCATTTATTTGGAAGACATACCATCCAGTGATAGCTTTTCCATTAGGAATTCTAGATTGACGTTTGGTTTCCCATTTCGATGCTCAACAGATTGCCAATAGTTATCAAGGAAAGTCATGAGAATAAATTACTCCTACACACAAACAAGAAAGCTCATAAACAACCCACATCTACCCATGACAGAGAAATACACACGTGTGCTGCTTAACAACAAAGTGGAAATAAACACTCAAGATAATAAAAAACAAAAAATGAGAATCAACACAAACACAAACAGAAATTCACACCTACGCACACACAAAACAACACAGCCTCATTTTCACTCTGGTAATTGAAGTCAAAGAGTTTCCAGCAGGAGTACAAATTTATTGGCTCCTCACCCACACGGTATCAGGTAGAGTGTGTGTGTGTGTGTGTGTGTGTGTGTGTGTGTGTGTGTGTGTGTGTGTGTGTGTGTGTGTGTGTGTGTGTGTGTGTGTAGAGAGAGAGAGAGAGAGAGAGAGAGAGAGAGAGAGAGAGAGAGAGAGAGAGAGAGAGAGAGAGAGAGAGATAAATTGACTCTATACTTGGGTAATAAACAATACAACATGCTTTTCCATGGGGAGGCGCCTTGTTTGCAGCATGGTCAAATGTTGCGGGGACCTAAATCTATTTTCACAGTCACATCACAGGGATTCATCATACAACATCTAATTCTCAGACATAAATATTAAAATTGTATGCTGTTTATTGTTAAGGTAAAGGTTATTAATTGGTAAGCAGTGCTTATGTATAAGGCCAGTGTCCAGAAAATGAGGGTAAGTCAGTGTAAGGTCCTCTAAGGTCATGTGATTGTGTGTGAGTCCTTATTGTCCCCTCCTTTCAACTTTCCTCTTTTGTCCTTTTCCTCCACTTTTGACCATCTTCTGCTTTTATTCTTTCCGTAATACTTTGGCACTGTGAATTCACTTTATTCTGTCTTTTGTAAAACTCCCTCTGTATTCGCTTTTTCAGTCCCCTCCTCTTCTCTCCTGGCTTTTTAATGATTCACCGTCTATCTGATGCTCTAACACAAACACAAGCTTCAAAAAAATGAGGAGCCAAACTTTCTATCCATCACAGGACTTCACTGCAATCACCCTTAGCAATCAGGTCTTCAAAAAGCTTCCTCTGATAAACTTGTGCCAGAGACAAAGACAGTGCTCCCACTGAGATAAGACTGATTTTATTTTTTATCCTGGTTTGAATGAAGTATTTATCAAAAACAGCATCGGAAATCATGCTCACGCTGAACACCTCGCCGGGCCTGTGCTGGATGAGGCATATTATCTGGCTCCTGGGGCAGCTGTGCTTTTCAGCTTCCTGATGATTGTCCTTGTTTTAGAAACATTGAATTCTGTTCCACGCACAAGCTGCATATCTACAAATAATTATCAAGTCGCACTGTGGAGGAGAACGCCCACTTCATTCTGCGCACCAAGAGGGCTCAGCAAATTTATTCACATGTGGGCTACAGCATGAATTTTGACGACGAGTTAATAACCATCAAGTAGACACTTTTGAATTGTGATTTTTGTGGCGCTTCAGAAATGCTACAACTCGGATTTTCTGACTGAAATGTTAGCCCCTTAAAAAACTCAGCCTTGGAGGTGTCATTCAAACAATGTATACAACACTAATATAAGACTGGGTTTAGGGCTTGGCCAGAGTGAGTGACAGTGAAGTGGGGAAATGATAGTGAGCAGGCAGAGAGCTATTAAAGGGGCAAAGACAGTGAGACACATGGGAGAGCAGATGGGGAGGTATGTAAGAGTTTGTTTTATGGGGCACATACATGTTGGCCATGTGAAATGCATCAGTGAGAAATGGGAGAGCAGCAAAGGCTGACGCAGCAAAGAAAAAAAAAGTTCACACAATTTGAAGCATGTAGCACACACACGCACTCTGGGGTACTAATGAGGACGTGTACACACACATATATACAGTATATATATATATATATAAGTAAAACTACACATCTTTACATGAATATGCAAGCCTAAAGAGAGAGAGAGAGACACATTCAGAGGGGAGGTTGCAATAAAATGTGTCGTGGCCAGATCTCATCTGTCACTGCTTATTGCACTACTGCAGTCTGACCGCTCCACACACACACACACACACTAAATGACCACACTATAGCACAAAGCAACACACTGCAGACCCGCTCCACACACACACACTAAATCACTGCCCAGTGCTGCATGAACACACACAGCAAATACGTACATACACAGCATCTACTCCTTCACCCATTTCTTCCCCTGGGTATTTAGAGCAGTAATGGTAATGTTTACTTCATTGTGTGTGTGTATGTGTGTGTTTGTGTGACATTACTGCTGTTGTGGAGTAGCTATTAACATAAAGCATGGCTTTACAGCACTAAACAATCCCCCACTGTCCTAAAGACTAGACCCCTCAGACAAACGCACACAGAAAACCATACACTTACAGTAATGACCTATTTTGTAAAGCACACTGAACATTTCAGTACACACTCATAAAGTTCTCATTTGTTATGTATTAAAGCCATTACAGAAAGAGGGAGCATGAGCAGAAGAGGAAAGAGGGGGAGGTGAGTGAGGGATGAAGAGGGAGGGTTGTATGTGTGGAGAAATATAATCAGAAGAATCACCAGGAACAGGAAAACACAAACAGAATATAGCAAATATAATATAGTTTGGTAGATATAATAGTACACAACAAACATCCCATCCCCTGGATCCAGGTCACTGATCAAACTACAGATTCTTCACTCGATGAACTCAAACAGAACCCAGCTCTAAGTTCACGAGGCTCCAGGTGTGAGAGACAAGCATTCCTGAACCTGCACAAGCTTTACAGCTTCATTAGAGGTACAGTTCTGAAACAATTTCATCTTCACCTCAATCAATAAATGAAGACATCTGGGGAAACGTACACCATGAATAGCAGTGAGAACAGGGAGAACAGCGAGGACAGTGAGGACAGTGAGGACAGTGAGGACAGCCAGAAGGAAGCCGGTAATTCACTGAAAAGTTGTCCCTTTGCAGTTATCAGATAGGGAGTGCTCTGAGGATGTGGCTTTGACAACAGGACCGACAGGGTGGTCTTCTCATCAAAGTGTAGCCTTCTCTTGCCAGCTCTTCCAGACTACCAAGCTTTAACAGGATTATAGGAAGTGGTGTAGAGGATAATAGGGTTTAAAGTGTCTGAGATAACACATCAGTATGTCTCAATTTTACCTTTTGTATCCCTCCTCCAGTGTCTCACACAGACTGAATGCAGACAGTACAGCCAAAACAACATCACTGCTAAATGATTCCAGTCTCATTCCCCCGGCTCTCGTATTGAAAGGTATCACCCAGTGATGACTTATATTAACTGACAAAGTAAAAGCAAAACACTTTGTACATTTCCGTTTCTCATTCTCTGTCTGTATGACTCCCCCCCACCCTCCCATCTCTCTCCCCCTGCTTGTTTTTTCTCACACACTCATCATCCCTTTCTTCTCTTTAATCCACTCAACGCTGTTCGCTCTTCATCTACGTCGAACTGGAGCAAAATTCCCATCGGAATCTTGAACTGCATTTAATCAGCAGTTTTTCAGTTTTCTAAGCTTCACATCCAAACACACACACAAACACAATAATGAGATTGTAATACTCATTATATACCAGTTTGTGTGATCTAAAGTGTTTCACCGGGAGCAGGTGAGGCAAAATAAATATAAAGCTAGTTCGTGGTCGTATGTAGTTTTCATACATTCTTGTGGGGAACATAAAAACCTGTGTGACATTTTATGACGCCCGACTACCTCACTGGGTCTTCTAGATAATTCATTGGATTTCATTCTCTGGGAACACAGATTATCTATGCTGTTACTGATTATCAGTTCAGGCTCATACTCTAGGTGCTATCTGCACTCACATAACAATACTCACAACACAAAAAAACACACAAACATGCTGAATTCCAACTTCATGGAGCCATGAAGTCTAGAAGTCAGGCATCTCACATAACAATCTGCAGTTCCAATCCTGGTGAAGGCAGCTGGAGTATTTTAAGAGAAGAGACCTGAGGTTGTTCTGGGAACACACATGCACGCACGCAGGAACACACACACGCAGGCACACACACGGGATCTAATCACAGATGCTCAAAGATCTTCGACATATGTTGGGGTCAATCCAGACTCAGCAGGGGATACTAGAGGCACTTACAGTTCCTAACGTCTTTGTGCATGGTGAGCTGCAGTGTGTGCACTAGTCGCAATGTATTCAGGGAACATGAAGATAATTACGTGTCTATTTGCATAGGCCCACCTTTGCAATGATGCTGAGGGGTTCTCTGCAGGATGGTGGCAGCGCTGATGTAACTTCCTGTGCCAGGTCAGGTGCTTCCTGTTGGAGGTACAGTTCTAACATAGACGCCAGCTGAGACAGACCCTGCTTCTTCTGCTCAGACATGGAACTGAGGTCTGTGGAAAAATGAGGAAATGAGGAAATTAACCTTGCTGATTCACACAAACACACACACACACAGACATAAACACACACCTGGAGGAGAGACTTACGTGATTCATGCTCCTCTAAAGTGTACAGCTCCTCACTGCTACCCTTAGATGGACTCAACTTGAGGGAAGAAAGAGGAGGTGGGTGCATTAGCAAGTTATTTATAAGTGCTATTTAGCATCATACTTATACAGATGAAAACTGTAAAAAACATTTATTACCTCAACCCCCTGGAGTTGACCTGAATTTCTTTTGATTAAAACATGCAGTCAGACTAAAGCATGCACTGATTGCAATTGGGGAGCCAAAGGTCAAGTGCACGATGATTTAAAAAAAAAACCTTTTGGCCTTGTTAAAGCTTAATTCTAAGAATGATCCGAGACATTCATTCTCAAGTTGGCACAAATGTCCATGATTGGATTCAAAGGTCAAAACATTACGTGGAGGGAGATTCACTTGTCAAGAGCCAAGACGATCAGCTTCCAAGAGTTTCATAGGTACAAGCGTGACGCTTTGAATTATTTAGTGGAATTAACAGAAATAAATCCTGAAAGCTGAGATACATTATCGCAGCAGGGACGTGCAGCACTTCACAGCCAACAAACCAAAAGCGCGCTGCTCCTTTCTTTGTTCACATTATTGCGGAGAATTAGTGTGAGTAACAGTGAGAAACTCCTGAAACCTACCAACGCAAAGATGAGTCTTGCAGCCAGACGGACTGAGTCAGTGGGAACTCTGGGTAAGAGGCTCCGCAGACATTTGCACTCTCTCTTATGGTCAGGCCAGGCTTGTTTCTGTAGAAGAAGGGCATTTCTATTTACAAAATACATCCCCTAGCCTAACCTTAAACATCACAAATCAGTGCTTTACCATAACCCCTACCTAGACCAAGCTTTAACCCATTCCCTTAAAGCAAGTCTTAGCCCTCAAACATTTGTGAGGACCAAAGTATTGGACCATAAATCTGCTGTTGTAACTATAGATAAAAAAAAAAAAACATGTGCACACACACTCAATTCTTTTATTTTACACACATTATACTATACCTGGCAAGTGATATTGCAGTAGCGTGCAGTCTTACACTGGGAACACCTCAACAAGGTCTCTCGTCTAGACAGAGGAAAAGAAAAGGAAAAGTTCATTCTACTTCTGTAATCCAGCGCTGACGAAAAAACGTGATTCACATGCTGATTCACTGTTTTCAGAAAGGACTCCAGACGCCAGAGGTAGAAAAAATATTAAAGCTTTCCCAATAATGACTGATTCGTGACCAGGGGCGGCATCAACACTTCGGATTTCTGACATCACAGACGACAGACTGTCATCACTGTTGCACCATTTTAGGGTTTAAAAAGAAAAAAAATGTTCAGCTGATCCACACTGAAGCTGCAACATTAACAAACACATATCTGCTCAAGCATCCTTTATGTTCCTGTCAAATGACTTGACCTCATCCTTTGCTATTTACTGTGTAGAGCTGACATTATCTAGTTTTATCTACCTACCCTTTTAGATTTTCAGCGAAGATAAGTGAATACTCTCCTCATGGTCACCGTCCTTTTTGAATCGCAGGGCGTGAGTCCCTGTGTTTGTTTGATCCGCTTGTCCACTTGTGCTGCTTATTTCTCTGTGTGTGTGTGTGCTGTTTGTTCGGCGGTTCACTGGGTCTCTCAGACTGACACAGCTGTCCTCTCCAGTTTGCCTGTCACTATTATAACAAGTTAGAGCAAGGCAACGTCTGCCTGCTGCCTCTCATAGCCAATTACAGCCAGCCGAGTGAAAACAAGAGTATCTGAGTCACAGCAGCTCTGTGCATAATAAGTACGTATTATATGTATAGGTACTTTGCAGATTGTGGGCCATAGACTGTATATAATGATACCGTGGGAATGGTACTGTCCAAACTATTAAAAACAAACCTTTACTGTATGACACAAACACCAAGACCTCAAACCCAACAGCCAGGTTGAATTGGATTTGCTTAGATTTCAGGACATTATTGTTAATATCTGATTCGGAAAAAAAAATTCAAACAAATTTGTAAAAACATTTATTTTTGTTGATAGAATGAATGTTTACTTAGTTTGCCTCATATGGAGATAATCATCAGCAACCCCACCATGTATCTGAGGACGACGCTGAATTAGCAGGCATATACAGCAAATACTCATTTTTCTTGCTCAAGCCTCAGGCACGTTTGGCATGAGTTCACATCAAGTCACCCAGTTTGGTTGTTCATGAGATTAAGAAAAAAATGATCAAACATTGCTAATTAAATCTGTTAAATGGAGCTATATGTGCTCACAGACAAAGACCGTGAAGAAACGGAGAACATGGATGTAAAAGACATTAGCCCAGGGCTTATCGTACTGGATGTGGCACGTTTGATTAAACTGGACCCGCTAATGAAGGCTGTAGATGATGTTATAAGACCCTCGGAGGCAGAAGCAGAGAACTGAACATGCACAGCGTAGCTCTGACATACGGCTGCTGCCTGTCAACGTTAGCGACAGAAGTTAAATGTTGTTTCCTCTGACCATCTATCAGTGTGTGACCAGACTGCTCTGTTGGTTTCGGCCCCGGGGCCCCTGTAGACACAGACAAGTTTCTAAAACAATTCCTGCTTTTGTGTTCTCTCCTCCTCACCTTCTTCTTAATTTGCATGTTTTGCCTTTCTCTGCACTGACTCCTCTCTATCCCCAAGCCTCGTCTTGTAACTCCACTGTGTTTTATTTGCGATGACCTTTCCAACCCAGAGGTAAATGTATAGTCTCGCCCTGGGTTGGTGGTACTTCACGAAAACACGGCTATTCCTGTCATGTTGAGACCAAGCAGAAACAGAGAAGCCACCCACAGTTTGTGGAACACATGCCTGCACTGCGAGACACAAAGCAATAACCCCAGATAGGACCGGGCCAGACCTAAACACAGTCAGGTTCTGGGCAACTTCACAATATAATTCAGACGCTAAAGATTTGGACATGTCACAATCTGCGGAGCTGCAGGAAGTCCATCCATCTTCCTTGACCCCAGACAGGAAGTCTGATGCTGACAACAACCCCATTTCATGTCTACAGTTGTTATTTGTAGCTTAACTCTCTGGGAATTGTTGCCCCTCTGGATGCAATCACATGCTTTAAGAGCATTTCTGTATCTTCATGGGAACTGCTACCACACTGGGAAAACCCGTGTCTGATCAAAATCAGGTTATTTATTTATTGCTGTTTTTTATTCTAATGACTGAACCAAAAAAAAACATACAGCAAAAAAGGAAAATTGAGATTTTTGTACATTTATACATTATTTAGCATATCAGCATTTTCATATGTTCATTATCTCCATAGCAAGTTTTTTTTCCATGTTTATCATTTAGCAAATAGAACAAGATAAGAAGATGTGGATAAGCTGTGAATAAATTCTTAAGAAATTTTGTGACGAAGTTGGTTATGAGATAAAGACGCAATTATTTATGAAAATCTGCCCACTGATGACTTAAATGATTGTTGTTGTTGACTGAGGAGAGAGACACAGGAAGGATGTGAGACAACCAGACAGAATATCAGTCAAACTCTGCACATACTGAGCCACATTACAGCACAGCTGCATCGAGCTGCAGTTATGGTGACCGCCTCCAGGCTGATAAACTCTGTTTACACACACACACATATAATTCACTTATCAGTCAAATGATGCAGGTACTGGTGTAGGTGCAGGTGTAGAAAGGTCATATCTTGGCTGAGCATAACTGAATCATTCCTCACGAAACAAATATTTTTCCCCTTAGCTCATTCCCTGTTAGAGTGCGGTTCGAGATTACATTCTTACAAATTGCAGCGCTTTCGCTCAGGAGGCTGTGCTCACACTCACACTAAGGCCCCTGCTTGTGTTCATATCTTCTGATGTCTGGTCATCTCATCTAATGTCTGGCAGTTTAGCCGCTTCAGGTGGACAGTTAGTGGAATTCGAATATCAGGGCTTGCAGACATACACAGGGATGTTGTTTTTTTCTCTTGTTTTATTACGTCTACGCATTAGATTCTGTCCGAACAAAGTTTACCCATTACCTGGTCAAGGGTTTTGTGGTCTCAAACACTTCCCCTGACCTTGCACAGGCATAGAAATCAGTACTGTGTAATAGAAATATCTTAAGTCTGTTTATTTAGCAAAGAAAATTACCAATTATATCAAAATACCAATTGTGCTAACGATAAGAGAAAAAAATAGCTTAGTATTTGTCCATAGGAACATCCCGAAGAGCAGCACGTGTTCCTTTATAGAAGCATCCTGCGGTTCAACAGTTCAACCAACCGACGGCTCAGTGTTTGTCATGAGGGATCGCTTGGTTCAGTAAGAATCAAACACCTACACATATTCTGTACATTATTTCATGATTCAAATGCACAGAGACAACTCTGCTGCCGCCTCTGGGCAACAACCAACGAGTTCAAGAAAATACTTACATACAGCAGAATACACCCTGATTTAAGTCAGTCCTTTTATAGAAATGGACAGTAACCACAGAGCAAGAAGCATCGTGTTAAATAAGAAAAGATGGCAAAGCCTAAAACATTGCTCAGTCTTCATTAGTGTGCAGCGGAATAATAAAAATGACTCATTTATATATGGAGATAATGATTTCCTTCATGAAGCACATCGGTCTCATCTTCAGCTCCTCTCATGTTCTTTCTTCCCCTGTTTTGTCCTCCTCTGTGTCCCTGACTTTCTTCCTGGTGCCTGTATTGTGACGTGATAGTCCTCTAGATGTCAGGTCCAGGCACAGCAGGAAAACTCATGAATAAAATTAAAAGGGTTTCATTAAGAACATGAAGAAGGCTGCCCTAAAAAAAAAATTTAAAAAAAAAATCAGCGACTCCTGCTCTTCTTTTGGTTTTCCTTTATAGCAAATCGACACTTCATCCCCAAAAGCTCTCAAATCCCAAAGTCTTTTCCAATCCATCAAATCTTTTTAATCTTCCATTTGTATGACACCACTTTGTCGCTCCAAGATATTTGGATTTTCAGCTATGCATCCTTCGGCTGTTTGAAACGTTTTTGAAAATTTGAAAATGTTTGTAATTATAAATGTTGGAACTTTAATACAGAAACATTTGCATGTAACCAAACTGAAATGCTGTGAGAATAAAACCACTGGCTTCCATTGGTACATGAGCTGTGGGCTCTTTTTTCTGAGCCAACATGTCCTATTTATTTATTTATTTTATAAAAACAAAAAAGTTTCTTTAAAGATGAAAGCCTCACAAAGGAAACAGATGTTATGACAGAAACAAACGTAGAAAAAAGAACATGAAGAAGTTAAAGTAAAAGCCCAACCTGGAGAAAAGACAGAAAACTGTGAGTAAGTGAATGGTTTTCATTGATATGCAAGAACATAAATATGTGTGTGTGTGTGTGTCTGAGGTCAATTTTGTTAAGTCTTTGCTATCAGACACCTAATTAGGCCTACCTCAGCATGTCTCTGTTGGTATGAGTGTGTGTAGCATGGTAATTAATTTCCCGTGAGTATTGGCTGCTGCATTGTAGCCACTGCAACCACTAGCATCAGTTGTGTGTGTGTGTGTGTGTGTGTGTCTCATTGTGTATGTTAATAATTAGTGGCGTCCTCTTTTCTGGGCTGTCCGGTCTTGCCTGAGTGAATTTTCTCATTTCCAGGCTGAGTGGCCAACACAACATGGTCCCTTCCCACATGACAGGTAATGGCTTGCGATTGTGTGTGTGCAAAGTAAATTACTGACAAATATAATATAGATCACCTTCAAGATTCTTGATGCCGCCAGACAGTTTGTGGATTAGTGGAAATGGCGTAGTTCTTGGAAAAATACACCGTACTGCAAACGTGTACCCAGTCTGACTGAGACGCTTATGGATTCTGCCAGTGTTGATAGTGAAGATGACACGAAAACAGTTCCTTCTCAACACTGATTACAAATCAGCTTCTTCGCTTGGCACAAAGACAATTCCAACACTGACCTTCTCACTGCAGCGAATTTCGAAGCAAATGTGAGAAAAGATAAGTTCCAGCGTTAAACGTTTCCTGGAGGGACACTACTGCCATCTCATGCAGGAGCAATGCTACAACAGCACAGCCTGTGAACCACTCAGTAAACTGCCAGCGTCCAGAGCCCAGCAACAGCAACACAAGTGTGAGAGAGGCCGAAAGGGAGGGAGGGAGGGCAGGAGACCAGCTGTGCAGCATCTCAAACCGTTCTAGAACCCTTGCTGTGTTCATAATGGCTGTTTGGAAGATGACTCATTGACACCTGAGGGGCCTCATATGGGACGATTCTCCTTGTGGGTTTATTCTACGACGATAAGAGTTCATGTGTGCACAGAAACATGCACACATGAATACAAATGAAGGCTCAAAGGAAACACTGACTGCATGTCTTTTGTCTGAATCCATTTCCAGAAACGATAAGTGCTTGGTTAAATGCTTTAGGGTCCGTAATCTTGGAAACGCGAACAAGAACAGGCTACACAGAAATTGCAACCTTCACATCCAAACCCATTCATCAAAGCTATGTCCATACGATCGGAACACCTTTAAAAAGGCATATTGTAGGTAAAAACAACAACCCACGGGCTCCAGGGAACCTAACCCCAATCTGTCTTTATAGTGTGGGCGGATGAGGAGAAAACCCACACTGAAAACTTAAAACTCCCAAACAGTAAAACCCTGACTGAACCTGGATAATCATTAACTTGATTGTAATCATAAAAAAGCTAAAATCTGGCATAAACATTCACATGACGGACAAAACCAGAAGACAGTTTTGGTCAAAAGTTCACAGATTCAGCCATTCTTACATTGTATTGGAATGCAGCCCCTCCATGCAGCGTATTGTAAGTGATGCGAAGACCTTCTGCTCTAAAACACATCAGGACTCAAGAATAGTCCCAGAGAAATGAGAGAATGTCCTTTGATCTCAGTTCAAAGCCCGACAGTTACACATTTCAAACAAGCAGAGTTTAAATTTGACTGAATTATGCAAGTATAAAAGAGAATTAATCGTCTGAGAACTGTGTAATGGCACGGATAACTTCCATGGTGTCCTAGAATGAGACAATGGTTCAGAACTTTGCTGTGTTTCCCAGATTAAAGGGACACGGCTGAGCTACTTTTGCAATATGCTGATTGAAATACAGACAAGCAAAATCCCACTTCGAGTGGATTTCAAATACTTTCCAAGTCCTCCTCTTATCAATATTTAATTTAACGTAAAAAATCACAAGTCATATCTTGAGAGCACCAAAGAACTTAATCTGAGAAAACGAACCCTGTCCAGATGGATGTTATTCATTTAGGGGTATGTAGCCTTCAGGTCTTAAAGAAACATTCACATTAATAAATAACAGATGCACTGTCAAAGACACAAGAGAAACAGACATGGGAGGCTTTGCACTCGCCAGAAAACAGCGACTTTCGTTCATGTTGTTGTAATGATGCACTGGACTATGTGAAACCAGCCCACAAGGACTCAACTTATCTAAAGGGACGTGGTCCTCTCAAGTAGAGCAATGATGATAAAATGATACCCCCAGATGTTTTCCTTGATGAAGACACACACAGGCCGTGTTTCTGTTGTACAGCAAATCACTCAGCTTAAAAATGATACAGCTGTGTGTGTGTGTGTGTGTGTGTGTGTGTGTGTGTGTGTGTGTGTTATTCCCAATAGCAAGATGCTTTGAGACACCTGGCTATCTAACTGCTGGAGGCAGGCAAAACAAGAGGGAGCTGGAGAACAGAGGAGGAAGATGCAGCAGAAGCAGATGCAGCCAAAATAATAAAGGAACGGACTGAGCTGAACAGGAGAGAGGCAGACGGGGAAAATGTAAATGAGCGATGAGGGATGATGAGATGCAGGAAGAATGAGGAGGGAAGGATGAGAAGAAACCAAATGGGAAGAAAACTGGAGAAGGACAGGAAAGGGGAGGAAGACAGTGATGTTAGAGGCAGCAGATGGGAGGATAAATCCAGAGGGGAACAAGAAAAGGGAGGAAGAAGCGGTAGAGGGAGAGGAGGGCGGCTGACTTGCCTTTAGAACTGTGTTCCTTATCTGATCTGTTCTTGCTCTTAACTGAGTGTATGGGAACTGCTTCTGAACTCATGACATGTACACCACACCATCTCCACAGTGTGTGCGTGTGTGTGTTTGGGTGAGAAGAGGGGAAGGCACTTCATAAATAAAAAGTTTGTTGTGCCAGAAGATAGGCAAGTTACAACTGTACGAGAGAGAGAGAGAGAGAGAGAGAGAGTACAAATTGCTGACTCTGGTCTTTCAGGAATTACATACATTACTTGAATCGGTCAGTTGGGAGTCCCATGAATCGACTTGCTGTTTCAGCCGAGTCATTGTACGTCTTCTGACAGACAACAGTGCAGAGCAGAACAGAGTGACTCCAGTTCACTGCCTGGACACTCTCAGCTTCTCTGCTGAAAACATTTACAAAGTCGACAAAGCTTTTCTTTTTTTTTTTGTTGCTGTCAGTTCCACCTCCTCCACTGCCGCCGCCAGGAGTGACTCCCCGGCTGACAGCACTGACATCAAAGTTTTAAAACTGAACTATGACCATAATCTGAAATTTCACATCCCAGATCTTACGGATTGAACATGAGACTCTGCTGTGCAGACGGATGTCAAAACCAGAGGACAAAGCAGAAAGACCTGCACGTAAAAGGACTCTACTTATATGAACATTTCCAGTATCGACAACTCAAAGCTGCATTCACCCATTGTCTCACTCACACACAGCTCATACCATTCATGCTGTCAGGTGATTCAGTATCTTGACCAAAGGAGTATTGAACCAACAACCTTCTGGTCAGAGTGAAGAGCCCTTCACTCTGACCAGAGTCCATGTCTGTTTCTCACTTTTAGATTTTATTTCTGTCGGGCACGGCAAAAATAATACTAAAACAAGTTTGTTGCATCTCAACCGCTGCAATCCAAACTTTAAGACCTGTCAAGTGGCACTTCTAGTGATTGGCTCAAAAGACAGTGTCATGATTTCATCTGCTGCTGACTTGTTTTACATTTTGTTATGTTTGTGCCGTTCAGCCCCCTGATAACAGACATTAATTCACCCAGCTGAAATGAAAACACAACTCTCAAGTCAACCGCCTGTCAATGTTTGTTCTGTTCTTAACGCAGACGACCTCATCCAACACCCAGTGAAAAGTTTCTGCTTATGAATAAGACAACGGTTTGCAATGTTTTGTGGTTGGAAAAGAGTCCAAAGAGACCGTGAATGAGAGATTGGTGTCAAATACAAAGATTTCATCTGACAGTTGCCAAAGCCCCCATCTTCAAACATGTGTGCGCACTCGCACTCACACCAAGTCATTCTTTGGTGTGTCAGAGAGAGACTCATCAAAGTGTGCAAGCGTTTGATGTGTTATCTGTCCAACAGAGACTGTGTCATCTCTCCATCTTTTCTGGAACTTCCTCCTCTTCGCCTCACAGCTTTAGAACAAACACAGACCTGAGGCGGCGCTGAGACACCCTGTTCCTCGTGTTGTTATATGCAAACATCTGCAGCTGAAAAATGTAAGTTAATCATTCATTCTGATGTGAATCATGAAAACAACAAGTTTGGACTGAAGCCGTTTGTGAGGCTCATGCATCACCACGTGCAGAAGACACAGGAACAGAGACAGACAGCAGCAGTCCTCACCACGCCCTCAGCCGATGCTGGACAAGCATTTTCTCCATAATTCAGTCAAAATGATGCTAAAACCTGGAGGTCGCCCTCTGCCTCATTATATTTTCATGGAATCCCTCATTAGCTGATGCTGCTGTGTTCTCAGATCCTTTGGGGGGGGGGACTTAAAGACAACAGCATGAAAAACAAATGCAACAACAGAATTAGCATTAAGTCATAGCAATAAAGGACATATATATGTATATATTTATGATACAGCCAAGCTCCTAAGGGACCACTTAAAAAGTGTTTACCACAGATTAACTTGGAACACACTTCAGGGACAAACAATTAGCCAGAAGATTCTGACAACAACACTTTTCCTCTTAATTAGCAAGTAATACTGTAGCTGAATTTTAAATGGTGCATCTATTTGCAATGTTACGGATTTGTACTCCTACTTCAAAAAAAGTAGGAGTACAAATCCCCCCCCCCCCATCGCTCTCTGTGAGGCTGGGAACCACTTATGGTTGGGTTTTTTTTATTGACCTCTAATAGTTTGAATCCTGGTGAGCGCTATCTGTGTGTGCATGTGTGTGTGTGTGTGTGTGTGTGTATAGTCAGTGTTTATCACTCATTACCAACGTACAGCCTTCCAGGCCTGTAATTAACTGCAGCTTTGATACCCCCCACCTGCCTATTTCCTGCACCACACAGCGTTTGAATGTGAAGTGCGTCTCTGTTGTCCATGAGATGAGATACAGTCACACAAATAAATACTCACACGCATGCACACACTTTTTTCCATTGGCTCAGTCAAGCTGTGGGCCTAATTGGGTTTTCAGTAAAAACACACCTTGTACCTCCAGTGTGTGTGTGTGTGTGTGTCAGGCGTACATCCTACAGCTGTTTCTCTGACACCAATAAAAGCATAAGCATCTCTCAAAGATGAAATCAATACGACGAGGAGCAGCAGACACTCGGCCACGCAGGTTGATGTGTCCGCCACAAGCAGATGTAGCCATGACACTTATTCAATATCTCAAAAACACGATGATACGCTGCACAACACGGCTGTCGCTTGTTCCACACCCGCCAACACACACACACGCACTTTTAGGGCTCCTGGCTACACGCCTTAACATTCTAACTTGACATGAATTCAATACCTCAAAAAGACATATTCACCCTCTCACACAAGGAGATGGAGGTGGAACAAGAGAAATCAATAATAAATTAGAGTTTGTGCCTTCGCTAAACTGAATTCCATATTTCTCAATGAGCTTGGAGCAAATTGTGTCTGTGTCCAGCACATCTTTCAACCTGTGTGTGGCCATTAGAACCGAAAACAAACAGTTGAGCCTGCCATCTCCCTCTCTCTCTGGTTTCTTATTATCAATCCCTCTTTATCTCTGATTCATCCTCTTGTATCTTTTAAAATACAGACCAGGGCTACGCTATGCCCAACATGAAAACACACCAGATTAAAGACCAGTATTGTTATAGATCTCAACTCCTGTTTTCAGTCACATCACAGCAGACAGCAGGGTAAGAGGCTAATGGATAATCCACTGGAACATAACAGCAGCTATTAGAGGGTGTGCAGTTCCTGCTTAACTGATCATATTCTAATAAAATATACCCTAATATGGAAAAACTGTACATTAGCTTCGCTATTATATTTTTCCAGAGGTTATCTGCACCGACTGACCTTATTAATCATCTTCATTCTGCTGCCAAGGCTCATATACATACTGTATTTGCCTTTCATCATTTACCCTTCATTCACCTTGTAGCCTCTGTTCCAGAAAGCTGAGGAGCGGCCTCGCTCCTCATCAGCCTCATTAAATTCACATACATCTGTTTAACCTGATGAAGTGAGTTTGGCTGCAGAAGAGAAGGCAGCAGGGCCTTCCAGCATCCAGCAGCACAATTATCACAGGCAAACGTCATGAACCAGGACAAATCATCACGCTGCCCATTTAATACATCCAGAATGTCTATATACACTAGGAGGAGATGATAAGGATAAAATCCATCATTTAATTTTTTTAATTGTACCAAATCAACTTGAAAAAATACATATGGATAAAATACAGCACAGAAAATTATAACATCAACTTGTGAATAAATAACAGAATGACAATATTAATTATATTATAACTAATATGTGTATATCATATCGTTACGATAACTATGACTTTCTAAATTGGTCAAATACAACCAGAGGTTTGGGAATCAATAAAAAGGTGGTACTCATTCTTCAACCTGGAAGAGCAATGCTGCCATCTAGTGGTCAGCCGCAGAACTGACCAGCATTGACTCCATTTTGAGAAGGTAACAATTAAGAAGTTTGTGAGACAAAGACATACAAACAACTTTATACCATTACCTCTATAGAATTAATTATCTACATTCTTAAGGCCTTCAAAAATAATGGTATATAGATCTATAAACCCAAATCATTTCACAATTAAACTCTACTGACAACAGTGTGAACTCGCCTTAAACATTCACACAAATGATTCCTGTTACAGCAGCAGCAACAGTAGTAGTAGTAGTAGTTTTGTGAATGTCTCCACATCGAGAACACACTCATGTCTCCAATGAATATGAATCATATTGTTCTAGTTTGCAGAATAATCGTTCGACCTATGACCTATGACCTATGTGCACCTGCAGCCTTTGCATTCCCCATCAAACGGCCCCAGAGTTCCAGGCACTTGAAGGCGGGGACCAGGACCCCTGCTGCTCTGCGGTCTCACCGTGTGTAGCAGCGGTGGCAGACATCTCTGGAGCGCCTGTTGGACACGCAGCTCGCCAGCGGCTCCGCGGAGAGCAGCGGCTCTCCCGCCCTGACCCCGCCTGTCGCCCGCAGACCGTTGCCTTTCCCCGGGCTGAGGAAACGCTCCAGCACCGCCGTCGCCATGGTCGCTGTTTCCCTCCAAGCGAACCGAACGGTGTTTACTTCCGGCCTGACGTGCCCGCTGCGTCGTGACGTCACAAACACGGCCAGTCGCCAGTGGGGATTTTTTTTTTTTTTTTAAATCACCAGCCAATCGAAGATGTTATATCATAAGAGCCAATAAATGAGCGAGATCGACCAATCGTCATGTGATTTAATAATGTTAGTCATAATATATAAACACACTTTTTAACATTAATTGTCAGCATGCATTGATACCACACGATATGTGTTATTATATGTAAACTGGTGGTGATTTATTATCACAAAGATGGATATGTTACATCTCACTCAACCACCAACTTATTCATTGTAATTAAGGTCGTTTTCATGGTCTTGTCCCATCCACATTTCTATTATTGATAAAATAACTAACAAATATATTTATAAGTTAAATGTGATCATTATTAGAAAATGTATTTCTGTTCTTATCATTATTCTGCTACATTGATGTTTTGCCTTCATGTAATATTTCATGTTGTGATGCCTTATTACACTTATTTGTTTGTAAGCATTTCAATGCTGAATGTATAAGACAAATCTTGATTAGTGAATATTGGCTAAACAAATTAAAGTTGACGGACTGAATGAAGTATAATATACATCATAAATTAGTAATGTGACACGTGGTTTGCATAGATTGATAATTGAGTGAGTGTTACATCTTAAGCTCTACACAATAAAAGTGGGAGGGCTTCCATTGGCTTTAACAGAAGACATAAATAGGACTGAAAACCCAATCTCCCCATAACAATCTGTAAGAACTGTGGTAAAAGGCAAAAATATTCACTAAACAATTTATAATAAACACCTTTCATCAGGATAATGACAGTGGTACACATGATTGATTCACACACAAAATTGCTCCTATCATGTTTTATTAAAAACCAGTAAGAACAGATTACATATCCTGTGCCTTAAGATGGAAGACACTGGAACCTTTTACATTCTGTGCGAAGACGACGTAACTGACAGCAGAGGCACAGTGTTGAAAATAAATGTAAATAAACCACATGTATGTACATGACACAGAGGGAGGTGTTCAAAGCCTGTCAACTTAAAACAAATTAAAATCTAAATTGATCTCTAAGCCTCCTTGACAACAATGACATGAGATGTATGTAATGTATGATGATAACAATCGAGTGAAAACAAACCCTAAAGATGTTTCTCTTCTAAACAGTTCAAACCTTATCTCGTATTATAAATAATTAAAATAATCTGAAAGATTAAATAAGATGTTTTCTTCTGAGTGATTGTCATTTGAACCAGCCAGATGACATGTGCAAATAAAAAAAGACTGAATCTACAAATCATTACGTCCTGGGAAAACCTCATATCTTGAAATGAATTATCAGGGATGAGTGACACACTAAGAGAAAGACAACAGTGTTCTATCTCCATATGTTAAAATGCATAGTTAAGACACTTTGATCTGTCTTTACTCCCTGACAAATAAGACATGTCTAAGATATGTGGTTTTTCTAGGGCACTTTTAATCCACAACAGCAAATGACGGTAAGGTGAAAATCCAATGTTCCAATATGTTGGAATATCACTTACAGCAATGTAAAGCTGTTTTTTTTTTTTTTTTTTTCAAATTATTATAAATCAGAGTAAAAGCACAGATTTCAGTTTCAGGGACAAAAGTGTGACATTTTTCTAAATCAACCTTTATCCCTTTTAAAGATAATTGAGGATCAAAATGTGGGCCGATGTAAACACGTAAGACAAATGTGACTTTAAAAACATGATAACAGTTATAAGGATGAATCTTTTAAAAGACCAAGCAGTGGCATAAATAAGTTGCAAAATAACTAATTATACACTGATCATTAAGGATGATGCACAGACAGACCAGGACTGGTCCATCAACATCAAGGCTGTACTGATGAACTGCACTGAATAATTATTCCTACCAGCATTTGCACATTTCTCATCCATCAGGAGTAAATTTAACAGAGAAATGCTACATGTGAAGTTGAGTATGTTTTGTTTAAATGTGCGTAACGGATACATGATATTTACTTTTCACAGTAAACCTGAAAGCATGACATGAATAGGTATTTTTTTTTTGTTCTGCTGATTAAATCATGTTAATTCGACATTTAGTCTACACCTAACTGGACGATGCCTGTTGAAATATTGCAATATACTTAGAATCGTACCAGTCTCATGTGCAACATGTTAAACATTCTCCTGAAAAATATACAGAGGTGCACTGTGATCCTGTTCATGTTGAATATGCTACACAATGCTAAAATTAGCTCATTGTAAAACACAAACGTAGAGTTAAGACTTTTAAGTCTCCAGGGTCAGCCATGTCATAGTTGCAAAGACGACTTGACAGATGTCACGTGTGCTGGGGGGGGTGGAGCTCTTCAGGCTCATAACAACCTTGCATGCAACGAAATCGTGTAACCCCGCCCCTACACCTATTTAACGTGCCTGTTGTCCATTAGCAGCTTAGGTTTGGAAAACACCACAATAACCCGTTAAATCTTTTTACTGACAGTACACTGTAGAAATGCCCCACAGATCACACAAATGTCAACAACGAGCCCTAAACATTCATCCGAAGGTTTAAGACTAGATTAAAACACAACAATTACCTTAAAATTTCATTTTGATCGAAAAGTTGTCAACAATAAAAGCAACAGCAGTGGTTGCAGCAGGCTGTAAAATGCCTGCTGGGTCACTCCCTATTTGTGCAGCATGTGTGGGGAAAGAGAGAGAGTCTCTTTTCCCCACGCTTAGCAAACTGTACAATGTCTACTTCTAATTCTTACATCTCTGTGGGTCACAGCTGCTTCATTTGATCTCGACTGGGCTGAGTTCTTGATTCCAGTGTGAGTCAGTTTGTATTCAGCCTAGAGGCTGATTTACCTGACTTTTCACCACTGACAGTGGAAGTACAAAGACAATTCTGAGCCCTTAACTGTTGAATCTGGGATAGAGAGGGTTCTAAGTCCCTTCCTCTTCTTTATATCTGCTTTTAATTGTGTCCCATTTTCTTTTGGGTTGTGTAATGGGCTGTTTTCTAATTAATTTTACTCACAGAGCATAAAACTGCAGAAGAGCAAACACTAACTGAACGGTGGCAGGTAGCAGCCGCCTGGCACCATTACCTTTAGCCTACAGTAAAAAGAAAAAAATCCAGTAAGGCCAGTGACTCCAGGGCGCTGAAAAAGTGTCTGCTGCTATGACCCAGGCGTAAACCAATGTTGCATTTGAGTTATCCCTTGCTGGATCTGGCCAAAGTAGAAGTCTGCATTTCTGGAGAAGTCCTGACACACTGAGGAGTGGGCGTCCCCCAGAGCACAGTAAAGGGCAGTGCCACCCACACTGATCACTACAGTGACCAGACAGAGCAGGACGAGAAGCAGGCAGGAGTCTCCACCGCCAACTTCTGCAAAGAGAGGCAGAGGGTCAACACAGGTACACAGGAAGGATTTACAATGTGTGACTGGGAGGTTATAATTTACACACACTGTTTACAGAGAGACGAGTATCTCTGAACCTTTGGCAATAATCAAACACACAAACCCTGCTCATCGTCGTCGGGCACTCTGAAGCGGACTCGTCTTTTGGCAGTGGGTTTCTCAGGCAGCGGCTCTGAACTTGAAGACACGCTCACGTCTTCCATACACACAGTCCTCTTCTTCAATATGGAGACCAGGCCAGACGCAGGAGACATCTGAAGAGGCAAAGATAGAAGAACACTTTTCAGAGACACATTAACAGAATCTTACAACAAATACAATATGATCTGTTCTTCTTCACTGACAATGCTGTACCTCCCCGATGGCATCCACCGGCTGCAATAAACACCATACAATCAGCAACAATGAACTTTAAACTACACGTCACCTCCAACAGATTTATGATCACACCATACCAGACACCATGCTCCTGTGGTAAAAGTTCAGCACATTAGACGTCACTCATCTGAGGAACAACACAAAACAATCCTAAAATCCAGCAAATGAAAAGGTCTGTGTGGTGGCAGACAACCAGATTCATTAATACTTATTTTACTGTTACATCATGTTGCACATCTTGCCACACCACTATGCACGCAGAACTCACTGGACCTATCCTCTCTCCCTGTTCTCTATCACATCTTTGAATGTAATAAGAGGATTCATCAGACCAGAAATGATCCAATTAAAAGCTCCAGACATATAAACAAAGTCAGTTATCCATACATACTGCCGTAAGTATATTAGAATAGCAGCACACTAACCCTACTGCATGATGCATAGCACACCATGCAAACACTTTCTGTTCGCCTTTTTTTTCCTTTCTCTTAGCATAGAAGAGTTCAATGCTGCAGTCTGTAATCTTTACTCTGGGATTCACTGTAATGGCTGGGTAATATCATTACATCTGCTGTGGGATCCATTATAGAAGAAAAAGCCTGGCTGGACAGAAACAGAAACCTTAACCCCTCGTCACACCACCATGATTATATTTTTTAAACTGTTTGTGGTTCAACCAGTATATTTTTGTTGAGTGTGTACGTCTAAGTGTGTGTGTAAAAGTGAAAGGAATAAAAAACATCTAGCAAACACATACATGGACCTAAGTGTTCAAGCAAATGCATCCACAGATGCCCAAAAAAATACCCAACTCATTTTAACATAGTGTAAATCATATGCTTAACAGTCAGCGGACGGAGTAGCGGAGGGAGTAATGTGAGTGACGGTCAGCCCTCCAACAGAGACAGGGACTTGTAGAATCAGTACCAGAGCACCTTGGTTTTGTGTCTCAACATTTGACAAACTCATTATGTCTCATATATTTACAGTACAGCTCCACTCTTAATTTGTTTTTCTTATTTCTGTTGTGTAATTCATCAAATTTTATTTTAAACAAAACACTTCAACAATGTGTTTTTAGCATTTTTCTAACCCTATTTTGTTATCGTCTGTCTGATTTTTTAAAGGAATTAATTACATATAATTTACTTTATTCATTAACATAATTAACTTCCTTGTGTTCTTTTAAATAAATTCATCAGGTGTTAGGGTCACTAATCTTTGAAGAACTGTGAACTGAACTGATGATTTTTGGTTGACTGATACTATCATTTCATTATTATTTGCCTCTAATATTTAAATTCTCTCACCTCCTCGACAGTGATGACTTTAGCCATATTGTCCAGTGAGACAGCTTCTCTGATGAGGTCAGCTTGCTCTACTTCATACTCCTCCTCCTCCTCCTCCTCCTCCTCTTCCGAGTCATGCTGCTCTATATGAGCCTCCTGAGTGAGACGGGCCTCCTGGTGCAGGCAGGTGTCAGTGCTCTCCTCCTGTGATAATGGAATGAGGTTATATATATATATTTCTGAGGGTGGTAATCCTATTTGTTGCTCTACTCTATTGGACTGCCCAAGGTAGATGATGGTATGGAACAGAGGAAGTGATACATTTGATATTTCCAGCAATGATTCATTCACATTAAATACAGGAATTGTGTGGTCTGCACACACCAATACAAACCTAATAAACAATATAAACACAACATAAATAGTCTATAAATTCACTGGCTTGCTTCAGTCATTTTTGTAAGTCTCTAAAAAGGTCAAGGATTACTTACTTACTAATGTGCCTAGAAAGAGTCTGCATAAGGCTTTTCAATATTGTGTCCTAAATTAAAGTAGAATATCTTTGATCTATATGTATTGTGTTAAATGGGAACATTTAAAGACAAGTAAAGTAATGAGAGCTCAACAGGCTGCACGCCTAGTGTCAACAGCAGATTGGAAATGGGGAATCATGATATAAGATTATGGGGGATTGTATCACAGTTTCAGAACTGTTACATCACTGTTATTTGGTACTTTACAGAAGCCAACACGTTGTGATATGTACCTGTGTATGCTCGTACAGTTTCTCTTCAGCTGGGACTTCCTGATGCAGCTGTTCTTCCTCCAGCTCTGCCCCACTGCCCAGATTATCCACAGGGAGAGCTCTCTGACAGGATGCAAAGTCTCTTTCTTTCTGCTTCTCCTTGTTGTCTTCCTCTCCTTCATCATCCATCTCCAAAGCCTCTGCTACCTCCTCTACGCTCTTCTCCTCTTCTTCCCTATTTACCTCCTTTCCCTCTGCGAGACCTAAATCTCCTCCCTGCTGCTCTGCGGGCTTGGACTGATCCATTTCTCCAGATGTAGAGGGGTGCAGACCATTTTTTATGGCTGGAATGGTGTGTTCCACCCCCCCTTCTGCCTCGCCTCTCTCGCTGACACTGCCCTGCTCGTCAGTCAGCTGAGATCTATGGAAATCATCCCTTCTGATGAAATCCCTGCCTGGGTCTTCCCTGTCCTTAGCTAAGCTCTCAGGGAGACTGATTCTGTCAGTCAAATGAATGGAGGGGATGACTGGATGACTGTTCTGAGGACTGGAGTCACTGTCTCTCTGCTCTATCCCTGTGTCAACCTGATCAGCTGGATGAAAAAAAAAAATAGAGAGAAGAGGAGGGGAATGAGTTTTGGTGAGAGGGAGTGGTAAAGGAAAAAGGGGAAAATAAGCTATGTTTAAGAATAAAAACATCCCATCTCAGCCTTGATGCAGTTGAATAAAAATAACTGATATGATCACTCACAGAGCACAATCAATGGGAGCTGTGTATCTGATTTTTCATGTAATCATTAATTTAAATTCCGAATATAAAGTATTGTTGCATTTTCTTAAAATGTGAACGACAAGTAGAAGGAACTCTACCAATGCTTCATGTATACAAAAGACAATATATGTCCCATCGATAGCAGGACTAAGCAAGCCTTCCTTACATTTGGAGAAGTTTATACTGAAGCACAGAACAGACAAACTAAAAACTGGGCTGATCAGGGTTTTATATCACTCAAATGCTATGAGAGGTTTTCCTACATGCTTGGGGAGAGAGGGAGGGGTAAGAGGTTTGTTGCAATATGCAACTTCACAGCTAGATGCTGCCAAATCCTACAGACTGAACCTTTAAGAAAGGCCTCAAGAGGCAGCATGTGTAAACAGCAGCCGAACTGAGCAGCTTCTGCTGATCTTTGAAGGCAATAGCATTGTGCATCTGTTTGTGTGTGCAAATATAGCTATATGGTGCTTACCCTTGCCTCTATATTAATGCATTTGCATGTATAACTCATACCATGTAGCCTATAGTTCATTACCACTGCCCTCGCTGCAAAGTCAAGATACATATGTCTACACGTTTGGTTGGCTTTACAACACAAGGTTTTTGGTTACATTTAAACATGTGTAAGCACTGACACTCATAAATACAAATATACACCCACTCACTCACCTAAGGAACATGGCAGCACAGCAGTACCATCCCCAACTGCAGGCCTCAAAAAGTCCAGAGATGCATGCTGTACACATACAAAAATAGACTAATGAATAACTTTACAGACAAGTTATACGAGCACATTTGCATACATTACACAACAAGATTATTTCATGTGTCAGCTACATTACTGAAGGACATACAGAACAATAATTAACACCATGGATGCTTAAAATATAGGAAATCAGTGAATTAGCTGAATTACAAAGCACAAAGTCATTCTGCGTCCTCTTATATGTACATGCATGCAAAAGTAAACAAAATTAATGACTTACCACATAATCTCTTGAACCTGGTCTAAGAGCAGAAGAGAGAGAGAGACACAGTTAGAGACTGTTCTTGGTTTTAGTAAATGAATATTTGAAACCTGGGTGACCCTTCTCTACTCTCCCTATCTAATATTAGCCCGAACACATTTCCCTTGCTATTACAACATGTGTCTGTGGTCTATGCGTGTGTGTGTGTCTGCCTGAGTCAGTTAAGCAAGGTGAAACCTTAGGCGTGTGAAGGCTCAAGTGTCTGAAAGTGCAGCAGCAGCAAAGGACCATATGTTTGAACTATCACTGCAGACCCTAAACACACAGACGTACGCACGCACACTGCCACACATCACGAATCAGCACAAACACAGCAGTTTGATAGGAGAGAATATATGCTGCCAATCAGACGTTCTGTTATTTATATGTTGCAACATGTAAACCATGTAATTTTGTATATTTAAAGAAACATTAACCACAGACTCCCATATAGAGAAACGTTAGAAATGAGACAAAAAAGGAAAACAATCTTTCTCGGCGTTAATAATTCATGCAGCGTCTCACAGTGTACACATGGTTGTGAATATATCCCCTGAAATGCAAATACTCATGACTAGCTAACAAATTTCACATGCAGGCTAATTAAAAAAAGAAACTTTTCTCTTTAAAGAAGATTGTTAGCCATCATTTTAAAAACAAGAGAAATAGGAGAAATATTGATTCATGTGCCTGACTCTTGTCAAGAGTGAACAGACATATTCCACAAAAGCACATACTACAAGATCCTCTGATGTTTTCAGGGCACTTAGGTACCTTAAGTGAGCTTGGTAGAAATGAATACAACAGATACAAAGAAAGTTCATGCAGAGAGTACAAATGCAAACACACTTGCATGCAGACTGACCGACTGTGTGTCCGGCAGATGTTTTTAAGGGTGTCCAGATGTTGGGTTGCCAGGTCAGAAGAAGTCCTTTTACACTGACTCTCTATGAGAGAGAGAGAGAGACAGAGACATGCTGGCAGTTAAGAGCCTGGCCATTAGTGGGAGGACGCCTTTGTGAATCTAGCTCCCTTGTAAACAATAAAGATAAAATCAAGCTCCATAAACCTTAATGTTTCCTGATGGAATTTTTATACTGTCACAGAAACGTCATTAAATATATATTATTATGATCTAATTGAGAGGATACACAGGCTAATTTTAAACCTGACGACAATGATAACCATGACAGTAACATGTGAAGGAACCAGATAATAATATGAATTTATGATCATGAAAAGTTGTATTATGAATATTACAGTATTATTTTGATAAATAAACAAACATTTAGGACACGACAGTAAATGTGTACATGTGAACTGTGAGTGCTGTGTGTTACCCCACTGCTGCTGGAGTGTATTCAGGTTGTCCAATATCCTCTGGTGATAGAGTCTCTCCAGTTGGATGCACCTTAACGCCTGCTGGTCTGAAGGCCCCGGGTTAAGAATCACATCAATTATCCCACCCACACCAAGTACAGACTTTTTTCACCATCAAAAACTAAACTAAAAACTAAAAACATAAGAGAGGGGGAAAGAGAACAAATAAATGGAGGAAGACATGGAGGGAAAGAGTGCTCCAGGAGGCAGTCTCTCATGTTTATGGATATGAGCAGGGAAAACACAATCCTTCTTTGAAATGCCTCAATGCATCCTCTCTTACTCTCTCTCTACACATGCATGACATTGCTAAGCTCGCATTCTCTTCTGTTTCACCCTTTCATTTCTTCCCTCCTACTGTGTATCTTGCCTCAGATTAAACCTCTGTGAAAAATAGCCTATTCTGTCTCATTCTTGCGCCGGCCTTACGTCTCCCCTTTCATACATTCTACTCCCTCCACCCACTCCATACTATTGTTTTCCTTTATTGTGTCTGCAAATAATGCACGTACAGTGCAGTGACAACATACCTAAAAACACATCAGCGTAGAGAGCTCAATAATTATTTCCAAAAAGAGAAATGTAAGTCAAGCAGACATCAAGCAATCAATCCAATGAATGGCTTTTCACGTGGGTGTCGTAAATCCTTTTTGTCGACTCACAAGCAATGAGTGAATGCTGCAATTGTTCCTCAACAGCCACGTGTAGCAGATCGTAGTTTTATAGTAATCGCTGTATCAGTTTCCCTCTGAGTGGGTGTGCTCTCTTTTTCTAAACCTCTCAACTCACATTTTACGGAAGTCAGCTCATACAGTGGTACAAAGTATTCTCCGTTTCACCATCTGCAATTCGGCATCTTTTCGCTTTTTGGTTCAGCATTTCCTCTAATCCCCTTCACTATTTCCTCCTTTCTCGACTCCATCATTTGCTATCTTTTTTAACCTGCTTCACTGCAACAAGTTGCTCCAAATCCTCCAGCTCTACAGTTTAACATGTAAATAGTCTAAAAAGTTTAAAAATCACACACTCAAAATGAATTATAAAAAAAGGAAAAGGGAAACACTTCAAAACACAAGCAGGCAAGTAGTTAAGTGAGAACTCAGGACATAAATAAATGAAACAAACATGAAAATAAAAGGTGCCCTTTACACACAGTGATATGGATACAGTCTTTCTGAAGGACAAAGGCCTCAGCAATCTGCGAAGAGAGAGAGGGAGAGACAGAGATAATAATAGAATGTTTATCATCTCTAATCAAAAGCTATGTGTTTTATCACATTTTTCATCAGGCTGCTACCACCAGAGTTGTTTAAATCAGACCGAAACTATCCCTCAAGTTGAGGAAACGATTTAAATTCAGTGAAAGTAGAATCTTACCAAATTCAAGAACACTAAATAGAACAAACTTTGTTACAAGTCATCAGAACTCTCCACCACTCCAAAAAACTGAAGCAGGGAAACTCCACTGCTGCAGCCATAGTGATTCATCAGACAGAAACCCACAATCTGATCTCAGAAACATAATCCAACAGTAATGCAAAAATGGTGCATTTAGCACACTGACTGAAAATGAGAGTGAAAAGAAAGCAGGAGACCGTGGTCGACACTCTACCTCATCCAGCAAGTGTCGCTTTCAAGCTGCTCAGCTGATCGCAGAACAAGAGAAGTGTGTGAGTGTGTGTGTGTGTGCAAGAAAAGAAGGGGGCGGAGAAAACGGGAGGGCACAAAATGCTCTTGCATTTCTAATGAAGTGAGAACATCAGAATCACTTTGAGAAAACTGTAATGACCTGGTTTTATAAAGGAATAAAGATAAAGAATATATATAAATATAAATTTCTTCACTATGTGAATATTTGAGATGTTGTGTCTGACATCTAAAATCCTTTTAAATCTCAGTATTATGAATTGAATCTAACATTTAATGCATATCTTTCTGAAGCTCAACAGAGCCAGACACGTCCTCAATAAACTGTGAACAATTTGTCGGTTCTGTCATCCTCGCTGCTTTTCTTTGACGGTTCTCCAGCTGTTCATACGTGCTAATAGAGTTGGCTTCAAAACCACTCTCTCCTTTTACTAAATCTAATTTGAAGTTTATTTTAATAACTTAATTAGCTCATCACAATATCTGAACTTACCTTAGAGACTTAAAAGATACCAGTCTTTGATGAGACCTCCTAATCATTTTTTGGGGAACATTAAACATTTACAGAAGCATTCCAATAGGCTGGCCCTGCTGATGAATTTTCTTCAAGATGAATAAAGATTCATCTTCTCTTATCTTTTTTTCCAGGGGAGAGCTATTATGAACAGATAAGTGCTGTTACACTAAAGACACATTTTACTGACTAACAGACAATTATTAAGTTAAGACTCAAGCTATAAAGCAAAAACAGTTCTTGGTCACAGAAGAAAAAAAAACAAACACCAAATCTCCTTCCTTCATTCGCACACCTGTCTGCCTGGAAGTAAGCATAGCCCAGGTGTGCTCAGAAGCCTGTGTAAATCAAAGTGACAGTAATATCCACCCTCCCTACAACATTCATGTTCAGTCATGTAGATGTGTATGAGGAAGAGAAACATCCAGAGAGAAACACTGAGGCTGCATGTTGTGTGCAGAGACCCTGAAGACGCCCTTGCCTTAAGGTACAAAGAGCCATTTCGATTATGTGGCTGAGTGGATAACAGTAATTACTAGTGTGGGAACAACAGTTTGAAGAGACTAAAGGGACAGACACCTATGAACAACTGTGAGAAACCATTAATGAACAGCAAGCTCTTTGGTCTTACACAGCTCATAGTGTCTGTCATATAGCAGAAGTACTGACAGGTTACCTGGTGCAGGTAGTGTGGAAGGTGACCATCATCTCCTTTATGTGCCAACTGCTCCAGATATTTCAGCAAAACCGAGCTTGGAATAGTCTCAGTCGGGCAGGTGGAGACTGAGAAACCAGGGGGCACTGCTATGGAAGTAATGTTTCCCTGGTTGGAGGTTATAGATCCTGTGGTGAAAGTACCAACAGTCGTTGGCCCTGTGGTGGAGGCAAGTGGTCCTTTAGTTGCACTCATAGCAGTGGAAGGCACAAAGGTGTTGAGCCGTGTGTAGCAATCAGTTATTGTGAATGTCTCTTCAGCTGAGGGGACAGGTCCAACGGCAGACCCATGGTTGAAGTCGGGCTCCGTAGATGAGGTAAGGAGTTCTTCAGTGGACTCAGTAATGGTTTCTGTCCTGCTTGTAGTGTCTGTGGTACATGCAGGTCCACTTGGGCTGGCCAGTCTGGTGTCTGAGGTTGTAGTTAGTGCAGTAGACTGAAGAGGCCCTGGGGTGGAGGCAACAGTGCTGGACGCGAGAGAGTCCAAGTTGACATCACTCTGAGTGAATTCCACGGGGCTGATGGGATATGCAGTTTCTGGACTGACCACTGGGGTAAGAGGGGATGTTGGTTCTGCACTTGTCCCAGGGCTGAAAGGATTTGGAGTCTCCAGCAGGCTGCCTGCAGCAAGAAACAAAGACAGTGTCAAATTGGAAAAGCAGATGAGCAGATGTTAACAACATGACTCACGCACAGCTGTCCTGAGGTTATACACAGGTGTATACAGCTGTGCCAGAACAATACTGACATCTGGGACCGGGATCTTTTGATCACCGCATCCCAATACACTCAAATTTGAGCAGTACAAGAAAAACAGAAAACATGGCTTTCTGACAGAATAAATAAATCTTCCCGCTATAAACTATAATTTGTGTGATTATCTAATGTGGAAACAAATCACTGGAAACCACAGAGAAAGCAGCAAACAAGATGAGCTCACTCCCTCGCTATGAGCGTTTATTTCCTGTTAGAACACATAATGCTCTTAGGCAATGAGTGGGGAGCAGCCACTGCAAAGGTTTAAAAACTTAATTAACTTGTATGAAAGTGTGCAAGATTCATTTTTTATATAAAGCTCAGAGGTCTGGCCTGCTTTTTGAGGATTTATATTGTAAGTATATGCTTACTAGAATTACACGATAGGTAGAAACAGATGTTACTGTTGTTCATTATGACATTAAATCATGCATAGGATTAAATAAACGGCTGAAACAACTTATATGAATATAATTTTTTTAAATAATAAATTGAAGGCCATCTTAAAAACTTAGACAAAAATGAAAATTCAAAGCCCAGACATTAACATTCAGCTTGAAACAAGGTCATTTAATCAATTTTAAGCTTAAAAGTACACTACCAGAAGTGGAGATGCTAGCTCATATAGTCACATAAACCCTCGATGTAAACATTCCTCTGAGGAGAACAGCAGAGGACTTGGTGGTGTAAAGACCATGTTGTGAGTCAAGTATGTGAATGTAAGGGCTTGTATACAATTGGATAAAACACATGACCCAGATGAGGGAAGGTTTTGTTTTGGCCGCAAAGTTCAGCCCTGAAACTCTTAGTGTGAAACACTAAGAGTTTCAGACACCGCCTCTGTCAGATTAGTGGAGAGTAGATAAGGAGTGAATTACCATTCAACAAGTGTCAAGTGTTAAATGTTGACATTAAAATATTTACACTTTCAAAACGTGTATGAGATGCTATATAGACTTGAGGGATCAGTAAACGTTTAAGTAAGGTTATGTAAGTTAGTTAGGAAGTGTCGGGTCTGGGCAAACATTGACTGGCTACATTAGGTCAATGAGTTCATTTCTCTCTTTCACTCGACAGGTAGCGTCCACACAGCTAATTCATCCTGTTCCGCTCTCTTGATTTTCTCTTCCACTTGTCGTCAGAAGCACCTGTAACCCTGACATCTGAAATGCTGCCGACTTCAAGATTATATTAAAGTTCTCACATCAGGGAGTGAACCGGACTCTGACCACAGTGTGTTGTTTTGAACATAGTAACAGAAAACACAATGAGTGACATGTGCCTCTGTATACATTATAGATCATGAATATGCATGAATGTACCCACCAGTTTCTGAATAGGATGAGTCGGTCATGGTGTCTGGAGACTGGCCCCGAATTAAACTACTCAGTTCCTCTGATTCCTCCTCGTCTTCTTCTTTCATCACTTCATCATTGTCTTCTTCTTCTTCATCCTCTTCTCTGCCTCGTCCTGTGTATTGCTCCTTCCCCTCTTCTTCCTCCTGAACCTTCCCATTGTTGTTGAAAGAGGATTTTTCGATGAGCCCCTGCCCTCCCCCAGCTACGATTTGTGAAGGACAGAAACTTTGATTTTGTGTGAGGGTGTTTGTTTCATTGAGGTTTTGAGTTTGGGCAGAGACGGCGTCAGGGTTGGGGAGGTTATCGCAGAGGTCAACGCCGTCCACAGAAAGTTGCGACATTATGCAGCTCTAGGTCTCACACCAACCTGAAGGGTAAAACGCATTAATGAATGACTTAAGAAATGATCTGAAATTTCAATAATGATAAAGCAAGAAGTGAAAAGAGCACATAAGCGCCCGTATTATTTAGGTCAAATTCTTAAGCTGCTGCTTGATACAAATCAAGCAGTGCTGCATCGAAAAAAAAACACCAGGCCCTTCTCATAGACAGCAGCCTTTAGCTGAGGTTATTTTTATGAGGTTGTCCTTAAAAACTTTGAGCTTATATTTTGCGTTATGTTTTAACAAGGTTTAAACGCTCACCACCACGATCCATTGAGCTCCGCCCTCCCAGCGTCTGACCTAAAGGTCTGAAGGTCAGTCCTGCCTGTTAGACAAGCCCTTCTTCAAGCCTGAGACAAAAGAAAGGCAGATAGGGGTAAGCAAATAAATGGCAACAGAGACAGACTCAGATGTCACTCAGAGATGAGAGGGAGAAAGGGAGGGCCACAAAACAAGTTTAGCTTCATTCCCATGTCATCCAACCAACCCTAAACCTCTCTGTGAATCAAAAACACCAGCAAACATCAAGTTTCTGTCTGTTTCTCCAAGGTGTGGAGAAGCAAAACAAAATCTCTGGCAAATCACACGTCTGCAAGTGCCTCAGCCTTACTGTTGGATTTGGGTGCCAACTGCTTACAAGCGATTTCTGGACCTATCCAATTTAAATATTCTTCTAAACCTCATTAGAACGTGGCTGCTGGACGTAACAAACATTATCTGCCAGCAGTGGTCAAACATACAGGGCAGCTCTTACTAAACGTGTGGGGATATTCTGACTCCATGACATGACAAATCTGCTTTACTATTAAAGCTTATGGTTATCTGCATACAAAACATGGCCCCAGAGAAGCACCTTGGGAGATCTGTGAACAAATCACCTCTGGAGCCTGCTGTCCCCGAGCAGGGGACCTATGGGGTGATGTAACCACATTGCACTTAGATTGCACAAGATTTCTATGTTTGCACACCTTGCACATGTATGTTATACACCAATGAAGTGCATAGTGTGCTTTTATATATACGAACATTCCCGTTTGATGAAAATAGAACCAATTGTACCATTAGGAGTTGTTTTAGTTTATTTACTTGTACCTCTTGAATTCCCTCTAGCAGTCCCACACCACCACAAACAATCCTGACATTATGTCTTATGCAAACAGTTTCCAAATTACAAACCCCATGTGCTTCTCTATCTCTTACAGATCTCTGTAATGCTCTGTGGAGGTTCTTTTAAAAAGTACAGTTTAATTGTCCCCTCCCACAGAGTCGTCTGTCCACACCACCATCTATCCCGTCTCCTTTTTTGTCTGGTCCCAGCTCCACAGGGGGCAATGAATAATGAAAGACACGAGAGGGGACAAACAGAGAAGGGCATTCAGCCTAAAGGACAAACACAAAGGTGGAAGAAATAGACCCTGTCCTGTGAGAGGCTACATGAGACAGACAGGAGCACAGTTTATAAATGAAACTTGGAGACATACTGTGGGGCAGGCAGAACACCAGCTCTTGTTTACATCTCTTATCTAAAGGAATCTAGCAACCCATTGTATTCTATTGTCTTAAAAAGACCGGTAGCCTTTAGTGTCTGACCATCAGTCCAGGAGAGACAGTCTCGAAGCTCAGTCCAACGTGTAATGCAATGTGTCGTAATGTCTGTAAACAGTGTTTCTACGTGTAAAATAAGCTAAGTTAGCAAGATGATCCAAATGACAGCGTGGTCACACTGAGGCACTTCCTCCGTATTTGACGTAACTAGCACTGATTCCATTTACGTCAAACGACTAGCAGCGTTACTTGTACAGTCACTGGCTGATTTGATTTAGACAAGAAATGTCAATCAGCTTCACTCGCGTTCAATGTGAAAACCCGTCCAGTGACATTAGCTTGTTTGCTATCACTGCTGTCGCTTCCTGACATGCTTCCAATCATCCCGTCGGATGACAGCTAAGCTAACAGATAACTAGTGGCTGTTTAAACCAACGCTGCTGAATAGAAGAATAGCAACGGGGCTAAAGTGACACACACAAGCTCGTTAGTGGTCACTGTGGCTAGCTACAGTGAGCTAGCCGAGTGGACACATCTGGGCAGCACACAACGGGGAAAAGACTGCTTCATGGAGAATGGGTGAGCTTTGTTGTTACTAGACGTGTCCAAGTGCTGTGAGACAAAACAGAAACCAGTTTCTTACCGTTGAAGACGCGCTGGGGACAGAGAGGCTCGAACATCACACACCTTACTCTGGATGTTGTTGTAGCCTGGATGTTTCATAGACTCACCGGCAGGGGTCGCTGCCACAGCTGTCACCAGAGCCTTGCACTCCGCCGCTGCTGCTGCCACCTGGTGTCTCTTTTTGGTTGGTGCACTTTTGTCCCACAGGGGGCATTTCATTTCAATACATCTGTACAATACTTTATTTGTCTAAACGGGTCTGCCGTCATTTTATGGTGAATGCATACACCACTTTTTAATTTATTCAGTTTGATTGTGTATTTCACCTTAACAGCCACGTAACACTGAGGCAAATAGAGAATTGGATGTTGTTGCTGCAGTTTTTCATTCACTGACAGAAACTTTCTAATTCCCTTCCTAACTTCTCCCTCAGTAAAACCAAAATCAATCCTTGCTTCTATAAATGTGTTTCAAATTCATATATCCATCAAACTTTTATAGATTTATTAAATTGCATGCTTCAATTCTACATGTAGTCATAGTTTCAGTCATGTGCTGATTTTTTTTAAATAAATTGATTTACTGTGTGCAACCAGTCTGGATAAATGCACATTACTCACCAAATGATGGTAAAACATAAAATAATTCTGCCATTTGACATAATTATAATTTAATCAGCAATTTCAGAATTACATTAGACACACAACTCAAATATTGCTTAAAGCATGACATCTGAGACACACAGGAATTTATACGTTCACATTCAGAATACAAAAATATAAAAGCCGTAAATCTATACAGTGAAAACTTCCTTTACATTTGCAATCCTCTTAGCTGTACATCAACCACAATACTACTGACCTCAAAATATCAGTTTAGAAAATGGTTTTAGAAGACACTCGCAGAATTGTTTTGTGAAGCTGCTGTCAGCTGCTCTAGTATTTTTGTTTGCATGACCCGATGGTTCAATTTTTCAGCCATCTTGGACAAGCTGCTATTGTGTTCATGCACGCATCCATCTTACAGTATACTGGACACAACAAAAATAAGACATTTATTTTTCCAATTTTGCATTTATCTTTAAATCCTTTAATTTCTGGGGCAATTGGACAAAAAGAGGCCTGCATACAGTATCTTGTGAGGTCCAAATAGAAATATCTCTGATATAGTTTGTGTCTGAAATCTCCACTCATGGGAAACTTAGTTGAGGAAAACAATCTGAGACATTTTAAATTGTTTCATCTTGTATCAAAATGCTGATACAATCAAATAGTTGATTTCATTTATATTTTTACTTATATTTAATACATCTTTTTCTGTATGCATATCCCATATTATTATTACTACCTTATTATTTGTACACAAGCTATCATTTTGTGAAACATACGTTCAAAGGTTCAAAAATGCACCATTATGTTCCACAAATGTCTACATGAGCCATGTTTGACTATATTCTATCCTGAATCCTCTGTCTCTATGATTGCGATCTTCTGGGTCTCTCTGTAAAGCCAGCTGTGTTTGAACTCCTCATTCTTTAGCATCATTAGAAACAGATTAAGATACTCCTCTGGAAATACGTCTCCAGTCAAAATGTCCTGAGGCAAGCTCATTTCAGATAACAGCCTTCTCGAGCTTTCTGGTGCCCAGAGACTAGAAGAAAAGAGAAAATAAACACAAAAGAGGGAGATGTTCAGCTCAGTCTGCAGCATGACTACAGTATGGATGCACCTAGAAATTGCCAAGAAAGGCTGACTAACAGATATAAGGTAGGATAAGACAGTCCATCAGTCATCTCACAAGTGGGGAAATTTACATTGCCACAGCAACGCCACAGACTCATAAAAAGACATTAGACACATGAACCTAGTCCTAGCTTTCAGTGCTGTGCTTACTTGAGTCTGTCAATTAGCTTCTCCTTCCTTTTTACCAGGCACTGTTTGATCATCACCAGCAGAGTTGAAGCATTCGTGGGAGTGAGGCCGTCTGAGAACAGATCAGCTCGTGGACGCAGACGCACCAGGTAGAGGTTCTCACCCGGAGGCTGAGGGGAAAAGGGTTTTGTTATCAATTCTGCAAATTGAGAAATGATTGTGACTCCTGCTTGCAGCGATCAGTGACAGGACTGTGTCATGACAAAGATCTGGCAGAAAAACTTCTCTGCTCCATTGAAGGTGTCAAAGAAGATTTTTTTTTTGGGGGGGGGTGCACTATGTGTGCAATGTTCAACAAGTGAAGAAGGGATGTGATTGTAATCCACAGGTACTATACATGTGAGGTCACACTCTTCCTTACCCTCTTTTTTTGTTTAGCAGCTCTCCCTTGTGCTGAATTCACAAATGATTCCCAGGGCTCCTACAAGATGAGGTTTGACAATTAGACGTGTCGTGAAGTATTACACAAGCTGATATAACATGCTTTGACTGCTTTCAATGCCAACGCCAACCTAGTTGGCTGAAATACATTAACATAGTCACTGTTCTTTGCCCCCCTCCCTCACACTGTACCTTGTGCAACAGATCAATGTCACAGGACATCCGCCAGAAGACACCAAAGGATCTGTAATCACGCGGGCTGCCTGGAGGTGAAATCAGTTTCTGACGGAGACATGATCTCAGATCATTTACCCAGGCATCAAAGAAACTGTTAGACTGTGAGTTGATTTACACTACAAGATGACAGTCTGCCTCAGTACTGTCAAGTGATTGTGTTGTCAGCATGATTAGAAACATAGTGTGGATCATGAGAGCAGGTAGAACGAACTTCATCTTCATGAAGACAATATCAGGTAATTTTCTGATCAGTAAACTGACTGACATGCCTTCATTTCTAACGAGGGAAAGAATCTTCAATTCTTTTACCATGTATTGCTTCTCACTCATGAAGACATTGAGCTCCACCCTTCCATATCTGTAGATAGACTGCCTTTGAAACAATGCGCAAGCAAACATCATCAGGGGGACATGCTCTCTGTTTTGGGGCATGATGCCCACCACCTTAACTGGGACGTCTAGAGAGAGAGAGACACACACAGAAAGGCATTAACACAACCCACTTCAGAGGAGCACTAAGCACAGACGATTTGTTTATGGCCAGAACGGCTCAACAAAATTCCTTTTCTCACCATCAGTCCAGCTACACGGCGATATCCCCAGATCAGTGAAGAGTGTTTCACTGAGGGAGGCAAAGGCCCCCAGTTTTCCATTGCGAAAATAATCAAGTTTAAAGAAGTCGCAGTGAACCGTCTCCATCTGACCATCAATTTGGTCCTCTAAACTCTGCAAAACAATGATGGATGTGATGAAATATGATGAATAGAGATATGTGTTATTTACAGAGATTAAGGATAAGAGTTTAAATTCCTAGAGATGTTTGTGTCACCTGAAGATCCTTCACAAAGGACAATTCTCTTTCTAGATTCACAACTCTCTGAGCTCCAGTCTTTAGGAGTGCCTGAGTCAACAGTCCAGGACCTAAGAAAGATAGACAAACACACAGCCCTCAAATGTGTTGTTTCACTGAGAAGAAGAATCTATTGGGGGCAACCTACTAATGATCAATATATATAATTTATCTGTAACCCCCCGTTGACATTTGTTTTTTTGTCAAATTAGGTAACAAATGCACACTAAATTGCCTGACAGAAAAAAATGATAATATACATACTCCTTGTCCACTCTGATGTAACCATTGCACAAATACATACCTGGGTTAGAATTGAAGATAACGCTTTTAGTCTTGTCAAGTTCTAAAAGCTGTGCCACTAGGTTAGCCAGGTCTGGGTCAAAAATGAACTGTCGTGTTCTTTTACAGGCCATAGCCTTCTGTATAGCCTCTTCTGTAACCCCAAAGTCCATAAGGTCATACTGGATGATGATTAAAAAACATAAATGCATTAATTAATTTGCTCTACTCACTCACAATGATATGGCAGAGGTTGACTGCTTCAAGTGCCACAAAGCAAAAGTCAGCTGCCTACCTTCGCAGATGCAGTTGACAGTTTCCTGTGTGAAAGTGGTGTGGATGGGGGCGTCCACTCTGTGCATGGCTGCTGTGAACTCAAACAAAGTGAGGGATGAGAGGGGCCAGAAGAGAGAGAGTCGATGCTGTAAGCCCTCCTATGAAGCCCGGGAACACAGAGGCTAGGGGGAGCCACTGTGGCCAAACCTGCCTTTCGCAGACAGGATTTACTTCTAATGGTGTTGCAGCAAGCAGAGCGCATCGCCAGCTCCACCACTCGAAATATCTGGATGGACATGTTGGTTAAGCAGTGGAATTTCAAAACAGGAGATGGGCTGAGGCAGATATGAGGTCCTCTTTAAGAAGTCAACCCCTGGAGGAAATAGAGAGGAGAAGGGACAAAGAATGTTGAGATGAACTACTGCCATAGACGATAATACGTTATAATAATACTGTTCCCTCAGTTTGAAGTGTGCCTGTGTAACAAACAACAAATCACAGACATTCTCGAAAACCGTCTAAACCTGGCCAGGTGTTGACATATCCTATCTAAAAGGAACAAATTAAAATAATCAACTCTAAATATCATAATAATATTGGATTCATGATGTAAACAAATCTGTGTAACGGGGACCACCTAGTCCACTGTTAGCACGTGTTCGTGTGAACCTCCACTGGACAACTGTTAGCCTGACCCTGTCGACCTGACACACAGTTGTCCTCTGTTGGGTCACAGAGACACAAACCCCGCCACGCTCCGTGTTACCCGATCGCAGTGAACAGTTTAGGGGCGCTGATACTGTCGCAGCTGCTAGCCACTTAGCTAACCGTGAGCTAACGCCACTGAAAGTTCCGACACAAAATGCATTCAGTGTGGTTGTACTGGGAGCAGCGTAAACATACCCGCTTGTAGAACCGCAGGTATATCCTAATGTCACATCAGCAGTGATGTTAATCAGGCTCGGGCCTGTCTACTGGCTGGAAAAGCTCTGTGACATTGAGCCCCGATCAACCTCGCTCACGATGCTTGTTTATGCGGCGCTCTCGTGGAGTTACACTGCGCACGCTTTTGACGTAATCGACAAGCGACGAATATCCAACGACCAATCAAAAACTCGAGGATGTTGTCAAGCTAATATGCGAATTTAAAAGATATAAACGACAAAACATCAGCTTCACGTATTACTTCTCATATATATATAGACTTCTTGGGAAACATATACTGAACATAACGCACTTCTCAACGTTCGATCGTTTAGGGCGCTAACAGTATTGCTGGTGTCTGCATCTGCTAGCATGTTAGCATAGTGTGGCTAGGGAAGCAGAGACAGCAGCGTTGTTAAAAGCGCAGACAGGCTGGTCGCTCCACCTCAGTCCGCCAGCCCCGCACCCCGAGGTGAGCTCCTGCAGCCTGTCTCCTGTCACCATGGCACGCGTAGAGACGTCCCCCAGCAGGCCGTACCACCTGGTTATCTTCGGAGCCTCCGGCTTCACCGGGCAGTTTGTGGTGGAGGAGGTGGCCCGGTCCGTGTCCGAGGGTCCGAAGGGGAACCTGAAATGGGCCGTAGCCGGCAGGAGCAAGCAGAAGCTGGAAAAAGTTATGGAGCAGGCCGCCGGGGCGCTGAGTAAGTTCCTGAATAGAACCAGGGGGCGTGTGCGTGTTGTTTTATTCCATTTGTCCATCGAAGATCACAAGTCCAGTGAGTCTGGTGAACTCAATCTAAAGGGAGATTTCTCAATTGAAGATGATCGATCTGAATTTCACACTCAGATTATGATCAGTTTGACGTATGACTTTGACCCTGAACTCCAGTCTAAGCGAAGTTGCAACAGAAAGTTTAGGATTTTTAAAACTGGTATTATGGTAATATCAGATAATAAATGTGATGTGATTGATCAATCAAGCTATACAAAGCCGTATGTCGCAGAAATTAACATTTTTTCTCAAACCACCCATCATATGGTTGATATTTCTTGCTTGATACTGTAAAATCTTAGTCCGAGTTATTTCAGTATTGTATGAATCTGTTTTTTTTACCAGATCTTTAATGGCAGGCGGTGAAGGAAAAACTCCATCACAAATCATATTTAAAGACATTTATAAACCATTGAAATTGTCAAATAATTGTGAAAATATATTTCTAGCACAAACAAAGCTAGAATGACCTTAATGCTATGTGTAATATTATACAAACACAAATATTGACAGTACTCCTCCAGGGTGATTATTTGTATCTAAGCAACATGCTAAACATGGAAAATTAAGTCCAACACCAGATGAAGACCTGGGAGTGATTCTGCTGTCATGTTAGTAATGTGAGTTTCCAGAGGATTAGATAGTTATTCTGTTGTCCCCTCCCCTGAACACTTCTTTTCCGGGAGTGTGCAACAGCTGATGGAACATCAGTTCTCTGCCAACACACACACACACACATATCTATCTGAGTTTCACAGTGCATCATTGTCATGCTCTCTCTTCATGTATATCCATGTAAATCAGCTGAGGGTATCAATAGAGGGTGAACTGTTTTTGGCTTTGGTCTAACAGAGTTAATTCTGAGGTAACCGTATCATGAATCATATATATCATATTCATATATTTTTTTAAATGTCCCATAACACCTATCCTTGTGTGTTTGTGTGCAGGTAAACCTGAGCTGAAGTCAGAGGTAGACATCATTGTGGCAGATATAGAAGATCCAGAGTCCCTGGCAGCCATGTGCAAACAAGCTGTAATTGTTCTCAACTGTGTGGGACCCGTAAGTTGATGACTCTACAGAAACCTTGCTTAATTTATTGTTGAATCTTTAATGTTTTGGCTTCTCGTGATACAAATGGTTTTCCCTCATGTTGTCTCAAGACATGATTCGGATACCATGACCTGGATGACTGGATTCACAGACATCAACTTTTCTCCAACTTTCTCGCTCTGTTTCTATCTCTCTCTCCCTATATCACACACAGTCGCTTTCATTCACACAATGAAGGCCACTGACTTAAACCACACAAGTGTGGCATTGTCTTAGAGTCAGAATGGAGAGTTGGTTTCCAGCTCCACTGCTTCACGCCCTGTGCTTCATTCAGGTTCTTCTTTCAAACAGAATTCTTTCACTACAGTAAACACTTCTATTACCCAGCAGCAGCATTCCAGCTGAGTCAATACCAAGGCAGAGGGTTCAGGTCATCAGGAGACATTATGTCACAATGTTAAGTTTCTGTTTTTTGTTGACAGTACATATCTATCTCCATAGATCCTCATCTCTCTTTGGTAATCTTTTCATATGGCACAGTATCATGAAAATGTCTTGCATAATATAGTGAAGAGCAAAAGGGAGTGTTGCACAGAAAACATGTACTAGTACAATCTAGGGATGGATATAAAAGAAGAATGGGGTTATCCTGGTGCACTTATTTATAATGGAAAATTGATTATTAGACAAATTCGGAGATTTAGTGCAATTATTTGAAGTGGAAAACTATGTGAATTAATATCTGTTTGTCTCTCTCTGCCTCTATAGTACAGATTCTATGGTGAGCCGGTGGTCAAAGCCTGTGTGGAGAATGGAGCTCACCACATTGACATCTGTGGAGAGCCTCAGGTATGTGCAGCTCTTTAGGCTTTTCTAAAGCAGATTTTTCCAGAAGTCTACTGTGTGAATTTAACTCCAGTTAAGGAGCACATTTTATCGAACATACTATGTAAATTGAAAATGGCTTAACATCATTGATTTCTTGCACTGATTAAATAGTGTTGGTAGGTACAATATAATCTATTGTTCTTGTTGAAACAGAGCTGAATATATAAAATATGCTGTTTCAACTACAAACATCAGCTGCATATCTTTAAAATCCTCAGGGTGTTACCTGGGGGACTGTGAGGCCACAGTCATACTGTAGGTCTATAAATAAACTGCATTGAACCTTGTCTGGATATTTGTCCCCCAGCTGCCAGCAGCTCTTTATTCCCAACAGGTTACAGCTGAATATATTTAAAAATATGACTCAACAAACAGTTGCAGTCTGGCACTTTGTCTCCCATTCAGGAAACTGACTTCTATCAAAACATGACTAGATACAGTGAATTACATGTAATGATTTTTACCTGCTTTTCTAAAGCCCAGGCCCTTTTTTTTTTCTTGCGTTCGTTCTATCACTTAGCATTTCTCAGAGGATCAGCCGTCAGGACATTAGATTTAGCTGTTGTTTGGATTAAATTGGAGACTTGCTGACTTTAATGCTGTTGCTCATTAGACAAAATAATCTGTTGCTTGGCTACAGCACAGCTGTTTACCCCTCACTGCCTGCCTGTGTAAAGCAGCCTGTCTCTCTGACACAAAGACAGCACTCGGAATGTCCAACGTGTCCAACATGAAGCCTGTGTCTGTTTTTAAGGTCTTAGGCTTACGTTGACTTTGAAACTATGCAAATTTTCCACCACTTTAGTGACACTGGTTCAGGACAAAACTTGTCAGCAATACTCACCCTCAGATATCATATGAACTCCTCTCTTATTTGGTATTTTGAAGATGATCTTGATCCTCGATTTCATACCAATTGTTAAAGAAGTACTCAATACCACGAAAAATAGTCATTGCTTAAAGGGTTGAATTTATTTGTTTCTATGTTCACAGTTCCTAGAGGGAATGCAGTTAAACTACAGCAGCCAGGCAGCTGACAAAGGTGTTTACATCATCGGGAGCTGTGGCTTCGACTCCATACCCGCAGACATGGGAGTCCTCTACACTAGGGACCAGTTCAAGGGTACACACTTTGTTACATGCGCATTCAGTACAACAACAACACATGTACACAGTGGTATTAAGGCAACTCCCCTTACTGATATGTAGAGTCTATCCAGTCTCTCTCTCTCCCTCCCCCCCCTCCTCTTTCTTTGTGGGTATAATTAAATGACTCATTGTTTTTATTAGCCTCTGCCAAAATATTGTGTGTGTTCATCCTCAGGTACACTCACTGCGGTGGAGAGCTTTCTGACTGTCAGCTCAGGGCCTGATGTATGTAACCACATTTCCCATCAGACCATGTAGTTGATTTCTAAGTAATTATATGCATTCATTTTTTTTATTGCTTCACATATTTGTACTTTTTTTTTTTATCTCTCTGTCTCTCAACGTGTGTGCACATTACCATGACTTGCGCTATCAGGGTTCGTGTATCCACGATGGCACGTGGCAGTCTGCTGTCTACGGTTTTGCAGATGGACAAAAACTGCAGAGTCTGAGGAGGAAGTTTAATCACAAACCTCTCCCTACTGTTGGCACCAAGCTAAAACGCAGGTCTGTCCATTAATAACTTCACTAACTAGGCTGACAAAGGCAACAGCTTGCTACATGCAGTTATAATGTGGGTTTTTAGAAATGTGTTTATTTGTCAGTATGCATTGATTATGATTTAAAATGCTTGTCAATGGTCTCTGGTGGAGAGATGATGACAGTTTACCTTGAACATATCATTTTAAGGTCATTTCCTGTTAGTGCAAACAAAAGCAGATGTGGCATGTGATGAGATAATATTTTTTTTCTGTGCTTGTGTGTGTATTTGCAGAGGATCTCTGTTCTTCAGTAATGAGATCCAGCAGTACGCGGTGCCCTTCATGGGATCTGATCCCTCTGTTGTGAAGCGAAGTCAGCGCTACCTGGCAGAGGAACACGAGACCTCACCGGTCTGTTTCGTCTGTTTTTTTTCTATACTGTCTATTTCCACTAATGATTAATCTATGCATTGAATTCGTAATAGGCTGTTGCATAGCATAACATCAATAATGAATCAATCTAATGAACATATTTTTATGGAAAAACTGGGATTAATAACAAAAAACTGAAAAAAAAGCTTACGTGAAGGAAGCATTCAGTCTATGGGAGGAACATATCTACACAGTTCCTCTCAGTTTAAGACATCACACAGTTTGCATATGACTTTCCATCAGGGTAAATAACGTGTTATTCTCTACTCTAGGTTCAGTATGGAGCTTATGCAGGAGTTGGAGGCATCGGCAACATAATCAAGCTGCTGTTTGCTGGCATGATGTTCTGGTTACTGGTCAAGTTCAGCTTTGGACGCAACCTGCTTATCAAGGTAAAACAAACCGGCAGTGCATGCCAGCAATACAATCCTATTTCACAAGTGAATATCCGACCTATTAGAAAGCTGCCTGTTGTTTGTCCCCAACCTCCTCAGCACCCAGAGCTCTTCTCCTTTGGACTCTTCTCTAAGGCTGGACCAACTAGGAAGCAGGTAATGATGCCACAGAAATTTAGAGGCTTAGATATTCAGTGATAAGTTTTGGCTATTTAAAGAAGATGTTTTTTGCTTTGTTTGTGTTTCATCCGTGTGTGTATTAGATGGAGGGCTCTTCCTTCCAGTTTGCATTCTATGGAGAGGGATACTCTGAGGACGCGGACCCTTCACAAGGGAAACCTAATGCCAAGATCCGTACCCTGGTTCAGGGACCAGGTAAGTGGATATTTTAAGTCCTCACGTTATTCAGGTTTGGTTGAACTAACATTGAATTAACTTGGGTTTTACTCAAACTGTATTACATGTGTGGCTCTAGGGGGGGTAGCTGATGTGAGGCAGAAGGATTTATATAATAGGCAATTACACTCCTCAATAACACGGGGACAAAAAACATTGAAACACTGACACAAACCTGTCGCATAATGAGGTCGCCTGACCTGTCTAACACCTTCCATGTCTGTCTATGTTTATTTCTCTCTTCAATTACTTTCAGAGTGTGGATATGTGGCCACACCCATCGCCATGGTACAAGCTGCTCTCACCATCCTCAATGAATCCACAGATTTGCCCAAGAAGTGAGTTTTAGCCTAGTGACAGACCATCTGTGAATGAACGCATACAAGTTAAATATGTTTCTGTTGTTTATCTTAATACTTAATATTTCTATTAAGTTCATCAGTTCAGTTCATCTTATGCTTTTCTTACAGAGGCGGAGTCTACACTCCAGGTGCTGCATTTGCAAAAACCACACTGGTCGACCGCCTCAACAAACACGGCATTCAGTTCTCCGTCATCTAAAGTTTGTCCCCACCCTGAGGCCGTACTCCAGGTTTTCCAAGCACTTACTAACAAGGATACTAAAAACTGGAAAGTTAAAAAAAAAAATCTGTTAGATTGAAATCTAATGCCATTGTTGTTGGTACTCCACATTGATCCTTTTGGTTTTGTCAGAAACTTTCCAGTTTTTTCTTGGCTTGAATGTACTATTAACCCTCTGCTTTAGATATCCCTGATCAATATTTCTCTCATCTCTCATAATCATGTGTCCACCTGTGATTTACTCAAACATGAGTAGATGATCAAAACTCTCCTGTTTGCTTATATGACCCATAATGTTAAACCATAGTATAGCAGGCAGATGGCTTTATAATACCAACTCTAGCGACCCCAGATGAGAGGACTGGAAAAGTAGGTTGTGAGTAGTGCAACAGACACAGTTAATTGTGTTTGGGGAAACTAACTGTGTAAGAAAGTCAAACTTCTACAGTCTTTAGTTGTGCCTGCTACATGACTATTGTTGTTCTGATTCAGTAAAGTGAAGCTGGCAATAGACAATTAGAAATCTGCTGTGTGTGCACGTACATGCACCTTGCCTGGCCTCGTCATCGAATGTTTGGGGGTTTTTTTTGTAGCTGATTGTTGATGCACTTCCTATTTACGGTGTTTGCTTTTTGAGTCTTGTCAGAAAATGCATCCAGCTGTTTGTGCACAAAAAGGCATGACTTACTCCATCAAACTGAACAGATCCTCTGCTGTTTAGTTTACAGATGTTTGTTTAGAGTTTGGGTTAATGTGTTCGTTTGTTGGTCAGATGGCCTGGATTCAAATTCACCCACAAATAAAAAAAGTTAATCTCAGTCCAGTGCACAAGGCATGTGGCAGTTTTGTTGTGTTTTGCTTTGTACACGCCACATAAATAAAATAATCTCTGATGATAATAGAAACAAGTGTTGAGTCTTTCTTATCACTTTGTGGGAAAGTCAGAAAGGCCTTTACATACAGTACATCCAGGCTTAACTGTGTTTATGCGCTGTATAGAGGAAAACTGGTGAAGCCGCTAAAACAAGACAAACGTGTCCTAAAGCGTCATGTGAGGTTTTAATGTGAGAGAGCCGAGTCGCCCCTGGTATGTCTTGGACTGTTACAGTAGTTTAGTTAACACTGTACACATAACTGAAACAATCTAACTGAACCTTTCTTTCTACTTAGATCATGGATTTAATGCACCAATGAAGGACAGTGATTATTTGTTATTAGAAAGGGGAAGTAACAGTCATATTTCATTAATCTTAACTGGAAATTCTGACAAATCTCCATCTAGCAGTGGCCTTAGTGATTGTTAATCAGCAAAAAGTCATTAAATTATTTACAAAATGCAAACATTTATTCATAAAAATACATCTTTATCTCATGTACAAAACATCACAAAAATGACTAAAATTGTTTTTATGCACATTTCTTTTGCTTGTTTCCTTGGTAAATCATTTGTTGCCATATATTCAATTTGTAACCACAGTCAACATCACTTCATTCTGTGTCTTGGTTCAACAGCTGAAGAGAGTAGATGACGTCTTCACAGTGATATTTTGCTGACACGGCCATGATGGAGTCATTGCACCTGATTCTGCTCAGAAGCTGTAGCACTTCAACCACAGCGGCCCTGCAGTAAACAGCACACATCTGAGTCAGAGGATTCCACTTATGATCTTGTTCATCAACACATGAGCCAAATATTTGAGCATTCACAAAGTTGGCAACTAAAACTAAGATCTGTCATGTTCTGTCACTTAGTTGTGAGTTGTTTGTGATTGTAACCACAAACATGCAGCCTCTTTAATAAATAAAACATTCTTTTAAAAGATATATATATCTGTCAAACTGAAAACACTAACAGATTCCCTTCATTAAATCAAACTTCAATGTGGAACCAACTAGATTTTGAATTAACCTTAATAACAACCAATTTAGTCAAAACAGGAAGCAGAATAACATTAAAGTGCCAGCAATTTAAAAAGTTGTCTTTTTTTCCCTTTTTATTACCTTGTGTTTGGATCTTTAGGAGACTGTTGTTTGCAGATGGTATGAACTTTCTGAACAAGATGGTTCTCAAAATTCTGGAGCTGAGGCAAACAAACGCTCATGCCTGTGAACCAAGACAGCGGAAGGCCATCTCCAATCTAGTGAGAGGAGAGAGAGAAGCGTAGGGGGAAAAGAAGAATCAAAATGGAGACTGGGGCAATGATACACATTCCATATTAACAAGACAAATTCAAAATACCTTCTTGCATGCCTGGTTGGAGCTGCTGGATTGAGTCTCACTGCACAGAGCAATCATCAGGTATCTGTTCAGCAGTTTGTCCAACATCAGTTCCTTTAGTACAGTCTCAGGAAGCAGCAGAGCCCATTTCCCCATGTTCCCAAGCAGCTGAGGAAAATACAAAACAACTAAGCTTTAGCACCCCCACTTGGTACTAAGGAGACAAATCAATAAATAGAGTGTTCTTTCAAACATTATTTGTAAGTAGCAGTACTTTTATGGCCATCCAGAGCTGCTGTTCTCTGAAACGACTCTGCGGAGACAACTTGTCCTCTGAGAACCTGGGCAGAAAAAGGGTCAAGACAAGAAGAGACATTACAGTGTGCCTAATGAGGAGGGCAGTGAGGTGAAGTCAAACCTGCCTTGTCACTATAAGTTAATTAATTGTAGATGCTTTTATGTCAAGCGGCAAAAACAAACTAACTTCTTTGGGTACAGTGGGATGAAGACATCTTCATCAACACAGCTCCTCAGTCTCCTCACTACAGCTTCTATGAACGCCTGCACAGGACATAAACACACATTGTTACCACAAACATGTTCATACACTGTGTATATGCAAATTACTGTATGTTCATGTGTTAGCTCTACCTTGACTGGTTTGCTCTGCTCTCGTTCAAAGATGGAGTAGTCCTCCTTCAGGCTGTGACACACATCAGTGAGACAGACTGACTGTTGACAGGACATGGGATCCCACACCAGCTCCACAAAGGCTGAGCATCAGAGCAGAACACATGCAGACAGAGAATGAGGCCTCTGTATTTTCTCACATGTTGTCTAACAGAAGCCAAACAGGTGGACGGAAAGTTGAATAGTGTAGATGTAGTTACTAATATTAACAATATTTTTTCAGTTCAAAATTCCTAGACACTTGTCTGTTTTCAAGTACTTGCTAACAATCTCTATTGGGAGTCAGAGATCATGCGAGTTACCAGTCATTTTGGGTAGGACAGTCTTTTCTATGACATTCGATAACGTCTCTCTGTCTGTGTTTTCAAGCTCCTCATGGCCATGTCCATGACAAAAGGTCTCCAATGCTGGGAACCATGGGAGTTTTTCAAAGTCCCCACTGGTGTCCTGAAACACACACAAAACCATTACAATGGGTACACAAAATGTCATGTGTTGTGTTATGTCGTGTGCATGACACCACCAAACATGTGTGGTGCAAACCTTCAGTGGGTTCCACAACAGCAGCTGGTGTCGAATGATCGGGTTCAACAACTTTGGAAGACACAGAGAGATGTAGGCACTGTGGTAAGAGTCAGAGTAAGATCCTCTCCATTCTTCAAAGCGAGACAGAATCTTTTTAACGTCGCAGAAGTCCTCCTGTACGTCTGAAAACACTGCCTGGGACCTCAACATGATCTCAGCTGCAGAGGAAGCAGAGAGCAGAAGAGTGATGAGAACAACAACAACAAATGAATCAGTTCTGTTTTTCATAGTATAACACTTAATAATATTATAACTGTAAATAAAAGGAGTAAGTTTGAGCAGATGACAGCTGAATCTGGTTAATATGTACATACCCTTTTTCTTCTGTAGCTGCTCTTCCTCTTCTGCTGAAGGTTGGGAGTCCTCGGGAATATCAAAGTCTTTCTCAGTACTTATGCCTCTGCAACACATGAGACAAATATTGTGCTATTTAACTAAATTTAATAAATATATTTGTAGACCTCAATTTCTATTTCAGTATTCTCAGTCTCAAAGATTGGGGTATAGTATATTTAATAATATAGCATCTGAAAGAGTTATGAACCAAAGAAAGAAAATGTGTCTTGAAAAATATTTTGTTATACTCACCCTTGATTTTCTGATCCATTGGCTGAACTTCCACCCTCTGTGCTATCTGAAAAATGAGGTGAAAATCCACTAAATTCCAACATTCCTTCTGGACTCCATTTAATATTCCATATCTACAGCAGGGTTTCTGCCAAATCATTCCTCCTCCAAAGAGAGGACTAAACCAATTTGCCTTATGTGGTTTCTTGTGTGGGTTTAAAGTTTTAAACTCACAGCTAAGCTGTTGCAGACGCTCGGCCAGCTCCTTGACCTTCTGTCTTCTCTGAGCCAAGAGCGCGTCCGTCTGGTCAGACAGCAGAGTGTGAACCTCCAGCTCCAAAGAGTTGATCTCCACAACCTACAGTCAACACATTGTGCTCAATCAGAAATGTGCCACCAAACATCTTCCAAAAGGGGCCACTAATGCTTCCTACAGGCTGCTGGTGTATTTTACCTTTTCCTGCAGACACTCCAACATGTTGTGAGCATAGAGGGTCATGCTCCTATAGAACTTCAGCTGCCTCTCTGAGGAACTCTCGCTCAGCGCCTCCACTGAGGTTGTAGCACTTTCAACATCCCCCTGCATCCTCCGCAACTCTGCTTGCCGCGCTCTGTGCACCTCCCTCAGGGAGTCCAGTCTCAAAAGAAGAAAAAGAGAGGAAACTTAGGAAACTTGTGTGAGTTTCATTTCACAATTACACCTGAGCACTGTGAATGAAAACTATATCTGAACCAAAACTTTTATATCACCTATGAATAATTGAATAAGAACTTACTTTGCAGTAATCCTCCTCTTGACCATTGAAATACTGACAGGAGGAAGGGTCTTTTGGAATCTGACCCCTGCTGGTTTTGTCTTTTGTCTTCTGTTTTGTCTGCTGCTGGAGCTGCTGGACTCGCTGCCAGATGGGCTCTGGAATGAAGAAAACAAGAAGAAAAATGGATGTCAAACCTGCCGAGCAGAGAGGAGAAGCAACTCTGCTGGTACGAGTGTTCAGAAAGAAAAACAATTTCTGCTGTCAGCCCAGCTGCACAGTGCATGGAACAAAGTAATAATTTTAGAAAGATTGCAATCCAGAAAAGTCACTTGAGAGAACATTAAGAATAAAATAGAATATGAAATAATATGAAAAAGGCCTAGACAGGCAAAAGTAAATAAAAGACAGAAAGATGATTCATGGACCATCCTACCTGTCCTCCTGGATGTCTCTTGACTCCCTTCCCAATTTGGGTTTCCTCCCAAAGTTCCTGCTCTTCTCCATCAGTTCCTGAGAGACTTTCATCACTCCCTCCTAGATAACACAAAAAAATACAAAATTGAACAGAATAGAATGGATCAAGTATTCATACCATGGTAGGTAGGATACCACCAAAACAATAACATTAGATTAATACTGCTGCTTTTTAAAATCTACTTTTTGACAGCTCATACGTTTATGTATAAGAGCATACATTACATTTCATCATCCCCTCGCTCTCCCCTCTTCACCTCCTCTTGCCTTTCCCTCACATACCAATCTTCTCAGCGATCCTCTCTCTGATGCTCTTCAGTCGTGGTGCAAACTCGATTCTTCTCTCATGATCATCTGCGTCGTCATCATCATCATCATCGACTCTTTCCTCATCATCGTCCCTGCTGTAGTGATCTGGGGTGCTACCGGCAGAGCTGCGGCCATCTCTGCCCAGGGGGATGTACTCTTTCTGGGATCGAATGGCCTGACGCTGCCTCTTGGCTGCCAGGATCGCTTCAGCGTTGGGTATGCGCACTAAATGAAAAGCATCAGACAGGAACGTGCATGTTAATGAATGCACATGAAATGTCAGTGAAATTAAAACTTTCGACCAACCACCCGATAATTTTAAACCCAAATTTAACACACCTATCCATCTGTTAATGTTGCACTCACATACACAACAAAGTGCCACAAAGACACATACCTGGTCTCGCAGAGGAGCGGCTGGAGTCTGAGGCTGAGCTCACTGAGGGAGACCCAGCACCACCTTCATCACTGTCATCGTCATCTTTCTTGCTGTCATTATCATCATCGTCGTCATCATCATCATCATCCGCCGCCTCACTGTCACTATGGTACAGACTATGCGGTGAAGACTGACTGTCAGAATCTTGCCTGGGAGACACAGACGGTGGGACACTGACTCCAGCTGGGGCTGGGAGAGAGAAGGGGAAAATGTTTGTATGTATGAAGATGTTGTCCAACATAATTGCATAATTATCTTGACAATTGCAGAGCTTTATTGAAAATCTTTGCTGTACTTGAATTAAATAACTGGTATGTTAAGTTTCTTTGTTGAGAATCTTTCTTTTTGGAAACAATATCACTCTGTAAGAAACAACATGCGTGTTTACATGCTCACTACTAATACTGTGTTCTGGTGTATATTCAATCATTTCAACTGACCTCAAATACATCATCAGCATAGTGAATCTATGCATTTGTTATTGTCACAGTGTTTAAGGGTCATGAGACATTTTTGACATGATCCATTCATCTTCTGTCGCCTACCAGGTCTGTGGGAGGTTTTGGCAGGTAAAGCTTCTTTCTTTCGGGCTTGGAACAACACAGCTTTGTCAGAGGACTTCTTCAGTTTAAATGTTGGTTCTTCAGCTGAGACAATGAGAAGAAAAGATCAGTGATCACACACATGCAGCAATGTGTTAGACATCCAAGAACAGCACCTCCGATAAAAAACATTCTGTTGACACGTCTTAGTGATTTCAGTCTTATTATCACAGTACACCTCCTCAGACCTAGACAAGCTCATCTCATGCTTCTTTGCCTCCAACGTTTGTTTAAAGTTTAGCAGCTGGGCTCCTGAGTTACCTTCTCTGTCCTCAGAGAAACTGAGGACAGTGTTTGTTTTCTTTTTTCCAGCATCGTTCCCCCTCTCTTCTTTCCCCGCTGTCATCCTCAGGGACTCTCCCTCCTCTCCGTCGCTGCTGTCAGGGGAATCCCTCCTCGGAGGCGTCGACTCCGGCTTGGAACTGCATGAGATCCCGCGGCTCGGCGCCACTTTGACCAGCTTATTGAGCCCAGCCGGAGGATTCTCACCGTCGGTTCCATCTCCGCTGGCGTCCTGCTGGTCCTCTCCGTCGCTGGAGCTTTGTTTCCTCTGCCGAAAGTTCCTCCTGGGCTTTTTGTTGAACATGTCCACTTTCAGAGCACCGAGTTGTAAACTGAGGGAAAAGTCCTTTGCGGCAGGTCGTAGATTGTTTGAACAAGTCGCGAAATGTGACGTGAAGCAGCCGCAAGGCAATGTGGGAGATGCAGTAAGCGCGAACGGCCTAACAAAAAGATATAGAAGAAACCTTCCAGTGGAAAATTAAATAATAAAAAAATATATATTATTTATTTAAGTTAACTCATAACACGATTTATCATACTTATTGAGATCATCAGTTTTTATACAACTTCAGGAGGAAGGTCAGTGGATAGGAAATTCAATAGAACGACGCAGGGATCTTAAAATAACAAAGTAAATATAAAAGTATTCGATGGAGTAGTTTCATCGTCATTGGCCCCATCATCACTCTCGCGCCTCGCCCCCTCCTCCTCGGCTCTCCCTCCTCCCTCCCTCCCTCCCGGGCGACGGTGAGACGTTAACAGCCACACATCACTCGCCGTCAGCCATGTTGTTGGTGTGACACACGGAGCTGTCAGCAACAGGTCCTCGGACCAGCAGCGACGCGAAACTTCACCGTTTCTCCAACGTTTACTCCTCTTTTCGGGCAACGAATCTTCACGGTGAGTCCGGGGAACCTCGCGGAAGTGTCGGGTTATAACTTCAGAGCCCTGTAAAGTTCCCAGTCTATGGTTTTTATGGGTCGTGGTCATGGAGGCAAGAAAACTGCTCATCTCAGCAGGCGAGTTTGATGATGTTGTGCTAATGTGTCTCTGGATCATTTGACACGTTATTTAAAGTGTGTGTGGGTTTCATCTTGATTTGAGGAGCATAGGAAAAACAAGCTGCAACAGAGGGCAGCTGGTGCTTCTGTCCCGACCCCGGATTAGGTTAGCTAGCCGAGTTATGTCTTCGTTGCTCGTTAACTTTATGATCGATATCCAGATGTGGGGTATTGTTTTTTTGTTTGTTTTTGTTTCGTGTAATTTTTTTTTAAATCTGATTTTCAGGGAAGACTTCTCAGTTTCAAACTCTCGGTTCAAACTAGTTGAGCAGGTTGCAGGCAGGTCTCAGGCTGCTGACAAGTGACCAGGGAATGCTACTATATCAGTTTATCTTGCAGGCAGGCAGAGCGAGGTGTTGGCATCGCTGAGACCTTTTAGCATCGGTAGGGTCATCATGTTAGGAATATTCCTTTTTAAAGTAAAATGCAATAGAGATGCTGAGAGGAGAGGATGGATCTTGTGTTAGTCCAATATCCAACCAAACGTGCAGGCAATCGAGAATCCTCATCTGCTGCAGCTAAAGTTGAATGGCAACCACTACAGCCAGAGCTACGTCAGAAATTCACTCACTGTCAACAATGAACCATGACAGACGTCTTATGTTTCCCCGCTTCTTTCATTTCTGAATAACTTTCTCTGTCATTTTATTACTTAACAGCGGCTTAATGTTTTGTTAGAGTCTATATAAGGGACTGTGGCTTTCACTCAACATGGTCTTGACCTCCATGTCTGCAAATGTCCAAATTATTAAGTATCTTTAAAGCAAGACCCTCAGTGTTGTTACAGTATTAACAAAGGCTATCAATAGCTGAATTTTCTTGAGATCATTACTACCGACGTACGCCAATGCTTGAAGCAGCATTTGTGACAAGCCCAATTCTGAGCTGACTTTATAATGCAGCAGGTTTATCCAGCCCTTTGACTCATATTTTTAAACACTCCTCATTAAATCTACAGTCCTGACACTGATGAAACACATACAATAAATCCACAGTGCAGCAGCAATGAGCCAGTTTGACACTGAAACAGTTTACTAGCCCTGTATAATCTTGATATATTTCTCCAGTCCTGCCATACCATGATTTATTTACAAATCAGGTGGGTCAAAGCAGGCTGAAGGAGGGAGAGGCATGCCTTGCCTCTTAAGAAAGCAAATCACTGCATTGCAAACAGCATGAGTCAAAATCTAATCAATCTAAAATGTGTGAATGCCACTGGTGGATTAAGCGCTAAATATAAAAATTAACATGGCTCATTTTACTATATATCAAACCGAACATGCACATAGAGGAGGAGAGCTATTAGGGCAGAAACAGAATTGCAGATGGAGTTGATTCCACTGGTGTTAGGTCAGCCAGCGAGGCAGCTGGAAATCAATTTTTAGAACAAGAGGTGGCGCTTTTGTAGACTGATAATGACGACAGGCCAGGGTCGCACAACTGACAGGGTATAGATTGAGGGGCAGAACCAAAGAACAGACATGATGTATAAACAATCACAGATGGAGAGAGAGAGAGGGTGATGAAGACATCAGAAAAGCAAGGGTGGGATTAAGAGAGGAGAAAAGGTTCATTGTAAAAACATCAGCGAGTCCTTTCCTCAGTCTCATCCATCTCTGTCTGGTTCTTTGCTTTGTTATTTATTACCTTCTGTCAATGAAGAGTAGAATTGACGTGGCAGCAGGGTGCTGTACAAAAGATCTGGACTAAATAGATAATAAGGGATATTCGTACATGTGTGCTGTGAGTGAGAAGGAGACAGTTTGAAACACAAGATTCAAAGCTGCAGTGAAGCCGGTAAGGTCAGGGACAGCCAGGCTATTTATCCAACACTCCTGAGTGTTGTATATACTGACTGACTGAAAGACAATGTAGAAGTGAAACAGGTGTGGTCTAACCCGAGAAGGCAATTAAAAGAAAACCACCACTATAAAGTCAGCCCCTTAAAATCCACAGTGGATAAAGAACTACATTGACATGTGACTTAAGTAAAAGATTGACATCATGTAACCATATTGTTTGTGCAGTGGAGTGGAAAGTACAATACAGATATTCATTGAGATATGTAGAGGAGTAAAAGTGAAAAGTCCCATAAACTGACCTCAGTGTACCAGCCTTTCCTGTGGTGTAGTTTCTGTTCTCCATCCTTGTTTTTGTGTTTTATAAAAGTTGTTGGTGAAGTAGAAAATTCAGTCCTTTTTTAGGCCAGGTGGAGCCCTGTCAACAATCACCCCTATTCTACCATAGCGGATTTATCATCACACTGAGCATGCTGTATTCATTTTGCATCTCAAGGCCTCTACTGAGACAGAGTCCACTTGTGTTTGTTCATGTTTGTGTATGCTGAGGGAAACATCTGCCAGGATTTGCATCATGTTTGCAAAGCTAAAGCTTCCAGTGAAATCTGAAATCTGTCCCCTGTGCCGGCCTACTCAGTCAGCCAGTCCAATCAACCATCCTTTTGGGAAAAGCCAGATGTATCTTTAACTGTAACAATGGAAATACTAAACCTTAAAGCTATTAATTCATGTATGTGCTATATCTGATTTACTTACTGTAATTCAAACAGTGACTCAGAGGTCACGCTACCAAACTAAAGCCTAACTAGAGGAAAGAAAGACATATTGCGCGTGTGCTCATACCCCAGTTAATAAAGTACAAAAGTGTAGAAAGTGGGAAAAAAGAGATGATGATAAGAAGCTGGAGGAAAGAGACTTGATCCAGGAGGAGAGAGGGACAGTGACAGATGGCAGGCAGTAGATTATTGGCTCTGCCCTGCTCTTCTCTGCCCCCCTGAGAGCATCCACCAGGTCACTTTGAAAAAAAACAACAAAAAAAAACACCACGGTCTTCTTCTGTTAGTCTTGCCCACCCGTTTCTCATTCTTTTATCTTATTTGCATTCTGATTCTAATATCATTAAATAAAGTCAACCATCATGAATATTCATCCTAAAAATGTCCATAGTCTGTCATTGTCTCACTGTTCCTGACCTGTGCTCTGAAGCCATTATATTTTTCTGGGACATCAAAGCTGTCCTGCCACCAAAATCAATGATCACTTCCTGATTCCCATTGCATGAGCACATGCTTGTGGCTGTGGGTTACTGGGCAGGAAGTGTTGTGCAGAACGATTGGAATTTCTCTCCTCCTTTTCCTCCTCCGACTTTGTCATGTGAGTCTGATGGGAGAGAGATAATAGCAGAGGAAGCAGCTGCTGGACAGGACTGTATTGAAGTGAATATATAAGTATTTGTTTCCACAAGAACAATTAATTTACCTTTAGCCAAATTAAATACACCAGTTAGCAACTGGTGTTGCTTTGGATCCTAAACGTATCCACTCAAAGCTAATCAGTGGCAAACTTATAGGAAGAAGATTCCTCTCCTGCACAGAACTGGTTTTTGCAACAGTTGCTCAGTCTCCACACTTGTGCATGATTCAACAAGAACAGGTTTTAAATGTGATGTAACCAATGTTGAAAAAGACATTACCCTTTGTGACAGAGAGACAGTTGCGAAACCTTTAAGATTAGATAAACTTGACAGGTTTTTTCACTACAACGCTGAACCAGACTGAAATATCTTAACAGGTGATTGTGCAAATTAATATGACTCGAGATCTCCTCCAGCACCACAAAACAAAACATTAATTTTGGTTTGAAACGTGCAAAACTTGACACTCACTTGAGCCCTGACTGTGTTAAATCAGACACTGGGACTAATTATTACCCCACAGAGCTGCTATTGTGGCTGTAGCCCCTAAGGACTCCATTTTAAAAATCACTAAGCATTTAGGGTGTGCATGTCCAAGTGCTTTTTCTTAAGGTTCAAAGGGTTCATTAGTCTCTAAATAAGATAATAGGTACGAGGGTGTCACATACGCTGAAACTATCATTATGCCACATGTCCTGATTCAATTAAAAGGTAGGTGTGTTTTCGCAGATTACTTTTTATAATTATGTACAGGACAGTATAGAATAGAGTATTTTAAGCAGTGCACATTCGCTGTGTGCACCTTCCTGCATAAACAATGTAGTATTGTGACACTGACACTAGGTCAGGCTTTGGTTGATCAAAAGTGAAATTTCCTTCTGCAGCTTGGCAATGCACCTAACCACTCCTCATTTTAAGACCGACAAAGGAATGGGTGCACAGATGCGGGCGAGTGGATTTACTATTAAAACAACGTGGCCAGATAAATGTCAACTGCCTTGGCCTGAAACAGCAAAGACACTTGTGCACGGAACCACCACTTTGCAGCATGTATAGGAACGTCTTCATGCCTATCTGTCTATCTAAATCTTCATAGGGACTATGACACAACGTACTTTATCAAAATGTTTTTGGAGGTGACCAGTGGCATTTCTTTTGTCACAAATATTACAATTTAAAATCATAATTCTAATGGCATGTGAAACTGTCATTGTCTTGTTAAACCGTCATGATCACTCATTGTGCCTTCTATGCCTCCATCTATAACCGTTCTGTGATTTTTTTTTTTTAACAATTTGCCGGGGTTAGGGCTCGGGTTAGCCTGTGCCTGCTGGAGCTTGAACCAAATCTGAACCAACATAGTACAGAATAGAGAAAATGACACTGTGAATGACTTCTTTTGAAGACTTCAGCCGAGCCTGTGCAGTATGTGTTGCACTGATCTCTGGCCGCTACAGAGCCAATGTGGATGATATTGGAAGGAGTCCCAGAGGTTTAAAAGGTTTGGGACGTGGCCAGGGTGCTACCGACTGAAGAGAACAGGAAGAGCCCTGTTGGACTCTGCTGACTGACCACAATCTCCCCCTCTCTCACACAAGCAGACTCTCTCTCTCTCTCTCTCTCTCTCTCTCCCCCCTCTCTCACACAAGCAGACTCTCTCTCTCTCTCTCTCTCTCTCTCTCTCTCTCTCTCTCTCTCTTTCTCTCTCTTTCTCTCTCTCTCTCTATCCCCAAGTCCCTCTTTCTGTCCTTTTTTCCCTCGCCTCTCTCTGTGCCATGGCTGTCCTGTGTTATCTGCAGTATTGACTGATGACTGCATTGTGACTGTGTGTTTTGCAGATGGCTGCGAGCAGTAGCTGAGATCACCGCTGGGAGTTCCCCCTCTGTCTCTGCCACCTGCAAATATGAATGGTAAGACCACTGCAGTGTGTGTGTGCGTGTGTGCGTGCGTGCGTGCGTGCGTGCGTGTGCGTGTTGTTGTACATGACATTAGGAAAACATGCAATAATGTTCTTAACCCTGTGCGCGTGCGTGTGGGTGCGTGCTGCAGTTAAAGTGATCACTCACTCATATCCACTCATCACTGTGATGACGGCGTGGGTGAAGTGTTTGAGTCGACAAAACACTTTTGAAGTTCCAAGGTTGAACAGCTTTGCTGTCAAATCCAGTACAATTGAATTGACTGGGACACCTCTTCTTCAAACCTTCTGCAAATGAGTGGATCTTAAGCAAATCATAAAATGATTCCTTACTCCCTTATTACCATGTAAAATGTGTTCTTGTTTGCCTTGTTAAGGTTTAGCTGCAGGCTCGTGTAGTTCATTCATTCTAAAAAAGCACTCAGAACCCAGAAACCCTTTTTAGCCCATGAACTAGAAAAGGTTACCCATTTATTCTTCTTTTTTTGGAAACTTGTAAAACTTCCTTTGAGCAGATTGCGTTGATATTCATTTAGTTTAAATGGCTGGTTTCTACTCATGATGCTTTTGACGTATCAGTGCATATGACTTCTTTTTCCTCTCTAGGTGGTCCAAGCATATGGGCAGTCACTCCTGAGGAGAGGAACAAACATGATCAGATGTTTGATACCCTCTCCCCAACAATGGGCTACGTCTCAGGTACACACTGAAACACACTCATGGATTTTTGGGTGCAACATGTCCACAGTAATGGCCCTGCCAGCGCATTTACATAAGACATCTACTTATGCCACAGCTAATGACAGAAAGTCAGTAGCTATGAAATACAATGCAAATGTTGACATGCTCAGATCAGGCAAACCCAAGCACAGACACACTGTACTTCACTTCTTTTTCTTTTTCCTCCACTCTTTGTGTATTTCTGCAGGGGAGCAAGCGAGAAAGTTTTTTCTCCAGTCAGGGCTACCTGCTTCAGTATTGGCCGAGATATGGTGAGAAACACACAGCTAAACATTGACATTTTTGGAACGATGGCAACTCTGGGATTATTCACTGAAATCTTTCTCTGGATAAATAAACATGGTTTTGTCCCTATCTGTATTCCTTCCTAACTTCTCTCAGGTCTTTGGCTGATATGAACAAAGATGGGAAGATGGACAGGTTGGAGTTTTCCATTGCTATGAAGCTCATAAAGCTAAAACTCAAGGGTACGCCGCTCCCTTCAGCACTGCCCGTCATCATGAAGCAGCCCCCAGTGTCTGCTCTGGGCCTCAATAACCCCGCCTCATCCATGACCAACCCCGCCTATGGTACAGTTTTACTAAGAATACAAGAATGTTGGGTAGTTAGAAACCCAATGCTTTGTACATTTTTCTTTTAGCAACTGGCTAATCTGTGTGAAAATGCATATTGAACACCGTGGCATCCAATGCTTGTTCTTGTCTCTGTGCATCCTAGGTAACATGTCAATGATGCCTGGGACAAACCTTGGCATGTTAACTCCTATCTCCTTGGCAACCCCTGGACTCTCACCTTTGACACCAATGACAGGCCTCACCCCTTTGGTTCCTATGGCAACCGGCCTGAGCCCTCTTATAGCCTCCAACATGGGAAATGCTACAATGCCAAATGGCACCATGGGAATGCTTCAACCAATCCCAGCTGGTCCTTTGGCAACTGGTACACTTAATTCTTATTTCTATCGTATTTCCATCTATTTCCTCTGGTCTTTTTTTCTCTGCTATTGTTTACCTGTCAATACCCTGAGAGAAAAGTCATCACAAGCCTGTGCAGAATGATTGAATCCATCCGTTTTTTTACTTTTTACTTATTTTAGTTGCTACTTATTTGTTAGTTGCTACTGAAGAGGAATGTCCTGCTGAGAAAAAATATTCTATAATATGAAATATGTGGGGGTTTTTTCCAGGGGAACCAGTAGTTCTGTAGTCTGATTTTGCATGTTTCTCATTTCCATATAAATAGTGTCCCTGACCTTGACAGTCTTACCACAGGGAGTGCATGACAGTATTACCTAGCCTCTGCAGGACTCCTTTACCTTTCTTTGAAAACATAAAAAAAAGTATAAATGTTTAGAGGAGATGGTTCATAATTGTGGTAAGTAAGTAAGTAACGTTACAAAGTACTAGTCAATGTTTGTAATTGATACATGCTTGTGCTTTGTGTTTTTAGGTGTTCCTCTTTCTCTGTCCAACTACTCCTCTCCGCTAGGAATGTCCTCCTCTCCTGCTGGTATGAACAAGGCCTCATCACTGTTGGACCTGGGATCCAGCAGGTAAAACAAACTTGCCCACACTCATACAGACATTTGGAACATCTATTTGAATATTGTTCCAGATGTTCATCCATTTGCATGCACAAGCTCTTTCCTTTAGTTTGCTTGACTTTGTTTGTATTTTTGTGTTGTCACTGTTTGTCTTTCAGTTCCGCTTCCTCGTCCCCATCTGTGATGTCACCTATGGTTGCTGGTCCCAGTGACTGGGCTGTGCCACATGCCTCTAGACTTAAATACAGACAGCAGTTCAACAGTCTGGATAAACAGATGACTGGATACCTCACTGGTATGGGGTGTGTGTGCTTGCAGTGTGTATGTGCAGTGTATATTACACAAAACAAAACTATGCGTGAAATGCAGGCGTGGACATTCATGAACAGTTGCTGATTATTTCATAAGGGTAGCCTCCCTCTTGGAAGTGTATACTGTGTCTACACCAGCTGCGGGTGTGTTCAGACACAGGCACAGTGTTTCAACACACGCAAGTATGCAATTGGCTTTTTGTTCTCATACTGCAAACCCAACTGAACCTGCTCTCTTTAGCATGATGTGGCTAAATATTCTCACATTAGCCCAATGTTTTTTCAATGTGCTGCAGCACATTAAAAACGTAATATGAATATTTATGTCTCTCTATATATGTATTGTATGTAGTTATTTTGAGCTCTCAGCCAGATATCTTTGTAGAATATTGATTGAATACAGCTACATATTTTTCCAACAAGATAGGCCAAATCTGTGTAGTAAATTAACATAAACTGACTATTCAAGCTATCCCAGTCCCTCATTCATCATCTTTCCATGGAAACCTGAAACCTGACTCATATTTCAATTTTGTTAATTGGTACAAACCTCATCAGTGCTTACGCAAATCCTCTGCTTTACTCCACCCCAACCAAACATATGTGCTCCACACGTGCATTTGTCCCTTTTGTTGTCAGGTCAGCAGGTGAGAGGTGCCATGGCAACCACGATGCTGACTCAGACACAGCTAGCCTCCATCTGGTAAGTTTAATGTATGCTACTAGGAAATAATAATTTATTGTAAACAAGTACATTTTTAGTGTGACCCTTTATGCATTTAAATATTAGGGACATTATCTTAATCTGTTTAGAATGTATCCTTAAGATCCACAGGCTCTAATAGATGAATTCAATAATAGGTTAAAGATAATAATAGGTTGAAGATAATCTTTCTGTGATCAACAGATAATATAAGTAGGCTTTTACAGCGGCTAATTCAATCATTAAACTTGTTCTCCTGACTGCAATCATATGATTTTAAATTAAGTATAAGTAGTTCATAAGTAGAGAAGATTGCTTTTGAACATTTGCTAAACCAGGGGAACAATGCTGTATAACTGAGGGGAAACAATGTATAACTGAGATGGAAAACACAGCTGATCAGAGTAGTAGTTACACTGCCATTATTTGATACTTTCCTAACTTGTATATATTTCAACAGTAATTCAGTCCGTGTATAATCCTTTGTGTTTTCTATTGGTAACTATCGTGCAGGACTTTAGCAGATGTGGATAAGGACGGCAAGCTGAAGGCTGAGGAGTTTGTTCTGGCAATGCATCTGGTTGACATGGCAAAGCGCGGCCAACCACTGCCGCTAACACTGCCAAGTGAGCTGGTACCACCCTCACAAAAGTATGTGCATGTATGACTCAATTCAGCAAGTGGGTTGAAATGACCTATTTAAAGTAACAGTTTTGAATCATGTCAATTTTGTTTATTCATACAATTCATATGATCTGTTTGCAGGGGTGCAATGAATGGATCCAGCTCTTCTAACTATGCAGCCCTGACTGAAGACTTCGACATCGAACCTCCGCAGAAAGTCAAAAGCAACCGTCAGTACTTACATACTACTAAGGATTAGTATAATTAATTACTAAGAATTAAAAGGTCGTGAGACCAAAATGAGAAAATCACCACAGATCCCGCACTGGCTATGGATCATGGCGGTGTGACAGAAACCCTTGTTTTTGTATATCTAACATAAACTGAACATGCACACATTGTTATTGAATACACAGTAGGCTAAACCACAACGGACGGAGTAAGCTATGTTAATATAATTAGCCTGCAGTCACACTTTTTTTTTGTCAGGTTTGTACAGATAGTCACAGCTTAATTTAAAGCATGTTCCAGCTAATGTTGGGTTAAAAGCTAAAAGCTGTTTTGAATCCCCAAAGTCAGAAATTCATTTTTAATAAAAATTAAACTATGGTGACATTTTAAATTGTGTCTAATTTGATGCACTCTCTGTTTAAACCCTTCAATATACATCTCTGCAATATATTTATAATTGTAAGTAGAGTCTTGCTGAATTTGACTGCAAACATCTCCCCAGATTTAAAAAGTTAGTCACCCAATAAAACTTTTTTTCCTGTCTACTCAGTGTCATTTGAGGATAAATTCAAAGCCAACCAGGAGCGCGGGAACGCTGAACTAGAGAAAAGAAGAGTGGCGCTGCAGGAAGCTGAGAGGAGGGAGCATGAGCGGCGTGCTCAAAAGGCAAGAGAGGAGCAAGAAAAGAGGGAGAGGGAAATCCGGGAGGCTGAGGAGAGGAAACGGAAAGAAGAGGAGAGAAGGTTGGAGAGGCAGAGGGAGCTGGAGAGGCAGAAAGAAGAAGAGCGGCTGAGGGAGATAGAAAGGAAGGAGGCAAGGAATCATTTAGCTATGCTTTTTACATCTCCTCATTTATTTGTCAAAATATTGTCCACGCTTTAATGCAAATATATTAACTTAAGCATATTTTGTGACTATGCTCAATTAAGGCTGCACAGCGGGAGCTTGAGCGCCAGAGGAAGGAGGAGTGGGAGAGAAAGAGACGAGGAGAGCTCCAGATAAAGAGGGAGCAGGAGCAGGATGATATCATCAGACTGAAAGCTAAGAAGAGGAGTCTGGAGATGGAACTGGAGGCTGTGGTGAGTGCTAAAGAGATATTTTATTGGGAATATTGCCAAATAAAGTCTCATGGACATACTCTCATTTTGATCTCTCGCTTTCTTAAGTTTGTCTTGTGTCTACTGCTATTTCTGTTTCACTCTACCTCAGGGAAACAAGCATCGTCAGATCACAGACCGGCTGCGTGACATTAATAATAAGAAGAAGGTTCAGAACACAGAGCTGGATCTCGCCGCTCAAAGGAAAGAGTCACGCCAGCAGGACATAATCAACGTACAAAAACAGCTAGAGGTGTGTGTTTTGTTTTCCTGTTTTGCACTTTTTTATTGTGGCAAAGTAGCCTTAGACATTTTGTGTTCATTATTTATGTGTGATCTTACTTTTTTGAGAAAGGGTGTCCAGTGTCTTACCCCAAAATACCAGTGACGTATTTCCTGTTGCTTTCGATGCATTTCCTGTTGTTCAGGAGTTCCAGAGGAAGTTGTCCCAGCTGACTCCGGAGCAGAAGAGACTTCGAGAGAAACTCCAAAACATGAGTCTGAATAACCTGCCTGGTCAGTGCTGATAGATGAAAGTAAAGAGCACAACAACAACAGTAAAAAAAAAAAAAAAAAATAGACATTCAATAAAAGAACTCAATCATTTTATAAATTTGTGTATGTGTAAATTATGATATGTATGTTAATTTTCATCATTGCACTCACTTTGTCTTTTATAACTGTATTACATCTGTAGCATCCTCCATGTCCACCATGAAGCTGAGCGTTTCTGAGAAAAAATCAACATGTATGAAACTGCGAGATCGGCTACAAACTCTGGAGAGAGAGACTGCTGCCAAACTCGCTGAGATGGACAGTTATAATAAAGATATGCAGGTAGGAATTAATCATAAGCACAGAATAGTTTAAGTAGCATTGCTAACAACATTTCACATAAAGCACTGACATCAAGCCTCATGTTAGCGACATAACTTTGGTCGTGCACCACAGCGTCATTAAGTGTTTTGGCCTTTTAATCAGTGATACAGGCCAAACTTGTGGGTACACTGAGGCTGAAGGTAAATCTGACTGGTCATTGTGGTATGAAATTCTACATTACTGTTGGACTTTGTAGGATGAGTTTATACAACAAAGAAGAGAAATGTTTCCTGCTTTTACCTATTATTGCTGCATAGCACTTAATGCCTCGTTTCTCTCCTCGTTCAATCATTCCTCTCCTTCATAACTCTTTCAGTCCTGTGGATACTAATTTCATTCCTCTTTTTTCATCTGGACTTCTTGCCTTTCTTCTCCTTTGAAAATTCCTCTCTATACTGCCACCTGTTCCTGTCTTTCCTCTCGCCTGTCTCATATCCCGTCTCCCCAACTTTACAGTATGTGGGATCTGAGGACTCTATGCTTCAGGCTGTCTTCTGTCTGCTGGCCTGCCTCCGTAACCTCTTCTCCCTACTAAAGGTTTCAGCTTTAGGTCTCTTTGTTGTTCTCAGTCTATCCTATTGTTGTTTGTCCTGCTCATTTTTCTCCGATCAAACACATCTCTTTTCTCTGCTTTTGTGTTTGAACTGTATCTTTTTTCTCACTCTCTCTCTCTTTCTTGTTTATATTGTCCCACTAAAATTCACTATTTTCTTTAGCCATCTTAGTGCTTGCTATGTGTGCATGCTGGTGTTACCCTTTACCCCTCCGCCCATTATGTCTGTCTGTTACGCTCATTAGTAAATTCAGCCACATCATCTTTCACCAGTAAAAGTTTGCAATTTTCTGTTATTGTCAGGAACTGAGAGAAAGCCAGAGGAAGCAGCAAGAAGCATTAGAGAAACTACGGGGCATCAAAGAGGACAAACGACGTGAGCTCATTCGAAGAAAGGAACAGGAAGAGGAGAGGAAACGACAGGAGGAGGAGAGGAGGCGGAAGGAGGAGGAGGAAGCTCAAAGGTATTCTCCTTTAACGCAGGATTAACTTTAGATTTTTGTTTCTTTATTTACTATAGAATGTCCATAACAAAGAAGTGAGTGAAATACATTAATGTGTTACATGTTAATTCATTTTGACAATATCTTTAATATTTGCTGTCACTTTCAGACGTATTAAGATGGAAAAAGAGCGTCAATGGCAGGAGAAACTGAGGAAGGATGAAGAGGAGCGCCAGAGGAGACTCCAGGAGGAGAAGGAGGCCAAACAGAGGGAGGAGGAGGAGAGGGAGAGACAGGCGTTGATCCAAGCTGCAAAAGAACAGGCAGAGCGAGAGCTTAGAGCAAAAGAGGAGGCAGAGCGCAAGAGACGAGAGGAGAGACGGAAGAGAGAAGAGGAGGAGAGGAAGAGAAGAGAAGAGGAGGAGCGTCAGAGACAGGTGGAGAGACAAAGGCAGGAGGAAGAGAGAAGAAAGCTGGAGGAGGAAAGGAGACTGCTAGAGGAAGAAAGGAGGAAACTTGAGGAAGAGCGGAGAAAAGAGGAGATAAGAAAGAAAGAGGAGGAGGAGCGGAAGAGGTTGGAGATTTTAAAAAGAGAGGAGGAGCGCAGGAGGGAGAGGGAGGAAGAGGAGAGAAGGAGACAGAGGGCGGCCGAGGCTGCTGTCCGAGATGCAGAAATGAGAAAAAAGCAGGAAGAGGAGGAGAGAAGGAAAAGAGAGGAGGAGGACAGGCGAAGGAGAGATGAAGAGAGGAAAAGGCTTCAGCAGGAGCAGGAGGAGGAGAGGAGAAGGCGTGAGGAGGAAAGAAAGAGGGTGGAAGAAGAAAGGATTCGAAAGAAGGAGGAAGAGGAAAGGAAGAAAGCTGAAGAGGAGAGAAAGAGAAAGGAGGAGACATCTCGTCAGCAGCAGCAGCCAAGTGGAGGAGGGAAAATAGATATTCAGGAGAAACTGACAAATCTGCTGAGAGGACTGGAGGAGAGGAAAGGTGAGAGACACGTAAAATAACTTATTTGTTGTCAGATGTAGTGTCTTCCGGCATTAATCACATAACCACTTTTGGTGTTGTTTTAGGTGGACAACCCAGGGCCACACATCACAGGAAATCAGCAGCTCTCACTTCCTTTAAAGCGCTTTACTCGTTCACTGCACGAAACAACGAAGAGCTCAGCTTCAATGCAGATGATATCATAGAAGTAAGAAGGAAAATCATCTCATGTAAAACACAGTGGAACACTGTAGAACTCTTTCCTCACCTCTTTCTCAATTTGTTTCTCTTCTCTCCTGGTGGCAGATTGATGAGACGACAGAGCGGGAGGAGGGTTGGCTGTATGGCAGCAAACAAGGGAAGATGGGTTGGTTCCCAGAGAGCTATGTCGAGAGAGTGACCCCATCAAACTCTTCTAATAATACTGCTGCTGCTGCTGCTCCCACTCCTCCAACTAAAGTGCCGCTCCAGTCACAGCTTTCCAATGCGCTTGAGGCTGCCAAAGCAGGAGGCACCAAGTCTGCCTTCACACCAACACACTCTCCAAACCTTGCACCCTTGGAGACGCAAGGACAGGTGAGACGTTTCCAGAGATTCTACTATGGGAGCAGTTATCAACTTTTTATTGCCCTAATAGGATCACTTGGATCAATCGATCACTTTGAAATGTTCACTGTGCTTTCTTTATTTCTCAAAGCAGGTGGTAGGAAACCTGCTAGCCCAGGCCCTGTGTTCGTGGACAGCAAAGACGGACAACCATCTGAACTTCAACAAGGACGATGTCATTCAGGTGCTGGAGCAGCAGGAGAACTGGTGGCTAGGAGAGCTGAACGGTGAAAAGGGCTGGTTCCCGAAGACTTACGTGACACTGCTGGGAGAAGAGGAGAGTGTAGAGTAAGTATTTTCCCACTAGTGCATCAGTGACTTCTTCAGCTAACAGAGAACCAGACTTTTGACTGAAGAAAGAAAGAAAAGGCCTAATTTGTTTCATTTCACAAGTTAAATTCCAAGCCTCTTTATATATTTTGATTGTTTCGTGTGGACTTGAAAAAGGCGAGTGATAGTGTGAACCTTCAACTTTCAAAGTTATTTCTTTTTTTTTTTTTTAAACTAATAAACTCAGTAGCCCAAACACGTACCTGTGTTCTAGTTTCCAATTTTTATCTCTTTTGATCCAAATGGAAATGGATAGTTTATATTCCAGGATGCTTAAAATGAATAACCATTGTAGTGTAATGATGTCTTTCTCTGTATATAGCATGAAGAGTTCCCCTCCTGATGACTCCAGTGACAGTCTGCAGCTTGAAGGTGCAACTTATCTTCATTATTATTCATAAAATTTCATAAATATATTATATACTCACTTTGTGTTGCCTGTGCCTACCTTATCATTTATATTGAGAGAGTATGTGGTATTTTATACATCCATCCTGACATTGAGTCACTCTACATTTCTCTATTTCCTATTGAAACACAGAAATTGTATGTTTCTCCGCTGTATCTCCCCATAAAGATGAAATCTTTATTCATAAGAGAGAGATATGAACCTTTTACAGTCTATTTTGAAAATGAAAGCAGTCTATAACCACTTTTGTTTGTGTCGTCAGCGTATCAAAGTTTGAAAGTCATTCTCAATTTTCCAGTTAAGCTTCGAACTAACGTGTCGTCTTCCTCTTCAGAATATGTGGCGTTGTATACGTATGAGTCTCCAGAGCCTGGTGATTTAACATTCAAAGAAGGGGACCTGATCTTGGTGAGCAAGAGAGATGGTGAATGGTGGAACGGCTCGATAGGCGACCGCACAGGCGTGTTCCCCAGCAACTATGTCAAACCCAAAGAGACAGAGGTAAGTACACTTTGGACACACATGGGATACTACACTGATGATACTGCATAATAACCCTGGATGGTATTTAGTTATTGTATATTTTTTAACTGTTGTTAAAGACCTTTTAAAGATATATTACAAATTCTGTTGGAGTAAAAAAAGATTCCCAATTTGTATAATTTCAGACTTTGAGCACATCTGGAAAGAAGAAACAAGGTGAACACACTATCTTTTTTTTTAAATAATACATCTGCGTGCTACTCAAATACAGAAACACAAAAGTTGCTACAAGGAATATTTGTTTATTTTGAACGTATATTTGTATGTGCACAGAGATTGGCCAGGTGATCAAGGCCCACTCCTCTACTGGGCCTGAGAGGCTGAATCTGGAAAATGGCCAGCTCGTCCTCATCCTTGGGAAGAACCCCTCTGGCTGGTGGCTTGGTGAACTACAGGTCAGTGATTGCCGCTGTTTGTTTGTATTGGTCTGTAGTCCTGTGTAGGTGGTAACCATAGAGCCACCAGCAGTGGCACCATATCAGTTCAGCGGCCAGAAGATGTTTCACCGTTGTCCGTTAGACCAGTGGATTCCAATCTTTCACTTGTGACCTTACTGAACTCAGCCAGTATCGCGCTTTCTGGTCAAAGCCTCGCTATCTATATATTTCTGTTTTCTAACTGTAGGCCCGTGGGAAAAAGAGACAGAAGGGCTGGTTCCCTTCTTCTCACATCAAAATACTGGGATCCAACAGTGGAAAGTCCACACCAGCACCCCAGCCAGGTAACACACTGGACGTCTCGTAAAAGTCAAAGGAGAAGAGTCCTCTACATTTTCTACACTTGTGAAGTGTGAAATACGTTATATGAGTAACAACCAAAGGCACTTTCTCCCCTCTCAGTCTGTCAGGTGATCGCCATATATGACTACACTGCCGCCAACGGGGACGAGATGAGCTTCTCGAAATCTCAACTGATCAACGTCATAGACAAGAGCAACCCTGATTGGTGGAAAGGAGAGATCAATGGGGTCACTGGCCTGTTCCCAACCAATTACGTTACGATGACCACGGCAGAATGCGACCCCAGCCAGCAGTGTAAGAAAATCTCTTTAAATAATTTCATCACTTTAGGAAGGAAGTAAATGTGCATGATGGCAACACAGGGGCATCTTGCTTCCATGTGACTAATTGCTACTGTGCTGATCGCTGATGCAATCTCCATCTGCCCCCACTTATATTCTTTGTTCTATCCATCTCATCTTTGTATTTCTTCTTCTCACTGACTATCTCCCCTTTTTCCTTCCCTCACACTCCCAACCCCGTATTTCTCCCACCCTCCCTGTGTCTCCGTTCTACTCCATCTAGGTGGGTAGAAAGTCCTTTTCCTCCTCCACCACCTCTTCTTCCTCTACTCCTCCAGTCTTCAGAGAGACCCATTATTACGCTCCTCTTTGAACGGGCGTGTCTGGACTCTCCCCGTCAACTAACCTCTCCCACCGAGTGTGTGTGTTTTTAAAAAGCTTAGAGAGTTAACTGGGAAGAAATGCAAACTAATTCTGTAACGTGAATGAATCCGGATGTAACTAGGTTTCCCATCACTCTCTGTGCTTTTTTTTTGTTTAGCTATTCATATCTTAATGCCTTTTTCATCAAAAACAGAGGGAAAGGAAACAGAAAAATGTCTGACTAAGGGGGATAGTGGGTCTCTCTGTGGCTTCTCCCTCTTCTTTCCTTTCACTCCTCCTTGTAATACACTTTTCTCCCTCTTTTTTCGGTTTGCATCTTTTTCATTCTCACTCTTCGTCTGACACAGAGCCCACTATTTTTCTCAGATACTTACTTTTGGCCTCTTTCTATCACAGAGTTAGAAGGAATAATGCACAAACCTTGAAGCCTGTTGCTAATTCATGGCTCAGACATTTTATCATTTTATCTTTAAATGCTTTTGAGCAAGTCGTGAAGTTTGCTGTGCTTTATTCATAAATAAGCATGTGTGAAAAATGAATAAAATAAAACATATTTAGGAATAAGAAAAAGTGAAAATATAAATTTAATCTTAGCTCATGTTTAGCGTTGAATCCTTCGCAGGTCTGACAAGATGACAAAGTAAAGTAGGTGGTGGCAATGCACCTATAAACTGGATGCCAGCTGCGAAACAAACCAACAGAACCAAACAGAAATCCTTTACTTTATTTGAACTGTTGCCTTTAACCATTTTGCAGTGGACCTTTGATGCTATGCCTTTAAAAAGTTCCTCTTAATGTGGACAAAATGATTTGAGTATTTTGTCCTCTATACTTAAAAGCCATAGAGACAGCCACTGACACACAAGCCTTGCCTTCTGCAGTGATATTACAAACTACTGCTGCACCTTATATTGACTGAATGCTACTTTCCTGCTATGAATGTTTTTTTTTCTTGTTTGTGCAGGAAGTGAATGCACTTTGCAAAAATCAGTGCATCTGTTACTCAGTGTGAGGAACACTGATGTAAAACCACATCAAGCTAATGATAAATACACTCCGATGAACACTAATGCAAGTAAAAGCCAACTGCTGCTAATGTGTTTGCACATCTTTCATTTTAATTCAGAAGTTAATTTATACCTCACTTGTAACAGTGAAGTTGCGTTAAGAGTTCACAGCAGCCAAGGCTGTTAGCACAGCTCACCTGAGGACACATACATGGAATATATTTGTGGTGTAAGATGGTGAAACTATTTTTGAAGATGTTCCTAATAATATATTATATGATTCTGAAATAAAACATTAAAAATAAAGAATGTTTTGGGATCCTAGAAGTTTTGCTCTATGTAATGTTTGGGCATGTGTGTGTCTATGTGCGTGCTCAATGGAAAAAAATGCGATTATGATGACCAGATATGTCTGAGACTCACGTTACATTGTCTTTCCTTCACTAATAGTTGTTTTAATAAGTCAAAATCCAGAGACTCTTTTACTACTCTGTCTTAAATAATTTAATCTCAGACTATTTGAGATGAGTTTCCCCCTCCTTTTCTCTGGCTTTACAAAATTATAATTTATATATTCTAACCTGAGGAAAGGTAATGTGCAGCCAGTGGGCGAGAGAGAGAGAGGGGGGGAGACAAAGAATGAAGACATCCCTTTTCCTGTTTTGGTACAAACAGATTTGGTCCAGGAGACGCTTAAGTCTGACACCAGAAATTTGAAGATAACAGCACAGAAGGAGAAAGACACAGACAGGAGAGAGAGTCCTAGCAATGACTCAATGGAACCAATTTCACTTTTTAAACCTTTGGGATGACAGAGACCGTAAGGGGGAAGGTGGAGATGAAAGGCAAGGGTCAGTGAGGGAGAACCAGTCTGTTTCTACAGGACCCAAAAAATGGTCTGACGAGCAGCAGGTATCAGGTAAGTATGCTTGTATTGGTGTGTGGTGATTTACACTTCCTCTTTTATTTTTCCTCCCAGTTTTTTTCTTCTTTTTTTTTTTTTAAATGTCTTCCTCCTCCTTTCAGAAAGTTCCAAGGTGCAGTAAGAGGCGTTGAAAGCAGCCATATGTGTTGTTCATGCCAGAACCTCCAACAGGGGGCAGTACATGCAGTGATGTGTTGCTGTGGTGTAAGCAGCGTTCTTCTGTAAAAGCAGCTGCACTGGCTACTGTTAAAACAACCGCCCTCTTTGTGCTCTTCTCTCATGCAGGGTGTGCAGACCTAAACAGCCTGGACTCACTGAGCCCTCAGGAGAAGAAGAGACAGGGTTACATCCATGAGCTGATAGAGACCGAGGAGAGATATGTGGAAGACTTGAATATAGTGCTAGAGGTGAGACACACACTCACTCGTGTGTTGACCAAATGCAATTATCTCGGGACGTCTTCAAGTTCGCCTGATCACAAAACACACCGTCGTCTGTGTGTGTAGGTTTTCCAGAGGCCTATGTTAGAGTCAGGCCGGGTGAATGATGCAGAGATGTCCATGATCTTTGTCAACTGGAAAGAACTGCTGGCCTGCAACACCAAGCTTCTCAAGTAAAGAGCTCATGAACAAAGACCCTGGGCCCTGGAGGGAGCATTCATTCTGATTCAGTGTTAAATGCAATGACTTTACTGTTACAGGGCTCTACGTGTTCGTAAGAAAACAGGTGGGGACAATATGCCAGTGCAGATGATTGGAGATATATTGTCTGCGGAGCTGTCCCACATGCAGCCTTACATCCGTTTCTGCTCCTGCCAAATCAACGGAGCCACGCTGCTCCAGAATCGCACCGACAACGAGCCGGACTTCAAGAACTTCCTCAAGGTATGGAGGAGAGAGGAGGGAGTTAGCAGCAGAGTTTGAAGAACAGAATTCATCATCTATTAAAGATTTATGTTTAACAATTCCCCACAGTGAGATACCCCCATTTGATAAACTTCTATTCTTTTGTTTTGTTTTTCTTATCTTTAGTTTCTTTTCTCTTTCTCCCTTTCATCTTTAGTAACTTTGATGCAAGATTAAAACTACGCTTCTGTGTATTAAAAAAAAATCTTTATTTTTAAAATATTGTTTCATGTTGCAAAAGTTTGAAATTTCCCAATTCTCCGTTCTCTAAACATGAAAGAAGAAACATTTTTACTAAAATACTGTTTTAAATAAACAGTATTTTAAATACTGTTTTTTTTTCTTATCAGAAAATCGCCACAGACTACAGGTGTAAGGGAATGCCGCTGTCCAGCTTCCTGCTGAAACCCATGCAGAGGATCACACGCTACCCACTGCACATCAAAAATGTAGGTCAACACAGACACAAGTGTGTTTGAACTACTTCAATTAATGAATCTACTGTGTGATGAGAAAAAAAACAATGCTTTTCTTTTGCCTCGTCTCTTTTGTGTTGTTGTAATTAACTGTGTGTGTGTGTGTGTGTGTGTGTGTGTGTGTGTGTGTGTGTGTGTGTGTGTGTGTGTGTGTGTGTGTGTGTGTGTGTGTGTGTGTGTGTGTGTGTGTGTGTGTGTGTGTGTGTGTGTGTGTGTGTGTGTGTGTGTGTGTGTGTGTGTTAGATCCTGGAGTGCACTGCAGAGGGCCATGCTGATCGAGATCCTCTGAGAGAATCACTGGAGCGAGCTGAGGAACTCTGTCAACAGGTTCGTTTCTTCACTTACTCATTTGTGAATTTATTCTTTTATTTTCAGTTCAGTAATGTTTGATGTTGAACTTGAAGGTGAACGAGGGCGTCAGAGAGAAGGAGAACTCTGACAGACTGGAATGGATTCAGACCCACGTACAATGTGATGGTGCTGCAGAGGTATTGAACCTGATGAACTCAGCTTCTGCTTGATTCTCTAACAGGTTGCTAGAGGTTTTTATTTTAACACTCTGTTCAACAGAGCTTGTGAATTTCTGTGAATTGTTTCCCCACAGAACATGGTCTTTAACTCTCTGACCAACTGTTTAGGCCCCAGGAAGTTACTCCACAGTGGTAAGGTGAGTAACACTGAAGCCTTTTTAAGACGAGAAGCAGAAAATGAAACCAAAGAATCTGAGACTGTTTGTCGAGAACAAATGTTTTTTGATGCTGAGCAGTTCATATGTATATCATATAATCCTTAGGATTAGGATTTTTAACAAAAGTATTGCTCTCAGTCTCAAGTTACCATGACTTTCTGTGACGTGTTTCGATTGTGTCCTTCTAGATGTTCAAAGCAAAGAGCAACAAGGAGCTGTGGTCTTTCCTCTTCAACGACTTCCTGCTCCTGACGTATGCAGCGAAGCAGTTCACCTCATCAGGGCCCGATAAACTGTTCAGCAACAGGAACAATGCACAGCTCAAGATGTACAAACCAGTAAGATATGCCAACACACACAAACACACAAGTGAGGCTGCATGAGACGTTCTTTATGATCTGTATGATGTGTTGGTCATGTTTGTGGTCTTAATGTCTCCTGCAGCCTGTGTTGCTAAATGAAGTTCTGGTGAAGCTGCCCGATCCTTCCAGTGACGAGCCCATTTTCCACATCTCACACATTGATAGAGTCTACATCCTCAGGACTGACAACATCAATGAGCGGTACATGCCTACACACACATTCACTCACAGACAGATGTTGTGTGTGTGTGTGTTGTTGGATTTACTCTGTGTTTGTGCTGGCAGGACGGCGTGGGTCCAGAAGATCAAGGCTGCGTCTGAAGAGTTTATCGAGACGGAAAAGAAAAAAAGGGAAAAAGCATATCAAGGTATGTAGAGACTGATATGGTTTTACTGATGCCAACAAATATGATGAGAACCCAAGAGTAATGTGTGTCTGTGTGTGTGTGTTTGCAGCTCGGTCTGTGAAGTCAAGTGGAATTGGACGACTCCTTGTCAACATCTTAGAAGCCACTGAGCTCAAGGCGGGAAAACCAAACAGTGAGTGGAAATAACCAGTAGGATTCTACGATAAGAACTATACACGATCATATGTACGATTGTTTGAGCTCAGCAGATGAGTATGAATTCATCTGTTTTCTTTCTCTTTCCTCCTCCAGGTAAAAGCAACCCTTACTGTGAAGTGACCATGGGAGCTCAGATCTTTACATCGAGGACGCTGAACGACACGCTGAACCCCAAGTGGAACTTCAACTGCCAGTTTCACATCAGAGATATTTACCAGGACGTCCTCTGCATCACCATCTTTGAAAGAGACCAGTTTTCACCCGATGGTCAGTTCTTTGCTATATTTTCTCCCGACTGCCAGATCTAGTGTAAAAGTTTAAATATCAGGAAAGGTCTCATTTTGAACAATTTGAAATCGCTGTGGTAGTTATAATAGGATTAGCCTTTTTTGTTCAAATTCAGTTCTTCAAAACACTCATAACCTTTGATTTTTTTTCCAGTTTTCCTGGGTCGGACCGAGGTTCCAGTGGCAACCATAAAGAAGGAACTGGAGAACAAGGGACCAGTGACGCGACGTCTTCTGCTGCACGAGGTTCCCACAGGGGAAGTGTGGGTCCGCCTCGACCTGCAGCTCTTCAGCGGCAAATAGTCTTATAAAATCAACTGAAATCGGAAACCACGTCTTCTATCAGGACCTCCGAATGAGGATTATATACCAAAATAGGAAAAGCTGCTTTTTGTCACATACACCGTCAGACAGTTCCTGCATTGAGCAATACACCCTGAAAGCTGTGTTTCACACAGAGGCCTTAATGTTTTAATATTAGCCAGCACTAATAGTAATACCTCTTCTTATGTTGAATATTCCAAATGGAATTAGAGCTGTATTTTTATCACATAATATTGACATGGGATGGAAAGGGAAACGCACTCACTGCAGGAGTTTGCATCCTTATGTTATTTACACTGAAAAAGAGCTACAACCTCTCCTCGGGCAGTGGAGAGGGTGGCATGGCATGATATCACTTCTAATATCAGAGGAATTTGCAGAGCAATTAACAAAGCAATAAAACCATAAATACAGAGTTCGCTCTTCTCTTCAGTATCAGATTCCACAGCTTCAGTTTTGATTATTGAATCACTGACACACAGTTTATTTCTTTTAGTTGAAGTTTAATTAGCCAGTCTCTGTATTGTCAGGGTATGTATTAAAGTACGTTATTAGAAGATTGCGACTGGCTTCCATGACAACACCTTTTATCGTCACTCTAAGCGGTGTGTCTCAGTGGCATTAAGGGCACCATCACCAGTAGATGGCAGCAGCATAAAATTCATCAGACGCTGGCAATGAGGTTTTTTTTTTTGTCAGTGATCTGACCTGCAGTCAGTTTACCACTGTAAACTGGAGAGCTCAGGATGTGTTCTGGGCTCAGTCACTCCACCGATTTGACTTGGGTCGTGAGTGAGAGTGTGTGTGTGTGTGTGTGTGTGTTTGAGCTTGGTGTAAAAGCATAGAGATCAGAGTTCAGCAAATGAGAGGACTCGACATGCTACAGCTTTTGGAGTTGATTTTTAACTTCAGGCCTTTTGTCATGTTTGAACTGAAACCTTTTAATCTGACTGGGATGGTCATCTCTTGAGGAGAGGCTCCTTTTTCTCTGCTTCAGCTAAGGCCAAATAACCTTTCCAAGTCTGTGTCTGTCTGTCCAGCGCAATATTGAGGGAGGAATGGGACGCTGTAAAGATTTGTTTTCACCTGGAACTCCTCCATCGCTTCCTGCTTTATTTTCTGTGCAGAGGATTTTAATGATGTCTGTGTTCGTCGGCACTAATGACCAGTATTTGCTCCCTTGTATTGTTCTTTAACTTTTTACCCTGCCACAATCACACTCCACTCTCAACACTGCCCTATAGAAACACCCACTGTTAAAACCGTTCAAGCATATGATGTGCACAAGCTGTATATTTATGTTATAGGTTCACTTTATTGGTGTCTTCTGCTGTCCTTTTGCCCTATTCCTCTGAGGGCCCTCTGGTGTTCTGAATATTAACACAACATTGACATATTTATTTCTTAATTTATGCGTGTGTGACTCCTGAAGGGTTTGGGGCAGCTCTGTGTCCTCTTGGATAATCAGTTGGTATCCACCGGCTTTGTTTTGAACATGCGTGACTGCAGATAGTAAAAATGTCCTTATCTTCATCTGCGAGTTTTACTGTAAGTAGACGAGGTGGCTAGTCTTTCCATAGCCTGCTGGTTTTTTCTCTCATTCAATCGACAAATTTGTTTTTAATATTATATTGATTTAGATTTTTTTTCCTCTGTGTGGATAATGTGCAAAAAGATTGGTCTGCCCTGTTAGCGTGTGTAAGGGTGTTCAAATTTTGTCTTTTGTTTTTACGTTGTATTTTCCGCAGCCTTCTGCATCGACTGCTGCTGTGCTAACTGAGTTAATGGCCCGGAGTCTGTAACCTGCTGTTTCTACTCGCTCTGGCCTCTACGTGGCACTCTCTTTATTCAGGGTTTCTCAAATTAAAGGCATTAAAAGTGAACAAACTGTCATATTGTTATTGGTTGGCTGAAAAACCCCTGATATTTTACATCGTAAACTTCAAGAACACAGCGACCTACTGCAGATCACAGAGGGTGAACTTCAGTCCAACTCTCACTTCACAAAAACCACTGAACTGTTCTGCTTCAAAACTACACCACGATCGTTACCAGTGCCCTCTGAACGTGGACCTGCTCCTCACCTCCACTAGGGGGGACAGGATGCAGATGCAGCATGGTTGAAATTAACAATATGACTGAGCCTTGGTGGAGTTGAAGCAGTAAAAATAATAAAATCATATATAAAAGCTGTACTTAGTGTAGTCTAGTGTATGTTTAATTCAATCATTAAAACCAAATACAACTTTTAAGTACATTCAAGCAAATTAAATCTTGAAGTCAGTCAAAATTTGGGGGATGTTATTTGATTGTCCCTGATTTGAGTCGGTGTCCAGCCACAGAGTCACAGGGGTTGAGTGTGTAGTTGTCAGTGCGCACCAATAGGCCTCATTACGTCCCTCTTCACCCTCCACTGGCTCTGGGTCCACAGGAGCAGTCGTCGTTATGTAAGCACACGGAGCGGCCCTGTCAGGACAGCAGCGCACACGGCTGCCGAGTCGTGACGTCAGCCCAACGCAACCTCCCGCAGCACAGTGCTGGATGAACAGATGCAGTGCATTGATATTAATGATGACTACTGATTCAAACTCATCTCTCTTTGCACTTGAATTAAAACAAACGTGTCCGAGACTTTGCTGTTGAGGGTGGAGCATATAAATAATAATAATGTTCAATGGCGTTGTGCTCTAGAGACACGTCATTCAGGAGGTGGGGGGGACCAAAGACAGAGCAACAAGAAAAAGACTTGGAATTTATCAGGTGGGCCCGAACACAGATTACTCCATATCTGTCTGATGTTCACATTGGCAAGTGTTTCCCAACAAATGCCTCATAACAATAATATGTTAATATTTTGTTCTCCCCTGACTCCAATCCTCTTGTGCTCAATATGTCACTCAACAGAAGAACATGCATCATGGGGTTAATGTGGTTTTGTGACAGCGAACACTTTTGTACCCTACTGACAAAATATTTGAGTTACAGTTTGTATAGTTTATCTGGATTTATTTTTATAGAGATCAGCTAAAATGAATTATAAATCACCATCCTTCAGGTATTTTTCCACCCTATAAATAAATATGCAGTAATGTAGAGGACTGGACATACAGAGGGATGAGGCGAAGCAACGGAAATGGTCAGAGAGAGGAAGCCAGTGAGATGAAGTATAAAGGGAAAAGTGCAATAAAGCAGAAGAGGAGGGTCGTTTGGAGGGAGAGGGAGAAAAAACAGAAACAGAATATACACATCTGGAGAGAGATGGAGCGAGAGAAACATACATGGAGGAAGAGTCTGAGAGGTTCACTTCTACTTGAGTCAGTCATGGGAATGATTTGATTATCACCACATGAACAGCTGTCTTATGTAACACACACACACACACACACACACACACACACACAATATCTGAAAATAATGAGGGTGTGTGCTTCAGCCAAAAACCTGGGCCAGCAGCAACAAGAGAGTGAAACATGTTTCACATAAAGAAAATGTACAGATTTTGCTTTGGGTTTTCCTCCTTCAAAACTGTAACCCTGAACCCTAAACTCAGGGTCAAAGGTTCAAATCTAAGTGAAGGCATTTAAGCTTAGAAAACAAATTTGTTTTAGGTTAGAAACCTACTGCACTTCCTTAATCAGAACGACAAACAGCACCCTGGCCCTAATCTGGGAAGGTGCCACTCGAGCGGGACTAGCCCAGTTAGCATAGGCAGAGTCTGCTGAATGTGGCTCCTTATTTCAGCCCTGGTCCCTGCAGTGGACTCCTAACGTTCCTACAGAGGTAGCTAATGACCAGGAAAAGGTGCTGTTGTCAAAATGCAGCTGTAATATTATTCTAATCAGTGCCCTGCACCCACATCCTCCTCCTGCTGCTGTAAATGTGTCTTAATCCGCAACTAAAAATAGTCCCCAACAAATGCACTCTGCACTGAGTTCAGCTGCTTGATGAGGAACTGAGAAAGTGTCGTGGTGTGTTGGAGACTAACAAACCATTTGGAAAAGGTAAAATCATGCGTTTCACTCACTTCCAGAACATAGTGAACACAGGACGCGCTCTGCAGCCTCTCGTCTGTCGCTCACCTTGATTAATGAGCGCTAGTAACTACTTTCATTCATTAGAGAATGGCCCAGTTTCACGTGGATGCAGCTCTGACCTGAAGGTTGGGCATGAATAATGAAGTGAGGCAGGTGGAGGAGCGCGGGCTGGCGTGCACAGGTCCAGTGCTCTCAAACATCCAGCAGATCCGGTCTCACTGCCGCTCGGCCGTCACTGCTTCAGACATGACGGACATCAATTCCTCACGGAACACACTGTACAGAGACTATCTATATTTAATCACACTGAGCGTGCACAAACAGATGCATTATGGATGGTGAGTGCTTGTGTATGCTTTATGTAGAATAACTTTTCAGTGCTTGTGTTTCTGTTATTGGCACTTAAGATGATGTCTTAGTTTTATTGTCTTTACGTGAATCTATATTTTCTGATTAAAGTAATTTATAGAAGCATGAATTTAATTTAATTTAGTCTTTTAAAGCAGCAACACTGGAACCAATAACGTCGAAGAGAGCACAGGTTGTTCAGATGCTGGTGAGGAGATGAAGAGCCGGACTGAGGAAGAGGAGAGTGAGAGGAGGAAATGCTGAAGAGTATTTTCCAAAATCCCTCTTACGGTGTGGAATCCCATGTCTTGAATGCCCGGGGTGTCATCACAACACAACACATTAACCTTGAGGTAATTACCATTCATGTCTTAGTTTTAATGTTTACTCCTCTGTAAATGTCCATCACAGAGAGGAGCGCTGGAGCACGTGTGGGATAATAATTCATTTGAGCCATGTTAAATGCCTCAACTCTAATATTCTCAATGGAAACACGTGTTTAGTGTTGTGCAATTGGATTTGAATGGGTGTAAGAGAGGGAACAGGCCCGCAGACACTGCACATGCACAGGGTTAGCAATTTATCCATACGGCCCTGAACACCTCATCAAGTCGAACAAGAGAACACAAACACTAAGCTCCCAGTTTCTACCGGAAAGGTTTTAGCAGACATGCATGCGAGGTGTTTTTTCTTCTTCGCAGCCTTGTTGAGAACTGTTTCCCTGAATAATTCTGTCAGACCCCAACCTGACCTGAAGTGGAGTGGGAGGTTTTTTCCTGTTTTTCCCTGTTGTATAACATCAGCACAAAAAGCACCTGTCAGTGTCACAGCCCGGCTGATAAAAGTTTAACCAGCATTACCTGATATAAAGTTATTTTTAGAAAACTGCTGATTTAACTGCCATAAAACTCAGTCAGGCAAAGAAACGCTAAGAGTAACAAATGTGTGTGTGTGTGTGTGCATGCCTGTGTGCCTGTCTAACCCACCGCATACAGCATGCTACAAAGCAGGCAGAATAAAGCATACAACATACAGCATACCTCATGCGACATGTATCATATCATCACATGTATAATTTAATTCCATGTGTCACATGTTGTTTCATCTTCTTAAATCATTTATATTTTCACATGTGAGGTTTGAAAGTTTTGACATGTTTGCTTTCCTGTCAGCGTGTCCCTGCCTTCTCCTCTCTGCCCTCCCTCCACTGAATGTTGCTGCATGAAAGAGAACAACCAGTAAGACAAGTGTGTGTGTGTGTGTGTGTGTGTGTGTGTGAGAGAGAGAGAGAATATGAGAGAAGGAAGGTAAGCTGATGATAGAGGGGGGGAGGTTTAGTCGGCCTGTCGGCGTCGCTCATGTCACATTTCTGCTCCCTCCAGGACCCGACCTCTGTCTCTCTTCCTCTGGAAAATAACAATTTTTTGTCTGAATTCTGGAACAATCGAAAATGGAATATCTGCAAACTCCACACTGGAAGACAGTGGGAGCATCATCCCTCCATCTCCTGCTGCTGCCGCCCCAGAGAGAGAAAGAGAATGACTGAAGATTTTAGTTTGTGTCTGTGTAAGAAAGTGAAGAGGTGGCGAAGGCTTGTCTACACTGACTTATCCGACAACCGGAGGAGGACCAAGAAGATTTATACATATAATTATAGTGTTATCGTGAGAGGAGAGGACGGGAGGGAAGAGGAGGGGAGGGGAGGGGAGGGAAGAGGAGAGAGCTGAACTGAGTAGAGAGCAGAGAGGGTAGAGGAGAGCAGTGTGGAGAAGTGCAGAGGGCAGAAAAAGGAAGAGGAGGACGAGGGGGAAGGAGAGGGGAGAAGAGTTGAGGGGTGGTGAGGAAGAGGAAGGTGAGAAAAAGGGTAAACACACTACAGATGGGATCTTTGCATCAGTGAAATGTGAGTATGGGTTTGCATGTGATTCTGTAGCTGCTGCTGTTGATGATGAGCGTACGACACTGAATGGAGTCTTCACACTGTCTTTTCTTACTTTGGCGATGTTCCTCCTCTCATCTGTCTTTTCCTCTTTCCTTACTGGTGTTCCTTCTATTCCTTTGCCCTCTCTCTTTAGGTTAAAGTAGTGTACAAGAGTGCAGCAGAGGAAGGAAAGGCCAGTGTCACTTTGCATTAGCTTCATACACACACACACACACGGCGAAACACGTTTCAAGTGTGATGAGCGCATGGGGAGCGTGTGTGAGTGTCCCTGTGAGTGTTTGCTGAGAGCTGAAAGTAAAACCCTATTCACTTTGTTCCATGTGTTCCATGTGAGCAGAGAGAGGAACGAGGACGAGGAGGCTCTGTGTTGACGTGACGTGTCCACTGCCACACAGGTCAGGATGCACTCCAAATTTCTTTCTTTTAAATTCTGCCTGTCTGCCTCCGTAGTAAACAGGTTAGCACTGTCACCTCACAGTGATGTGGTTAAATGGTTTAAATCTCACCTCACGGGGAGCCGGACTTTTGGCTTCTTTGCACGGTCCAGTGAAGCTGAACACTGGTACAAATGTAAGAGTGTTTGTCAACTGTGATAACAGGCCCCCCACCCCCACCCCTGGGGTAAGTGGGATTTATAATGGATGGAGGAATAGTCCATTATACAAACCTGCCTCGCTCATTGTGTTGTGTACTTTAAATATTATCCAAAACAGTTCAACTTGCCAAGGTGTAACAGTCAAGCTGCTCCAATAAAGATAATGAATAAATAAATCCTCCTTTACCTTGTTAAATAAACTGAATTTAAACTTGCTTTACGCTGCTGTGTGTGACAGTAAGGCAATATCAGATATGTACATGGCATGACGGCAGCTGAAGAAGCAGCTCGCCTGTCTGTGCGCTGAACAGCACAAATCCCTCCACTCCCTCGAACCTATTCATTAAAATACCCGTCAGTAGATGGAGGGAGATGAAGTGGGTGAGATCCGGTCATGTGTCCTCGGCGCATCCAGCTCCTGTTGTCTCGGCTGTAATGAGCTGGATCCAACTGCCTCGCACTGATGTCATTACATAACTGTGATGCTCGGCTGCCTGACAGTAAATCATGGCAGGTTATTTTCCTCTTATTTGCATTTACCTGTTGAGACGCTGGCCTTTATGTGGGTGCAGGTAGAGCATAAAAACAAAACGATCTGCGCAGCTTTCATTTTAAAAGAACAAATAGGAAATGGATGAAAGGCTGAGTTCAGCGGCGTGATCTAAAATCTAACTGCCCAGATGCAACAGCCAAAACGGAGGCAGCGTGCAGGAGAGCAGGGGAGGGAAGGGCGGCTGTGTCCTGCAGCGTTTACACACAACATCCCTAAATGACCCTGACAGCCAGTGAATTTAGAAAAGTGCTCGGAGCTGGGGTTATGTTTGGATGTGCTATGTTGCACTGTGATGTCATTGGAGCCGTGTTCTTCCCCCGTGCACGTGTTGATGCATTGCTGTAGTGTTCACTGTTGTGTAACATAATTAGAGGGCCTGAGGTGTGTTTTTAATGCAGATCAACGTGTCTGTCTGACATGAAAATACACTTCTCCTTATGGCCTGCACGCTCCCTGGAATGTGACAGATAAACTGCTGACTTGTTCTTCAACATGATTTCAGTTTTTACCCAATGCGTTTTTAAAGATGGACGACAACACGAGCACCCCCCACGGTGTCTCATATGACAGCTGGAGGCTGGCTGCTCTATAGGTCATAAATCCCACCTTCTCCACGTTAGTGGACTGGACTGAAGTAAAGTTTGTATCAGTCTGCTGTGTGTTTCCGTACTCTTGTGTTTTATAGCTGATAGAAAAGAATTGGATGGAGAACACTGAACGTTCAGTTTTACTGCTGAAAGTGTTGTCAGAATTGAGGCCAGACCTCTTTGATGTTCTTTGAGAGCCTCATCCATTTTTTATTTGTTGAAGTTTGAACTTGAGGGAGTACAATGTGCAGGTTTTGTATTTGAATCTTTGCAACACGGAGTTTGAGATAAACACACCCTGGCTTGTCATGAGGTGTGGTCTGTCTACATGAAGTGTTTCCATACAATATTAAGAGGCTTAATGGGCAAAGGCTCATGTACTTTCAGCCAGAACACACTCACATTTGAATTCATCAGCTGGGAAATTAAAACACACTCATGGAATCGTTTTTTGTGTCTGTAAAAAACACTTTTATTGTTATTTGGAAGAAGAGACATGCCACGTCTCACTCAGGGGCTTCATCATTTCTTTATAAGATGATTGTGTTGTGCTTTATGCGCAGTTCAGTGAGGTATCATCATTTAGCTCTACTTGAGAGAACAAAAACTATTTACGGCTCTGATTCTCATTTGTCTTTAAAAATGCATGAATAGGAACTGTTTATGTTTGTAGGGTTTCAGGGTTGAGACACTCAACAGCTCTTATCTTCCACTGGCATACAACACTGTACCTACACTAAGGGCTGCTTGTTAATCAGGGCGACAGCTTCACCCCTGCAGCAGTATTCAAACGCAAACAGCAGTATGCACCAAGCACTAGATCTATGTCATCATGAAGAACCAAGTACTATAAGGCACCAAGTACAGGTGAAGTTTGTATATTTCAGTTCAAGCAATAACAGATTTTTTTATTAATTGCTCAAGGAAAAGAAAATGGTGGGATGTTTCAGTATGGATTTGCTTTTGACATTTGTGTTGATTGAGACCCGCATGTGAATCTTGGGGTTGGTTTTGATGAGAGTTCATCTGGGTTTTCATTCTGTATTAAAGGTCTGGAGAATCAAAAAATATGTTTACAGAGTAGAAATCTTTTTAATTTTTTTTCATTTTAATTTTTTACTTACATTTAAGAGAGCTTTCATGCACCTGATTAGACCACTTCCTCTGTGGCCCTGGTTGTTGGATGAGTAAATCAGGTGAGACACAATCCTCCTTTTCTTTCACAGGATCAAAGGTCCTCTTGGATCTTCTTCAGGATTTCAGCTCTGTTAGTGAAATTAGTCTGCATGTCACAGTGATGGGCTCCCTGTACTCTCTCCTCCCTGGGAGTCTGGTCTGCAACATATGGAGCTGTTATGAATCTAAAACACACACACACACACAAAGAGAGACAGGCTGTAATTCTGGAAATGTATGGGGAGCATTTCAGTCTGGTTATAGGTCTACTTGTCTAGACAATACTGTTCAGATATTTGTCTCCTTCTCTACTCTTCTTTTAATTTAGTCAGTCTCTAGTCAACGCCATGTCACGTGTGTGTGTGTGTGTGTGTTCAAAGTTGGCTCATAGCTATTTGTTGCCACCTAGTGGATCATTTGAACATTGATTCCATCAACAGTGTGACTGGGAGTAGCTGAATTTAGCTGCCAGAAAGTCAGAAAACACGAATACAGTCAGCCTTTTTCTTTTTTTTTATTTAAAATTACATCAAATTCCATTTTCCAGTCTTTATTGCAGGACTCTGGAAACCACGACACAAATTTACACAAAGAAACCAATTAATACAACGGACTGTTTTTTCCATGAGTTCTTTTATGATGTTTGTGCCCTTGGATGTTTTAACCCTTCGCCATCTTCCATGATCTTCTCCTGCTGAGCCTGCATCACTTCCCAGTGTCTCCTCCCTCCACAGCTCAGAGCTACAGTCTCGGGGAGTCATGAGCAGGGAACCACACTGACCTCTGCTCGAGAACACAATACAGTACATCATGAGCGCTCCAGTAACGAGTCCAAATATGGAGGCAAAGGTGGTCTCCCAGGAGATGGCATTGCTTAGCAACCTAATGGCTGCTTACACCTTCATTGCAGGTATGACCAAAGACAATGTGAAGCTTGACACACTGCATGTGTAGTCTGTAAGAAGTCTTAACAATTATAAAATGATAACAAATGGAACTTTTGTGTGATTTAAGAATTGGGACAATGCTTTACTCTGATTTGAAATGTCTGACTCTCTCTCTTTCAGACCAACCTGAGAGGGCAGCTCTGGTGTTTCTGGGTGGCGTGAGTGTCGGCCTCCTCGTCACACTCTGTGCCATCGTCTTCCAGATCCACTGTCGAGCAGACTGTAACTATGGCAACAGTAACAACCCACACCATCGCCACAGGAGCAGGCACCATCGCCATCGGCATCACCGTCACCATCACAGCTGCCCCCGCCATCAGCCCGGCAGCCCTAATCCAGACAGCACTGCTGTGGTTGTGTCGGGAGGGGCCGGGCCTGTGGGGGACAGTGAGTCAGAGGAATGGGACGAGACGTCTGACCTGTCGGCACGACGACGCAGGCGCTTTGAGAGAGCCCTGCTGCATGCCTCCATGTTCACATCAGCTGAGGGTACACGCACAAACCCAGACAAACACAATGCCGCACATCAAAATCAGAAATTGTCTGTAGGGGTTCGTTTCATATAACAAATACATCTGAACAAAAGTACATTCAATCCTTATTATAAATCTTTAACACATTTTTATTTTAAAAAAAATCATAGTTGATCTGATCTTTTCTATATAAGATATTTTTCAGTATTTAGTCTTCTCAATCTTTATGTGACATTTAACATTTATCTGAATGGACAGTGTGTGGGTGTATTTTAACACCCCCACCCCTTTCTCTGTGTGTGTGTGTCAACCAGAGTTGGACCGAGCCCAGCGGCTAGAAGATCGGGAAAGGGTTCTCCGAGAGATCTGGATGAACGGACAACCTGACATCAGTACAGTCACTCAGAGCCTTAACAGATATTACTGACACATGTTCTGTCAGGAGGATAAAAGATGGAATCAAAGTTAAAGAAACAACTGGCTGAAAAGAACTTTATAAATATTAGTTTGGGGGGCACTGTATGCACTGCACCAAAGAAACTCTCAGCGATCAAACTGGTGCAGAGAGCAGTGCCAGAACTGGTCATTTACATGCACACAGGTTTTGATGGTTCAGTCCCACAACTCAGGACGACTTGGACCTAGCTGGAAGAACGTCTGTGTGCCCTGAAGGTCCAACAAGTAAATACTCAATGGACGCACTGGAGAAACCATGGCTGCTCAGGACTGTTGTTACATACAGAGAATGGAAAGTAATGGGAGAAATACCAAAACCATGTGAAGTGAAACTACTGCCATAATGTTACCATCACTGGAAGCTGCACAAGGGATTAGAACTATTCAAATTTTAATCCGATGCTTTTCTGAAACATGGAGTTTGTACAGAGGAGGAATAAGAGGCCTCACAGAGGCGGCAGCTCTTAATGAGAGGGCAGATTCAAATATTCATGATACTGTGTTGTTGCGCTTTTCTCAGCCCCCACTGTGTTTCTAAAAATGTTGTTGTGCTGCTGCCGGAGCCTCTTTGGAAGTCGTATAGAAGAGAAGGTGAACTTCCGCTCCGTGTCAGGGTGGATCTTACACATGCTGGTGCTTTTACTGCTGCAACTTTTCATCCCTAACCAACCTGATGAATGCACATGAACAGGAGGGTGATTTATAAAAAAAAGGAATCAGGAAACAGAACCAAGGAACAAGCCTTCAGCTTGTGTGTGGTTGCAGCTGAAGCTCATCGGCTGAGGGTGTTGTTGCACATTAAGCATTAAGCTGGCAGGTCATCATGTCTGAAAAGATCATGCTGCCTTATTTTATTTGTCTCCTGTCGAAAAGAGCTGAAATAATGTATAATTGTTTTATTCAAGGATTTTATGAACATCGTTTTCAGTACATATTGAATAAAGCCCCTTATCAAAATCTAACTGTGACTCATGTTTCTTCAACTGTGTTTGGGTGCGTGTTGCCGGTGTGCACGTGAAAGGCAATGTAGGGGGCATAAACCCATCAGCAGGTCCAGAGAATAACATACCCGGTCAACAATACTAACAATAAACCCCCATACTACGCTGTATTCTGGAACTTAAAGTAGCAAGTACAGTTGATGTTGTGTTCACTGTGCCATCACTTTACAATCACACCTACGATAAAACAAAACGAATCAACACGTGTGCAACACTTGTCAGGACCTGTAGTCCTCATGGGGACCAAACCCTGATCTCTGAATCCTGGTGAGGGTTAAAGGTCAGGTCTGAATTAACCTTTCGCAAAAGTTAATCGTGAAAACTCACTTTTTCTCACCACTGTACTGATGGAGGGGTGGGGGGTGAAGTGTTCCTTCCTCTTGACTGTCTCAAGTACAGTCTGAATGTTGGGGCTGATGTACACTAATGAAACCCCTGATCTGCTCGTCATGCGCATCCATGTTGTATCACGTCATCCTCATCCAATGAACTGCAACATTTTGCTGAAACTCTAAGTTCGGTGTGTTACTGTCTCTCTCCACCACCAGCAGCAGCTGCTATCTCTTTAACGGGACGGGCGGTGGGACGGGATGTGGAGCACAGAGCGGGACTGAGACTGCTGCTGCTGCAGCCGGACCGACTCCTCCCGAGCCCCGGGACCCGCCCCACCGCCTCAGCGTCCTGCAGACCCCGGGGATCGGCCCCCCGACCCTCCAGCGCTCACGGTGTGAAGAGGAGCCGCCGCCATGAGGGACTACACGGCCGCGCCGAGCCGCGGAGGCGCGTGCATGCCCTGCTGCCAAGTTTGCGTGTTCGCCTTTACCGCATTTCTCATCGTCGCCGAGCGGACTGCGCGTGAGTCCTACCTGGGACACACACACACACACTGCTGCTACGTCATGATGTGTCCCCTTGCACGTACCTGCAATGTGTTGTTTGACTTTATTGGCGTGCGTGTTTTTGTCCAGTGCGTGATGGAGGATGCAGACTCAGTCCAGATGACACAGCAGCATCAGTCCATCATGTGAAGTTGCTCCCTTTGTGTTTTGGATGTTATGAATTATTGAGCCAGAGCTCAGACTGCAGCAGAGCCTCTCTCTCTCTCTCTCTCTCTCTCTCCTTTTTGTTTACCCTGCATGTTGTGAAATCCCCACATGCAGCACAACTGCAGACTCACGCCAGAGTTTTCCGTCTTTTCTACAGCGATGTTTGTCATATTCCAGAGCCTTTTCTGTTGGAGATGCAGGCGTGCATGGGGGACATGGGCGTATACCCCGGGATGGGGCCTAGTCTGCCCAGACAGCCCGCGCGTTTTAGCAGTTGAAGGGGGTTCAGATTACAAGAGTGGAGGTTTGGAGGGAGGGAGGGCTGCAGAGCCCCGGGCTGTGTGATGGAGGAGACAGTGAGAGAGGACAGCATGCATCGGGAGGCCTTGTTGACTGTAAACCTTAGATGGGATGACGTGCAGAACAGAGGTCATCTGAGGAAGTGGCTGTACAATACACAGACATTGAAATATCTTCTGATGTGATGCTGCAGCTTGCTGCTAATGCAAACTCTGCTATTTTGAGTATAACAGTGCATCGGCTTCCTGTCAAATACTCCCAGGCTGTGTGTGCTGGGCTATGATACCAAAACACAGCTGTCACCTTTTGACATCTTTAATGATTTTGACGTGTTATCATTATTACACCAAACTGAGCTCAGCTTATATCTTTGTCGTTCACACCGTATTACAGTTATTTATTTTCATTTATATTCAGTCACCAATCATTTATAATCTAATGCCTGACATGTGTTCACGGCCTGTCTGTCTGTTTCTGTCTTTCCCCAGTCATCTACTGCTTTGTGTACTATCTGTGGATAGGTCACAACTACTGCTACGCCCATCTCGCCGGGTTCACTGCTCTGTTCTTGCTGCCAGGTGAGTAAATATTATCTGATCCAATCAAAAATTCAGATTGATAGTAATGCCACTCTGTGTTTCCCAGGTTGGGTTCCTCAGTGGCTCAGTTACCTGTGGTACCTGTCCGATGGACGCATCCGCAGGAAGTCTCTCACCTGGACACACATACTGCACCTGGGTATCTTCAGAAGGTGGGTGGGCTTAAAGTGATGGTAATACTGGACTGCTGGTTGGGGTGAGGGCGTTAACAAGGATGAGAGATGGCGTTTGATGCTCTCTCTCTCTCGCTCTCTCTCTCATGTGCGGCCTCCACAGGCTGTTGGAGTGTATGCATCTGCCTGATGACGATCTGTATGGTGAGATCATGCAGCAGGCCGACGTATCTGCCTTGCGACTCCTAGAGGCCTTGATGGTCACCCTCCCTGAGACCCTGCTGCAGACCTATGTGCTCATCTGTACTGATATAGGACTCAAATCTCCAGGTAAAGAGAATAAAGCTTGCCTGAAACAGAACATATACATTGATAAGTAACTTGGAGTCTCATAATGGAAGTTTGTAGGTTTGAAAACAAATGTACAGGTTGGAAATATAAATATACTGCAGGCAGAGTGTATCTGATGTATAGTGGTGTATTCCCCAATAGCCTCGGTGTGCTTCGTGGTGTGTTTGCTGTCACTCGCCTGGGCCCTTGTCCTCTACGCCAGAGCCTGTTCGCTTATCAGACCGGGTCACCTACACATGACACCTGCTGCCATTCTCTGTCGACTGCTGTGGAGGGTGAGCACATTAAAATATTTCGTACTAGCAATATTCAGTGCTAACATCCAGAATCAGTGTGAAAGAATCCCTATTGGCCTATTTTTGATTTTGTGAGGGGCTGGGATGTGACATGGACCTTCTCTGTGTGCAGGTCGGTATGTTGGGCTCTCGGTTCGCTGTTCTCATGCTCTTCACACGCATCTTCAAACAGTGGATCCTGGGAGTCATTGGCAAGTTAAAGAAAAAGAAATACTAATCTTTTGTGACATGAGCCGTTTGATTTGCCTCTAATAAGCATTCATTGCTGTGTTTGTGTCAGGTGTGCACTGGCTGGGGGCGACTTTCTGGATGGTGTCTCAGCAGACTGACATCATACGATCAACCAGTCGATGGAGGATCTTCAACCTCGTGCTGGGAGCCATTCACATATTCCTCTTCCTCAACGTGAAATACGGTCAATCCAGATACCGCATGGCTGGATTCTACCTGGTATGTTTACTCATGACAGTTTCTACACCTGTAACAACGATGGGTGACAGGTTTCAGACGTGGTGACAGTTTGTGCGTTTCTTTTCTTTCCTTTGTCAGGTCATGTTCTTAGAGAACGCATTTCTCCTCCTGGCCTCATCCTGGATGTTTACCATGGTGTCCTGGGACACTGTTGGCATCCCAGCGGCAGTGTTCTGCAGCTTCCTCATTGGTTAGAATCACAGCCACATGTGATTCAGTATAAGCGTGCCAATCCTAACATGTGCCTTCAGGAACATTTCCTTTCATTCACGTCTCACTTCCTCTCTCTCCAGGAGTGATAGCGCTGGTTCTGTACTATCGTTTCCTCCACCCGAAGTCCTTTGAGATCTTCCAGAGTATTCGCCACAGAGGGATCGGTGGAGCCTGCGCAGAGCGCGGGTCAACGCTGTCATTGGAAGAGAAAGTCACACCCACTTTCCATCGCCACGCCACACTGTCTGGTCTGTTAAAAGCTCCATCCATTCATCCATTCAACCGTCATCCGCCCATTGCTCTATATGACTCTGGTCATTCATATCATTAGGAGGCGGGACGCTCATGGACCTACCTATCCAATGGGAGGGCTGGAAACATCACCACTGGCTGCTGATTCGCTTGGCCCTGAAGACAGGGGACGTAACGCAGATCTGGTCGGCCTATGGCGAGGGCGGCCTGGCCGGGCTGATGGGTCTGTCTGAAGAATTTCACTCCCCAGACGATCATTATGTCCCTCGGGTGAGTTGTGCGCCTGTTGCCGAAACTGTCCTGTGAACGACTATTTTGACATTTTAAACTCATGGATGGACATTTGATATCTGCCACAGCAACAACAGATGGGACTCAGGGTCATTGTCCGTTTTTTGTGATTTCATTCTGCCTGCAGCACTCTTCTTGTATGACTTGTACAATGATGATTATGTCCGATTTGATTCCACAGAGAGATCCCATATGTTGATATGACAGTGCTTTATGAATGTGTGTTATCTGTCAGGTTCCACCTGTTCAACCACAGGCTCCTCAGATCTCACAGCCGGCTCCTCAGCCAGCTCCTCCACAGGTGGCCCCGGCTCCACAGGCAAGACCTTGAATGAATTATGATACGCTGTTATTCTACCGTCAGCGTTAGAATAATCGGGTTTTTGACTCCAGGTGACAGAGGTGGTCCAGGCGGTAAAGCCCCCTCCCACCAGTGTGGTGGCCAGACCGGTGAGGAAAGCTCCTCCCACATCCATTCAGGACATGCGAAGGTTTCCAGAGATTATCCCGATCCAGGAGGTCATTCCTGAAGAGACTGCAGAGGAGGAGTCCAGTGCTCCACTATCAGATGAAAAAGGTTGGACTACTGACTACAGAGAGATTAAACACTGCCCACTTTTCCTCTTTTAATAAAAATGTAAGGATGCTCAGAGATTCATGCAAAGGATGAATATGGTTCTCTGGGTGTTGTTAAACTCATGCAGTGGGATGAATGGTGATGAATGGTGAGGAATAAATCTATCATTACCTTATATTCGCTGTAAATGCTTTGCTGTTCTATAAGTGTGTGTATTATTTTCTCTCTTTTTCAAAGGTGATGAGGACTTTCAGAGTGCAGCTTATGGTTCACCCACACTCTCATCCCCTCTGCAACCAGAGAGCCTCCGCCACATCGACAGCAACGCTGCCTCCCTGACCCCGGCCTCGTCCTCCATAGGCTCTCTGGACATCAAGACTCCCGGCTGGTCACCCGAGCGACGCTCCCCTCTGCTGATTACTTCCCCAGAGAAAAGGCCTGGGATCCCTGGAGAGTCTAGCACCACGCTGTACTTCAGCGCAGAAGCACAGTCCCCCTCCAGTGGGAGCTACCTAGGCTGGGGCTCGGAGCTGTCGCCCATCTCCACCTACCGAAGTCCCTATCGGATCAGGGAGGCTCGCTTCGTCACCTCCACCCCACGATTGGAGCCTCGAACTGAGGCTGAAATTCCAAGTCCAGCCACCGTTGTGGTGATTCCTGCCACTCCAGGTACAACACCGGGCACCACCCCCCGTGCTTCCACCCCTGCCGCTTCAACATCGGGTGCCTCGACTCCCGCTGCCTCAACTCCCACTGCATCCACTCCTGGTGCTGCTACGCCCGGCACTCCTGTCATCCCACTCACTCCAGTCATCTCCCACGCTCGTAAACAGATGGTCCAGTTGGTGGACAGTAGAGAGAGGGCAGTGTAAGGCAGGGTGGGGGGTGGAGGGGAGGGGGAATCCTAGGTGGGGAACAGAAATCTTTTTTTCAGTTTAGCAGTTGAAGATAAACCTCACTCAATGGTCGAGTTTATTCATTTGAATCAGTTATTACCGAATATATCAAGTATGATCTTTTTTATACCCTTACATTCAGATTAATATGTTTAAATGGCAGAAAATGTCAATGCCTGGTGACACAATGGCAAATACTCTGTAGGGATGTTGGTCGTGTACCTCTGACTTTGATTGTTCCGGCTCATGCTGCTGCACTCGCTGCTCCTGTTGGATGCAGCTACATGAGGAAGGCTTGAATCATATGATCCTCCTCTTTGCAGGCTTGAGGGGGAAACGTGTTGAAGGGGGGGGGGGACTCATGTCTCCAATGCAGACGATCAGAAGTGGTCACAGTGAACTGAAGAGGAAATCTGGGTTAGTCATCAATAGAAACATTTCACAGGTGCTAATAAACGTGGAGCATCGATTTTCATTCTTTGAGATGGAACCTCTCACTTGATTTCTAATAACACAAGACTAAACAGGTCAAACCCAGAGCAGTGACATGGCGCACTTGGGAAGTGCAGAATTAATGAAATTCATCAGCAAATGAATCATTAAAATCATGAGAATTGAGGCAAAGTTTATGAAATTTCTTAATGTCTGAGATTTTTCAAAATGATCCGGGACATTTAACTAGTTTACAACAAGAAAACATGCTACCAGGCTGCCATGCAAAGTCTTGTGTATAACAGCACTCGCCAAACCTGTCTCTTTTTTAACTGGTGACATTAGTCTTACTGTGGTCGCCTCGTTTTGTCTGTAGAGCAGATTTCTCTCCTATTACATCGTCTGCTGCTGGTCTGAGGTTTCAGTGCTGTCCACCAGTTATATGTGGCTGCGGATAGAATCATCTAAATGTCACGCGATAGAATGAAACCAATGATCAGTTGTGGCTGCAGTGAGAAACAATGACACATCCTCCTAAACCAGAAGATGACGCTGAGCATCCCTCCCAGTTTCCAGGCAGCATTCATTAATCAGATTGTCACTCACTTTATTCACTCAACACACATGATTGATGTTAACACAAGTTACTTCCGTTACACACACAGATAAAAACGTCTGAATTTACTCTCTCTCAAACAATCAAAGGTTTTAAGGAAAACTATTTTATGAATCTTATGCTACACCTCCATGTCGGTCCGTCCCCGCAAGCAGAAAGGTTGAAGCTAATGTTTGTTACGTTAGCCACTAGATGGCGCTAGCAGAACTACTATTAGTTTATAGTAATTTAATTAAGCAATATAGAATATGACAGGAATATCATCTGATGGGTACTTTATTATTTTTCTTGTGATCACACATGAATTTATCTGGTTACACAATGAGATTGTATATAATGAATAGATTATATATGTGTATTATATATTAAATCATTAACTTCACTATTCACAAACAATAAACAGATCATTTCAAAAGCAGGACATAATTAATGATGATGCTGATGACCCCAGTTGTCACATGTAGTGTTGTTGTATTTATTGAAAAGTATGAATGATGATGGAATATCTATAGTATATGATACATCAGTAGCAGTTGTTTTTCAGTTATATGTTTTGATCATGTCAATTATGACTGATTAAGCTTTTGTCCCAAATTCATGATCTGAATTTTTTAATTTCTGATTTGCCATTTTCTCCTTTTACTCATTGGCTAGTAAAAACATTCCTCATGTGTCTGTTTTTTTTTTTTTTTTAAATCTATTTACCGAAGTTGTTTTTACTGATGAACACAGAACAGAACTATCACTGTGAAGGAGAATATAGAAACAATAGTGTATATTTGCTGCGTGAAGAAAGTGAAGCATAAACCTGTGAAATACAAGGTCCTCAAAAGTCCAGCTGCTGTTTTAAATAGGTGATTGATGGAGGAAATGTCAGTATTCAGTTTGGTGTTGAATGAACAACAACTTCAACTCAGGTAGACAATCAGTTGCAGTGAGTATTAAACTTTAAAATTGTTTTTTTGTGTTTGGTTGGGACCCTTTAAAATACTTCCATGTAGATAATCGGGAATTATTATGAATATCATTCTAAAATATCTACTAAAGCTAGTGCTGAATGAATAGCTGTCACACTAATATCTTCTTTATTATAGCTCTAAAACATTGAAAAGAGCAGAATGAAAATGTTGCATTGAGGTAAAGATCATGTGCTGCTATGGGTTTCCAGTTTGGTGAGTGCCAGTATTCTGTCATGTTAATTTTATTACGATGATGATATGTTTTTTTCAATAGGTATCGTTAATCAATGAATGTGGTGTTTACGTATATCAGTCTTCCATGGATACGTATTTGTCTTTTGTTTTTCAGCTTCTGTTTCTAAATCAATCTTTTTGTTTGACTTTGTTTTTAACAAAATAACATATAAAGTCATGTCTGTGGTAAGCGATTTCATTGTTGGGGAAATACTGTAGATTCATTGTTATGGAACAATGAATAGAGGAAAACATGCTTTGGGCAGAACAGGCTTATCAGACCCTGTCATATCCACGTACTTTGACCTGCTGATAGAAAAAGGATTCCCTGCATGTTACTCATTCGCACAGGCAACACACATGTATCTATTCCCATAGAGAAACACGCTCCCACTGTAACTACACACAAACGCGTCACAGTAGTTAACATACATGCTTGGATGTATGTGTATGCAGAAGCAATAAGGAAGCTAATGAAATGTATATTAGTGCACTGATAAAAAGACATTTTAGTGAAGTCTTGGCTTGATCATCACGAATCAGTGCTTTGCTTTGCAGAAAGCTTGTTTCATGTATGTTTTGCTTTGAATTAGCACTGCATAGGCTTTGCTTTGTGTCCCGTGCGTGTGGGTGTTGATATTTACTTGTGTTTTCTAATTTGACTCATTTTGTATTTCAAAGAAATGTCTGCTTTTATAACCCATCACGTGTGACATCCTGGGATGGGCCACGGTGTGAACTTGTCCAAGTCGTGTGCTAACGTTTCATGTGTGAACTTGTGGTCTAGAGACACTGACAGGCTGGAGCTGCCTAATGTCACCTCATCACTGGACGGCCTCCGCCTATCAACATGCAGCACCTCATCTGTAGCTATTGATGTGACAAATAAATAAAATCATTAATCATGATCCGAGTGGTGTATTGATCAGCCTTCAAGCATTTACCATCAACATCATCATGAGCTTTAGACACAGGTAGAGATGTGACACAGCAAGGCTTAGTCCAAACAGTACTGGGAGTGGGTTGACCACAAACCAGAGGGCCAGTGGTTTGATACCAGTCTCCCCCATTCTGTGCCCTGTCCCTTGGCAATAAGCAGAACCCCCAAAATACTCTTATGAGTGATACATACTTTAAATGTATTGTATAAAAAAACTTTTTTTTAGAAAGTAATAAATACTTGACATAACCAGATTGCCACTCAATAAATTCCATACCTCCACCAAGGCCCAACAGCCCCCTTAGGAATGTTCCATTATTCATTAAGATCCATTAAAATATTTTCTGATAAATCTTGAAATGTTAAAGAAAGTGTGTGTCAGGAACAGATTCTGCTGAGATTACAATATTCTTCCCATCTCATCATTTTGAAAGTCAGCTGACAGTCTCATTAGGAAGAGAAAGTAGTTGCACAGTCAGTTTGTGAGCAGTGATCCACAGCGGCTCTTCATCAGCCCTCAATCACAAGATGCTACTCACGATGTAAAAGTAACAAGTCAGGGATAAATAAAGGATTAGTCTGCATGTGCTGCTGAGCCTGCATCATTTAGAAAGGTCTACCTCCTTAATGAATAAAAAAAATCAACGGGACTTGGGAGTTTGTTTCTAATTTCATCATTTCTATATTTTGTTTTAACCTGTTTGGAATAAATAAATAACTTCAATACATGAATAAATTCATGTATTGAAGTAATTTCCATGTAGGGGCAGCTATTGTAAGTACCCTGGCGACCTGTAGTCAGAGAGTGGGGGCTTTAGCACTCCCTAGTGGTCATATTAGAGAGCTGCAGCCCCACTGGTCCCAGCCGCCTCACCATTCCATGTGTTTTTAGTCAGTCATACCAATGAAAGGTTTACTGTTCTCATCCAGACACCCGATAAACAACAAACAATAAACCAGGAGTGTGGCGCTGCTGTTGGTTTGAGGGTCGTCACTGATCACGTGGGCAGCGATCACGTGACTGGCGTCACGTGTTTTGCGGCATAAATGATCAGAGTCGGTGTCGCTCTCACACACTTTGTCTTCCAGTGTCCCGGAGTCAGGGCGGGAAGAGTTCTTCAGGATCACAGACAGACAGCAGGTGAGTGGCTGCGTTCACCACAGCTGGGCCTCAGAGTTGTTTGTTTGTTTGTTTGTTGTTGTTGTTTGTGGAGCTGAAGCGGCCTCGGTGTGTTGTTCACACTGATTGAAAACAAAGGGGCAGCTTCGGCCTGTGCAGTGTCGGCGTTTTGTTTTTCACCGACTGACCCGCTTTCAGCCTCAGAGGTGGCACGCGCTCCAAACAGCTGCTGAGTTCACGAGACAGACATGAGAGAAATGTGACTCCGACAGGAGCAATGACTTCACATTCAAAGACAAGTGATTGGGAAACGGGAGAGTGGAAAGTGAAAGTTAGGATTATAAAAGGGAACCACGCTTTTAGTCCTGGACTGTTTCCCGAACATTGCCAAAATATGGGAAATGTGTTTTTGTTTTTTTTTTGACATTTGCGAGTTCATAGAAACAGGCTTTGCCCTTCTCTTCATGCCTTGCTGGCCCTCATGTCAGCAGGCCTGGAGGAACGCGGAAGTTGGTTTCATTTCTGAGCACAAAAAAACATACATTAGAGAACAGCGTCATCTGTTGTGTTCCATCACGGAGTCTTCAGAGTGCTGTGCATCTGCAGCTCACTCTGAAACCTCCCACACACCAAAACCCGCCCGTATGTCCACGGAGCTCTTTTAAGAAGCTGTTAGTTTGACATTTTAAGGGGTGTGAGGTGCCCCTGCAACTCTCCACCAATCTTCCACAGTGATCAGCAGGGGATGGTTTCACTTCTCCAAATCACATCTCTTTACTGTTTCAGGGAGGGCGAACCACTTCTCTAAAAACTGATTTAAAACGTTGGCGTATGATGGTGTTCTTGTGCCCCAAATGTAAAGGGTAGTTTATCCACTGTCATGATTTTAAGCTTTCCAATCGTCACGGTATCTTGTGCGTAGTGCAGATGATTTAATATCACAGACGTCAGCAGCAGACGTAAAAATAACTAGTTGAAGACCCAATGACCTGTCTACTCCACCATGTAACTGGAATCTAGATGTTGACAGTACACGTCGTCCATGACAGATGTTTCAAGAGATTGTTGTATTAAAGTTGGAGAAACGATGGTGTCTGGTTGAACTATGTTGAGTTGACCCTTTGTGACTTCCTGTTATTTCCCTCTCAACATTTTGTTCTTGTTTTTGGTCATGTGATATGAATCTTTTTTCTTTTTTTTTTCTATTGGCATCTCCTCTGCTTTCTTCAGAAACAAGGCATGCCCAGACAGATGTGCTGACAGGTGTAGTGAGAGGCTTGACAAAAAAACAACTCCATCTCTCTCTCTCTCTCTTGTCACAAAGCTTTAGTTGTGTTCAAGCCTTAGCATTGACTCGTATCACATAAGAAACACAGTATCCTGGACTGGAGCTCAACTCACTAATGCACTTCTGAGGACCTGCTCTCTGCTGTGCAACAGTGATGGCCTTGTGTGAACGAACAAATGCAGTTATATGGCTAGTATTGGTCTGTATTATATCTCCATTCCTAATGTGAGCATGTAGATTTGAATCTAGTGATGCTGTAGCTCTGTATGTTTGCTGATGCAGTGAGTTAAACCCCTGGAAAACCCTCTAAATCAGCATGACTGAGGAGAAGTGGTTTTACTGTGTCTGGGAATGCGTGTTCCTCTTGTAACCGCAGCCACCGTGACACTGTCCAGTCAGCTGTGTGTCAAGTTGTATACAAGTGTGGAGCATGCTATACTGATGCATGGCATTTCTCTTTTTTCTCTTGACTTCTCTGAAGTTTTCATTAACGCCCCTTAACTTCTGTCTTGGACGCATCACATTTGATGTTGCAACTTGAACGCTAGCTTCTGTGGATCAGGAGGTAATAGGCGGGTCGTCCGCTGACCATAGATTCAACCCTGGGCTCCTTCAGTCTCCGTTCCTAAGCGTCCTTGTCAAGAAACTGAACCCCAGAGTTGCCCCTTTTTTGCTATGGTGATATTTTTAGTATGGTAGGCGCTGCATATAGATAGTTACTTGTAATGTAAAGAGCTTTGAGTGGTCGATTTAGAATGAAGTGCTAAATACAGTCATGTCACACTGTTTTGGAAACTTGTTGTTTGTGGGAAGGTTTCATCATTTTAAACCAGAATTGACACAATTTCTCAGCTCAGTAATATGAATACCCAATTTACTGAAATCATCTTTCAGACAAAATGTGGCGTGCCGCCCTTCTGATACTGGCTGCTGGCGTGTCTGTGAGCCTGGCCAGACCCCACCTCCGGCCACTGTCCAACGAGTTGGTCAACTACATCAATAAGTTGAACACCACGTGGAAGGTGAGTTTGTCTCCGTTCTCACAGTATGTTGGACATGTCAGTGGCATTTGACTAAATGTCCTGTCCCTCCTGCAGGCTGGTCACAACTTCCATAATGTCGACTACAGCTATGTGCAGAAACTCTGCGGAACGATGCTGAAGGGACCTAAACTCCCAGTCATGTGAGTTCACTTATACACCGTTTGTCACTGCGTGTGGAACACATGAGATCCATGTCAGCTTAGTATTCCCTTACGATATTAGTAAGTAAGTATATTATTAGTGAGATTAAGTACTGCAGTTTTGTACATGCCCCTCCTGGAAGCAGTGTTTTCAGACTGTATAATCGTGTTTTGGATAAGTAGCTCACAGCAGTACTGCTTTCCTCTGCAGGGTTCAGTATGCTGGAGACCTGAAGCTGCCTGTAGAGTTTGACTCCAGAGAGCAGTGGCCTGAGTGTCCCACAATTAAGGAGATTAGAGACCAGGGCTCCTGTGGATCCTGCTGGGTGAGGGGGAACTGCCATTATAGACATTTTTTTTATGTATGGATGTACTATAGTTTGCACCGTTGGGTGTAGCCTTGCTTAATTGTGCTTAGGTCTTCTCTAGACCCTTTCCCTGTTTCCCAAGTTATATGTATGTGTTTTGGTTATTATGACCACAGGCATTCGGTGCTGCAGAGGCCATCTCCGACCGTGTGTGCATCCACAGTGGTGGCAAGATCAGCGTGGAGATCTCCTCTGAGGATCTGCTCACCTGTTGTGACGAATGTGGCATGGGGTGAGGAACAGGATCACTGCTTTCAAATGTGACCTGCTGCTTTATTTTTCAGTGCCAACAGCCTGGGAGGAACTTATAACAACTTGGGATACTCATGATGTTTATTTCTCCCTTTGTATTCAGATGTAATGGTGGTTACCCGTCAGCTGCCTGGGACTTCTGGACCAAAGATGGACTGGTCTCTGGAGGTCTCTACAACTCCCACATTGGTATGTTAAGTATCTGTGAGACTTCTACACTGTGTGTGTGTGTGCGCGCGTGCTAGTTTGTACATTTCTGACTCCATCTTTGTGTCTGCAGGTTGCCGGCCCTACACCATTGCCCCCTGTGAGCACCATGTGAATGGCAGCAGGCCTCCCTGCACTGGAGAGGGTGGAGAGACACCTGAATGTGTCCGCATGTGTGAAGCAGGATACACTCCCAGCTACAAGAATGACAAGCACTATGGTAAGATGGGCAGAAATAAGGCATGAGTAATTTCCTGGTTAGGAGTGTTTTCATTTGTTTTGAATCTGTGTAAATTGGTATAAAGGACAAAATGTTTTGTATTAGACAGTCAGGCTGCTGAGTCATTGTTTTGGTAGATTTATTAATCGATCAGTAACCTGATATTCATTTAAACACTTGACTTTCACGTACAGAGCATTTATTAAATACTTGACAAAATTAGACTGTTTGTCTCAAACCGTAATGAAAGACACACACACACTTACCTTGAGTGTTCTTCAGGTAAATCGTCCTTTACTGTGGAGGAGAGTGTGGAGCAGATTCAGGCTGAGATTTCCAAGAATGGTCCAGTAGAAGGAGCCTTCACCGTCTATGAAGACTTTGTGATGTATAAGTCTGGTAAGAACACAAGCACCACCATCACACCAATAGTGTAAATGTAAGCAACAAGGCTCTATACCTGGTACAGGGTGATGGCTTTGTCTGTTCTCATCTCACTTTTCTACCCCGTTCTCTCAGGTGTGTATCAGCATGTGTCTGGTTCTGCTCTTGGTGGTCATGCCATCAAGATCCTGGGTTGGGGGGTGGAGGATGGCACCCCCTACTGGCTCTGTGCCAACTCCTGGAACACTGACTGGGGTGATAATGGTGAGCAGAGACATGTTTTCTGGTTTAAAACATTGCACCAGTGTAAATAATACATTGAATTGTGTGCATGTAGAATTTCTCCAAATTCATCGTAAGGGTCACAAGTTTATTTTCTCTAAAATAAATTATTATTATTTCTTGATTCAGCTAAAAAAATAAAAATTTTACCTTGTAAAATAATTCTATGTATTTTGCAATAGCATCCAACATTGTTGTTGATTATTTTTCTTATCTGGTCTTCAGGATTCTTTAAAATCCTGCGTGGGTCAGATCACTGCGGTATCGAGTCTGAGATCGTGGCAGGCATTCCCGCATAAACCCGGAGGTAAGACAACCAGTGGCCTCAAACCAGTTTCTTGCGTGCATGTAAAGTAAAACTAATCTCATTAACTGACTGGAATGCATGGATTAGTGTTATTTGTACACAAACCTCGCTGTTCTGAATTTACCTCATTTTTTTTCCCGTTCCATAACTGAGAGGCTTTTGTCTCAATAAATGTGACCTCACTGCCTCGGTTTTTGTCTCTGCAGGTTTCAAGAAAAAGTGATCATTTCAAATCACTAGAGGGTGACACAATCCTTCTTTTAGTAACTAGACATTTCTACTGATAATTTTGCGCACATGGTACAAGATTCTTTCTTCAGCAAACAACAAATTCAATAGCCTTCACTTCACATAGGTGAATTAGCAGATGTCTTAGCACAGATCAACATGTTGAACTCAAGGTGATTCTGTGAACAGTCTTTTTTCACGTAATTTAAGGATAATCAAGGTTGCACAGTTTTGTAAAGATGCATGTTCATTTAATTTCATCTCAAGTGATTTGCAGCTGATTCAAAGTGCTCTCCTATTGTCACAATTCTTTTTTCACTGACAAGAAAAATCAGTCTACAAAAAAGATATAGAAATGGGAATAAAAATAGAAATACAGCCCCAGTTGTATATATTTTTATCATCGGTTTCATGCAGACTGACAATTTTTAATTGAATTGTTCTTTGATTTTCATACTATGACTGCCACTCTGAAACTACTGCCTGTTAATGTTTTAATTCGTTATCTGATTAAAAGCTGTTTTTTTTTTTTTACATGGTTGAAAATTAAATTAAGGGTGTATTTGTCTGCCTGTAGCCAAGAAATATTGGCACGCCAATGTTCAGAATTAAATAAACATTCTTGGTTACCAGTTTATTTGTCTTGCGCATGCATACTGGATTCCTGTCCTACCACTCAGTTTGATTGACATGAAGCCTCTTGCACAGGATAGGATGGTGTTCATTTGTCAAGAAAATCTGGGTCAGTATAAAGTTCAAATGGATAAATAGGTATGACTCCAGGTATGAAATTTATGATGGGTGACTTTGCTGCTCTGTGCTGCATTTAAACTTTGAACCCAAATATTCAACTATACTTTCTTTTATACCTACTTTTTATTTAAAGTAAAAGTAGCAATATGATTGTATATGGAAAAAATAGCCCTATTCAGAAGTTTAAAGGGTAGTATCCTCAGTGTATAGATGCCTGTGATTACACAATTATATAAATCACTTGAATGTGGCAGCTGGTGAAGATATGGCTTGCAATTACTTATATCTGCTTCTGCAAACTTATGAAGCTACGCTAAGGGTTTGTAACGCTGACCCAGAGTCAGCTGGGATAGATGACGTTGACCAGAGGTTCAGGCTTTGGAACAAACTTCATTAACGTGTAGAAACTAGGCCAAAGTATAAATGGGTTAAAGTCTTGGAAAAGATCCGACTCATACTTCTTCTTCCGCCTTGTTGTCATCAAAACAAACACTCCCCCTGGTAGTAGAATACAAAATCCGCCTGTTTTGTTCACCAGCGTCCACCGGTCAGCAGCTCGGGCAGTGGTGTGCAATTTAAACCCCACATGGAACAAGCTAGCTTGTGGACAGCTGTAGACATTGGTTGTTAACGACTCGTGATGCACAGAGACTCTGTAGTTGTGTTTTTATTTCCCGTAAAAATCTTAGGTTACGCTAAGTTAGCTTCCAGCTTTGGGACACTCCGGTTCACAAAACAAGCCTCCACCGCACCGACCCCGTACTGGCGGACGGAGCTGGTCCGCCTCAGACTGAGCGACTACAGCCAGCGATGGAGGCAGGAAGCCGGGTGTCCTGGGTGAAGTACGGGCCGGTGGTGTCCCTGTTGGTGGTTCTACTCGCTATCTGGCTCCGCTCCCCCCAGAATGAAGTGCTGGACAACCGCCTGGACGCGGTGCTGTCCTCCCTGCTGCGGGCGGAACAGAAGGTCGGCATGAACGAGGTGGCCAGACCGAGAGTGGCTGTTGGTGAGTGTTGGGAGCTAGCGAACGTTAGCTTAGCATAGCCTGGCTGCAGACGGTCATGGTGACTCTGGGCTTTCTTATCGGTCTGTCACGGAAATTAAGAATAAGCTGCAGTTAAAATTATGGGGTGAGGCCATGCATGGTCTGCAAAGTCATGAACATAGTGTTTGATCAGCGTCTCAGACATCCTCAAACTAATTAATTTTAAACTGAAGCCAACAGGAATGTGATGGAATCATTTTTACTCATCTCTTCATTCCTCATCTCTTACTTATGATAATTTATGGATAGTAGGAGATGAAATGCTTCATCTATCTTATACTCAGTTTATCTCTTGTACCCACATCTTATTCAAATTCCTGGCAAAGTTGGTGAACCTTTCTTCCTCTGTTAACGTGCACTAAGTAGAAGTAGTAAGTAGAATACAGGCTTTGGTAAACATGGTCATTGGTGTGATTGATGTCTGTCTCCTCCATCATAATCTTATCCCCAAATCTTGTCCTTTGAACCACGATACAGTCACAGTGCTGAGGTGATCAGCATATCGGTCCAACCTTTACTCAGCTCAGTCCAATCAATGGCAGTAAGACCAGTTATTTGCAATATTATAGTTTCAGATGTGAAAACATCAGATAACGGTCACTCAACATAAATTATTTTAAAACTAATGCACCATGTGAGGACAAAATGCATGGGTATATTTTTACCTGCATCTAATTGTAAGAAGATTTCTGGAAAAGAAAAGAATTTCTTCTGCCTCTTGGCTTCTCTAGCTGTTTACACAGATGGGCTATCAAGGTGTTTACCCCTATTTTTGCTTTGTTTACAGTTCATAGAAGTGTTTGTAGTTTAAATTATTTATGCTTGATTTTAGGGGTGAGATCATGGGAGCTAACAACAGATATTTGACCAGCAGACAAATGCTACTGCTGTTGCATGATCTCTCTCAGTTTACCGACATAATTATTGCTTTGACATTGTGTCCCACAGCTGTCTGTGACATTTCACCCTCTTCATCCACAGGATTTGGAGGTTGTGTTGACCTGATAGTAGATGGGGTTGCATTGCTCAGTAAGATCAGCCTCCCTCTCACAGACCATCCCCTACATCATGACTACATAGAAAACCGAGAACAGTTGGCTCAGAGCTTTGCCTACTTCTTCGCACCTGGAGCAGCTGCAGAGTAAGTGGTGCTTGTTTTCATAAGCCGACAGAAATAGGTCACAGGCTCAAGCAAATACTGTAATGCTTGAATTTTCACTTTGCTGGAACTGGTTAGATGAGTTTCCCTGTTCCCGTGCATGCATGTGTGCACTCTCAGTCCCAACATAAATGTCAATCAAATGTTTTATGTCTTTATGTTCTATATGTGTTCTGTAAAAAGTATAAGCCAAGCAAAACTAATGAGTTTTCAAATCTTTTTTGTGTGTCTTTCATGCTGGTCTGTTGTGCGTCATCATTGTTAATCAGCTAGTGTCAGTCTTGGTTATTATTATCTAGTTCTGTAGTTAAAGTACTTTCCCCTCACTTCTATGTCCCTTATGCTCCTGTTCTGACGCGCGTGAGGCCTTGTTCATTGTCTGAACTGATGCCTAAAGGCAACAAGCCTCATCCAGTCATCGTAATGGGAAAGAGCTTGTACGTGAGAAGGAGAGTTTCTCATTTCTCTTCTCCTCCTGTGTTTATCGTGATGTACTTGATGTATGAATTAAGCATTCAAGTTTGAGCATGTCAGTGTCTTCTCCTTTCTTCATGTTCATGTCATAAAACAAGTCTGTCTTGGTGCTGCAGTAATGATAGTCATGTTTGGAGAATAAAGGCAAAAGTTGCTGATGTCTGATGTTTTGGTCTATCAATTTAGTTTGGTTTTAGTTTTTTTTTCACTGTGTTTTACTTTCTTTGTGTCGCAGGCGTTTTATGCTTAACGACACTCTGTTTAATGAGCTGGTTGATGCATCCCGTGACATACCTGGGAACAGATGGGCTGTTGGTGGAAATGCTCCGGTAATGGCTGGCCGCATGGCGACTGAGGGATGTGATGTGTTGCTAGGGGGAAGCTTCAGTCCGGACTTTACAGAGGTCCTGTCCCAGCACATCACTGGTAAACACATAAAATACACACTGGCAGAGCCTTTTCTACTTCCTACCAAATATACATCTTCTCACATTTATCACCCACTGTCATTTCCCTGAATCCATGATTTCTGCTTCTTATTTTCTGTTTTCCTTTCCTGTCCTCTCCACTGTCTTTTCAGTGGCAGGCAACATTGTTGAGGAGCCGGACATTCACCTGATCCTCGAGTATCCATCTGGAGCAAAATGGGGGGAATATACCTCCCGAAGAGCCAACAGGTATGTTGAGCAAGGTGGCCTCTAAGGCATCTTGGTTTTCATAGATTGCAGACTGTGTGTATATGAGTGCTTATATCAGAGCTGCACGATATATTGAATAGTGTTATTCTTTGTGTCAGACATCTAAGCTCTTATGTCAATATATATATCAGATGGAGCCCTGCTGCCCTTGATACATTTGTGTTGACCTTGTGTTTGTGCTCTGTAGATACATTGTCCACAGTGATGACCACAACCCCTACTTGGCCTCCATGGAGCAGTTTGCTGAGAAACTTGAAGACTTCAGACCAGATCTGGTGGTGGTGGGTGGGCTGCAAATGATGGATAGCTTCCCGTTCCAGTCAGGTAAGAGGAGATGGGCGACAACTTTTAATTTGAAGCTGATGTGGAAAACATAATATTAGAGTCTAGTGCTTTGTATTCCAGAAGGGAAATTAGAGATGAGCATTTGTAGTATCTCAATGTTCCCTGCATGTGTTTGCCGAGAAGATGTGATGAGAACCTTCTTATGCTTCTTATGTTTACTCCTCTATTCTGAGTTTATTCAAAGCTTGTGTATGTAAATATGTATGTATTTATAAGTTGAGAATTTTATGCAAATGAAAAAGTTTGACTGAGATTAGCATAGCTCCATATAGGGTCATCTGTCTGTCTCACATTGTTTTGACTGTCTTTCAAATCTTTTCTCCTGCCTTTGTCTTTCCAGGTGAGCGTGAAGCTCTACTCTCCCGCCTGGCCGACCTGCTGTCCTCCTCGTCCCCTCAGATTGGCGTCCATTTTGAGATGGCCAGTTTTGTCGAAGAGAGTATAATGGAGGACCTGCTTCACTATGTCATTCCTAATGTATGTATGACTGAACAATTACAATTAGTAATGAATGGGATATTGAGAATCGTATTGACGATTACATTATTTTTTTATCAGAACCCTTGATTTCAAATGTAAGGAATACAGTTGGTGCTATTTTATGATCTAGTCATAGTAAGTTAAAGGAGATATATATCACACTGTTCAACACCATGAGTTTTGTGCGTTCACACGTCAATGTGAAAGTGCAAGTTCTCAATTTAATCCGTCATCCTTTTGCCATTTATGCAGGCGGACTCACTGGGGATGAATGAGCAGGAGCTTCCCAACCTGCTCAGCCTGCTGAAAGGCTCCAACATCACTGTGTTGTCAGACCCAAACCCTCGCGTGGCCACTGTCCTCGACCAAATGAGGGAGGTCTATCGCATTCTGAACCAGCGCTACAAGGATGCAAATGATGCTGCTGCAGAAAGTGACATGGACGGGGCTAAAATCAGCAGTAAGCCTCTGACCCGGCTCCATGTGCACACGCTCGCATTTCAGGCCATGATCGTGACCCGCAACTCCCAGTGGAAGAACACCATGTCAGCCACGGCCAAGGCGTCTCTCACCGCTAACCGCCATGTCTGTGGCTCCAATGACATTGATCCCAGCAAGGCGAGGCTCATCATGGATGACTCGTTCTCCATCAGCCGTCGAGAAGGTAGCCAGCGTATCCCTCTGCAGGAGACCAGGCCCGTCAGCTGCTGGGATGAGGATGATTACGAGATCTGCGTGGCGCCCGTGCTGGTGTGTACTGAGGTTTACCAAACTGCAGGTGGAGGGGACAACATCTCCGCTGCTGGCCTTGTGCTGCAGATCTAAACATCCGTGTGAAGAGTGCTGATATATATTGGCCACAACGTGAATCTGGAAACTTGATCTAGGTGTGATGCAAAATAGTCGTTGTGGCAAACACAGGTGCTGATTGTGAAGTACCAGGCTAGACATGCTATCACACGGACCATTAGGGAAATGGATTATCACTCTGAGGAGTTAAATGATGGGGTACACTTGTTATTAATCAGGTTAAACTGCTGTGTTTTAAATGAATGAGCTAAGTGTTGATTTCTTTTGTTGGAGATAAGGAAAAAAATTTACCAAAAATGTCAGTTTTGTAAACAGAGGGAAGTCAGCGTGAACATGTTTGATGTGTAAACTTTGGATTCCAAATGATACATACCATGTAGTATGTATTTCTATTGCAAAGCCCTCAGGTATCCAGGTTATTTGATTCTCACAATAAGCAGACACTGCCCTGTTTTTTCACATGCCCATCTTCTTTTCCAAGTCATTGTAACCCATCATCTGACTCTAGTGATTTTAATAAGCTTCTTTTTTTGTTTTTGAAGCCTTATGTGACTTTGCGTTCGGTTAGGATTACACAGGAAGAGGGATCCAGTTTGGATAAAGTCATAAAGATACTTGGTTGTTTTTATGGAGCCTTACAAAGTAGCCTGAAGCATATTTTTGAATTGCGTGTCAAGACTGCATCATTGCTGCTGTGTTTACAGAGCAGACAAATGCAGGGCTGCATAACTTCTGTTCTTAGATAAACTCTTTGAACTTTCCAACAAGTGACTCTACTATGCAGTAGACTTATACAATAGCTACATCTTTGGATTCCTGGCCGCATATTTATTAGCTGTTTGCACATACAACCCACCATTTATCAAACCTTTGACCTCACCTGCGCCTCACATGCAGTTAAAGAAAAGCTCGTCTAAAGCTGAGAAGTATCACAGTATCTGACTGATTCTGTTCTGCCTCATCCCTTACCCGCCTGTAGCAGAATCACCCCCTGTTCTTCCCAATATATCATTAATGTGAAGATGTGCAAACTGCTTTGGGCGAGTTCAACTTGTAGGATTTTCATTCCTCTGTGTCAGTGGCAGTGCAGTAATGCAAAAACTTAGTTAACAGACCACTTTTAGTAGCTGGATCTGATGTCACGAATTCCTTCTCTACCTCCATGTCTTCTTCTCATGGCGTTTCCCATGTTTCATTTTTCTCTCATCAGTAAACAGCTTGTCTTTATTAATGTTTTAGGACCAAATAACAATAATATAAGCGTGTACTGTCCTGATCAGTGCTGCTGTAAAGGAGAAGTTATTTACAGCCAGTTTTCACGTTTACACATCATCATCACACACATCATCATCACACTCATCACATCATCACACATTTCCTTCTTTTCAGAATCTCAATCACTTTTCTTTGAAACTCTATTTACACGAGCCACCTGATTTGAATTTTTTTCTTTCTGCAAACATTCCAGCTCAGACCAAGCTTCAGTTACTTTCTTCATTCAGACTCACGTTTGTTTCACAACTACGCTTCAATGTGCAAGTAGTGTTTTTTTTTTTTTTTTTTGTCTTTTTTTAAAATTTATTTTCAGTTTCCTGAGCAAGTATTGTTTTTTTTTTTTTTTTTTTGTCTTTTTTTAAAATTTATTTTCAGTTTCCTGAAACATATTTGTTAAACCCTGTTTCAGTGAGGAACACATTTATTCATGTTACATTGCAACATGCGTGAGGTCAAGGAAAAAAGTCTAAGACTAAAGGAATCTCTTTAAATGTGTGTGTGTTTTAAGTCTGTACTGATTGGATGCTGTTGTTTGAGGATGTCAAAGACAAATGAGCCACTTTCTGTCTCGGGGTGAAAAGCGAAAAGGGAGCGTTTAATACAGACCTTTCTATGACTGCAAGGTTGTGTTCTACTTTCTCATGCATGAGTGGAAGCTGAGAGTCAGGGGTCATGCTTTTACTGTGAAATGAGCACAAAAGCTGAAGAGATTCTTCCATTTACTTTTGGATGAAATGAATCGTGAATACATGTTTGTGTTTGCCACTATATCATATACTCACTTCAATCTCTCATGTCACTCATGTTCCAAAGCTAATGTGTTCTGCATGTTTATGATTCAATGCAAAAATCATCAGAGATAAAATGCAATGCTGATAAAGCAACCATTGCTTTGTTTCTGTGATTCATGAATTTTTTTTAATACATCATTCTTTCTTCTATCATGGCTACAGACTCATTTTTTGAGACCATACTGTGGACAAGGGCCTAGAGTAAAAGTGTCTCAGATGCTTGTGATGGCAGCACGGCTTCTGTATCACTACATCATCAAAGGGTATGCATATGAAGAGAATTCCCCTTATGAGTTGTGACAGTGGGACAGCTGATAACATTGAGCTATAACAACAACAGGCATGTACCCTCCACCCAAAGGAGTGGTGTAACAATGCAGCATCATTTTGCTTCCCAACTGGCAGCCTTTAATTGGTCTTAAAGATGTTTTAAGAAACTACAAAGACAATCAGTGGAGCACATTTCTTCACGAAGGCCCAACATTTTTCTTTTGAAAGCAGCAAATTATACACAATTATCCTGAGTGTCCTAAACATGCGTGATTTATTTAATCAAGATCCAAGAACTGACTGCTAGTCCACCTTAAAAACATGCTGACATCAATTTGAAATGTTTGTTTAGAGGTCACACACACTGTGGCACTATACGTCAAGGTCTATGGTCAGCTGGTTGATAATGTTTTTGTAATAGATGTGTTTTGTCCCTGTCTCAGCGAGAGCCATCAGCATCTCCTCCATCTCCTCCTCAGTGAAGCACTCTCCTGGTTTAAAAAGCAAACAGACACGATTGTTGGAACGACAGCTCCACAAAGATAAGTTACAAAAAAACCTTTACCTTCTTGTGTCATGAATGTTGTCATCTTCTCAGCCTCCAGGTATCCATTATTTTCTTTGTCCAGAACCTGGAAACACAGAGTGAGTGTTAGTAACTATACTCAGTCAACGCTGGAGAACACACAATACAACAGCAGCTAGTCATACCTTAAAGGCCTGAAGCAGAACATTTTCTGGAATGGGAGGGAACCTAATACACACACAAGTCAGGGAGAATTGTGCACTTTGCAGTGAAACATAAAAACATAACTGAAATATAAATAAGAGCAAGGCAGTAGAAAAACATTCTGCTCAACATTTTGCAAACTCCAGCACCTGCCTCACATCATGGAGACGTATAGAGAACATAAACACAACAATCAGTGCCTGGACACCACAGAGCTCTTACTTGTTCTCCAGCAGGACTTGGGTCATGGCTGGGAGAAACTTGTCCAGGTGGACTTGTCCTGTGTGAACCTCTTCCACCTGATTGAACAGGACAACACTTTTAGGTTTTGGACAGTAGCGGCTGCTCATCAAAAAACATCACATTGATCATAATTCTTCATTTGCACTGGAGACAACTTTAAAGTTTAAAACATAAAAGGAAAAATCAGTGGCTTTTCAATGAAACATGATGGGAGGATGGGACATGCGCCAAAGAAGGAGGCCACTAAAGTTTATACTTCATGAGTAGGTAATTTAAATACAGTTGCATCCAAAATATGACCCACACATTAATGAAGATTGTTCTGACCTCTGCTATAAAGTCGTGTAGGTCCATCTGAGAGGGGAAGCAATTCAGGGAATAGACAATGGTTCCAATCTCCCTAAAAAAGATCAAATGAGTACATCATCTTAAACCACCTGATATCAATACACTTTAAATGTCACAGTACTGATTTCATCCTTGGGTTTATCAAGCCATTCCAGAGCCCAGTGGCCACTGTTGAGTCAGGCTATCGACCTTTGCCACCATCAGTATGAGCTGATTTCAGACTTTAATCAATAAGTCTGCAAGTGGTGTTTCTGTTGAGTTTACAACAAACCATCAGCTGGGATTCACACAGAGGCATAATATACCCCAGGGCATGATGGGAGCCGCCCTGAACTACACATTTTCTTTGTTCACTCTGTAATTTACTTGACTTAAAATAGACAGCATCCTTGTCCTGAGGTTCAAAACCAGCACATGGTATAGAAGACACGGAGTAAAATATGACTGCTGTATTTAGACTCAACAGGATGTGTGTTGAATCCAGACCATTTTACTGAGTGTTTAAATGTGTTACTCGGTTGTTAAGTGACAAAAATATACATTTCCCTTCAGGCTAAAAGGCATCATGTGTATTAAATACTGAGTCTGGGCCTGCCTGGTTTGTGGTCAGAGTGAAGAATGGAGGAGCTCACCGGACATCCACTGCGTCTTCATTGTTGTAATCGAAGGCCTGAAAAGCGTTTCTGATCTTCTGTTGAACATCTGACTCTGTGGCCTCTGACAGAAGGAGACAAGCATGAGGACAGACAACTAGTGAACAAACAAGGTTCATAACTTTAAAGTACATAATGAAGTTGATATTGTTGATATTGCCACCTGAAGATCACACTTTCAACAAAGTAGAACTGCACTACTAACCTGCACCCTCCATGTTTGGTCTGGCTGTGGCTGGGTGGTTGCTAGGCGATGGCACAACAGTGGTGCTACTTGAATTGTGCTGCTGGTCCTCTGGAGGGTTTCCGGCCATGGTCTCAATATATAAAACGTTACAGGACAGGAAAAAGACATCCACGCATTTTATTTACAGTTTGATCAAAGGAGCTGCACAGAGACATTTGGACAAAGCCCAGGAAGCAACACACAGAGGTAAAAGATCAAAGAGGTAAAGAGATCAAAAGAGTTAAACAGGTCAAATGAATAAAATGATAAAAATCTGTATGCAGGAACTACAGAAACTACAGAAGAAAATAAAATGAAGCAGGTGGCGGGAATGCAACTATAAACAGGATGCCAGCCACCGATCAAATCAACAACAACAAATTTGTAAATTTCAAATAAGTTATAGTCGTAAAATAATACAAATAAATGTATAGAACTTTGTGAAAGAAATTTAAAAAGGGATAAAATTCAATGATGACCTTGTATAAGCTTGAAAATGGTTTTATGCATGCATTTGAGTGAATTACAAGTTTTCAACCTAGTTTTAAAAATGTGCTTAAGTCAAGTGAACAAAAAAAATAAATAGGTTTCCCAGTAAATCGTTGAAATGGCAAAGATAATACAACAGTTTTAGATCTTATCCCCCGCGAGATGGCGCTGACATGAAATAAAGAGTGTGTGTGTGTGTGTGTGTGTGTGGCTGACATCAGTGAGGTTATGCCAGTTCTCCGTGAAGGCTCCTCCCGTTCCACTGGAATGTGTGTGTGTCGGTGTGGACGTGGCGCGGCGGAAGACACGGGAGCACAAAGGAGGCCCCGCGCGCAGACTCCCTGACTCTGCAGCTCGTCCACGTGGAACCTGTCATCGACCAAAACACAGCCCGGTCTCCGTGGAAGCCATCTGGAGGGGGTGGGGGTTCAGGACGTTGCGCAGTGCAGGACCAGGAGGAGGTGGGACTGTGCGGGACAGAGCCAGAGGTGGAGGCTGCTCCAGATGTGAACCGGTGGACACGACGCTGCCCGAGATAAAGACAGACACCATGCAGACAGGTAGGAGCCTGATAACCACGCTGTCTCAGCCGGGTCCTCGTCACTGAGCTATCCGGATGCATGGAAATAATTCTTAGTTATTTTATTATGATAATACTTATTGTAATATATTAATAATAATTATAGGCAGCTCAAACTTCAGTCATTCGATGAGTTTGATTTCGTGGGTTGGAGTCAGAGCAGGAAGCGCGTCAGAGGCTGTGTAGCGGTGCTGCAGCGTTAGCATCGCGGCTGCTCCGCAGCAGCCGCAGCAGCTGGAGTTGGGACTGTGTGTCCCACGGGACACCTCACTGCCCTCTGATCCACAAACACTGCATGTGCTCGTGCTGCTCGCTCCACGCCGTGGATGCAGAGGTGGAAGCATAATGGAGCGCAGGGCTCAGCGTCTGTCCCACTGGCCTGCAGGACTGCAGCACTGCCGGGCTCTAGGTTATACAGTGATGTGTGTGGATGGCTTTGGACGCTTTGAACACTTCATTCAACCACCACACTGCCCCTAACAATGATGACCCAACCAGGATACATCTAGAGACAACACTTCTCTATGAGTTTTGCATCTGTAGTAAAAAAAATAGATAAAAATACTGTGGGATTCATCGGATAAGATTACGCCATCCTTTATCTGCATGGGGAAGTTTGAGGACCATGGTCTCTGAGGTCATAACATGGCTGTATGCTCACAGGTGTGTTCATGAAGTCTCACCTGGACACGTTGGTCCCGTGTGTCCTGCTCCTTCACCTGTGTCTGGGTGCACCAGGTCAACCAGGGACACAGAGGTAAAGCCACGGCCTCTCATTCCTCCCTGACCCACGTGTAACCTCTCTGGCAGAGGGAATAAATGGCATTTTGTTTGATTTGAATCTCACAGAGACCAATCAGTAGATGCCCGTTCTCCTCCTGTAGCACTACCCAATCCCTTTGGCTCTGGGGAGGAGGACCGCAGGTGAGTAATGTGTTTCAGTGTGTTCTAATGGAGGAAAAAGGTCCTGTCTGGTGACTCTGTGGACTTTGGCTGCTGTGTTGTGCAGGTGATGTGGCCTGCACTATATACCGATGAGATCACAGGTGTGATAACCTGCTGTAAACAGGTCACATTTTCCCCTTCAGTACACTGACCAGTAGTAAAGCTGTAGTGCCACAGTGTGCTGGTGTGAATGAGAACACAATTATTTACACTGGCTGATAACATTAACCCCTGTGTGTTCCATGACTCGTGAGTTATAGCCTTATTGGATTTGGTCGTCTGTGAGGGATCATGGTTGCACCTGCACGGACCCAAATAAATATAGGAGAAAAAACAGCTGTTTAATTTTCTAAAGACTTTCTAAAAACTGTCTGAGCTTCTGATTTATTTTCTCATAAACAACAAAGACAAAAGTCAAAAACAAAACATTGACACAGAAGTTCAGAAACCCAAATCGTTTCAGATGATGCATCAAAAGTTCTTAAACCGGATCTTCTCACGTACTTCTTTCAAACCTTGTGCGTACAGACTCAGCAGGCCACCTCTTCCTGCTATATTGAGTCCTGAGTCATGACCTCAAGATCGAGTTTAAAAATATAAGAAGCAGCCCTCTTGTGGCTGACTGTCATACATGGCACCGACTGTACTTCAAAGTTCAGTGTGTAGAATTTAGTGACATCTAGAGGTGAAGTTGCATGTTGCAGCTGAATGCTTCTCATGTCCCCCTCCTCTTTCCAACATGAAAGAAATCCCGTGGAAGCCTTCGGTTTTCATGAAACTCAACAGTTTTTAGATTTAGAGAGCCCATTCTATGGCAAGGACAACAACAATTCATGCAGCTGAGATGGAACAGACCAAGGAAAACACCACTAGGATTATATTAGATTCAGTTTCTACCAAAAATCCCTTTCACCTAGATCTTATTCACTGAACCTGTGAAGTAGAAATCAGCCTGTTTATCAGTTGCAACAAAAAATATGACTCGTCACTTTTTGTTCTTGACACAGGTTGCTGCAGAGTTTCATTCAGTCCAGTGTGAAGGAGTCTGAGGGTCAGGGAGGAGCCGATATCAGCTCCTGGGAACAAGGTACATATCTCCACCTCCACTGATCTGAACACACAGAGTTCAGTTACACAGATGCTCACTGAACCTTCTAGTGGAGTCACGTTCTATGGCTTTTTACCCTTTAACTGACAACCTTCTATTTAAAATATATATAAATATAAATATGTATATATATAATATGACTTGATGCTATAAAGTCTTATCATCACTAAATCTGTGTATAAACATGTTGGTATTCCTCTTCTCTCTGTCAGAGGTCTTCTTCCTGTTTCGTCTGTATGACTTTGACCGCAGTGGGTTGTTGGACGGCTTGGAGATGATGAAGCTCCTTTCTGACTACAACTCCCATCATACACCAGGAGCACAGGCCAATGAGCAGGTGAGGATGAGTGGCGTATGTGTGTGTCACTTTGTGTGTGTACTCATCGTACTTATCCAGCACACACGTGCACGGTGACTGAAAGTCAATGCAACATTAGTAACTTCTAGTAAATTGGAATTGTACATTTATAGCATTAACTCAGAGAACACAATATGTTCTTGAATTTAAGTGTTTGTGTGTGTTTTCTCTGAGTTCAGGTGGTGTCCATGGTGGACTTTTTACTTCAGACTCAGGATCTAAACCAGGATGGTCTACTGGCGCCCTCTGAGCTGCTCTCACCTACATTACCTCACTCAAAGGTACTGGGCATAGACACACACACACACACACACCTAGAAATATGGATAAATATGTCCCGGACATGTTTATTAGTATTATGTGGACCTAGATCAGTGCAGTAACATTACATCACACCTTCCACTACACAGGACTCCAACAGTGACCGTGCACCTCTTCAGCAGCAGGAGGCAGCAGAGACACCAGGAGCAGCGGAGCAGAGGGAGGAGGTTCAAGAGAACGAGCAACCTCAATATGAAGAGAAGGTCGAGGAGGAAAATGAACTCATAAAGCTTTCAGATGAACAAAATGGACAACAATTCCTAAACGTCCCAGCAGCAGATGAGGGGCACCACCAGGGAGCACCCGTACATCGGGGCCAGCCTGAGATGTGACTCCACGCCATCACACTGGAGATCGATCTGGCCTCCCGGGACCTGAGAGATCATCTTAGTTCTCCTCCTCACTGAAGGATCTGATTTTACAGAGGACTGTTTCATATGAATGATGAGTCTCCTGTCACTGTGTTGGAAAACTCTGCTTTTGTTGTGGATGCAACAAATATCTAAAGCTGTAAAAGGGACAAAAGTCCTGGGTTCAAGATGCAATAATATCTGTTTGTAAAATGGAAGCCATCAGAATATACTTTTAAATAAATCAAGTTCTCCCAAAAACAAACATTGATAATTCAATTTGAAATCAATCAGGAGACTGAGGTCAACAACTATACGCTCCTTCTGCAGAAAACCTTAGGCGAGGATAATACAGTAAATACACACAGGCACACACAATGCACTGCAGGGATTTGACCACAAGATGTCCCAGTAACTCTGGATAACACCTTTGTCTCTGTTCTGGATTCAGGCATGACCTCATACTGCAGCTAATGTAAGAAGCGGTTTAGAGAACAGTGACATCAAAACAAACGATGTGCAGCAACAAAATGCCAGGATGTTTAACTCTCTGGCCATAGTCTTAAGTGTCAGAGTCATAGAATTTGACTCCAGTAGAGTCTGACACGGTTCAGTGAGCAGCTCTGGACAAAATGAAAGTTTGTGTGTTTGCTAAAATTCGAGCAGTCCTGTGGCTGATCCTCTCCAGGAGTCACACCAGCAGGTGGAGATATCTACCTTTCTCAGGAGCTGACCCTCAGACTCCTTCACACTGCACGCAAAACTGACGAGTCACAATGACTGAGTGATGTTGCACATCCTATCAGACTGGCAAAAGACAAACACACATTTACAATCACAATATCTGCACTGTGGATTGTCTAAAATCTCATTTTGTTATTTGTTTAACTGACACTTCACTCCTACGGGATCCCTCATTTGCAAGAACAGCCACATAGGTGGTTCCATGTGTAGCCTTTGGGGCACACTTTAAAGACAGAGAGGTAATTATAACAAGCTTCTCCTCTGTGGAGTAAATGCGTGTACATGATGTGTGGCTGTGTGAGTTGAGTTGTCATCATCCAGATGTTTTGGGATCGGATTCTTTTGCGTCCAAGCCTGCGCATCTTTTTGGGTTTGAAGACATTTTCATGTCTGCTACTGAAACATGGACGTGGTAAACACACACACGATGAAGCGCTGCTTATAGCACATCATTCATCACTAACATAATTGCTATCGGGGTCGTTGGCGGCTTTTTAAGTGGCCGTTTTCGATACAGACAGAAAAAAGATCCTAAAAAACGCAGCTGCTCGCCAAGCCTTCATTTTAAATCATTGTGAGTGGAGTGTGTGGAGGTCAAGCTTATGCAAATGTCACTGAATGTCAACACGTAAATGTATTTGAGTTAAAATCACCAAAACAATGAATGGAGACATGGAGACATTTTGTCCACTGAGCTGCAGTCCCATTACCTCCACACTGTTTTGTAGTCCTCTGTGTTTTTTACATTTACACAAAACCAAGTATTTCGCTTTTCATCACTAGCAATGAGCGACACAGCGAGAGAGGTTTTTAATAGATTTAATAGAACTCGTGGAGGAAGAATCTGCCATTTATTATAAATGCTTGCAGAACCAAATTACAAATGGTTTCACATGGAGACTGTTGGTCCTCACGCAGCTCGTCACGCTGACGTTTGGATCATGATTTTCAAAGGGCAGAATGTTAAAGAAGACTGATTCTCAGTCCTTAAGCGGCGGCAGGCGTGATGAATACTCAACGCAGCAGATTTCATTCTCATGCGAAGGCCTCCGTGCCGTCCTGGGACACATCAAACGTGGTCTCTGCTGGAAGTGTCACCTGGACGACTCCTCACGTAGGACACTACAGATCACAGGGACAACGCCCATCGCGAGGACAACAGCTATTATCACGGGCATGTGACAATGCGATCGCACACCCTGTTACACTGAAAATTACACGTCTGCTTGACTTACACAGGTTCAACAAGACATGGCAACCTGTTTTTACTGGGATCCAAAAAGCCAAGACACCTTCATTTAAAGGGACAACACTGATTATATAGACAGCGCAAGAGATACTCACCAGCTTTATTCCATTTCTGCTGATAAACATGCAGGGTTATGATTATCAGACAGTTATTGCTGATGGAGCGATATGTTCAGACGGGTTAAACACACAGCACGTTTCCCTACACGCACAGGGTCAGGCTGTCTGCTGCTCTATGAAGATGAGTCTGATCCAAACAGGGGCGTCACGGTGGAGCAGTGGGTGTCACCTCACAGGCAGATTGTCCCCTGTGACCCTCAGAAGACACGCAGTGTTAATGGGTGGGTTGATGTTGCACGATTAAACGCAGCACTCCACTGGAAAGATTAAGAGATCACCACCACCAACATCTGGCTTGTGTCTGCAGCAGTAATGGATACAACCCGCAGTCGCTCCTGGGTCAGACTCGACTCCAGGTCAGCACTGAAGGAATGAGACATCTGGGCAAATGCAGCCATTTAGCAGAAAGTGAGTTGAACATGGTGCTCTGAGGAAGAGCAGCAACTCCGTTTTCACCCATTGATTTAGGTGTAGAAGATGTGTTCCAGGACTTAAGTCATGTTTTCAACGTTTCAAAGACCGCGACACAAATGAAAGCTCCACATTTCTGCTCTGTTCAGGTGAGAGGAATCAGAGTCACAGGATCAAAGCAGCACACACTGTCTGGTCTGTGGAGGAAAGAGACTGCTGCAAGAAACAAGTCGTTTTTGTATTACCCATTGAGGTGGTTCAACAGATGTGTGATTCTCGGTGTTGTTCGGAAGAATAATGTGGTGTTCTCGTGTCCAGTCAGTGACAATATATGTGATATCTAGAACAGTCATTTGATGCTGCTGTGGGTCGACGTGCACCTTGTTCCACAGACTTGTGAACCGATGCGCTGCAGAGGCCCAACGGCTTCCTGATGGAGCCTCAGCTACTTTCCCTTCACAGAGAGGCAGGAATGTGAACCGCTGACCCTCTGGTCACAGGGTCACTTCTGCAACCATTTGGCTACTGTCCTCCACAAATGTTTATATTCTGCTCTCTGCTGCTTCCATGTTTGTCCTGTGGAAGGACCCCGCCGCATAGGGAACCTGTAAAACACGGGTTTCCTCTGACGGAATGCCGAAGTACTTCTCACAGCAGTGACTGTAATAATATCTATAATATAATAACAGATTTATTCTGAAACTAGGTCAGAACTGAAAAATGAAGGGGCTGAGCCTACTGCTGATGTGTCCGTCTGCTGACTTATCAGGGTGACTCAGCCTCCCAACACACACACACACACACTTACTTTCTCTCTTAACCACACAAACACACGTATCCTCTGTAGCGTGAGTGACATATTTATCTTCGGAGGAAAGGAGGAGGGAGAACAGTGCTAGATACACAGCCTAAATACAGACAGGAGTCAGGTAGTCGTTGATAAATCTGTTGTGTGTCTGTGTTAGTATTTCAGGCTGCGGGAGCTGCAAGTATTGGGCCCCACACTGTATATCAGCGGAGAGGACACAAGTTTGAACACACAGAGCTGAGACATGGGGCTAAAAACACGGTGCTGCTCAGCGGCCGTGGTCACTCGTCTTATCAGTTTTCTCTAGACCTGACAATCTGTAGAGCTGTATATCTGCTGAGAAGGGGAGACATTTTCCAACCCGCTCGCCCTCTGATATCTGAGTGTGTGTGTGTGTGTATTGTTGTAGAGCAGCTCTTTCCCAGACCAGTGATAAGTGTCACCTCAGTGGGGGCTTTGACACCTGGGCTGGTGTAAAGGGGGGTGTTGGTGGGGCAGTCGGGAGTTCACACCTCATTGACGGTAGGAGATGATCCTGTAACTAACCTAATACACACACACACACACACACACACACACAGAGCTGGAGCTCTGTGGACACAGTGGTGGCTTTGCGTGTTTCAGTTAATTATACATCACATAACTCGTAACCATTTTCCAAACCCATCAGACAGTTTCACATCTGCAGCCGCCACGTTCCGTTCGCTGCTGCGAGAAGCTCCAGCTGCGGAACAGTTCAACGCAAACAGACAAGTTAATGTTGACCTTCTTCTCTCTCATTTCACCTCAGCTGAAACGATTCTGACATTACATGACAATAAAGTTACAAAGCTTTTGTGGAAGCTCTAGAAAAAAAAAGCCCTTTATTTACCAGACTCTGTCCTTGAATGTACCAACAGGAAAAACAAAAGCCCCTCGTGCAGCTTCGTGACCTGGTCACAATGATGCAAGCTTGACAAACAAATATGAAACAGGACCAATACTCTGTGATTGATCACCCATTCTACAAGTTGTGGAAAATCTCCTCAAAAACAATCTGGGGGCGATTGTTTTGAATTGAATTAATGGCTGCCTTGAAGGTAGGAAATCTGTCTGAGACTCATGGTATAGTTTGGAAAATGTTCAGCGCACGCACAGACTGCACGAGATTCAAACATGTAAAACCACTGGAATGGCGCTTTCACTGTCGTGACAGCCATTACTTTGTCAAACCAGATCCCTGCTGGGCAAATGGGAATTTCTCTTAAAAACACGCTCACATTTTTAATAAGTAGTTTACAAGTCTGTTTTCAGTCAAATGGTTTAATGTCACATTGCTTCACGATTGTTTGAGACGTCATACCAGCACACGCACACACACATCCTGTTCCTTTTGACAGATACATGCTAAAGAGTGACTGTGACTCATTTAGACTGTTGAAGCCTTCTCTCAGACTTCTTTCTTTCTTCCGCTGCTTGGCTCTGCGTCAGACTCTTCTGTGTGTTAATAAGGTTCATTCCACCTCTCTCTTTTATCTTTTTTAACAAATCAGACTCTCACTCTTTTCAGTCCCTCCTCCTGTATGTCATAGTGCGTCCTCTGTGGCCCATTTGACCTCCTGCTAGCGTCAGAAATGAACTTAGTACCACACACTCCTCAATATCAACCTATGAACAGGACTGATGTTTTTCGTCAAGATACAAGAATTATTTGTTAGAAAGGTATTTGGGAGACTGGGTTTGTTCACAGAGGTGAACTGTGACAGGAGAGAACAGGGTGGTTGTGTGTATGTGTGTGTGTGTGTGTTTGTCAAGCCTATGCTAAAGGGAAGTGACTGTGCTTATCAAAGAGCAGGATGAGGTGACATGTACCTGCTGAAGAGCTATTAGCTTTTAACTGGGCTAATCCACCCCTCCACCCCCCCAACAGAGACAATGGCTGTGTGTGTGTGTGTGTGTGTGTGTGGGGGGGGGGGGGGGGGGGGTGGGTGGGGGGGGGGGGGGGGGGGGGGTTACTGCATGACATTTTTTCCAAATAAAAAACGTTTTAAAAAGGCCGACATGGTAACACTGTGACTCATGGTGTTGTTGTGGTGCCCATGTGTCCAGTTGGAAAAAGATGACCTGGTAACACCTGGAGTTCAACCCCCCCCCCTCGCTCTGTGTCTGTCTCTCATTTTTCCTCAGTGATCAAAGTGTTTCAAGGCATTTACAGGCGCGACTGGGATTTAAACAGAGGAAGACGCCACCGCGGTGTGACCGCCCCGAAACATCACATGCCGTTTCTTTTAATATTCCACGTAGCCAAATCCGGAAATTTGCAAATAACAACTTATCAGGACATCTTTGTCACATTTTGTGGTTTTGCTTTCATAACAAACTAGATTCCGGCCACGTGGACAGGAAGGAAACAGCACTGCTTCTAAATACTAAAATGTAGAGAGACATTTAAAACTCAATAAAAGGATCACACCTGCTCCAACCCACCAAGACAAAGTCACAACTGTATCTCAGTACCTTTGATCTGAGCTGATTTTATGATGAATGAGGGAAAGAACCAAGCTTCATTTGGCCTCTTGGGTTCCTTCCCAATTCATAGACACACAGAGGACTATGTGGTCCATACTGTATGATGCATTACATTGCATCGATTCTATAAATTTACAATAATTATTTGTATTAAGAGATAGATAAAAACACTTTCATCCCTGCATCACGTGTTCTGACCACAGCACACACAGGGATGGACAGTTAACCACCACCAGAAAGCACCAGTTGCTTGTCATGTGTTGAGAAGAGGTACTTTCAGTTGTCCAGAGCTGGTCTCTGGAGTCACCGTCCCAGCAGAGGATGAGTGTCACTGCATTGAGCTCTGGGATTTCCCTGTTATCCTGACCTCTGACCGTGCCCCCCTCCCCCCCCCAGCCCCCCAAACCTGCCTGCTTGTTAACCTGGCCGTCATGCGCGTGACCCGGCCGCACTTCAGAGGAAGTCCCGGCAGCAAGTCATCTGCGGAGGGTTAAACCGTTACAGAGAGAGGCAGAGAGGCAGAGAGGGAGCGGACCAGAGGGAGGGTGATATGAATGAGAGGGAGGGAAAGGAAGAAAGAGAGGGACAGTCAAAGTGTCATGATTCATGCATTAACACAGGAATGCCATTGAGAAGTGGATCAGGCACGGTAGTTTCCAGCAGCAGGGGAGACAGAGCGGGCATCCAACTGACGGTCTAGTTAAAGAGAGACAATCCGCTGCAAAACCAAAGCCATGTGTGCTGCTTCCCCTCTGATCCAAGTGTCCACAAACACAAACACACCAAGAAATGCACATTTAAGTGGGAGTTCAATGTTTATTATTCTTATGATGGGCACGAGGAATGTGAAGTATTCCAGGCCCACGCAGTTTGTATATGTGACAAAAATGTGACTGATGCTTAAATGCTGAACTCTAAATGCTGACTGAGATTAATATCAACGACTCGGATTATTGAATAAATCAGACAGATTCGACAAAGTTGGAAAATAATTAAGAAAAAGCTTAAAGGAACAAGCATGGGCACCAGGTCTGAACAGAGCCTTTTCATTACATAACATTTTAAAGGCACTTTGAAGATTCCCAATTCTCCACTGAGTATTTCCATTTCAAAGATCGTCAGTGATGCAGCACACCTCACTTACACAATATATCATAAGTTTCAACTCCAGGAGCAAAACCATGTGTGAATATGTATAACAGTGAGAGATAACACGATGGATGTTTTTTTTTTTTTTTCATCCTATAAGGATGAACACAAAATAGCCACAAATGGAAAAACTCACTGTGCCCATGCCCTCTCATGCTGTGCAAAGAATTTTACAAAAACAGAGTAAACAGGTGGAAATGCTGGGGTGTGTGTGTCTGAGTGTTTTAACAGGTGTGTTTGAGACCTGGACGTTTGGGTCAACCAACATAATATATCGACAGGTACACACAGACAAACATTTGGCCCTTGACCCGGCAAAGGATAAATTATCCAAATCCCTGAGCAGAACCAAAGACATGAATATTTATAGGTGGGGGGGCAGGAGGACGATGTCTCTGCACAGAGGACAGGATCATAGAACTGCGCTGAATTCCACTAAACCTCACACAGAGAACGATTAAAGTCGGGGTGAGACTGATCCCAGAACAGCGGAAATGAAACAAAGAAAGACATCAATAGAAAAAGTAACAAAAAAAAACTGCAATTGGAAAGTGGTCTGGGGCTACATGCGTCTGCAGCTGAACCACTCGCACACAACCAGATGTGCAACACAACTCTCGTTTGCATGTTTACATCCAGAATGTAGAGAGACGTCTCGGTTAACCAGAACTAGTTGACAATACTGTGGTCGGTGATGCTGTTTGCCGAATACTTTCAATGACTGACTTGTTGTTGCACAATTTCCCCCGTGTGCTCGTTGTGCATGTTTTTCTGCATCTGTCAGTGGGGACAATTCTTTACAGCTGCGCATCAGAGACGGGCAACAGAAAGCAGAAGCTTCACTGTCGGACCCACGGGACACAATTCAGCTTCACAGTGGAGAGGCTGAGCAGGTACAGTGTGTTTGAACTGTCACTTTCTCAAAACGCAAAGATCTCGTTCTAATTGAACCATCATGTCAAACAACACTGTGTTCAGCAGAGTGCAGTGACACTAGGATGATTATTTAGTTGCAGTAGTTGTAGAGCACATTAACCCTGGAACAAGTACACACACATTATACCTTAGCTTTAACACGACCGCTTCACCACTAAATGCATGAGTCATCTGACATATCCAGGCCTCATCATCCACCATCACAGTTTGAAGCAGAAACACACGCTGTCATACAGACCATGAGCATGGACATGTCATGTGATCATTCACAATGTCTATTTGTGTCTCTTCTGCTGACAACATGGCTGTCCACTCTGTCTTTGGTATCTTGTCTTGTGGGCTGAGCAGAACCAGAGCGCTCCTTTGCGACAGCCAATGAGCACTATCATTCATAACAACAGAAGTTTGACTTATGGAAAATGTTATTGTATATTAAAGACATGTCTGAGTCACTAGATAGTGGAGACAGTGGTGAGAGACCAACAAAATGGGAAAGATTTTATGTGGTTGACATTAAACCAAGATCATAATTTGGGCTCAAACACAAACTACCACAACATGGAATGAGCTTCAGATGCCAAAGAGCCAGGAAGCTGCAGTCCGTCCTCTGCTGTTGTTGTGGAGGGAGATCCTGAATGGTTTTGATTGCAGACACTCACTCCTGCCTTGGATCCATGTCACGTCTCCAGCTGAGATGTAAAACTGCACCAATGACGCTTTCGTTTAGGAAGCAGCCAAACGGTTTACTATGTACTGGATGAGCTTTGAATTATGCTGCTATCTGCCTAGATTGTCACGGTGACGCATGAGCTTCTCTTTCCTCCTCTTCATCACACACTTCTGATCGATACATGTTACTGACTTGAGTCTTCATACGGGACACAGAGCTCAAAGCCACATACGCTAAAAAGAGAACGATGAACAGGTCCACTGTTTGAGTATTAATAGACAATACTAAAAATATAATATAATCCCAGCTCTATCCTAATTACACACCAAAAATGACATAAGCCTTTCAATGTTGCTCAAAATTAGAATAACAGACTTCCTCTGGCTTGTACAAAAGACATTGGAACATGTTTGGAAACCCTGGCACGTACCACAGAGCTTTTAATAATTGAAAACTGGTATTTTGCCGTCATCAAGGGGATTGTCCCAACATCTGAGAACAGACCACACTGCTCTGCTTAACTTGGTCAGTATTTGGGGACGACAGTTTCAAAGCTGTGTTGTTTTTGTGTTCACATTGTGTCTGCAGTCCGACAGACGCCACCATGAAAACTTCTGAGTCCCACGTCATGTCTCAGGAAATCAATGTCACTGATGCCCTGCAGGCAAACAGGCCACAGGGGCCCGGCGCTGGTTTCTGAGGATTCTAATGAAAACAAATCCGCTGCTTTTTGTTTCTTGAGGCTCGCAACAGAAAAAAAGTGTTGTTGTCTTCACCAGAGAGCAGAAAATACTAAACGCGGACACACTTATTCATTTAGCTCAATACAGTGGAGAGAGACGGGGGGGAGTGAAAGGAGATAGCACAACACATTAGAAAACACACACTCACTCATACACGAGTGCACATCCACACACAATCACACTCTTACAAAGGAGTGGGGGTCTCACAAGAGGTGTCTCAGGGTGGATGGGCTGACATATGGCCAGCAGACCACTGCACTGGGTGGAGCAGGGTGTGTGTGTAAGAGGGTGGGGCTGCTGAATGGCCTCACTGAGGGTGCAGATGAATAGACCAGTGGTTAGAGACAGTTGAAACTCAATATTCATTTTCACTGTTGCCGTGCTGCTGTTTGAGTCTCTCTTTCACTTCCTGTGTGTGTGTGTGAGAGAGCACAAATTATACTCATTTTGTATTTGTGTCAGGTGTCATTGGAGTATGTGACATACCGGCTGTTTTCTTAATTGTTCTTAAAACACTTCAAGTGATCCAAATAATAACCTTTTCTTTCATTTATGAGGTGACAAAAGAAAAGCAATATGCTTGATTACTTTCTGAAACGTATTTTAGGTAGACGATTATTTTTAAAGGTTTTTCTAGGAGCAGGCATAAAACCCCAGTGATCTTTGTAAGGACAGCATGTTTCAAAATCTATTGATAACAAAGTTCGAGCTGCAAGTTTCAGGTCCACAGGTGAGTCTTTTTCCTCAGAACATCTCTGCCATCAGTCCTTAAAGAATGTTTACATATTCCCATCATTGTGCATTGAGGAAATAGGTTTCCTCTTTGGCTGGTGAGGGGTCGAGCTGGGTTCGGGGGTCTCCTGGAGACAATGTCCTTAGTTGGCTACAGTATAAAAACATCAGTGTGAATGGAGACCATAGGAAAAGTGGGATAATGTAGGAGCAGGTCGTCTTGAAGGGTCAACCTCATTTCATCAACATGTGGGAATTCCTCCACTCTGCCAGTCAATTCCTAAACATAAACACACACACACACACACAGAGCCAGGGGTTGTTTGACGGGCTATTTGACAGAATGGCCCATTGCCATGGTTACAGCAGCACTCCATCAGTCCATTCAAGGAACAGATGGCCGATGTGCAACAGGAGGCATATGTTTCAATGAACACACGCACGCACACACACACACACACACACACGCACACATGCACGCACGCGCGCACACACACACACAGGAAAGATACACAAATATACAGCCAAAACACTTTCTGTCCTTCTCTTTCTCTCTCTCACACACACACACACACACACACACACACATGCATGGATGCGCCCCTGCTCAGAGGGAGGGTATTGAACAACCAGCAGCATATGTTCCACTAGTCAGAGAGCATTCATTCAAGGACAGGCAGAGAGGAGAGGGGGGAGTAAGGGGGGAGTTGGGGGGGGGGGCGGAGATTCGCAAAAGGCAAAAAGGGAGAGAGAGGGAGGGATGGAGGTGAAAAGAGATAAAGGAGGATGAGAGGAGGGAGATGATTGGGGGGACAGGAGGGAGGAGACAGGGAGCCCCTGCCCACCACTGGAAGCAAACACATGGCTGCTAGTGCTGATGTTGATGTTGGTGCTGGCATGATGCTGAAGAGCAACAGTTTGGGAACCTCAGTGCATCATTTCTGAATGAAAACCTGCCAAACACTGAAGACAAACAGGCAATCTACATTATCACCTCAAACTAATCTATTGATCAGGTCACAAGGCCATTAATCATGCACTGAACAGGGGGTGTGGCTATCACAAATCATTTACATGAACACACCATGGAACAGACTCGGCCTCCTGTCGTCACTCCAGCATTAAATGTATTGTACTGGATTTGAGTTTTTCTTTCCTCTGTAACTGTCTCTTTCATTACTTAGTATTTATTTATTATTTTCTATTTTAGCAGATGTAGTTTTGATATGCCGTGATACCCTTGTGTACAATACAATATATCAGATTATGGTCACGTATAATGCAGTATGAAAAGATGCATTACAATATGATAGAATATGGTGTGGTATGTTAGAGCATGATATGGTACCATGCAATACAGTACAGAACAACACAGTACAGTTGAATAGTTTGGTCTGGTACAAAAAGAAAGACACAAAGACTTTTTTTTAACCATCTGATCCCGTTTTAAAAAACCATTGTCATCCTCAGCACAAAGTAATTTCCCCTACATACTATATCTATCCATCTAAAAAACAAAATCAATATTTCCCAACAAAACAAAGAGAACGTAACCTAAATGTTAACTCTTCTTTTCTTGCCCTCTGGTTTATTTCTGCTCTGAAGACGTCAGGAGACACCACAGAGTGGCTCAGGAATTATTTCATGGCAGCAAAATGTGTTACACCAGCCTTCAAAGCCTCTGCGGGTTAATCTGGACAAAGCAAACGGCTTCAGAGCTGACACACTCTTAAAGAGTCTTCATAAAACTGGAAAACATGAGCTCGCCAAGCTACAAACAAACCCACAAGGCAGCACTCTGTAAACAACCTTACTTTTTAAACCCTAATTACCCGTTAATTATATATCTATCGCAACAAACGACCCAATAATAAGTATAAAATTATAAAATAATATTATATTCCATATGAAATGCAGTACTTTCAATCATGATTACATCTGATCCGTTTTGAGACCAAACCTCATGGTGTCTGAAGGTTACGACTTTATGACCGGCCTCAAACCACAGTAATAAATCTCACTTCTTGGTGTTTGTTCTGTTTTCTTTCAATTTATTTTTGCTTTCTTCCTTTTTTAATCACCTCCCCTCTCTCTGTCCAATTCCACTAACTACATGCTATTAGGCAGGAGTCTGGAGCGTGCACGCACACAAACGCACACAAACGCACACAAAAACACATCACACACACACACACACACAGAGCAGTCAGGGAGTTTCTCCCTCTGTATTTAGGCCGCCGCTAAAGAAAGCAGTTTATATTTATATACTGTGCAGTAAATACAGAAGGGTTATATTTGGTCACTATGGCTCTGTGTATTTTTGGTGGCCTGTGTCACTTTGGTTCGTGCCTCTGTAAAAGTGACTGAAACAAAGACAAAATAAAAGAGCCAAGAATCTGCCCTGTGCTTCCTCTGTGTGTATAAACATGCAAACACACTCCTTATTTACACGTTCACCCAAATGCAACAACACTTGAAAAAGGCCCAGCTGCATAAATGCTTATTCGTAAAGACCTCTATAATTAATGTGCAATATGTTTAAAACCGTGTTCCTGTACTGCATAACAACACTCTATTAGACGGTACGTGTTAAATTACAACGACAGCATGCAATAATTACCATGATCCTCTGTAACAGCTGCTTCGCTGGCAGTCCCTTCATGTGTCAACAAGTGGTGTTGTGGTTCAGCAAAATTGTTGTCTCCTCTCATATTTCCCTCCAAAACGCTATAATCGCATTGGAACAAACACGGGGGTGTCGCCCGTCTCTCGTCACATTAAGTGGCGTTTTCGGCTAAATGCTAACGCGAGCGGGCCCACAATGGCAATGCTAGCGTGCTGATGTCACGCAGATGTAGCGCTGAGCGTCTTTAGTGTGGTGCGTGCATGCCAGTTGGTGCTGCGCACAAAGCAGTGTTGTCTGAGGCTGTCTGGATGCAGCCTTGAAGGTTTTCATCACAACAGGAACGTCTGAGCTGAACTTCCTCCGTTAGCCGATGTTCCATTAAGTGGTAACAGGTCGACGCTGACATCATCAGAGCTGCGGAAGAGCCATGACTGAACATAAATGAAAAGCTGGCTTGTATCAGTGGAGGTGTTGATAGACTTATGAAGCTGTCTGGTCTGGCTTGAACTTCTGAAGGGCTTTGGATTCTTGATCGATCAACTTGTAGCTTGTTTTTTTTTTTTTTACTTATGTTGAGGTTTTGGATTATATTGACATACTTTGAATCGGCACGAGATCGGCTGGGGCACGTCAACGCAAGCGATGTTGTCAATCCTGACGTTCGCGACGATGGCCAATTACTGCAGATCAGTTTTACAGTTTCCGATAGAAACCTGCAACAAGCATCACCAAGTCAAACACGTTTCGAGTGGACACGGCCCCAGAATAGAAAAGCTGCCATGTGACTAGTAAACACAGGGTTTTTGTGTGACACCTCTTCAGAGCGTGGCATCAGAAAATGTGATTCTGCTTCAAAGTGGCTATTTGCTTGGGATGAAGTTTATTCGTGTGGTTTTGTGGTCCCCACGGGATCAGTGTAGGTGCTGCCCGCTGTGGCCACCGCCGGCCACCGCAGGGGTTTGAGTCAAATCCAATTTGTGCAGCCGAGCTACACCAGTGTGCTCCAGGTTGACTGAAGGAAAAGCGTCAGAAGATGGTGATAAGACGCAGAAACAAAGTGGGAGACAAAGTGGGGCGTGCAGCTTACTGAATGACAGCCACTGGAGAGGAAAGAGACAATCCCAGGGAGGAGGTCTGGAAAGGGTGTTTGACTGTTTGTCTCCCTGCTGCTGGAGGGACCACACCCAGACCTCCACCACACACACACACACACACTCACAGGAAGCTGATCTGTTGGGCAGCCTACACGGTTTCCTGTGGTTGCGGCAGAACTACCGGCTCTAGACTCAAACAGTTCTCAGCTCTCCCGTCCACCTCTTTCAATCACCTCCTCTCTTTTCTCTGCTCTCATCCTGTTTTCTCTTGTTTTCTCTATTCTTAGTCGTCCCCCCTCCCCACCGACCACCCGTCTGGCGTTTCCTTCTCCTTCCTTACTTTCCCCCTCTCTGTTTACTTCTCCTCTCTCCTTCACTTCCCTCTTCCATTTTCTTCTTTCCCTCGCTTCCTCTTCACCACAGAAATCACATCCCTCCTCCTGTTATTGTTATTATCTCGATGGGGCGACTGGACCCAAGTTGTGTGTGTGTTGCGCGCCACACCCTTGCCCCCCCCCACCTCACACACTCACCCACACCCACTCCACTCACCACAGATACTTAAACACACACTCCGTTCCCTTCTACTGCCTCTGGACTGAAAAGAAAGGCAGGGAGTGAAGGGTTTATTCACATCCCACTAGAAAAGGTTAAGTCGTGACTCAGATACTCGAGCCCCTGTGTAACCCACTAAAACTCTGGCACAAACATGAATGTTTTATGTTTCCCAATAAATCAATAGTCCTTTTCACTTGCTCTACACTCCATAAATGAACTGGTGTTGCCTCATAGCAACATCATGTTTGAGCAGGGCTCAGGTCCCACTTCCATAACAATAACAACATGATTGAATTAACAGGGACTATTGGGCCCAAAGCACACACACACCCAAATGTATAAGACTTAAGTTAAGTAAATCAAATTTCACAAAAATTCATAAAGATCTTACCAGAATTGTTTATTCTGTAAAAGAAAAGTTTTAATGTCTACATAGAGTGCTTAGTGTCAAGATATTCATAGTATAACACATTAAAATCTATTAGTGTCTCTTACGGAAAACCAACAAAAGGTTCCTGGGAAGAGATTATATAGGTGTACAAACATCTAGCCCTAATGTCCTGTGCTCGCTGATATTGGATACCACGGCTCCTGTTTTTCTTCTTCACACCATCACTTTTAAAAGGATTATGGCGCTGCATACACATAGCTTTTAAGATCTTTGGCCTTTTATATTCAAAGATAAGAGATGAAAACAGGTTTGAGGATTAACCATTAATCCACTTCACACTGCGAAGAATTTCCATGTTTGTTTGCCTACTCTTTTGCGCTGTTCGTTTCCATCAAAGTAACACAGAGCACTATGTTTCCCTGAGGTGAATAACGCTGACAGGATTGCTGCAGAAAGAAAATACAAAAGACTACTTCAGTTGAAACTAGCAAATGAAATAAACTTTTCCCAATCTCTCCACCCTGACTCCTCTTAAGACCCAGTTCTCCACCTACAGCATCCTTTAGACAAACATTCCGGACAGCTAATTCACTAATCAGTTTGTTCACAGAAATCTGATTCCTTCTCCTCTTTCATCACGACTTTCCCATCCTCTTAACTCCACCAGCCCTCTCCACTAATCCTCTGCTCTCTGGCCAGGGTCGACTTATGTTCCTGGTGCAGGCGGCTGAGACCACCTGACAGCAGAGGAGAGGAGGAAACTTGGCGTTAGAGAACAGAGGTAGAAAAAACGAATCAATCAATAAATGAAAGACTATACTGAGTGTTATATCTGTGTTACCTGGGAGCCAGTCTGTAACTTCCTCTGCTGTGATACGATCTACCGCTGGACCGTCTCGGAGGACGGCTCGTGTTGAGGAGACCTCCACTGTGATGATCAGGGGCAGGATGAAAATGTTGGCCTTCTCCTCTGTGGCCTCTTCTATCCCACACTCTGTCTCTGTTGTCTTTATCATCTCTCCTTTCCTCTCCTCTCCCCCTCCATCCACCTCCATGTTGATACTCCCCTCTCCCCGTTCCTCTTGTCCTCCATCCCTCACAACCACCTGAAGTCCAGCCTAAAGATGAGGAGCAAAGCCAAAGTCAACCAAATACATATACTTCTAACCGGCTTTAATGATTGTTTGAGATTGTTCTGTGGAAGTTTCCCTTGGGAAATTTGCCATGCTCAAAAGGAAAAGTGTGATGCCAGGTATTCCTGCACAGTGACATCCTCTGGAAACTAAATCTGGTGAACAGCACAGTCTCAATGAAACAATTCTCAGAATTCACACATTAAAAACACCATCAGTCAATCATTTATAGGGAGGAAATGATGTGACAGACAGGCACACATAATTAGCCTTTACAATCTTTCCACGATTATTTTAAGACTTCCCACAAACACCAACTAAAAACAACCAACGTCTAAATCACAGATCAAACGAACAATCACCCAGTTTGACAGAGAAAAAAAGGCCTCAACACATTTTTATGATTTTAACTTTCACGACAGGTTTTTAGATCATCACACAAAAACAAGTCTGATGATGCATCCAATACTATTCATCCTCACTTTTCTCACTGAAGGAACTCTGACACACGTGGCAGGTTTGAATCCAATTGCAGAGCACTGAAAATAAAACTTTAGGTCCCACTCAAGCTGGAGTTGTTGCTGGTTAGGCCAAAGTGGGCCACCATCCTCCCACCAATCCACTGCCTACTGAGTGTGAAAGTGTGGAAATAAGCACATGAAAGCATGCGGCACTTCGGTGAACAATGGGTCAGACAGACCTCAAGTATCACAACTTTTTTAACATCTGTTTAAGTGGTTGTTATGTCTGTTGGAAAGTATCCCTGATTTAGATTTAGAGAAAAACCAAAAGTAAAACCCTTTATTCTCTCAAATAAAATGAGGGAAGGGTGTGTTTAAAGCATGTTATTTCTACATCAAACGAGATTCAAATGCATTTATTGAAAATTAAAACAATGAGAGGAGCGATTGCACAATAGGCCAGAAGTGCTGCACTACTTTCAGATAAAGGTTGGGTTTAAGAAATGTGAGTCAAACTCACTTTGTTTTTATTTACTTTTCTGTCTATTTTGCACCGGGAAAAAAAACTGAGAAGACCCGAGAGCGCAGCTCCACTGGATTCACTGCTGGAGAGTAATTGTGAGGGCAGGCGGGCAGAGGAGATATTTGCTGAGGAGACTAAACATCAGGCCTGATTCCAAACAAAAACCAAACCAGGCCCTCAAAGATACCACATAGCGCCACCACTGCTCTCATGCACACACATGCTCTCTCCCTCTCTGTCTCCCTCTCTCTCAAACACACTCCGTATCCCCACAGTTCTGTCGTAATGATCGGTGTCTGTGTCTGGCAGAAATGAAACACCGAGGTATAAAGAGTGTAGCCTTCCATCTATAAAACCAGAAACATCCTCATGAGACCCACGAGGTTTGGGCAAAAAGCAGAGACAGTTTGGCGCAAATCGGAGACTCTCCACCGACACGGCGCACAGAAAAATGGTCGCAAAAGGTTTATTAGTCGGAACAACTGGTTGGGATTTCACAGGTCACCGCTGAGAGGTCTTCTAAGATTGAAGAGAGAGTCGGATGGAGGGTCTAACAACTACAGACAGGGAGCGTGACCTAAGTCTGCACACTACAGTAAAAATCATTATAGAGAAAGTTAAAATGAACACTTCCGTTAAACAAACTCGAGATGTCAAGAGGGTGAAAAGGTTGGAAGGACATCTGGAGAACCAGAAAGAGAACAACAGGGATCAAAGAGAAAAGAACCAGAGAGAAGGAGAGGAGAGAATCCTGGATGCAGAGTAAAAGAGGGGAACAACTGAGGGTAAGGGGAGTGGAGGGAAGGGGAGACAGAAGAGAGAAGCCTGTAATCAGCTCGTCTTGTTGTGTGTCTTAAAATAGAGCTCTCCCAGCCTATAAACAGAAACCTACTATTACTACTGCACTGACAAAGCAAGTCTCGGACCCGAGCATGCACGTGAGCGTTTTTGTGTGTGCGAATGCACGCCATGGTATGCATTAAGGCCGCAGAACACATGGAGCTTGTTACAGCACAGCCCTCTGGGTAATGTGGTTCTGCGAGGGACACCAGCGAACTACAACCACAGATCAACTATCAGATTATAATGTTGCTCCTCTGTTCAGCTCCAGGAATATTCTCATCAGCTCTGCAAATGAGCTACAGTTTGTTTTCGACACTCAGATCACTAGAAGCCTCTTTATGTGCGTGTAGGCTGGAGAAACATGGACTCCATCAAAACATGAAAACATTAAATATAAAAGCTTTTATAAGATGTATTTTGGATTTCTGTCCCTTGGTAAGTAAATAGAGGAAACATGGGGAGAGAAAGAAGGACATGACATGGGACAGAGGTCCCACAGTCAGATTTAAACACATAGTAGTTATATGGTATGCACATAAACCACAAGGGCGAAGTAGGAGACACCCCGTAACATTCTTTATTCAGGTCAAAAACACTTTTGTCTCTTTGTTTAAACAGGATGCTCTCTTAGCTTTAAGGCTAGTTTTATCATACTTTGATTTCTACACATACAGTCATAAGAGAGTGGCTTTGATTCCTGCACTGCAGAAGGTGGAACAAGTCAAACAAACACTGTTTGTCATTTAGACAGACAGATGTCTCACCTGCATGTCTCCCCCTGTGTCCAGGTACTGAATGGGTTTTAGGACTTTGCTCCAGTGTGAAGGGTTTTGGTCTTGACTGCAGAAATCTGCTTCTCTTCCTGCAGGCTTCTATGAGTTTCTCTCTCAGGTGGAGAAACAGAGACAGATGGGAAGACTGGAGGAGGGGACAAAGACATAATACAACATTTCAATACACCCAAAGAATCCCCATTGTGTATACCCGTCTCCACTCACATCACTGTCTAGCAGGGCAGTTGTCTCTGCCCCACTATGGGCCAGCAGGTACTTTGACTGAAACAGCTGCCCATCAAAGCTGTGCCAGGGCATCAGGGCAGTGTTGGGCAGCGGGTAGCCACTGGCACAGTTAGCTCCCAGCAGGTGGCTCAGCCCTCGGACATAGAGAGATCCCAGCTGCACCGCTCGACTGGAGAGGAAAGGCAGCTGAGAGCAGAGAAAGAGAAATGTTCTCATGGTTGGCTGGTCACAACTGATTTCACCACATGTGGTAATAAATTCCTGCAGGTGAAGGTCTAACAAACCGCCTGATGGATCCTCGACCCCAAACAGGCCACACAGTCGGTCACTCCTCTGAAAGTCCCTGCTCCTTCATTTACTGATGGGATTAATAAACCTTTACATTATCACTATAAAAAAAATAATCTTCATTTGACAGAAAACTTTAGTGGTGCAGGAATCAATCCCACCTTGGCTCTAAACCTCATGTGGCCTCATACACACAAGCTCCTGTAGTAGAGAGCCATCTGCTTCTTCAATATGCTTCAAGTCACTGCCCAGACCAAAGTCCTGGGAATTTCCCTCACAACTGTTAAAACAATTAACATTTCTCAACCCCAATTTGCACAACCTTATCTGTTCAATCCTGACACAAACGTTACACAGTTATTTATGACTCGGACCACCCACCTGCTGTCCCATCCCTCTGCCTCACGCTGTTCAATGGCTGCTACGGATCTGTGTGTATCAACCTTACGTGACTGACGCAGAAATGTCTTTGCATAATTTCACTGAAAGTAAACGGCGTGACTGAAATCAGGAAAAAAGACTGTGCACTCTCATGCCCCTGTTAGGTACCACACGTTTTAAAAGTAATGTATTCAGTTTTCTTTTTGGTTTTTATAGTGGCTTCATCTTTTTGATTAAATCGCAGGGTTTTGTCGTGTGCACATTTATAAAAGCCAACGAAGGGGAGAGGAAAAGATTAAAGAAACCAGAGGACAACAATAAGGAAAGAAAAGATGATGGAGAAGCAAAGAGAAAGATAGCGATGATAGCAGCAGGCAGATGCTCGCCATGTGTTTTCTGCTCTCACCTGTCATCTGGTAGATAGCACTGATAACGTGGATTACCTGTATACACACATGCACGCACACACGCTCACACACACACGCATCCCTGCTTGCCACCTGCTTCCAGTCAAACACAGCTTCACCTTCAGAAAACAATGAACCACTGAAATGAGACACAAAAGCCTAAAGGAGCTAGTGTGAGTGAATGTGTGTGTGTGTGTGTGTGTGTGTGGGTGTGAGTGAGAGAGAGAGAGAGAGAGAGAGAGCATCATGAACAGAGGCAGAACAAGAGAAAGTAAAAACTTGAAGAACATGAGAACATACAAAGCCAGAATGAGGACACAAGCGTGTGTGTGTGTGTGCACAGGGGCGGAGTGTGCAACTTTGTTTGTAAAAAGCTCCATGTGGTGAACGTCAGCCCTCACAATCATAGTCCCTTTGGGAGGAATGGGACTGTGTTAGAAAAGCCCTGTATAAATACAAACCATTTACAATGTAATGTTGATAGACCAATGCATCTAAAAATCTACCCACAACCCCTTCCTACCTTAACATCCACAAATGGTGTGCCTCATGTTCTCACTTAAACCTATTCTTTTTTTAAATAAATTATGATTTGAATAAACCGTTTGTTTCTTCTTCTTCTTCTTCTTATTATTATTGCCGTTATGAAAAAGAGGATGAGTTTTTTAATGCAACATCATGTTAAATGTGCACACAAACATGTAAAAATACAATCAAAAATAGATCAGACAATCTCAGTGTATTTATGTGCACGTTGCCTGTGTGTGTATAGTCCCCCCCCCCCACAGCTCTGAACCTCCTCCAGACGGCATATTCAAATCAACGCCCAGCCCTAATTATTGTGTAGAAAACAGACAAGCAGCAAAAATACAAATTACTAGACATAAGTATGGTAATTAAGCAGTAAAAATAAATGGGGCTACAACAAGGCAGCGAACAGCATGACTGTTTTCCCACAGAATGGCGGGACACAGCTGATTCTGATGCCAGTATCAGTCAGATCAACCCAGCTCACTGGAGATAGCACTGTACATTCAACACACGATTCTTGTCATTGTTAATGAATCTAAAAATTATGATTGAATCATTCAGGTTGAGTTTGAGAAAAGTGTGATTGCCACAAAATGGCTTAAGATAATTTAATATATAGAGAACATTGACTTCTTGCAGCAGGAACACAAGGCCATGTTTGGTCCAATTGAAATATACAATTTAGGCAAATGTCTCACAACAATATTTTTTAATGAAAGTAACAAAGAGGTTTTTAGAATACCACATACAATATGCGTGTAGTTTGCTCCCAACTGACCTTGATGTATTGAAGCTCCTGAGGGGATTTCGTGCTCAGACAGACGGCCTGACTCAGGTAAGCGTCAACGTCCTCTTGAGACACAGCCTGAACCTGAACACAGACAAGCACACAGACACACACACACACACAAGGGAAACTATAAAGTCTGCCAATTTAATCACATTCCAGTGTGTGTTCTGCATGGGTCAGTTTGTTTTGTCTGCTCTCTATGCAGCAACTCATGCAAAAGAAACAATGCTGAATACAGAAACATGGCTGCCCCGTTGTGTGTTCAAAACAAACAAACCCTGAAGCTATTTAAACAGAAGAGTGACGAGGGAATGTGAATGCAGCAGAATCAGACAACAACAGCTACTGTTGTCTGCCTCATCTTTGACCGTCTACTCGTCTGACGGGCAGAGTAACAAGCTGCTCCTCTGGCTCTTTGTTGCTCTCAGCCATTTACATAAATACACCCCAGTGATTACATCTAGAACTTGACATGTTCAGCCCCTTGGGAGTTTTTGAGATTACATAATACTGCCATTTTAGCTTATCACTGAACCAAACATGTGGACAATTACCGCTGATGCCAACGAAAAAGCAGAACAAGGATGCCAAAATCCATTCCCTCTTAGAATAAAGGCAGAATAATTCCGCCACGAAACAAAACATTCTCTAAGTTTCAAATGTGTTTAAAAGGACTTGGTTCTAGCCCTGATAAATGAAGCAACATTAATTTTTGTTTATCTTCTGCAAAATGACGCAAACTCCTTCATCCAGGTAATCTACTGGTCTGATCTGTTCCATCAGCTGACGTCAATGTAGAATGTCCCAACAGAAAACACAAATCTCTGCTTCTCGTACAGCAGGATTACAAAGAGCATGTATGTTTATGGTTGAAATTCAACAACCACAACAAGAACTTGGGCAAATGAAGCTTCTCTTGAAATATTCAAAGCACTTAAGTGGTTATCAGTCCCGTTGTTGACACAAGAGCTTAACTTACAAAGACCTGTGTCTGTGGCTAAACTGGGCACTCAGTGGGTGATAATGGCTCGCACCAAGCCATGACAAAAACAACACAACACAGACGTCAACAAGTCATGTTTAACTTCACATCACAAGTTGAATCAAGGGCACAATAATTGTTGTATATGTTATAGATGTAAATCCCAATTCAAAAGCTGACTTGTGTATTTTAACTGTCACTAAATACATTTGGTGTTTCATCCCCTGTTTACGTGAATCACCGGGTGTTGCTGTATAACGCATATACTAACATTATCTCAGCAGAAATGCCTAAATACATAGTATGAAACTACTGCACTGTACTTTAATTAAACAGTTTAACTTGTTCATTGAGAAGAAACCAAACATGCAGCCTGAAAACCAAAAGAGACAAGACAGTCCCTGTGGAGACGTCATCATTTGATTTTAGTGATGTTTTCATGTATTTTGCAAAGCCCCACCGTATTATAAGAAAAGAAATGTACAGCTTTTCTGCTTTTGTTAATCTGACTTTTTGTTTTCAACACTGAGTAGATTTCTTGTCACCCACCTACAAGTATCTGATGCTAAAGAATGAGATGGCATTACCTGCAGGACTATGTAAGTGACCAGACAGAGTGCTGCCAGGAGAGAGACTTCAATGGTGCCATGCAACTCAGTGAAGTCCTGGCAGTCAAGCATGGCAAGGAAAGACGTCAGGCGAAGGGCCGGAACATCAGAACCAGTGCCAAACCACAACAAGTCCAAATTGGGACGACCACCTACAAATGTAGATAAACAAGACTGATATATTAAACATATAATCGAGCTCAGCAATACTTTGAGGCAGAAATCAAAGATAGATATATATAGACAGTACAAGGGAGGTTGACTGGGACAGGGTGGACCATATCAGGTTCCTTCAGTGGGTTTCCTGGGAAAACAAACCATTCCTTGATCGCTGGAGTGTCAACAGTGCAGCCTGAAAACACACAAATAATCCAAGTCAAGGCTCCTCAGCTAATCTAGTGAGTTGTGTCTATTACCATGTTCACACCTTTTATTAAAGTGTGCCCTGCATAAGTCTCCTGTTAGCACCTGGGTTCAGACCTCACATTCCATTCGCAAATAATCACATAAGGCATTAGTGTAAACAAAGATAATAGGATGTTTTTACCCACACTGTTTACAATATTAAATGGAAAATTAGTGTCCTTGCGTAAGTGACTGTGACCACTGCAGCAACTTAGCTGTCCTACCATCGTGAGAGAGCAGCAGTCCGTAGATGCGCTGTCTGCAGGGTTTAAATACGAGGGCCTGAGGCAACAGTTCATCGTCTTCCTCATCCTCCAAAGTGTTGCTACATTGCACAACCCCTTCAAACACAACAGGGTAAGCCATAAAACCCTCTGCTGTGACATGCTTCTCTCTGCATGCCTGGGGAAAGCACACAGGAAAAAAGTATACAGACAATCTGGCTGCACTGGCCGACCTTGTAAGATACATACTGTGCACGATTAAGAAGCCTACTTTTAATGTTTCTGGACTAACGTATTTCTTCAAGGCAATGGCGGAGGGACTTGGTTTGGTGTCACCCAGCTGCAGGTCTTCCTGTCCAGGTAGTGAGTAGGAGCAGATCCCTCGCTTCAGCAGCTCTCTGTGAGCAGCTGACAGATTCATGCACTGAAGGATGTGCTCAGTCTCTTCTTCCTCCCCGCCCCGCAAAGAGCTCACATACTGGGATACAGCTAGCACCATTTGCCCCTGGGGATCACAGTGGTGTAGTGCAGGGTTGTTTTTCCTGTGAAACAATGGAGCAAACTTGTCATCTTATGTTATCATCTCAATTCCAGCTAAGATGCCCCGACTGTCAGATGTCTAAACACTCACTCTGCAGTTGGTATTTATTTGGATAAAAAATAAAATAAAAATTTCAGTAGGAGAGGAAACATTGATTGCAAGCAAACACCAAATGAAAGATACACCTGTATGTTGCCATGGCATAGTTCCTGATGTGCTGCATCTGCTCCTTTGGCACCACATCATTACCAAGGAGACAGGCCAGTGGTAGCTGGCTGACAGCTAGTCCAATGGCTCGGCAGAGCCTCTGCCGGTCGTACAGGACAGTGGTGAAGCTGTTTATTCTCAGCTTTTCCAACGATAAGTACGGGGCACTTAAAAAAACAAAACCACATTATCAGGGCATATAAATAGCACAAGTACTGGACTCTATGATGATGATGATGGTGCAAGAAATTCAGTTTCAATTCAATTTAGTATAATTTAAATCCAACTTCAGCAAAGTATCCAACAACCAACAATGTCTGCTGTGATTCAAATTCTGGGGGGCCATCAGCTTGTATTTACTAGAAATAATTCACAATCATTTCGACAAACCTGTCATATATGATGAAGTCTGAGTCCTGCCCCAGAATACCCATGCAGCAATTCTGACGAGCGTAGCTGGCAATCTCATAGTCAGCCTCCTGCACTGAGCAAAACACTTCCTGTCCCAAGGACCTTTAAGTGGAGATAACTGGTTAGTGGTTTGTCTGATTATTAGGAGCAGTACAGAACGTATTACCACAGTTGAGAGTATGAGAACTGGATCAGAGAAGAACCAATTGAATTTAGGTGTGGATCAATTAAGGGGGTGGAGGGGCGTGGATATGAATTTTGTGTTTTAACATTTTAAATTTACTGTTCATTTTCGCAGATATCCGAGGAAATAATTCATGGATGTTGGACGTAAAGTTGGCAAATACTAACCTGAGAGCAAAGCCTGTGAATGTTGCCAGACCAGAGGGCAGACAGAAGAGCTCTCTTCCAGGCTGCTCTCCATGTTCTTTGATGTGACGAAATATTTTAGAAATTTGTCCATTCACTCTCTGTCTTCTCTTCACCTACAGGCAGGAGAGCGTCTTTAAATGCATCAACTCATTACAGCATAATCACTATCGACTGTAAAATAAATGATTCAAACATCTTCAGATTACATATATATTCCTTACCCACTCTTGTCTCTTCTTCTCTTCCACCACTCCATCAAAGAAGAAGACCAGTCTGATGCCTGATGAGTTGAACGCCCCTACCCAGCTCCTCAGGACGTCCATGTACTCCCTCCACTGCCCCCCGCTCACCCAGTTCTTACACGAGTACCAGTGGCACAGACAGGCCATCCCATCCACGACGAGTGTGGGACCTTCGTGAAGAGTCAAAGCATGAATGTAACAGAGAACCAGCCAGCAAGTCAGCACTGACCTCACATGTCTTCAACCCTGTCCATTTGTTTGTTCTCGGGAACCGACCGAACTATGAGTGTGTGATTTTGGTACAGATTGGTGTTTGGGGACTTCAACAACTGTGCTCCTTTAAGCTCCATTCAATGTTGACAATGTAATTGTGGGCTCAAGTAGATTTATACTTTGTTAACTGGGCAAAATGTGAAGTCAGCAAGGTCTGTGCAGAAAAGGGAGGCGTTGAGCATGTGACCTGATGGGACTTGAACACGTCACTCTACCTGTGCTGTGAGCTGCGGCTGTGTTTCTGGCAGCGTGTTGTGAGGCCATCTCTCTGAGGTCCACAGGCACACACGCTTCTGGACAGCAGCGCTGCATGAAGCTCTGCAGCCCCTTCACACCCATCGAGCCCTACTCGCTGTCAGACTGGTCTCACTGGGAACTGTCGGAGAGAAGGTGTGCTGTGCCAGACTAATCAAAAGCCCTTTAAGTGTTTTACCCGTCGGCTGCTTCCTCCGCTCAGTGCTCGGTGAATGGAGCTGGATGCTAACAGATAGCTTAGCTTCCGACAGTTACTCCCATGACTCAGAATTAGCAGCGTCTCCTGTCTTCACAAGCCGGTTCTTCTCGTCATCTCGTCTACACTCGGGCACAGCGTTACAATGTGAGGAGACGCTTACTTTTAAATGGTTCTACACACGAGCAGCAATGAACGTGTTGTGTTTTGGTGCAAATGCAAATGACTTCCGGTTGTGTACGCGTGGCGTCATCACGTTGCTAAACAAAGAGCACGTGCTCGTCGCATGGAGTCCAGGGATCCGATGAACAACGACGGAACAAGTACTGAAAACTTAACTAAAACTACTCTGCAAATACGTCATACGAGTACACGTACTGCGTTTAGAGGTACACTTCAGTAATAATAGAAAGAGCTAAACTACAATAATAATAATTACTCTTATAATAAAGTCACATTTCAAAACACATTCACAAGGTTAAAGTTGGCCTTCCTTACATTCTATCAACAAATTGGAGAGTAAAAGTTCCAGCATTCTGTGATGGATACATTATTAATATTATTACTAAATCCATGCATAAGTGGAACAGTTTTACATGCTTGTGCTGTAAAAAGATAGTATAGTTCATTCCCATTAAAAAATAGGGAATAAAAGCTGTCTGGAATATTATCTTTTTTTTATGAATATTGCTTAACTGTACCTCTTGAGGTCTTAGTCTGTTAAAATGTAAACGTGTGAGAAGCTGAAAGATGACAAATATCTTATGGACATCTTAAACAGTACAAGGAGCAATACAAAATCTTTTGTAATTATATATATATATTATGTTCTATTATTAAATATGATATTTTTTGTTAGGTACTAGTTAAAATTGAACAGTAACTTGGAAGTGGATCTGTCAGAAGAACAAAGCACAGTGAAAAGTAAATTAAGCTTAGAAAATTACCACCAAAACATGGAACTGGACATAAGTACAGTACTTGAGTTCCATACTATCACTTGTGATTCCAGTAACTATGCAGATCTAAAAAAATAAAATGTTTACGGCAGAGTTTGAACATGTAGCTGTGATATAAGTATAAACATCCTAACATGTCATGAATGAGTATGGACAGTTGAGGTTTTTGTGGGCCCTGTCTTCCTATTATAACTCTTCAGGCTAGGATCAGAGACGGGCTAATTGCTCTCCAAGCTCTCCTGGAGAATGGGGAGTCACAAGCTATTAGGTCTACCTTCTTAACACAAAGCACCCCCGTCCCCTCAGTTCCATTGTCTGAGCAGAGCAGGACTAAAGAAAAGGGACATATGCTGGCTGTCAGTCCAGCTGTCAGCATCTGTCGTTCCTTAGCCAGATGCTCTATGGACGGCCAGGACACTCTAACCCCTCCCGTTCAACCGATCTTCAGGAAGGGAGGAGCTGTGTTGTAAATCTGCACTGAAGGATTGCACCAAGTTGTGACCATCAAACCCATGAAAAGTTAGATACACTCAGAACTTAACCCACAGGAATAAGTTTTATTGTATTTAATGTAATCTTACCCTGAGGGGGCATTTGGGAGATAAGGTTGTGGGCACATGCAGATGTTGAATTAATACCTGCTGTCACAGTCATGTTTTAAATAAAGCTTCTTGTGAATCTTCTTTTAAGGATCAAAAGGAATAGTAACTTGTTGTCTTTCAATGCTCAGTCACCACAATGACCCTATCTTCTTATGTAATGCTATTAAAACTGGGTTAGTCAGATATATAAAGTGTGGTGAGGTCACTAAAGACAGATGGTTGGACAAAGAGGGTTATGAAGTAATTAGGGTAAATTCCTCATATTCATACAAGATGATTTTATTAAGTCTTCAATAATGTAATATTAACGATAAAAAGATGTACTTTTTTCACATTACCTCCCTAGACACCCACAAAACCTTCACATCACATGTATGACTTCCATAAAAGATTATATATGTACGGATCAGCTATTTGTCCATTCACTGCAGCTCGAGACTGAAGTAAGACATTTTCCTTATGTGAACAGGGTTTGGAACTGCAGGTTATGGAAATTGTCTTTTTATGTGTTGTGAATTTATTTTTATTTGTGTTTACTTGATCTCTTGACCTGGATTAAGTGTTGTGTTTCTGAATTCTGAAAGCAGCCATAGACCTGGATCTTTCGACACATGCATGTATAGAATATACATTCATGCCCCTTCATACAGTCTCTAGATGTGAGGACAATAACCAGGCCCAGCACAGGACTTACATAATCCTTCATCCCATCTGCAGCAGTCAGTGTTTGGGTCTGTTGCCTAATCACACTGGATCTTTTCAGTTTCCTCCTCCTCCTCCAACACTGACTCGTCCTTCTCCTCTTTGAGTCCTCCCCCCCTGTGGCCTCCCTCTCCTCCCTGCTCCTGACCAAAGCTTGACTCAGGAGAAACAGAGGCAGATGTTCCAGGAGCACACGACAGCCCTCAGCCCTACCCCCCAATACTTCCATTTGTACTGGATCAGCAGTTAACCCCCGGAAAGAATTGACCATACAGGCACGCACACACACATACAAAGAGCACTGCTGCCCAAATCTGTACTGGCTCAACAGTTGTCCAACTGAATGAACAACACACACACTATGGGCTGCCCGGATCCCCTCAGTGTCCCTGATAGTAGCCACCTTGGGGTCAGGCCCGGTGTCAGCGTCCAGAGCCCAGGGTCTCTCTGGGCAGCTGCTCTGGCTAATCCTGCTGCTGGAGGCCACTGGTTCTCAAACCAAAGGCCAAGGACCCCCAGGGGGCACAGGGCACGGAGCTCAGGGAGCAGGCAGTGTGTGATTTGTTCAAAAAGCATTGTTTTGTTTGCTTACTTGCTGTTTTGCTTTTTTTTCCAAGTCCAAATCAAACAGCTGGGTTGTCGTCATCACAAATTATCAAAAGTAGATTGTTGTAGCTCTGACCGTGTGCCATTCAAACCCTCAGAATGAAATACATATCTTCATCAATTTTATTTATCATGAATGCTAACATTTCAAGGTAACAATGGGCTAATATCACAGTAGAATTCATGCAGGGATATTCAGTTTAATATCACAAAAGATAAAGGTCAGAATGATGCTTGGCAATTTACCTTGAAAGATTAATGCATTTAAGTGATCACTATAAAAGTTTAGTGAGTGAAGTATAACTGTTTTCATTGTTTCATCTTCTCACAACCCTGAATGAAGCAGTGGAACAAACAACAGCCAGACCATGTGACATCAAAGGGATCAAAGCATCTTCATGGAATGCTGAAGATATTGGAGATGAAAATGTTTGAGGAAAATCAAAAATATTAAATCTCCCAACAGCAAACATACCTTAAATGTGCATCTAATCTTTTTATTAAATGTATCATAGTGAGGGTCTGATTCACACACTGAGGCTAACAGGTGTTAGGAGTTGCCACATTCCTGACTGGGATGGTAGGTGTATGCAGCCTCAGGTCTTTGCGGCTCAGATCGGGAGGGGGCAGCCAGGTCTCGGGTTTCTGACATCACAGTGTTGCTGTTACTGTGAGTCTTTTCCATCAAGCTAACAGATCACCTCTGTCTGTCTCTTCAGCAGTGAATGAGGGAAGTACTCAAGGAAGAGCAAAAGTACAACAACAGTAAAGAACTTGCAGAGTGCCCTGATGTCATCATGAGTGAGACTTGGCCTCATCCAAATCCGTGTCCAGTGTTTCTTCGCTAATGCTGATACAATTACGTGATGGATAAATAAACAGAATAGCGAAACAACAGCAGCCCTGAGATGCAAAGCACGTGTCAACTTTCTGCTGTTTAATGAACTCGTTCAGCCTGCATACAAATTAAACATGTCACTCCGCACTGGATTTAATTAAAGCCAGGACTCTCGCCTCATCATGTGGGAACCCGGCATAGAAGCTGCGACATTTGTTCTCCCTCAAATTGAATGAACCAGCGTCCCTATGAACTCTCTATAACTGACCAGACCAGAGGCTGCCATGCTATGTGCAACAGTGTGCATGTGTGTGTTTGGTGTGATGGTGGTGATGTGGAGGTTCCCACGACGGCCATCCATCCATTTCTTGGCACACACACACACACACACACACAAACACACACAGGCCATATGGCCACAGCATACCCTTGCATGCCTCCACTGAGATTTGGCCCAGACTGCTGCAGCATAGCTTCACCTACAGAGGCATGTGGCCGGTAAATGAGAGGATGGAGAGAGATGGAGTGAGAGATGGGAGGCTGACGGAGAGATAGGAAGATATGAAGGTTGGCAGAGAGGAGGAAGATGAAAGATGGAGGCATGAAGTGACTCTACGGAGATATGGAGGTGAGGGTGGTTGGTTGGTGTTGTGGTGTTTGGTGAGCAGATGGCCGGGGCTCGAGGAGGGGCGTGTCCTGTCCTCGCGACCCTTCACAAATCACACGGTTCTTCCCCCGAGGGGCTCGCGACTCGGCCTTCAATAAGAATCAATGGGAATTACTGCGCGAGAGAAAGGGATGAATGGGCGGCGAGGCGCGAGACCTCTTCCTTTGTTGTCCCCCCCCCGCGTGTCACAGAGCTCCTGGTCACGCACACACGCACGCACGCACACACACACACACACACACACTCGGATCTACACACACGCACACGCGTAGTTGCACATACACATTAACAATAGAACGGCACTTCAGTTAAACAATCGACCTCCAGTTAAACAATTTTTTAACCTCGCACACGCACTCACACGCGCGCGCGCACACACGTAGTTGCACGCTTAGACAACAGCACAGGACTTTTGCAATTTTTTTAAACTCACACAAACACGTACACGCACAATCACATGCACGCACGTGGACTCTGAAACACGTACACAAACATTCACACGCACGCCGGTGGACTCACACACATACACGCAGGGATCAGAGGGGAGGAGTTCCTGCAGTTTCCTTAAGACACCATTAGAGCATCTCCTGGCATAAATTGTGTTTTAGGGGAAAATGTCATCTCGCTGTTGGCAAACGGGGGGTGGGGGTCACTTTCCATCTCACCATGCCTCTCAGTCACGGTTTGCTGGCCTAATCGGTAAATGTGTGCCACGTCATGGTGATGAATGACTGATGGTATATATTGGCCTAATACAGGGAGGGAGAGAAAGAGCACCGTGGACCTCTGAAAGTCGGGATGAGTGTAAATAAAAGGCTTTAGCAGGGGGATTTTACGCCACGCCACATAGCAGCATTGTCGGCATTGAGGAGGGGGCCGAAATCAACTGGTTAAATGAAATGAGCAGCGTCCTATAGCTAAACACACATGCGGGTATACTGGGAAGATGGTGGCAGCCAAAGATAATAGTGTTAAAGCTTAAGGTTAAAGGCCCTTCAATCAGCATGGAGGAGTGGAAAAGAGCATATCATGGACACCTAATACACAGGCCTCTCATTCATCTGTAACCTGACCCAGAGAGAATTATAGCCACTCTGGGTCATCACATGTAAGCAGTGATAACCCAGCAGCTCCTCCGCAACACAAGGACAACACGTCAACACTGTATGTGTGGACATGGATGTCCTAATGAATGGGGACAGCAGCACAACAAGATACAGAGGGTGCAGCAGTCTGAGCTGTCCTTTTACCATGTGCTCGTGTGTGTAAACATGCAGTGGTTGCTCTCTCCCTCTCTTCATACAGGGCGTCACTACCTGCTCCTACTCATTAATAGAGCAGTCAGTGAGGAGGAGGCCCTGCTCCGGATCTTTGTTGAGTAGAATGATGGACAAGTGTGACAGCAAAACCCAATCAGCATTTCCTTATGCGAGCAGATAGATAGATAGGTAGATAGATAGATAGATCAGCATGTCAACAAGTGTCAGCTCCTCACCACATGTTTCTACTCATGTTAATAGTCCCATAAAACATGGATATATTGTGTAGCCTTGTATGTCACATTCAGGAAAAGGGGATAATTTACTGTCAAACATATTGTAAGATGATTGTTTATGCTCTCTCTCTCTCTCTCTCTCTCTGGTTGGGATGTGTTATTGTGAGAGAGCAGGTGCTGCCGGCCCGATTACCATACAGCTGAAAGCACAAAGAGAAAAAAAAAAAAACTTTACTCCCTCCATGCACCCCCCTCTCGAGCCCCCTCATTCCTCCTCCCCCCTCCGTCTCCGCACAAAGTCTCTTAATGACAGCCACGCGAGTGACACGCCACCAAGTTTCTTTTTACTGCCTGTACCGAAAAAAGCAAGTAAGGGGGAAATAGTGTGAAGACGAGGGAGAAGAATAAGAAGGTGCGCCTGCCTGCTGCCACGCATCTGTGCAGATCTCCTTCTTGTTCAATGTTTCTAACATCACTGATTTAATTTACAGTAAACAGGGAAGCGGGAAGTGTTGGATCGAATTGTAAAATTGGCATGAAGACAATGTTTTTCTTAATAAACCTTGCTTATAAACGTGCCGGCAAATGGAAATGTACTTGTATTATTATTATTATTACGCAGTCCGAAATCGGATTCCTGAGGAGAAGGGCAGCTGTCTGGGGAGCGCGCACGTGGGGACGTATGGGACACGTATAGCCAGCCATTAAAGATAAGATAATAAGAACAGATCGACTTGTTTGGGGGGGGGGTGTGGGGTGTGAACATGCGAGGACCACTGCAGGGGTAACACCATAGGAATGCGGCGGAGCAGATGGTCGTTGTAACGCGGTTGGGACGGCTGGCTGGCTGGAGCAGGTCAGGGCGCAGAGGCTGTGCCGTCAGCCCGGATCTGAGGAGCCACAGCCTGGCACCCCCGGTACATGTAGAAATCACCTGATGGTGCGATGTGGAGGATTTCGTGCAGAGGTGGAAGAATTTATCGGAATGTAAATGCAAGTGTGGAGGAGGGAGGGAGGGAGGGAATTGGGGATGAGGGGCGGGGGGGGGGCGTCAGGGGAAGCGAGGGGTTGTTGCACATTTAACAGCTCAGTAGCCATTTGGTCTGTCCCCTTTGAGAGAAAGAGAGAGGAGTGGGGGCGGGTTTAGAGAAGTTCTGTGTGTGTGTGCGTGCCCCCCCCCCGCTCTTTCTTTGTGATTGCCCCGGGGCGGACTTGTGGTGGCGGTGGTGGTGGGATGGAGGGAGGGAAGAAGAGGAGCAGAGAGGCTCATTTGCATCTTATTACCCATCGCCTGCTGGCCCCGGTATAAAACCCTGTGCAGGGGCAGCAGAGCATCAGACAAACACACTGTGAAACCGAGAGAACACACAGAGAAACTCGTTTTCTGCGTTTCGGGATCAGCATATCATTATGAAGCAAGTGGGAAAATAAACAAGGCCACAACCACATCGAGAGCTGCCTCTGGGTTGACTGGAATTAACTCATCCAACGGAGATTTCATTCAATTAGAGGATCCTTCGTCACCTTTTCTTTTGCTGAGGATTACTTGTTTTGCTTAGAACTTTTTCCTGGCTCGGTGTGGGAACAGACGCGCCGCAGGACCAACTTTCTCCTCATCCTCCCTCCCGTGCATAGAGGCTTCACCTTGACTGTGAGCGCGCGGCGGAGGAGCTTCTGAAAACTTTCTCCATGTGTGTTTGAGTTTGGCTGCTCGGACCCCGTGGAGCTTTCACCGCTTGTTGGAGGGCTGTCAACACAATGGGACGCCTGTCTCTGCTCCTGCTTGTCACTCTGTCCCTGCTCACCTGCCAGGTAGGTCCAGAGGACGAGGTCTAACACTGTTATCTCTATCTATGTGTCCACACTCTGAAGCCACCTGTGTGAACCGCACCGGGCTGACGCGTGTGTGTGTGTGTGTGTGTTTTGCCTACTTAGGTCTCATGTTCCGGAGTGTTTGAGCTGAAGCTGCAGGAGTTCCTCAACAAGAAAGGGATAACGGGGAACGCGAACTGCTGCGCTGGAGGCTCCGCGCATCCTCAGGGGCACCAGCAGTGCGAGTGCAAGACGTTCTTTCGGATCTGTCTGAAGCACTACCAGGCCAACGTGTCCCCCGAGCCCCCCTGCACCTACGGCGGGGCTGTGACTCCCGTACTCGGCTCCAACTCGTTCCAGGTGCCGGACACCAATGCGGACAGCTTCACCAACCCGGTGCGGTTTCCCTTCGGTTTCACATGGCCGGTGAGTGTTTCGATGACGATGATGATGGACGAGGGCTGACTAATAGCTGGTGACGCCAAACCCACAAATAGATAACAGAGATAAAATACAGCAACCACCAGCCCCAGTGAGACAATAAATCCAAATGCATTTCATGGAAACTAAACGCTAATATTTCTGTCAGGCAGAATGACTGTATTATGATTTTTTGCGGTAGTAATGAAAAGCATGGGCGGGCAGACAGTGGAGTTATTATGGTCTTATTCCAGTGGGACACATTAGCTTTGAAGAGTGCAGAACGCAACAGATGCTCCCAAACTCAACACTTGTGAGGGTCTTTGTCAGCAGTGTGTGAGAGGGGCTATTGTAGTGTTCCTGTGCTCTTTGGTGGGAGGGGGAGTGTGTGTGTGTGGGTGTGTGGTGGGGGGAGTGGTGGGAGTGTTTTCACCAAACGCTCCCTCTCTCCTCCGACCACGCATGCAGGCGTGGTGGGAAATTTAACATCCTCCGAGTTGGCACATCATTGGCAGCGCAGCGTGAAATTCCGCCTCGTTTGGTTTTACGGCGGCGAGCGAGTGTGATAGTGGCAGGGTGTGAAAGGGGGAGCAGGTAGTGGCCCTTATTAGGCCCCCTAATCAACACGGGAATTAGGCTGTGAACTTTATTGGGAGGCCTCCTCTAATGGCCCGCTGCTGCGGGAGGGAGGGAGGGAGGGAGGGAGGCTTCCAGGCCAAGCAGCTGTTGACTCTCTGTGTCTCTGTCTCTCCTCAGGGGACGTTTTCACTGATCATTGAAGCCCTGCACACTGACTCCCTGGACGACCTGGCAACAGGTGGGTGGCAGCACTGTAACTCAAAGACAGTGCCAGAAGGCTAATAGTGGCCTGGTTTCTCTCTCTAACACGTTTCACCCACTCATCACTCACTGGTGATAAGTGGGACACACTACATGTGACAAATGGTTTATTTTTAGGCCTATTATGCTTAAAGACACTAATACTTGATGAGTTAAACAATCTTTCGCCTGATTGGCATAGTATTTCAACATATTAAAGCATAATCTGTGTGATGTTTCTGAGAGATGGTAAAAAAAAAACATTGGTGCATAATATCTTCTTACGTTGCAAATTATCCTATTATCAGTCATGATGATTAGTTAAACTCAGTCTCTATGTTTTGGAGCACCAGGTTTATCAGAACTCACACTTCCAGGGAAATGGCCACCCGTAGTTTTGCAGGTGGTTGTTGTGATGTGTTCCAGTGGTGAGATATTCGCTGCTCTTATCTTTTATCTCCTGTGCTTATCACTTAACTAATGATGACTAACTAGCAGCACAGGACAAAAGGGAGGGGGGGGGGGGGGGGGGGGGGGGGGGGGGGGGGGGGGGGTGAAGGTGGGAATGTAAAAAGCCTGTGGATGGCTTTTGATAAGATCAGTCTCTATGTTTTGGAGCACCAGGTTTATCAGAACTCACACTTCCAGGGAAATGGCCACCCGTAGTTTTGCAGGTGGTTGTTGTGATGTGTTCCAGTGGTGAGATATTCGCTGCTCTTATCTTTTATCTCCTGTGCTTATCACTTAACTAATGATGACTAACTAGCAGCACAGGACAGTGGGAGTATGTGGGGGGGGGGCTTTTGATAAGAGTGTACAGTTCACACCATTAAGCATGATCAAACAATTAATTAGACTCATAACTAGCAGTTATAAGATATGATCAATAACAAGCGACATGCGTTCCTCTCCAGACAACCCAGAGCATCTGATCAGCAGGATCACCACCCAGCGTCACCTCACCGTGGGAGAGGAGTGGTTCAAGGACACGCAGATAACCGGCGGCACGGAGCTGCGTTACTCCTATCGCTTCCTGTGCGACGAGCACTACTACGGCGACGGCTGTTCTGTCTTCTGTCGGCCCCGAGACGATGCCTTTGGCCACTTCACCTGTGGCGAGCGTGGGGAGATCATATGCAACTCTGGCTGGAAAGGACAGTACTGCACTGAACGTAAGTTGCTCACTGTGATATTTGAATTCACTAACAGATGCCGTGGGACAGATGAGCTTCAGCAGTAGCACAGAGATTAGTACTCGATGTTGATGTCTGATCCCAAAATACCTCAATGCATGAGGAATAATAACTGATTTAAACTTAGACTAGACAAAGAGGTTGGAAAAAAAGAGTTCTCCATCATAACTGTACTTACACCAACTCTGATTTGAGTGTTTTTTTTTTAATTCCTAGAAGTTCTAAAGCTACTTTTCAAAGTTAATTTCCCCCTACAGTCCCTAGTCAATCGTTATTGTTTAGGGACTTTTTCCACCTCCTAATGCGGGGCCCGTGTGCAACAGGCGTCAGTTAGTTATCCCATAGCACCAGAGGCCTCCATTCTAATGAGCCGCACTGGCTCCTCAGTAATTCACACGCCGCGTGCCTTCCATTAGACCACTGCGGCCTCCTTTGCCCCAAACCTCCTCCCCGATTGGCCAAGTGGGGGTCCTGCATTGTTGCGGCCCTGGCTGTTGATTGGCCAAGCGGGGTTGTGTATTGTTGTGGAGGGGGCAGCTGCTCGGTGAGAGGAGACAATGGAGCAGCTGTCTGGTGGTTAGCTCCACACAGACCAGCTGGCTCTGGGTGGGAGGAGGAGTGCGAGGAGAGACGGGAGGAGCAGAGGAGGGGAAGGAGAGCAAGAAGAGCGGAGGAGAAAAGAGGGGATAGGTGAATGGAAAAGGAAGAGAGAAGGATCAGAGGGAGGAGGGATGGGTGGGTGGGGTATTATGGGGTGGCAAGGGTGAGAAAAGGGACTTCTGACCCACAGTCAGGGGGAGAAAGGAGGCTTTGTGTGCAATGCTTTTGTGTCGAAGAGCAACCATGTTAAAGAAGAGGGCTTGTTGGCTGGTTCTCCACTTTGGTGACCAAAGCTGTCGAAGCCCCCCCCCCAAGGGATTTTATAGATGTTAGGCAATGTTTCCTACCAGTTTTTAAAATTTAAGAATCCAAAATGTTACCCACAATCTTTTATCCTGTCCAGATACAAAGTGACATGAACCACCAAACATTGTAGATAGATGAGCAAGCATGTAAACAAACTGGATCAAACGGATCAGAAGCTCAGGGCAACAATGGGCATCAGTTTGAAAACTCCGATGGAGGGCATGTTCCCCATAATTCACACTCATCTTTTCTTTCCTTTCTGCAGCGATCTGTCTTCCTGGCTGTGATGATGAACATGGCTTCTGTGAAAAACCAGGAGAGTGCAAGTAAGTACAGAAAGAGTTGCTCAACTGGAAATAAGTTAAATATGACATTTTACATGATCATCATTATCCTTGTGTCTGTTATGAGAATTGCTAAGTGAATGTTGTGTGTTAACAGGTGTCGTGTGGGCTTCAGCGGACGTTACTGTGATGACTGTATCCGTTACCCAGGCTGCCTCCATGGCACCTGCCAACAGCCCTGGCAATGCAACTGCCAGGAGGGATGGGGCGGGCTCTTCTGCAACCAGGGTGAGTTCACTGAGAGATTTACCACTGTGTTAGAATCCCTCCATTTTTCTTTCCATTTCAAATGTACAAAAATTCAACATCTCATTAATGTTGGTGTTGTTGGATGGTTCCAGATCTGAACTACTGCACGCACCATAAGCCCTGCCTTAATGGAGCCACCTGTACCAACACTGGCCAGGGCAGCTACACTTGCTCCTGTCTGCCGGGCTTCACCGGTGCCAGCTGTGAGACCCAGGTCAATGAATGTTCTGGGAACCCCTGTCGCAACGGAGGCAGCTGCACTGTGAGTATCACAAGCGCAAGAGTGTGTGAGAAGTGAACTGATGATGAAATAATGAATTCTAACTCAGACTTCAAGCCTAAATCTAACCACTGTTTCCATTCTTCCCAATGAAGGACAATGAAGATGGCTACAAGTGCACCTGCCCGCCTGGCTTCTACGGCAACAACTGCGAGTTGAGTGCCAGTACCTGTGCAGACGGGCCTTGCTTCAATGATGGACACTGTGTTGACAACCCCGAGGGGGGCTACTTCTGCAAGTGCCCACTGGGATACGCTGGCTTCAACTGCGAGAAGAAAATCGACCACTGCTCCTCCAACCCCTGTTTGAATGGTACTTTGCCTTCTATTTCCTTAAGTCCTATAATTAACCTACAAGTAAACCTGCATCAGGAATTAAAATGACTGGACACTAACCTAATCCCCTCTTCAGGTGCAGAATGTGTGGATCTGGTGAACTCCTACCTCTGCCAGTGTCCTGATGGATTTTCTGGTCCTAACTGTGAGAACAGCGGCAGCATCTCTGGACACTGTCTGTCTTTCCCCTGTCAGAATGGTGGGACGTGTCAAGAGGGAGTGAACGGCTACACCTGTACCTGCCCTCCAGGTACGGCAGCTTCAAACAGATCTCTCTTGATGGATTATGTTGATGGGCTTTTTCCTTTTTTTTTAATAATTCTTGTTCAAGACTGATGGTCTCTGGTTTCCTCTTCAGGCTACACTGGCAAAAACTGCAGCTCCCCCATCTCCCGCTGCTCTCACAACCCCTGCCACAACGGTGCAACCTGCCACGAGCGTGGCGGCCGTTATGTGTGCGCTTGTTTGCCTGGATATGGTGGTCACAACTGCCAGTTCCTCTTGCCAGAGGTTCCCAAAGGTCAGCCTGTGGTGGATGGACCGGATCGGCGATATTCTTCGCCGGAAAAGGGAACTGTTGAAGATGAGGAGGATGACGATATCGGATTCCCATGGACGGCCGTGTGTGCTGGTGTCTTCCTCGTTCTCGTGATCCTGATCGGCTGCTCAGTGATGGTTGTTTACATCCGCGTCAAACTGCAAGAGCGGCAAAGTCACCACAGCGACAGTGTCCACAGTGACAGCCACGAGACCATGAACAACCTGACGACCACCAACAACTGTCTCCGAACCGACAAGGAAGTGGGTGCTATGATGGCGACGTCCATCAAAAACACCAACAAGAAGGTGGATTACCACTCTGACCTTGCTGGGTCCCTGGGTGGTCTGAGTGGAATCAGCGGACTCAATGGATCAGAGAAGAACGGCTTTAAGACTCGTTATTCCAGTGTGGAGTACAACCTGGTGCATGAGCTCCGGCCAGAGGAGCTGGTGCTTTGTAAAGAAGGGGAGCGTGATGAGCTAGAGGTCAAAAGTGAAATGCTGGATGAGTTTGACACAGAGGAACGATACAGGAAGAGACAAAAAAGGTACGTCGAAATATAAGCATACGGGTCTACTGCTTTAAACCACGCATTCCTCAATGTACCCATCTTCCATTCAATGGCTTCTCTGAATCAGTTTGTAATCTGTTATTGTTCCTCTTCCCACAGTGATGCATCAGAAAAGAAATATGAAGAAGAGTCAGTGAGCTGCAACGAAGCAAAGTATCAGTCCTCCAGTGATCTGAACTATCACGCGGCAAGCGATGTCAAATACCAGTCAACCAGTGACGTCAAATACCAGTCAACCAGTGACGTCAAATACCAGTCGACCATTGATGTCAAGTGCCCATCAACCAGTGATGTCATGCACCCATCAACCAGTGATGCTGAATACCACTGTCCCAGTGACAGCAGGTACCAGTGTAGCACTGACACCAAATACCAGTCTGTCTACGTCATGTCGGACCAGAAGGATGAATGTATCATCGCTACAGAGGTGAGGGCACACAAATATATTTATCCTCCTGGCAAATGTATGAATTACATGTTAACCCCTCCTCAACAGGGTGTGTAAAAAGACATGAGACACTGACGTCTTCTTCTCTGTCTTACAGGTATGATACCGGACCAGTTTGCTCTGGTCGTGGTTGGCCCACACACACCAGCCCTGAGCAGTAGAGCTCAGCTCGTCTCCAGGAGGTTCTACTCCTGCTGTTTGCTGCTGTTCCCTGGGATTTTTCCGGAGGACCTTTGAGCCACGGTGCTGCTGAGCCAGCAGAGTATTCATCAAGGCCTTAGTACTTTGGCGTGCTACAGGTGAATACAAGACACTTTTAAACCCTCGATGGATGCTGACGCAGCGCTATGGACAAAGTACCAAAAGACAGCGCTAGCAGTTGTACAAACTGTACAGAAACAGTGCTGAACATGTAGTGATGCAGTACTCGAGGATTTACTGCTTGTACCAGGAAGGACTCCTCTCTGCTGGTCAATGGCGAAGTATTGACCAATAATATTGTAGTACTGTGGAGTACTGATTGAACAGTTGTGTACTTTTGGAGTACTCAGAACTTTTGAAGTACAGTTGTAGTACTGTTATGTGCTGTCATGGATATTGAACAGTTCCTGTTCTGTGCAGTGCTGCAGAGTGAAGGGTGGAGTTGTAGCAAAGAATTCATTCATAAAAAACTTTAAATGCTAAAAAAAAAAAAAAAAAAAAAAAAAAAATCAAAACAGCTCCACCAGCTTCACATCTTAAACTCTGCAGCACTGACAGAGACAATGTTGGCTGAGCTGGTTCTCAGCAGGAATGAAGGAACTGAAGATTCCAGTTGTGACTGCAAATCGATCCAACATGGATCCTGTTGGGCCATACTGGCCCCTGACCCCTGACCCCAGAAGGTTTTAATACACAGGGCAATGTTCGGACAGAATGACCGAGGGAACAATGTCAGTATTGGAGGACAAAGAAAAAGAAGGAAATCAGGCAAAACAAACATGGATATCCTGGATATGGTGAAAGTATTGTTTCACAACCCAAAATGAACTCATTTGTGCTAACCTCTGATGATGCTGTCCTGTTTCCAAGTGAACTATGATGGACTCGTCTTAACTGCCAAGACCTCATTGCACTATGGAGGTGTGTGTGTAAGAGTGTATGTGTACAGAGGACATGATGTCGCTTGTGTGGTGTCAGATTTGTGCACTGCCCAATCCCGCTCCCCTCACCCCCAGTCTTCCACTATTGGCCAATTGAAGGACACCATCACCCTGCCTGCCATTGGCTAGGATCATTTGGTTTTTTAATTTTATTTGTTATCTAAAGACGTATTCTTTTTAATTTAATGATGTAATTATTTGTGTTTCATTTTATTGTGATCGTTTTTTGTTAAATCTCTTATAATTTAAGTTGGGCTGTTTTTATTTGGCAGAAAATGTATGTATGTAAGTTTGTATGTATGCATGTATGTGTTAGGCACTTGAGACCACTGTGACTGTGTTGTATTTAAGATAAAAAGTCGTATGTACAGAGCCTGTCATTTTTATTACTGGAAAACAACGCAATATTTTTCCAAAATAAAAGAGGAATGAAATATAAAACATCTGCAGTTGACTTCTTAAATGTTATCATGCCACGTGAGAAGAGGACAGATTGTGAAAATGTTCCTTCTGAGCAGTGGCTTCATCTCAAGGATTCCAACACAACAATATGCAGGTTACAGGTTGCTACAGGAGTTGCTGTACTGGATGTTGAGGAGGGCAGAGTGGATGTAGAGGAAGCCGGGGAACAGAGAGTAAGAGTGATCGGCCATACTGACTGTTGATTCGATGTGGGATAGAGGTTGACCCTGCTCCTGAAATAATGTTAACTAGCAAATGAATCTCTACAGGGACCATTTGACACGTGCAGTTACCTTAAAAGATGATTTTACACATTTAAGGCGATTTATTGTTGCCAAGAGATGTGCTGGTATCTGCATATGTGAATGCATGTGTGTGAGACTGTGAGTGTGAGTATAAGTTTGTCTGACGCAGCAGAAGACTGTCTCCTAGTGGAACCACTAAATGAGACAAAGACACACCCCATAATCATAGACTGCTTAGCTAGCCTGCGCTGAGGCCAGAGCCATCTCTTTGTGTGTGTGTGTGTGTGTGTGTGTGAGTGAGTGTATGTGAGTGTGTGTGTGTGAGTGTATGCGAGTGTGTGTGTGTTTGAGTGAGAGAAAGAGAGACTTTCTGTATGTATAAGGCTGTTTACAGGTACAGTATATTTCTTGTTTGATATGTTTATTTTATAAACTTATCATATATCTCCCTCTCTCTCTTTCCTCTTTCTCTCTTCTCCCTCTCATTCCTTCTATCTCTGTGTGTGTGTGTGTGTGTGTGTGATCTTGTTTTAAGCAGAGGGGTATTTATAGCTGGGGAACGAAACCACCAGTCTGGATTTAGTCCCAGTTGCCCCTGCCTGACTACTCTGTTTGTGTGTGTGTGTGTGTGTGTGCAGTGACCACTGGGAGTGTAAAAGTAGTCATCAAAGAAATTCATCTGGTTCACGGTCTCTATACACACGATGAAATTGGATGACTGATGATAAGAAATGAAGAGCAATTACAGAGGAGAAAAAAACATTAAGGGTCAAATGGAGCACAGTAGTACACACACACACACACACACACACGTTGATGATGATGTTATTAAAAGTTCAATTCTGGTGTGGATCTGGATTTTTTTTAGTAGTGGCCTTGTCTTTTTGGACACATGCACCAATCAGGCCTCTGTATGGGACTGAGTGTGAGCTGTCGGAGCAGCTTCATTGAATTCAACAAGGCCTTCAGCTCGTGTTGGGACAGTGATACGTGCTCTCTCTGGAGTTCATATGAACACTGAGTCAGTGAAGTATCCTCCACAGAGCAACAGAGCGTAGCTGTGACCTGCCCGCTGATCGTACTCACAGGAACGGTTGCCCTTTCAACGACTGCAACTGTGACTGCTCAGAAACTATTTGTTTGTATTACGCAAGCAGCGGGCAGTTGTTAGCGCATACCATGCTAAGCTTTTAAACTTAACTTTTTTTCAGGGCCACAATAGCTTTTCGCTGAGTTGGAAAATCACAGGAGACAGGCTTAAAGCTGGTCTTTTGTTGTTGTTAGGCTGTCCTCCAACCACTGAACAGTCGCTCACTCTCGCATCCTCCCTCTCTGCATCTCTCTGGTGTCAATAGTCAGACAAAGCCCTGGTCACTGGCTGCCATATGCTGCCCCGTTGCACATAAGGAACAGCACTCTTTGAACTTCTGAGGGGGGGAATCAAACCTTCTTCATGGTACAGAGGAGCGTCCAAGATCAGCTTCACGTTGCCGTTCCCTTTCATATGGAAGTATTTGTGTTTCCATATTGCTTATGTGTGAAGTTTTGCACCATTGCTATTGACTGACGATACAAGTACCAGAGGATTTCTATAGAATAACAGATACAAACTAGAATGGCACCCAGCAGTTTGCATGTCTTTAATGGAGCTGCATCGAATTTCTCTCAGATATTATTCTTTTCAATATTCCTAATTATATCATCTAAATCTAAAAAATGAGACTTGAAATCTTCCGTCATTTGCCTCCTAATCTAGATCTGCTCCAAGATTCTTCCCTGACACATATTGCATCGCTCCAGCAGGTTTCAGCAAATATTTCAACAAGTACAACTAAGTTAATATAAATGTGTTGGATATGCAATATAATGATGATATATTCTCTTTCACGCTCGCCCCTTTCTCCTCACACACACATTTTATTCTGACAGGGAGTAGGCAGGACCATGTCTAATCCAGAGAACAGGCTGTTTAAGTGTGTCTCTGCTATAATCTGATTAATCTGTCCATTCACACCCTCCTCTCACTGATCTGTTTGGATGTATGTGTGAGTGTCAGCGTGATCATGTGCGTGAGCACGCATGTCAGTATCCGTGTGTGTGTGTGTGTGTGAATGAGGCTGCTTGGAAAAGGAGAACAAGAGGGGAAGAAAGGAGCTCACACTTGGCCACTGACCCTTGTATTGTCCATACTTGGTCACCTGTCACACACACACACACACACACACATATTTTTCTCTCTAATAGTTGTGAGGACTAACCTAATCCTGTCCCTAAAGTGGTGTGGAGGGGCAATAAATGAGTCAAAACTGGACCTTATATATATATATAGAAAGTCTTGCATGTACTAAAAATATTTTTTTCCATAAAACACCTGGTAAAATTATAGCGATTACAAAGCTAGCCTTTGCTCACTAAACAGTAAATCCTTATCACGACCACAGATGGGACACAGATGATGGGTCACTTTGGCCGTACGGTCAAGGAAGACGTTATTTTAAATTTGAAACCACATTTCACTCTAGACTGAGCAAACAGGACCAACAGGCGTGACATGTCTGAGTCCGGCTGGGTATCTTTACATTTTCCATCTTATCCAACGTTACGTTTACAGTTCTGGACACTGCATGGCGCATGTGGACCCACAGCAGCTGTGGAATTTACGTTGTTTCAGGCTCTTCCTCAGCCGGGGTGACTATTGAAGCTAATCACATTGCCTCTGTAACCTATCTCAGCTCATTATCCTCACATGACACCACAAACCTTCCCATATGAGCCATATACTGTATGTATGCACTGATTTAATATAATCTGCAAAGGGTGTTATAGATGTCTGTTGTGGTCACCTGCATTTCGGTTGTTTTTGTTTCAGCTGGCAAACTACGGAGAGACTCCTGTCACCCAGTCATAGAATCTCTCAGCCGGTGGCTCCAGTCTGAAATGTTAAAGTAGGTGCATTTGCTATATTCTCTTTCTATTGCTGGGAATATTATAATAACAACAAACACAACAAAAATCCATTTTCTCTTTTTCTTTCTCTATTTTCTTTTCTCTTTTTTATTCTGCCCCTTTTGCACTGTGGGAACTTGATTCAGACTGTTTCTGAATAATTGAGTTTGACCCAGTTTTATCAACGGACTTGAATTGCCACTTGACAATGCATTATGTAAAACAAGTAGTTTATGTGATTCCAGATGATACATCTGAAGCCTTCTCTCTCTCCATCTCTTCTTGTTGATTTTCAGTCGGGGGCAAAACAAACAGCATCATAACAGGCCCTGACTCTACTCTCTCCACTCTGTCCTTTTATTAGCATTTCAATTTGTCAGTGGGACTAATACCTACACACACAAACAGAGCTTTAGTGACAAGGGGTTTTTTTTCGGGCTGAGTCTTGTGGGAAAACACACGTTTCTCTCTCAGCCATCCTCCATTGTTGGGTCTGAACAAACGACGTGACCACAGCAGCCCGAGTCGCACAATGACAGACAGCTTATTCAGCTACTTCATCTGTCGCAGCTCCCCAGGGACCAGGCTCAGATCTTTTCCCAGTGCTCCATCGCTCTCTCTTTCACCCCCCCCTTCTTGCTTCCTCTCTCCTTGATTGTCTCTCTTATCTGACTCTATTAATATCAAAAACATGACTCTATAAATGTTCCATGGATTCCATGGATATTTCATGTATACCTGACTGCATGCCTTGGAGGGATGGCGCTGGGAGTCAAAGGTGGCGAAACAAGCCATATTTCTCGCTCCTGCTCGAGAGCATTGTTTTTGTTTTTATTTTGCTTTTTGTTGTTTCTCCCTGGGGGTTATAGCACTTGCAAAGAGAGTCATTCCTTCAGAGACACCAGCTCCCATCAGTGCCTTCTGGTCATTACTGGTGCATGGTGGGAACAGCTTGGCGAGGACAATGATTGGCTAGAACAATGAAACTGGGGGGCTAACACAAAGGACACGCCCACCGCACGATGGGAAAGAGCGGCAGAGGAAGCAGATGTTGCCACAGAGGACAAGCGGGAGGGGAGGGAGAGAGAGAGATTGTGAAACAGAGATGGCAGATGTCTCTCTCTCTCTCTCTCTCTCTCTCTCTCTCTGAGTTGGATTTGTTTTAAACTCTAACTTCAGGTGAGAAGAGGAGACTGTCGGCATCCAGATCACAGGAGCTTTGTTAAACTTTCTCACTCATCTCATTGTGTTGAGTCTCTGATGGCAGGAGAATGCTGCTCATACCTCCAGTGTGCCAGTACATTTAACATTTATTTTCATTTATTGTCTATTCACTTTATTTTGTTTCCTTACTGGGTGAAAGCTGCATCTGCGTGTTTCTACATTTGCCACATCTTCTAGTTTCTGGGTGATAAAGCACTGGGGTAAAATCACAAGTTTGGAACGAAACGGAATCCTGTTTGTGGTCAAATATTGTTTTTGTGCTTTTTCATTTGAACAGTCAGTGAGCTTCCTTAAGGAGCAGCTGAGGAAACTCTTTGTGTTTATACAAAGTCAAACACCACAGTTTCGGTGGTTATTTTTCTCTTTTCTACACCCCCTTGTACCTGCATCCCTCACTCTCCATAACATCATGCATGATGCCGAGGCGTTAATTTGAAATGGCCAAAACTATTTTTCCAATTCCATCTGCTTCCAGTTCTGCTAAAATGGATATTATTGGAAAATTAAACATAAGACCCTCCTCATAGTTCACTTAGTAGGTGAGTTAAAATGGATCCAGTTAAAATGACATTGAATTATTTTACCATTGAAGATATTTTTTTTGCTCACTTTTTATTCACAACAAATTCCCAGTGCCAATTTAGTGTCCCCTTCATTCATCACATTGCCCTTGCTCTCAGGTTATTCTGTAATGCCCTAAATCCTCACTCCCTTTTTAATTGAATTCAGGGCCAGAGTAAATTTGTTCTTCCCAACATGAAGGCAATTAGGGAGCAACCTCGCCGTCTGCGACAGGCTTTGCTGCTTGGCCTTTACACACTATTCACATTTATACGAGGTTGTCAGTTCATGGGAATACACTCTTCTCTTCAGTATGTCCATTCACGACAGCCAGACAAATTAGACAGCAAATTCACACCATAATAATACTTGCCAATTCATCCCATGAAGACAAAAAAAAAAAAAGCGAACAGCTGATGGGAACACATCTCCTTGTGTTCTCTGCCGCGAGGGAACAGTCATGCCTTAAGATAAAAGAAAATAACAATTGAGACATCAGCAGTCTGACAGATTTGATATACAAAAAAAAAAAAAAATCTGGGTTGGGATCAGGTCTGATCCGCTGAGACAACAGGTGGGGTGGAGATCTTGTAAAGTGTGCTGCGGGATGTTGCTGTGGTCGGGCACTGTGTCTGTGTGTATGCTCTTTGTTTTCATCTGTGTGGCGTGGATGTGTGGGAATGGACCTCGGTCTGACTTGTTGATTAATGGCCAGTGTGTGTATGTGTGAAACCGCTCCGGGTCCTGTTTCCATGCTAATGAGTACCGGCAGATGGGAGAGAGCCGGCAGGAGCAACAATGAACAAACACACCAGCAGCCACACAACTTAGAGAGACCGAACACAGCCTCCTGTACAGGGTGGGTTTCCTCACACACACACACACACTCTTGTTTGTTCCTGTAAACATGCGATGGCTGCATGTTGGGATAAGATAAAGTTATAAAATAGAAAATATATTTTCAGTGTGTTTATAATCAACGCTTTTAACTGCAGACAGGATGTTATGGGTAGAGACAAATCCTTGAGTAAAGTGCACTGGCACCAGCTGATTGCATGAGGACGTACTCTGTGCATTATGGATAAAATGGTATATAATGGTATCCCAGGGCTCTGAGACTGGAAGTCTGTGAGTTCATCAGAGAGGGGGAACACACACAGGAAGTTGTCAACGTTGAATGTCTTTAAGAAAATATTTATGGTCTGTTAACATACAATCATTCTCCTGTCTTGGTTTGCACAGACTGTTCCAGTTGTTAAACAAGTTTCCTCTTTTAAATAAATGCTCTTCTTTCCTGCATGTAACCTACAATAGTTTGGCTCAGGCCCATATTCACACAGTGTTTCTCCTCCAGGGCTTGTTGCTGCATTTGTTGTCCACATTTTCTGGCTACACCTCTGTCCAACCATCTGCATTTTTGTTTTTTCCCCTGTTTCTGCTTATATCGCATTGACCTAAATATATATTTTAAAAAAAGGTAATAGACAGTGGTATTGTATGCAATTTTGATTTACATTTAAATCCATGTTACAGCCATTTTCTTTGTATAGGTTAAGGAGTTAAACTGTAGCAAGTAGAATTATTTTTATATTTCTAAGTGATTTGATGGTGGACAATAGATGGATGGACTTTTAGGTTAATGTATTAACGTATTAAGTTTAAGGTATTTCTGTATTCAAAAACACAAGATATGAAATGATCTTTGAAGCCGTGTCTTATTGAGTCTGGAGAGGAACTTTAATAAAAAACACATTATGAATGACTGGGACAAACACATGAGCTACAGGACTGCTGACAAGAGGTACCTTTGCCAACACACACACTCTAATGACCCTTAGTCAAAAGAAAACACAGCTATGAGCTATGAGCCAAAAAATTCATGACTCACAAAGTGCATGTGTGTCTGTGTGTGTTACAGAAAGTCCTGAGGAATTCTCTAAGTGCTGCAGTGGCTCTGAACAGGAAATGGATTCCCAGAGACAGGAAGTAACTTCATGGAGAGAGGAAGTGTTTGCCAGCATCTGCCCTCTGTCTGCTGGATGGGGAAGGAAGGAGAGAGAAAGGGCCGTGCATGTGTTTGCGTGTGCGTGAGTGCTTCAATCAGAGAGTTGTTTTAGGAAGAAGGAAGCCAGCAGCAGTGTGTTGGCGCGAGGAAGTTTCAAGTGACCCGTACTAAATGAACAACAGATCTCAACTCTTTTTTATCAACAGGAGCGTTGCTTCCTCTGCTACTGCTGCACTCAAGTAAAGGTCGCTGGAATGTACTGTAGAAGATGTGTGACTTTGACCTTCGACCACCCAAAACAGAGTCTTTGATCTGTGAGACTAAGTGAACATGAAACTATTCTCTGGAGGTGTGCTTAAGATAATAAGGTAATTATCCTAAAAACCTCTTCTGTTGACCTTTCACTGTTAAATTCTCACCACATTATATTTAAGTCAAGTCTGAATAATTTGCTTGAGGTGTTCTTGAAATATGTTGTTCCAAAGAGAGGGATGGACAGACAACACAAAAGCTGCTGTCTGACACATGACAGAGTTAAATAACAACAAAAACGTGGTCCTGACCTCACACCCATCAAACATCTCACACAGGATCTGTCAGACTGAGTCTGTGACCAACTTCACTTCTTGTAGCTGAACCTGCAACCACTTCCGAAACATCCAGCAAAGACGGAAAACAAGAGACATTTAAACTTGACAAGGAGAAAACTAAGAGAAATGAAGTTGCCTGTGTTGAGGCATGCTGTGTGAGTGTGTGTGGAGATAGCACTGGATGGACAGATGGTCCTTTGTGATTCCTGACACCTGCCAGCTGCTGCTCTGCTCCTCTTCACCTCTTTTCCTTTCCTTCTCTCTTCTTTTTCTCACCTCGTCGTTCCTTTGCTTTCTCCTCACTCACTCCTACCTTTCATTTAGCCCTTATTCTCTGACAGGATCGAAGGATGTCAGGTGTCCCATGACAAATTCACATTCACAACATTTAATGAAGTCTTAAAACTCCAGGTTAAAAAAATGGAGGCTGTTTCTTATTTGGCCTTTTTTGGTCAAGAGATTGAAGGAGAGACAGAACACAGCCGAGAGTAACCTGGGGACGCAGTCCCTCACAACGAAGCCATCCCGAGTTCTAACCTATGCTATTTCCTTGACATCCACAGGCGGAATCATTGCTCAGCATACTGTTTGTACCAGTCACACAGGCCACTTCCATTGTGCTGATATCACAATGTAAAAAAACACAACTGTTTTTTATGTTCTCACTCAAATCTGTTTTCAACCACCAAACATTTTTTTTCTCTTCAAAGCAGAAAAACTTGAAAACTATGTCTGTTGCTTCATTGTGGCGAGGGGGGAAGAGGCAGTACAGAAATGCTGAGGTTTGACAATCATTTGATCCGTTTTTTTTTTTGGAGAATCGTGATTTGCTGGCACGGCCAATTTGTGTTTTTTCACGTTTGGTTGGTCACCAAACGTCAATGCCACCAAAACCCACAGAAAGCTGCTTCACCGGAATCACACAGAGCTGTTGGCGAGCGCGTCGCGCCGCACATGCCCACACACCCGAACCCTCTCTGTGACTGGCAGGTCACAAAACGCTGCATCTTATACATCAGCTTAGAGAAACTGCATGTTTTGTTGTTGTTGTTGTTTTTTGAAATGTAGTCTTCACAGTAACAAGGACAATGTGTATTTGAATGTATCTAATACTGCATTGGTTATGTTTGAATTGTTTCCTGCCTGGGAATGGTGGTTATAAATCAGCATTTACACATTTTAAACTAGGGTTCACTGGCACTCTATGAAATAAAGCAGTAATTATTTATTTGGAGTTTACAGGCCTAACGGCTTCCTCGTGAAATCACATTTGAATTCACTAGATCCAGATTTTTACTTGAACCTCAGTTCTCAGAGCATGATTGATTCCATTTTCATGGTCAGCGTGATTTATCCTCAGGAAATCAATGAAAATGTTGAAAAACACTATTTCACAATGTTAAAGAAAGTGGAAACATTTAGTGGGTTCTTCCCTGACTCTCACCACATCCTTCGACCAAGTTTTGATCCAGTCATTTTTGCCAAATCTTCCTCACAAACAAGCTAACAAACAGACTCACGGCCTTTTGAACGCGCGCTGCATACGATGGACAGACATTAACTGACCAGATCATATTCATACACGTCAGGGGTCCACTCTGAGGCATCAGCAGCAGAACCCAAGAGCAGCTCTGCAGCATGTTCTCACTGCGAGTTCGAACCCTCACGGCTGTTTAAGGTGAGGGACATGCTGTCGCTTCCCAGTTCCTGGCGTCACGGGGATCTGCCGTCGGAAGAAATGTCAGAAAGGGAAAGGACAACGTGCTGCTGCTGCTGCTGCTGTGTGTGTTGCTTTCCCTGCTGGGTAACACGTGGGTTTAAAAAAGTCAGAGCAAATTCCAGCCTGAGAAAACAATCCTGTCTGTCTGCCCCACTGTCACTCTCACCTCCTCGCTGTCTCTGTGTGGGACAGTCGGTCGCTCGGGACAGCTGGCTGGCTGAGCGTGGATGTATATCTGCGCACTCGTGTAACTGGGTTCATGTGTGTGTGTGTGTGTGTGTGTGTGATCCTAAGAGGTCACAGGTCAAGCTGTGTTTCACAGAGAGCCACGTTGTTCCCCTCCCAACAGGAAGGGAGGGCACTGTCCATATGCTGTCTTCACTCACACACTCACATGCTCACACACTAGTGATTTGTTACCAATTCTAATAGGTACACATGTGAACTTACACAACAATGAGTGTACTCACTATTCCACGCTACACATCCACGGACCCTCAGACGGACACTTCAATTCATTTATAAACCAAAAAACTGTTTATACTGTTTATGTAGTAATAACTTATAATAAATGTTCTGATGATCTCATACCTTTAAAATATAAGAGAAATCAATAGATCAGGCAGAGGAACAAAACAGAGCATCAGCACTAGACGAGATCAGAAACCTTAATTTGGATCCACACTCAAGCCAAGGTTACCACTAAACCCTGGAAACACAACATGATCATTCACTTCTAAATGTCTCAAACAAGCCGTGCAGAGCTCTGCACCGACAGACGCGATTTAAGCTCTGGGTGCAATGTTTTGTCAGGAGCAGCGCCACTGAATCTATGTCAGGCCTCGGGTCTGATCTGTTTTTCATTCAAGCACAGACGAAAACGTCCTGCTGTGATGCCTCGGTTTGAGTGTCAGTCAGTAGTGCACAGCTGCTGTCAGTAGTTTACAGTTTGGAATCGTAAAGTGCCGATCTGATTATGGAGGTTTCAGCAGCACAGTGATTTACTGCTGGAGTTAGATTTGTGATCATCTTTATTAAATAAATGAACGTCATTATAAATACATGTTTTGTGCTTGAGAACTGGTTTTACTGACTGACTGTGGGTGAATATTGCTGCAGATTAATAAATTAATTTAACCATGACACTAACAGTGTCATCTCCACACTGGCTGGTTAAGAGGAAGCGTGTTCTTTTAAAGGTGCTCTAAAGTCTCCATATGGTCCTTCTTATGGCCACTCAGATGTTCGATTAGAGAACCTGTGAAATATGTCAACAAGAATAATTTGTGGATCCCAGCGGACCACGGGGAAGATTCCAGACTCAGTGGGAGAAATAGGAAGATATTTAGAAGTTCTCCTTTCATGACGGTGTTTGACCGTGGACAGGGCCATAGCGTGGAAACATGTTGGTTTCACGTGTCAATAGCAGTTTCAGATCTGCAGCTGTGTGTGGACGCAGCCTCAGTGCTAAAGCTGTTTAGGGCAGCAGCGTGAAACTTAGAGAGTGCGCTGTAAAACGAAGACACTTGAAGACTCCTTCACAGCCTTCGGTCTGTATTTATTCTCTCCTCCCTTCAAATACAAACACTTTCACTTTTTTCCAACTCGTTCTCACCTGTTTGGCTCTCTCCACACCGCCTTCACATCATTCTATTTCTGCCCCTCGGCAGCAAACATGAAGTCCCAGCGTGCAGCCAGCTTCACACAGCTGGTCTCGTGCTGTTTGACAACATCGGTTTCAGGCTTTAGACGATGTCACACACACAAATTAGGAGAGCAGTGTTTATTTGTCGTCTAGGCCAAAACCCAGGAGAGCTGTGTTCACACTGACGAGTCAAGGTGCCAAATATCTACAGTGAGAGAATCCTGTCACCAGAGAAACTGCTGCCGTTCTGCACTTCTGCCTTTCGGCCTTGTCGCATCACATTACAAGCAGTTAACAAAGATGCCTGACGCTGGTCAAACCAACAGGGAACATGAGGACAAACAGATCTTACTGAATCAGTGCTACCCCCCCCCCACACACACACCAATCAACTGGAGTTGACTGCAAATGGCTCCACAGTCGTCATGGTTAAATATTATACAGCGGATATTACACAGCATGTTTGCCTCTATTTATTTATCGTCGCATTTTTTCTTAACTTCTGTTTGCAATTTGCGGCAACTTATAAATGCAGATCCGACACAAAAGTGTTGCTGCTTCATGTTTTATATTCAGACCTCACCATGTTGAAGTCTGCTATTAAAAACAGCTCTGTCATGGAAACCACAGCAGAGTTCTTTAGGATTAGGTTTTCGAATAATAGTGCCAAGGCAGAAAGAAAAAGCTTAGCTTTGCCTCATTGTTCACATTAGAAAATATTGCGTTTTGTCCTTTGTGCTTATTTCAAACAGCTAAAAGCAGAACTTGTTGTCTTTGAAACTAGCTCCTGGGGGAGAGTCTATAGATAAAATGTATGCCTATTAGAACATTACAAAGAATTTAGTGCAAGCAAAATGCAGCCGCAGCCTGTGAGATCATCTATTTTCCCCAGTCAAGTCATTCTGGACTAATTACCACATTAAAAAACACACAAACGGAAACAATGACTCGTTCTCACGCCTCTCCATCTGGACTGACCATTCCTCCAGTCTATCACAGCAGGCAGGTGGCGTGCGCACGCACACACCAACAGAGGAATGTTAAAACAAATGTTGATTATTTGCACTGGACCTGTTGTTGTTTATACACTTTCTCCCCAACTGCAATTGTTATTTGTGGCACTGAATCTGACATGACTAACAGGAATCACTGCTCTCGCTACAGAGCCAGACCGACGTGACGGCAGCACCTTAAATGATATTATAGTGATCACAGATTTACTTCAGAAACCCAACCTGTGAATTTCTCTCCTAGGAGCTGTGACGAGCCTGATCATAGAGCCAAACTTTACTGAGATATTGACAAATCAATGACTGTTACCACACCCATGTGACTCTACTGCAGTTCCTGAGTGGAATTCACTTACTGTAAAAATGTGTTGGGATTGTTGTATGTTGTGATTATTCGAATATATCTGACAGCAGATAAATATTTATTCTAAAGAGCAGTTGTGGGAGTCTAATTCATGTAACGGTGAAGCACATGCATTCTTTTTATGGTTTAAAATGATGTAACATTAAAGAAATATAAACTCTTATGAAACCCAACGTTACATTAACTTACACTATGCATTTGCTGCCCCCTACTGGTTCATGTACATGTTCTCTTTGAATAAAAAAAACCCACAGTCATATGCTGTGTCGGGGCTTGTTAGTGTAGTGAAGCACTAATGAAATAATTCAATATATTTAAACAACTTTTAACAGCTTTACATACTAATTTCAATAATAGAGAATTACAAATTCACAACCAAACCGATGTAACCGTCTTCATATTTTATAACTAAAATCTTTTTTTAAATATTGATCATAAAATGTAACAAGCACGCCCTCTGCTGTCCATCACTGACACTGTTCAAAATTAAGCAAATACATTTTTAAAGATAGGGATGAATTTTTGAGGCTGAGCTATAGGCTGAACTGAATTATTGACAATGTTGTGTCTTTCTAATGCAGCACAGATGAGAGTAAGAGGAGGTACAGGACAAAAGTACCAAACAAACATCTGCTTAACTGACACAAATACATCCATGGGTTTTATTATGTACATTGCACTGCTGTTGTTTAAAAAGAGTGGATGGAAAAACAACAATATTAAAGTTATGGAGGAATGTCGCTTACAAGAGTAAAAACAAAATGAGTTCAGTTCAGTGAGGCGCTTTCTTGTGGACCTCTGCGATGGCCTCCTGCAGCATCTTTGCCGACTCCATCACCAGTCGGAAACTTTCACTAAAGTTGCCGTTACCTTCTTTCACCCAGGCCGAGTGCAGCTCTCTGATCCAAGTCAGGATCCCATCCAACTGCTTCTGCACCTCCTTCTGCTCCTCCAACTCGGCCAGCAGGGCTTGTCTGGCACAAAACTCTGCTTCATACGCTTTCTGCATGTCAGTCAGGGACGACTCCAGCCTCAGCACATCCTGGAATGAGAATAACCACAGCCAATCAGAGCCTGTCCACTCTTCATTAACCAATCAAGAGGCCCCTGAGACACTCAACAATATCCTAAATGATGGAACAAGCTCCTTAATGTGACATCACCTCACCTCACCGCTGAGAAGATGGTTGAAATCAGTTGCACTTACATGTACTCACAAGTAGCTGTTTTGGTTTTGTACCCTCATGATTGAATGCACTTACTGGAAGTTGCTTTGAATAAAAGCATCGGTGAAATGAAATGTGATGTCACAGTAAAACAAAACAGATGATGTAAATGACCTTGTTTCAATTAATCTGCAAACGCTGGTCAACATTTACTTTAACAAAATGGATTTGGAGGCAACGGTGTTTATCCCCAAATCTAGAAAAGTGTGTCCTGTACTTAAACACATCACCAACCTCTCTATCAGTTCAGTGTGTAAAGTTAAGCTCAAGTGGATGTATTGTCAGGAGTTGAACCGGGGCGGTGCCACCCACCTGCAGCGCCTGGGGGTACTTGTTGTGGGCCTGGTCCTCGGGCAGCAGCACATTGGGCGGTACGGAGAAGCAGCGGTTCACCAGCAGCGCCTCCATCCGCTCCAGCAGCTGCTTGAAGCGCTCCTCCAGGAACTGCTGCAGTTTGCGGCTGCACTCCCGAGCCCGCGTCCGAAGCAGCTCCTCCGCCGCGTCCGACTCGCCTTTACTCAGCTGCCGCACACACACCTGCTCCACCACGGGTAAGATGTCGTACATGCAGTCCTGGAAGACGCTGCACACCCGCAGCATGCATGTCTGCGGGGTGAAGCCGAAAAACTGAGCCTCGTACAGTTTTAAAGCGGACGGAGAGAGACTGTCTTCTGATTCTGAGCCGACCTCCATGTCGCTGCCTTCCCGCGCCATGTCAAACTACTGGCGTTCTACCGACGACTTCCGCTGACGTTCTTAGTGCAACATGGCGCACTACCGCCACCAACCGGCACGGAGGCGAACTGTGAAATCAATGCTGAAAGATGTACAGTAGACTGTTATAATCATTACTAAAACAAGAAGAATGATCCCCTCTTATTAAACACACTGGGCATTTAAACATATGATGCAATACTGTACAATCAATTACTAATTACTATGATTATCATTATTATTGTTGTTCAGAAAATAAGTAATATAGCAATCTTAATCACAATATCTAAGCAAGCAATGGTTGGTCCCTCTAAATAATATATTCCTAATGCATACGACAATGTGAGATTATTGTTGGTGAAGTGTCAGCATGTGCCTGTTTCAGCAGATGTGTTTAAACAACTTACAATTTTGTGTATAGCGAAACAGATCCATCTTATGACTGAGGGAAAGAGCGTTTTGAGGTTTTTGCTATATGGAGCAGGAGTATAATATAGAATCTGGGCAGTATTCAGGTATATTACAAATACTAGTAGGTAGTATTTTTACCAATGGGGACTGTATATTGTACTAAATACTGTATTCAGCATTGACGTCTTTGCAAACACAGGCAAAATATAAACTAATTATAATATAGGTAGTATGATGTTGAGAAAATATGACAGTATATAATGTAAAATATTAATGTTAAATGTAATTAATTTATTGTAAGTTGGGTGCACACCAAAAACCTTTCAAATGTTTATTTTCATAATGTAATAAAACGTTTGTTTTGTGGCAAAATGATGTTGCTGTGTACTGACATTCATAAAGCAGCTTTGACCGTTTCCTTTCCAGGCTTTAATCAACCTCTTTAAAACGGGATTGCATTTTATATTAAATGTATACTGACAACTATAAATTAAAGTCTGTGAGGCGTGTTGATGACTAAATGGTTCGCCCATGACGTCAGGACGCACACCTCGGACACGCCCCCTCGCTGGGACGAAAGGGGCATGCGCGGAGGCGCTGCTTCCTGCTCCGCTGCTTCTCCTCGGTCTGTCTGTGTTGATAGCGGCTCTTGCTCCCACACGTGCGGCGCTTCATATGTGAATCCCTCTCCTCTGTGCCCGGCTACAGATCCATCCTGCTCCGTCACACCAGGTAAGCCAGCCGCTGACTGTTTGGTGTTCGTAGCCCTGCGCAGCCGCCTCACCTGGTGGGGACAGCGGTTTCGTTCCCTGGAAGTTTAGCCGGGTTGGCCGCTGCTAGCTTCGCGATGTTAGCTAGCTGCTCCCGATGCGTCCACTTTTTTTGTTGTGGTGTCGCTAACTGTAGCTAGCTAGCAACTGTGGCTAGCCTGGTTGCCAAACGCAGCCGAAGTGCGACACACGCTCTGTGTGATGTGTGCGTATTTGCACGGGAAGCCGAAATGTGATGTTTCCATTGTGTCGTCCTCTCCAGGTGCAAAGCCATACAATCCAATAACCATGGGGGCTTATCTGTCGCAGCCTAACACGACCAAGATCTCTTCCGATGGCGGCAACAGCAACATGAGCTACGGCTTCTCTGCTATGCAGGGCTGGCGTGTCTCCATGGAGGTAAGGCGGGGAAAAGCAGAGAGCGCATCAAAAGACAACCATGTTGCCTCCTTGTGTCCCGAGGAGAGGATCGGTGTGCACATGTAAATGGCGGGATGAGTGCATGAGGCTTTTCTCTGCAGTGTGTCTCTGGAGCTCACTCTCCGAAACCTGCTCCTCTCTCACCGTCCACTGCAGTGATGATTAAAATCCATAATTCATCCTCCGAGTGTTTTAGCTGAGTTAAAGTACAACCCCCAGCCCGGCAGCATTCTATAGTTTGTAGCTGACTGGCTTGTGATGAACATCCCTGAGGCTTTTCAATCAACTATAAATGTGAGGCTGATCATCCTAATAAAAAGTTTGTTTTAAAATGTGTGTGTACGTGTCCCATTCAATGAGACACGTACACACATGTGAGGGGAACACCAAGGGGAACACCAAGCTCACCAAGAGAAAGCAAATTTTGTTGTGTAACACATCATTTGACATTGTTTTTAAAAAGCTAACCATAGATCACACTCATGCACATTGGAAATGCAACCCTGGTTTACAAGCTATTGTGTGAAATGTTCATCTTAAAATATAGTAAAGCTTTTCAATGGCTGTAGATGAGTAGAAAGTATGTCAAAATGAGTGTTTTATTAAGAAAATTATTTTTTGGCTCTGTAGTTTGTAGTTTTCAATGTTACATATATTAGCAAGTGTAATAAAATTAAAAACAATACCAGTGTGACTGACACACCCAAGTCGTAGACAACAGGAAGCTACAGTTTCTGTCTGGAGTTTAGATAACATGGCAGTTTGAGGGTTATTCTCTACTGATATATTTAATTTATTTTTGATTATGGCAAATCATATCTAATTCTGTAACTCAGTCCTTCATGTACAGGTAAAATCCAAATTATTTTTGCCCTGAAGATGTTCCATCTCTCATTACACTGGATGCTTATTTTGAGTGAATGGATTATCTGCCATTTGTTGTCTTATCCCCATGTGTCCACTTCCAAAATGTAATAGTCTGTTCCTTGATCACCTAGAGGGGAATTATAGTTTCATTTTTGGTTTGTCCCAGGATGCTCACAACTGTATTCCAGAGTTTGACGAGGAGACGGCCATGTTTGCAGTGTATGACGGACACGGAGGTAAGATATTTATACTATTTATAGTATTATACGTATTATGAAAATATTTACCAACCCTTATAGAATTCACTTGCTAAATATCAACACTTGCCCAACACACAAAACTGTTTTCATAACAAACTCCTGTCTGAGACACAGAAATCCGTTCTCCACAAGACATCCAAACTTAAATGTACCAATTAGTTTCACTTCATTGTTTGTTTGACACAGCCCTCTGAGTATGATGTGTAAACACACCTTCCCTGAGAATTTTACAACCTGTTGTTCCCATTTAGGTGAAGAGGTGGCTCTGTACTGTTCAAAGTACCTCCCTGACATCATCAAGGAGCAGAAGACTTACAAAGATGGCAAACTACAAAAGGTGAGATCCTGAAGAAGCCCTACATTCTCAGAACCAGATCCATGGGCAGGATTCTAATATGAATCTCATTCATCTTAACCTCAGTTTTGCACTGTGCTTATTGACTTTAACCACCAAATACTTGTTTCCAGGCCCTGGAAGACGCCTTCCTGGCTATTGACAGCAGGATAACCACAGAAGAAGTCATTAAGGAGCTGATCCAGATCGCTGGACGACCCACACAGGAGCCGCCCGTTGAAAAGGTGTCAGAGGAGGATGATTGTGAGTACACTGTTTATAACATTTATGTGGTATTGTTCGGCGGGCAGGGGGTGTATTCCTTGCAACATCAATAATAAAATAGAAAACTAATGATGTAAAATAAAACCTAACAAACCTTTGTTAAACAGAAAGATTGGAATGAAAGCTCCTGAGTCAGCCCATGTTTTCACTTTTGCTTTCAGTGGACACGGAGGAGGCAGAGTTGCTCCACGAGGAGGCTACAATGACCATAGAGGAGCTTCTGGTTCGCTACGGCCAGAACCGTAATGCTGTCAAACACGCTGCTGTCCTCAGGTAGACCACAAACTTAATTTATACAGGACTTTGTGGCAGTTATGAACTAGACTTCAACATTCATTCATTCATTCATTCAGTTATCTCTTCATGCAAGTTCGCACACAACTGTATTAACTCTTCATGTGGTGTGAATAGATTCTCTACCAGAATATCTGTTGTAATAAATGTTATAATATGTCGTAACTTAGTCCAACAATATCTAAGTAGTTGGGTAATACTAAAAGATCCATGTTGCTTAACCCTCTTTCCTTTTCGCATATATCTCTTAGTGCGGCTGCTAAGAAGGCGTCCTGCCCACAGCCCGAGGCCTCTGGAGACAAAGTGGTAGGTGGGGAAGGACCAAAGAAAGAGGGGCTGAATGGACAGTTGGAGGAGGAGAGCAATGGGAAAGTGAAGCAAGGCGAAGGAGCTGCCTGTGCGTCTAAACTGCGAGCCTGTCGGAGAACAGGGGCGGGTGAAGGCAGCGGTTCAGGTAAAGGCAGATGGCATGAGATGAAAAGTTGTGTTAACAAAAAGTATTCAGCTTTAAACCGCTATTCAATTTGAGCATATATTTCACACCCTCCCTTCACCATTCAGTATTTGCTCTCCTGTCAACTGTATTGTGTATCCGTCTCTTCACCGCCCAGCAGCTGACAGTGGAGAGTCTGGGAGCTCCAACGGAGAAGAAAAGGCCGGTAAGGCCGAAGGAGATGCAGGTCCTTCCTGCTCCTCTCTGCCTTCCAAGGCCGGAGGAGACTCCAAGTCCAGGTTCTTTGATGACAGTGAGGAGTCTGAGGAAGGAGAGGAAGAGGATGGCAGTGACGAAGAGGTGAGAGCAGGAGACCAGAATACATTGTTGCTTCCCTGTAAGGTCTCAATCATGTTGAAAAGCATTCTTAACACTTTTTTTTAGGATGGTAGTGAAGAGGAAGGTGACAGCAGTGAGATGGATGAAGAGGAAGATACAGAGGAGGGGGAGGAAGACTCTGAGGAGGAAGAAGAGGAGGAAATGTGCCTACCTGGAATGGATGGCAAGGAGGAGGTGTGTACAACTGCTGTTTCAGCTGTGGGTCTGCTGCCAACTGCACTCACACACAATAAATCAAGTCTTATTTGTGTAATGGTAGTTGTGACAAAGTATACTTTCAAATGTGATGTTTAGAAATACCCCATGAAATTTTAACTGTCTCATTTTCACAGCCTGGATCCGACAGCGGCACCACAGCCGTCGTGGCTCTGATCCGAGGGAAGCAGCTGATCGTGGCCAACGCCGGAGACTCACGCTGTGTGGTATCTGAGCGGGGTATGTCAAAACCACTTTGAGCCAGTTAAAAATTTCAAATTGTGTTCAGTGAAGTGCCTAAGTGCCTAATATATTAAACATACCAAAAATATCCAACCTCAGTCGGGTGTCTATAAATCCCATTTACAAATAATTAAAGTGTCTCTTGGCTGCACCATTTTATTTGGTGACCGAATCACTTTTGGGTGTAATCATTCATAAAGTGAAACAAATTTGATGGCTAGATTATTCTGGTAATCTCTCTCCGGATTTCCACAATAAAACCTATAATTTCAGCACATCTGGGAAAAAAGGGTCCTCCGACCCTAAAAAGTCATGTTATAGAAATCTCTGCTGTTATCTTGTTTGTAACATGAACGCTTCTCTTCCTACGGTGCGGCAGGCAAAGCTGTCGACATGTCTTATGACCACAAACCAGAGGACGAGTTGGAACTGGCTCGCATCAAAAATGCCGGCGGGAAAGTGACCATGGATGGACGCGTCAACGGAGGATTGAACTTGTCCAGAGCTATCGGTACGGCTGAGTTGGTGTTCCACACCAGTCACATGAGCAGCGACAGAATAAATCTCAATCCTCTTGGGTTCAAATAACAAAGTCATATTTCTGTTTATCTGAACTGTGGCTCTCAGGTGACCACTTCTACAAGAGGAACAAGTCCCTGTCTCCAGAGGAGCAGATGATTTCTTCGATGCCCGACGTCAAAGTTTTGACCCTTAACGAGGACCACGACTTCATGGTCATTGCCTGCGACGGCATCTGGTGAGTGGCAGTGGAGGTAGAAGTGAGTCCCAGTACAAACAAGAAGTGATTTCTGGGAACAGTTCTATCGGGATGCACGCATGAGACTTTTCCTTCGGATTGGCCACTCACCTGTTCATGCGCTTGCTTTGTGTGCAGGAATGTGTTGAGCAGTCAGGAGGTGGTGGACTTCATCAGTGAGAGGATCAAACCAGACCAGAGTGGCAAGGCCAGGCCCCTCTCATCTATTGTAGAAGAGGTGAAAACGCTTCCCTCACACACTTGCACATAAATCACATCTGTAGCGGATGAACGTTTACATGGCTAGTATTTGCTCAGTCACTAATATGTAGTTGTTGTACTATCTAGTTTAAAATCTAATTGACTCCAGAAACATTCTCCTAAGTCCTGACATGAAGTGTAAAATCTCATGTGTCCCCCCCCACCCGACAGCTGGTGGACCACTGTTTGGCCCCAGACACATCTGGAGACGGGACAGGGTGTGACAACATGACCTGCATTATCATCACCTTCCTGCCACACCCGTCAGATGACACAAAGAAGAGGAAGCACCCGGATGGGCTAGAAGGGGCGGAGCCAGAGGAGAACGGAAATGACAGCAAAAAGGCTAAAAGTGACTAGAGCGAAAAAGAAACTGTCCACAGGAGAGCAGCTGGTCCCAGACTACCCCAGATACACCAGAGACACATTCTGTTTAAGATGAAATCCTTACCTCACAAACAAAGAATTTGCCCTAAGACAGAAATATATGTTTGCTCAAAGATCAGCTGAACTACAATCATCAGTATAGTTCTTGTTTGTTCTAGGTGCGCTCTTACCTTCACACCCCTCCAGTCGTTCCTTTCCTTTCGTTTTGTTGGAAAGAACATGATGCTATGGGACTGTGTCTGTGAGCCCAGCGTTGAACTGAATGTTGATGTACTCATTTCCGTGCTGCATCCAAACTAATGTTTCCTATTTTGACATTTCAAGCGCCCAAATAGAAACTTTTTTAAAACCGTTTATGCCCAAACTACGTTAAACTCCATTGCATTTAAAAACTTAGACTTCAATAAATGATGGCAACAGTTCTAACTCATCCTCAATTCAAGGGAATAAATCCCACATTCAACTCAAACGATGTGCTTCCCATCGGCGCGGCACGCTCAGAGTACGTGACCGGTCATGACCGGCTGTGTAGGCTTGGACTGAGATAATTTGGGTTTTAATTTGAAAACATTAGTGTGGATGTAACTCGGGCTCATCACTGATTGTTATCTCTCAGAGAAAAACTGAAGGATGTTTAGGTTCTGGTCCAGTTTCTTAACTTCAACATTTATACATTTTTCTTTCTGTTGGCACACAGATTTGATTTTTTTGTCTCACTTGTCACTCATATCCCAGAACTTCACCATTAGCCTGCCTTTCTTTTGATTCCTGCTTTGTGTCTTGTCTTGATCAAAAATCTGTAAATTTCCAGATGGCGAAAAAAATTTGGGACGAGTGTATTTTCATCTGTAAGAGATGATGGCATGGCAACAGGCAAGCCTTAGGTGTCTCTCCAGAGAGAGGTGTCGATAGAAGCCAAGAATGAACACGCGGCTCGTCTCTGGGACGCTACTTTTCACCACCAAGTCACTCTGTCCCGTTTCCCTTCGCACACCTTTTAAAGACACAGTTCTCTGTGTTTTATTTAAAGCGTATTTCCACTCAGATGTTCATATATTTCGTTTTGGAGGAGTCAGTCCTTTGGCAGTTTTTAAAAAGAAACCTTTTTGTGAGCACACTCTTGAAATGTCTTGACCCTGGACTGTGGAGAGGATACACAAGGTTCGTTTTTTCAGTGGAAATACAATTTGAATTTCTGAGCACCAAGACAGTGTAACTGTTAGAGGAATTTTCTTTACTTTCAGAAGCCTCATTTACAACATGTCATGTGACTGTACGTTTGTTTCTAGTGTCCTATCTCGTCACCATGCCCTTTTTTTCTGTACATAGTTTTTTCAATACTTGTAATTGGAGAAAAAGTAAATGCTTTTTCTTTGTAATTGTGAGTCAATGTGACATTTTGGTGCATACTCTTTTGACACCAGTATGTAAGTACATACAAATACATTTTTTTAAATAATGAGTCAACTGTGTTCCTTTGTGTTTCTTTGACACCATTAACTAGTGTCTTCTTCTTTTTTTAACAAATATATCACATTTACTGAACAGTTTTAGGAAACTAACAAACATTTCTCACATGCTTTAATTCTGCGATAACAGATGAATAAAATAGATACACCTGCAACAAAAGTCAATGAATACACAAGATTGGCTCAGATTGTTGAAGCCACTGTGACTAGAAAAGTAATAAAAAATCATCACAGAGATGGTGGTTCATTCAGAGCAGTTAATCCACTTCTTAATATATGTGTATTCATCCAGAATAGTAATCTCATGGTGGAGCTGTGCGACACACACTGATGTAGGACAACAGAGTGTCCTGTAGATGGCAGCAAAGGCATTTTGTGTGTCACCCTGGCGCTATAATGCAGTCAATCACTCCATGTGGACAGAGTTGTAACCATGTGTCAGGCGAGCTTCACCCGACCAGAGAATGAGCTGCTCTCACTGGGCTTGCTCTCACACACCCACACCCACCCCCATGATTTATTCCTTCATTACACTTATCTTAATCTGAATTCCTGACTTGAAATAGCAACCAAACAAATAGCCTTCATAAAGTCAGAGCCTGGTGGTGCTGGCCAGATGGCAGTAGACAGAACAGTTCATGGTTTCAGTGAGCGGCGTCTTTAACGGTCCGGTTGCTCATCTTCCCGTGCGTAGAGTCCTGGTCCTATGCTGAGCTGACCCCCCCCACCCTCTGTAGAGCCCTGTGGTTCAGACACAGCTGTCATAGCAGGAGGTGATGCAGCCAGTCAGGATACTCCCAGTGGTGCACCTGCAGAGGTTGCACAGAATCCTGGAGCATTCAGCGTAAATATGCATTTCACTTTGTATACAAATTATGTTATATTACTGCCTATAAAATCAGGACTAACCTTCCAGTTTGGTCTGAGCTGCAAAGGCCCACAGTCGAGCAGAGAGTTTCCAGGCTGTTTAGTACCAAACATAAAGACACACACACACAATCACCGGTAACCTGGCAGGTAAAAATAGTGCAGTCACCTCCTGGTGTCTTTGAATCTAATGAAATCAATTTGTCCTCTACAGAACATGATCACAGTCCATCTCATGCAACACTGTGGCTTTACTTTCAAAATCTCCATGGAAACAGCAAAGCAAAAAAAAAGAGAGAGGACAGACTTTAGTTCCCATCAGCCTCGGGGGCCTCTCTGTCCTGCCCCGTCATTGGCTGCTGCTCGACAGTTGCTCTGCTCCCCCGAGGATCAGTGCTGCTGCAGGAACAATAGAAAGCAAGAGAGGAAACACACGCTGTCCTTGGAATCTAAAAATGTCATCACACACACACACACACACACACCAGAATACACACATTTTCTCCCTGTCTTCTATAGGCAGGATGTTTTTTGTTCTCCCAGTGTAGATTAGCGGTTTCGATAGTGTGTGTGTGTGTGTGTGTCTGTGTGTGAAAGAGAAATCCTGAAAAAAACTTTGCCTTCAATGTGACTCTTTTGTCCTCCGGCTATAATGTACATGATTCCAACTGTTGTTTTTTGGGTCAGATTTCTGTCCCAAAATAGGAGGCATGTCTCTCTCTGCGCTGCCCACAGCTGTTTCAGCCACGCCAACCCCAAACTTAACTTATATATTGATTTCCAAATGCGTCTCTGCTACGGGACAGCGTAGGCAGCTGTTCTTGGCTGACGTTTTACTGCAGTGACTGTTAAAGTTTGTAAAAGGCCACTACTATGGCGCTCAATGGTGGCCTTGTGCAGCTGTATGTGTAGGGGGAGTTTCCTCCGTCTGCACACTCTTAAACATGACTGATGGCTGTGGAGGAGGACCACAGGAGGCTGACTAGACCTGGACACAGAACAGAGTGTGTGAGTGTGTGTGTGTGTGTGTGTGTGTGTGCATGTGAGTGGTCTAGCCAACAGGTTCTATATAAAAAAGGCTGGACCACAATAGCAGGTTGTAGTTAGACACTGTAGGCATTCATCAAGAGTCGTGTTGTCTTTCTCTGAAACCACATACTGCGATGTCCACACACACACACACACGGCTACATAAAGGCTGAACAACAAAATATTATAAGATACCTGAGGTTCAGTGGCTGGTTAAAGTCTTATAGTTGTTGAAATTGTATTTTTCCTTGAAGTGGATGTTTCTGAACTATCAGTGCAGAGACTCTTCTGTTCTTTTTTTGATAATCAATTGAATAACTTTTGTCCTGAGGACGGTTTAGTTCTGTCATAGTTGAAAGAATCATCACCTACAAACCATGATGGTATGGAAATTTAGAGCAGTAAAAATTAAACTAATAAAAAATAGTTAACAGCAAGATAATAAGAAACCCCACATCCTCTGATGAACCTCCCTCTGGATGATGACACACGTTTAAACATTTTTACTGCACGTTTCTTCTTTTCTATTTTTCTAAATCCTCGCTCTAAACAACAGAGATTTCCCTTCTCCAAACTATCAAGACTTTAAAAGAGTAAATCCAACCTTTTCTTAACCCGAGTGTTACTGAGGCTGTTGGTTTACGTCTTTACTGCTGACAGCAGACGAAGAAGAGGACGAATGTCCACAGACAGATACAAACCAAAGATGGATGTACAAGGCAGAGATTAGTGTGTATCACACAGGAAGGAGGACTAGATGAACTGGAAGAAAAGAGCAGCTGACGCCATGACTTCATGATGCCTTTTAAATGAAATAACATTATTATTTAGATTTCATCATGGAGAAATAACAAACTATAGAAAACAAAGAATGGAATCTGAACACACACACACACACAGGATGTGTCTGGAGCTGACGTGCTGGAACATCCTGCTTGTAGCAGAACAGCTGATGGTGACATCTTTGTGTGTGTGTGTGTTTGCATCAGGCCAAGCTAATGTTGAATAAAAGCACGTTAGAATAACAGGAAAACTCGCCACATCCTTTCTTCTTGTCCCTTCCACCTCTTTTGTACCCCTCTTGCCATTTTTCTTTTCCTCCCACTGACACTTCCTCTTCCTCCCTCGCTTCTTCCCTCCTCTCTTTCTCTCCATCTCTCTTTTCCATGGTCTTCCTTTCGGATCACCGGTATACAACAGATTTTTTTCCCAAAAGTCTTGACTGACATTTGTTTTGTAATATTTGTCTAAATGGTGATATATGACACATGGCAACAGATATATTGCAAACACAAGGACACCAAAAGACGTTACCCTAAAGAAGACAAATCGTCTAAGCTCAAACATGGGACAGGACAAGACAGAATTGAGAACTATGTTGTTACAAATGTGTAATGAATATAAACAAAGGTCAACAACATCAGTGTCCATCAGGACAACGCATCTTGGGACGTTCACACCTGTTCAAACACACACTCGCATGCAGGAACTACATGAACGTGCCTATTAACTCATCAGTATGTGCAGTGGGAACACACACACACACACAGGGTGCGGCCAGAGATAAGACAGGAGTGGAAACAAGCAGCTGTCTGATCAGCAGACATACTGCTGCTCTTACATCACTCCACATTTTTTCACTCTCCGTCTTTCTCGGCCGCAAATTCACCTTCTGAGTTTCTGTTGATATAAACTTTGTTTTATCTTCGTTTTTGCCTTTTCCCCACAGTCATCTGCCACAGAGCTGTTCACACCCTGTAGACATTTCTTACTGCTGTAATAATGTAACGGTAAAAACTGGTAGAAACCCTGCGGCAAGAGCGCACCTCACATCAACGGCTGGTTACTAAAATACACACGTTCTAGCTTTAAACAGGACAAGCTGGAAAGAACTTGTGATTGGAGAGAGACGTCTTCTCCCTAAAGCTGCATCGTCTTGTGACTGCACTCAAACCACCCTACCTTCTATCTCTGATTTGTTGTGTGACTGGATCATCACAGTATTTGAGGACTTCAGAGGGAAAAATGATTCTTTGACGCAAAACATATTTGAAACCACAGCATGTTATTTTATCTATTCTTTTTGAAATCTTCATGTTTAAAATACAGTACGACTGTCCAATAAATGTGTCTAAAAGAAATATTTCTCTCTGAACTACAGCATACAGTACGATAAATCTACATTCTCCCGCCACAGATGTTTTACAGTGCAGCTGATGCCCCCAGTGGTCATGGCACATTTGCTTTCCTTCCTGAATCCAGAAGAGGCATGATTCCCACGGAAATGGACAAACTGAGGAGAACCATCCTCCCTGCACTTCCAGGATCAGCCTCCCATCACTTAATGGGTCAGTCCGATGACTCCCCTCAGCGAGTGGTTCAGTGATTCATAAAACACATGTATTCATCTGCCCTTAGTTTCACTGCACTTTAAACAGTCTAAGGCCTTCGTGGAGCTGTTGTCCTTCACTGTGCAGAAGCATTAGGAGCACAGATGCACTGAAGCAGTGTCTTTGAACTCTTTGAATCCCACCAACCCCCAATTCAGCCCCCCCCCCCCTCTCCATTATGAGCCAGCTCACACAGTAGAGAAAAGGACAAAAGTTCTGGCCACGAGCCACTCACTAGGAACTGAGTGTGTGTGTGTGTGTGTGTGTGTGTGTTTGCCAGCTGGTTACATCTGGTTTAAGAGGCCACAGAGGGAGGCTGCCGTCTCCCACCTTTCAATATCAGTTACTAATCCCTGTTTCCCAGAAGTGTTCGCTTGTCTCTGTGTGTGTGTGTGTGTGTGTGTGTGTGTACTTGTACTTGTACTTGTGCTTGACCTTATAGGCCTTCTGTAGTGACGACATCCTCTCTTGTAGAAAGGGAACATAATATGTCCTCGCTCACAGGTAAAGCTGTGTGTGTGAATTCAATCTGATTAGCTTGTCTTCATGGTGACAGCTGCTCTTGCTTCTCCTCGCTCCTAACAATGTCAGTGTGATACAAACCAACCTGTCCTTCTACCTCCACACCTGCAGATGAATCTCACTGAGCCCTGAGCCCGACCCTGGGTGCATTACTGACAACGAGCTGCTTCTGTCCATCACATCAAATCCCAGACTTGTATGAATCACATGAGCCATTAACACTGGCCGAACATTGTCATCTGTTGTGTGTGGAACTGTGTTTATTACTCATGCAGGTGAGGCTGGTTGGGGTCAGCTCCAGGGAACGGAGAAGGTAGATGCGGTGGTCAGCTGTGGAGATGGACAGGGAGCTGTGGGAGAGCAAACCGCACGGGTCGCACTGTTTCTCAACTGTGTCATCGCCACATGACAAATCACAGCCCATAGACATGGAGAGCAAAGAGGAGGAGGCGGAGGAGCTGTGATGAGCAGTGAACTGCGACGACAGGTGACAGACACAGAGGAGAGAATGTGTGTGACAGGAAAACACAGAAAGGGGAAGAGAGTGATAAGGAAAGGAAGGAAAGGATCGTGTGTGTATGAGAGCAGAGATAAAGCACATCCAGGCAGCTGCTTCACTCCTTGAAACTGCATCATGTTTTCAGAGGAAAATCTGAGGATTCAGCTGATTCAGGCTTAAAGTTTGATATGGTCAGGGTTTGAGCAGGGGCTGAGTCAAAATGTGGCACGCAGCTGGCACACACACACACACACATCTGTGACTCACTGTGGTGATTTGCAAAGTTCTCAAACATATACTGAAGAAAAACTGAAGAGAAACTTCCCAGTCTGATAAATGTGGTGAGAGGAGCTTCACTTGTTGCCGTCTGTTTCCCTTTCTAACTGTCACTTGGATTATTTATCTGCTTGTGTTTTTCTCTCTCGTCCCCCCATCTGTGCCATCATATTCTTTACGTCTCTTTTCTTCCCATTTTGTGAACTTCTGCCTCCTCTTTTGAAAACACACACACACACAGAGCAGCTGTCTAATTGAATGGGGTTGTTCGGAGTGTGTGGAGATTGTATTTCAACTCTGCTCATTAGGAGTCAGCACTGATGTCACTTTGGCCCCTCATACTTCATGTTATGTAATACACACACACACACACACACGCTGAAACAACTAAAAGGCTGTAAAATGTAAAATGAAAACCAATGCCATGAGTACTAACAGATTTTCCTTGTGTGCACATGATGTGATCACACACGTTGGCAACGTTTCGCAACAAGCAGAGAAACATGTGTATCATCTACGTTAAATACGTATTTATTGTATTTCCGCTTGTTGTGTTTTTATATAGTCTTCGTGATAAAGCGTCTGTCAGAGTTACATAATAATTGCATATTTTTAACTATTTGAGTGTTTTTTTTTCCCACCATCACGATTGATTCAGTTTTCAGCAGTGGTGCATTTTCACCGTGTTGTTCTCTGGTTCCTGCACTTGGTCTGTTCGATTCAAAATCTATTTCCCAACATTCATTATTACATAATATTATGTAGTTACTGTAACAGAGCTGGTGTTAAGAAGCTGGTGAAATGTACTTCTTTCACAAGAGCCTGATTGTGTAATGTGTGTTTGCCCTCTGTTTACTTCTCGGTGCGTCAAAATAAAAAAGGGATTTTATGTTCATCGGTAATCTTGTTTTTATCTCTCAAATCTCTGTTTTTATTGTAACCCACGGCACCTTGTATCACACGTTACAAAAGGCTCTTTATAAATAATGTTTTCTTCTTGACTCATGAAGTTTGGATCACAAACAAGAAGGATTTTGTCAAAGCTAACAATCAGCTCACTGCATGTACACAGTGAGAAAACTGTGCCATAACACTTCCATGTCGCTTTCCCAGAAAGGTTCATTTCAAGATTACTGCATTTTGGAAGAGAAAGCACGATTTGTTGAAGTGTCTAACTCGCTGGAGAGAAAGCTGCCTGGATAACATCAAACGGGACCTGGATCAGTCACCGAGCAGCTGATCAGATTTATTAAGAAGTATTACGTCTGTGTGGTCAGGTAGAGGGAAGCAGTTTGTTGCCCAGACTGTTATAGTCAACACACACACACACACACACACACACACAGAAACAAACACTCTGCCTTCAAGAACAGAGCACTGCCACGAACCCAATGTCACATGACAGCCTTCAAAATAAAGCTCTTGCATAACCATGAGGGCCTGGAAGCAGAGAGTCTGTTTACAATGATCCAGTCTGAAGTCGGATGACTTTCTGTGGGCACTGTGTGTGTGTGTGTGAGTCACTCTGTGTCTATGCTTGTGTTTCTGTGAGTGTGACTCCTTGCCCCCAAACGTCCTCACATCTGATCACCTCTCTGTTGATGTGCATCAGCTGACGGCAGCATAGCTGTTGCACTTGGTTATCACAAAGTAAAACACATCAAATCAGCCACCACATGGAAACACATCCATGCAACCAAGAAAAAACCCCATGTGTTTACCTTGAGAAAAGCAGCTGCTCTCCCTGCATCATTGTCTTGGTAAATAAAGCCTCTTTTCTGATAGAACTTGTTAGATTTATAAATAAAATAGACCATCTCTGTATACATGTGAACCATTAGAAACAAAAAATGATATTCTCATTTACAGCCTGGGTGCTCTCGTGACGTGGCTGAGGTACAAGGTTACATACGTTCAGGGGTTCTATTTAAACACACAACGCCTTCCCAGTCTCACCACTGAGCGCAGGCCTCAAAATCAACAAACCACAGCATGACTTGCATCACATATTCTTTATTTCTCAGGGTATAAAACGTTTGAACAAACACATCTTTCTTTGTCTGACGTCCTCATTTCCACAGAGAATTCGATCGAACACATCTCAGCAGCGCGTTATCTGTTACCGTGTTTTCATTGGCTGGAATAATGAACACACAGTGGTGGGTTACACATGGTTGGCTGTGGGAGGTCCTCAGCTGGTGCTCCATGTCACTCTTACTGTTGGTATCAAGCTCAATGAGGTCCCTGCTGATTTAAATTTAAATCAGGGCTAAATGTGTCATTTATTTACTTCGTACAATAGAATGTCAATGAACGCTTCCTAATCTGGCTTTGTGTTTGGTGTAACTGCCATGGTAAATGCAGAGTGGTAATGGATTGGCTAAAAATAAACAACGATCCGGATGACTTGTCTTCAAGGGTTTTTAATGCAGGGCCCTAAGTGGGTGTGAGAATGAATTATTGGTCTGGTATCTTCACCAAGTGATTTAATTCCAGAATGAGAATTGAATCACTGAAGCTGAATGTGAAGCCAGCCATTGCTTTATATACACACCTGTGCATTTCTTAATGGAAATCAGAGCAACACACAAACATGACATTTCTATTTCACCTTCAGCAAAACACCAGCTTTGCAGCACAATACTCCGTCTCCACATTTCTCCCTCGCCATCATCTCGTCTCCTTATAACACAAGACAGTTCACTTCCAGAGACCTGGCTGTTCTACATTCCCGGGCCTTACACCTGCCATACAGGACGCACACTGCTCGGCATCCACCAGTCAATTCTGATTTCGAAGAAGAAAAAAACACAGTCTCAGTCGTACAAATGAAAATAATTACTGTGTAAACCGAAACACGCATGACATCACATTGATCCAAAACTGTCCAGGCAACTGTGTAGTTCAGAGACGACGAGTTACTTCAAAAGAAAATAGATGTTAGATGATAGATGATCATTTGGATGTTGGGGTTTTATAGACTGGTTAAAGACTAAACAAAGACACTTTTAATGTGAAATCCTTGTCTGACAGATGGCAGTGTTATTGCTTATTAATTAAATGGCAACACAAAAAAGTAGTGCATGTGTTTAAACAGGAATGTATTGTCTTATTTTAAAATGTTCTCAATATGAGAGCAGGCCCGCATCCCATGCTGCAGGCAAACAAAAGTCAATGATGAGAAAAATGCAGGCGATGCTAAAGCTCTGCGTGACCTCTGGCCAAAATAAATCCGACCATTGACCAAGGCTGCAGACGAACACACAGACAAGCAACTTGCTATGCCTCCCCCCAGTAAGAAACAATACATGAGCTACCATGAAGTCAAACGTAGACACAGTGAGTCACGGTGGTAGCATCCTCGACAGAAAACAAACACACACTTCCTAAAATGAGGAGTCCCAGATTTACAGGGAACACCTGAACACAACAAGGAGAGCGTTGAAGAGCAGAACTGTCAGTGCTGGTGTGAGATCAGTTGGGGTGACATGAGAACGTCTCTGGGGGATAATCTTTTCAAAAATGTTGGTGTCAACCTACAGCTTGAGCTGTCTGAGACTTGGTCGGTTTGACGTATGAACCTCTCCTGAACCGTCTTCACCAGCACCTCATAGAGTTGCATTCAGAGGCACACAACAGCTCCCTCCACTTGACACCAGTAGAGAAACTAACTTTGAATCACACGCTTGAAAGGAGGTAAAAAAAAAAAAAAATGTTGCTCCACTTTCACACTCGGGATAAGATTACTGGGAGCTGGGGTATAGCAGGTCCTTTAGCTTTGGACATTTCTCCATAGAAACATGAGATACTATGAGTCACCCTCAGCCCTGGATTACTCAAGGCCCCTCTGGATCAGGGTTATTGTTGACTTTCAAAGAGATAAAGTCAGAAATGTACTATATTACTAGAATTCATCTTGACATATTACTGGGTGGAGACCAGCGTTGAGCTTTGACATTTACATTTACATTACAGCAGTCTCAGAGACTATGCCTTACTCGTCAAGCGGGTGTAAAGGTTTTTTGAATCAACGTGAGGAATACAAAGCCCTTAAAGTGCTAACGGCCAATGTGTTTTTCCTGGTGTGCACGTTCAGATATATGATGTTGTGCACACATGATAAAAAATACGAATTTCGAAACCGTGGGCTCCACAGTTTCTTTTCGCCACAGCAGATCTGCTTCAGACCGACTTAAACCTCTTTCTGTCCTTCTGCTGCTGCAGTGACTCTAAAATACAAAGAGCCATTGACTCGTAGGCACTGTGGAGAGATAGTTTTAAATGCTGGGGTTGTGCTCACGTGTTAAAGCACAAAGGGAGATGTGGCAGCTGAGCGGTACTACACATTTAGTGTTCCAGTTTGTTTCTGCTTCAACAACATAGAAAATGTGCTGGGGAGGGAACGGGCAGCAGAGCTGAGCGAGCACACAGCAGACACGTGGTGGACAATGGGTGTCTCTGTGGCGTGAACGCAGCAGGGACTCAGAGTGGTGGAAATGACCTATGGATGCCACTGTTAGGAACACAGGGGATCAGATTTAGAGTGAACAAGAGCAAATGCAGAGCAACAAACAAGACGTATCCAACTGTCGTTTATAGCTACTTCGAAAATATTTCAATGAATATGTACATGGTAGAAATGTCACAGTCTTACGCACAATTGCATTGAAGGCCTAAGAAGAAAATAAACCTGTTTTTATTTCATTCAGCTCAAGCAGCGGAGCTTATTTTGTATAGTCAAACGTATGCAAAGTGCACTTGGTTGAATTCATATTTAGTACTCATGCTTAAGGCTTATGCACCAAAGCAGAGCAAAAACCTGAAACTCATTTTTAGTTTTCCTTCTCTGCTGATGCAAGTTTTATATTTTGACATTCATCCGATATTGTCATGATGAAGAGAAGCAAAACACGCAAAATGTCTTCCCCTCCCGTTAAGATCTAGACCACCACAGCCGCACAAAGATTCATATTCAACTAAACCTCATCCATTTTCTCAGACTGCACAATCCCACAGTGCCAAGGTCAGACGGATGAGGATGATAAGCATCGCCGCTGCCAGTGGAACCTTTGCTGCAGAGCTTGTGTTTTCATCGTGTTCATTTGCTACTTCTGAGTGTGTAGGTGTAACTCTTCTTATTTTGATTGGAGTTAAAAATAAATGTATGTGTTGATTTTGAAAATAAAAATAATGGAAAAATGGACTCTGACATGAACCCTGGTGCGGGTTCCAGATTAGGTTTGCTGGCTGCGCCACATGTGACCAGGATAAAATTATGAGCTGCTTAATGAAATGCCTTCTTTCATTAGAAAAGAATCATCTCAGTGATAAAATCAAAGCTCCAAAATTGACCACAGGCTATACTTGTTGAACAAACATAAATCATATTCAGTGATGAAACGCAGCCCTCTGCTCCACTGTCGTCATGTCGTAAGGACAGCCAATGGATTTCAGTCGTAGTCTGAAGACAGTCGAGGCCCCTCCCACTGACAGAACAAGGCTACATGCGCACCGATTCAAGTTCGAGATGGTTTTTATCGCTTATTCTAATTCATGTGTTGAAAGCAGACTCTAAAGTATCTGCTCCCTCTCAAATCTGAAACAGATAAAGACTCTTGTTTCATACCATTGAAATGTCAGGAGAGCGAGGAGCAGCTTCTCCTCTTGAAAACCAGGTTAGTGGAAAAGGAAATGTCAGCACAAAAACATACAGTTTTCTAGGATCCAGTGGGACCTGGCTGGGCTCAGGAGTATACCTCATCCATGATAAGACTAAAGTATCTAAAGTACTTGAGATGCAGCACAGTCTTACTTTGGTTCTCAGCTGCACTCCGGTCGAGATCCTGCTCAACATCAGGCTCCATCACAGAGAAAAAGCAGCAGAATCCAGACCAGGAGAAAGACAACGGAGAGTCAGAGTCTGCTCTAGGCCACGCAGCAGTACCTTTTCCACCATGACTTTGACAGACTCTTCATCTTGTCCGGCGTCTGCCTTTGCTTTTTCTGTCGTTTTTGTTTCCCTCTCGGGAGCTTCTGGGAGCTGTAGCTCTGCAGACTGGCCAGTATGGCTGCGTCAAACACTTCTTTAAGGTTTTTTTGAGTCAGAGAGGAGCACTCCATGTAGGCAACTGCCCCGATCTCCATGGCACAGTCCCAGGCGTCTGCTGGTTCAATGGGCCGCTCCCGATACCTGGCCAGGTCAATGAGAACCTAAACGGAAGAGACAGCGTTTTTACTATGAAGTCTCTTCTGATCACGAATAGGGAACATTAGAACTTGGAGGCTGAAGAGCAGCGATGATAAACGCATCTGCACCTTGACATCTTCTCGGAGGTCACACTGCGTCCCAACCAGAACGAGAGGAGCGAAGGGGGCGTGTCTGCGAATCTCCGGGATCCACTTTTCCGGAACGTTTTGGAAAGAGGCGGGACTGACGACGCTGAAGCACAGCAGGAACACATCTGCACTGGTGTAACACAGAGGACGCAGCCTGTCAAACTCATCCTGGAGAAGGTGGGAGAGAGAGAGAGAGAGAAAGTGTCCCTCAGATAGATTCAAAGATTCACCAAACCAAAAACACTGAGGCTTCTCAAAAAGCATGTGAATCTAGTGCAGCTCACTGTGCATGTGTGTGTGTGTGTGTACAATACTAGGGCTACTAATAATAAACTATGAAGATATGTTTGTTTCTCCTCTCTGACCTTCTCTCTCCCAGACACAATCAGAGTATGATAAAGTTTTTATTCACAGTATTTATAGCTAGCAGTTTTAATATCTTAATTTTAACAGTTTTATTCTTTTACATGTGACTGACACTGAATGTATCAGAGGTGTTGGCTGGATTAATCTGTGCTCCTGGAGTTTACAACCTCATGAACCTCACGAACTAGATTCTGGGAACCAGTAAGTACAGCAAACTTTAAACGTCTGAGTTCAAAACACAAGATGTGTGTTGTGAGTTTTGACAGAGTAGGGATTGTGTTAACATTGTTCCAGAGAGAAAGAAGAATCCCTTCCCTGAGGCATTGTCCCCAGCCTAAATACAGCAACAACAGGAAATGCTGCTCTGTCTGCGAGTGCGTGCGCGTGTGCGTGCGAGTGAGCACTGACCTGTCCAGCTGTGTCACACAGTTGTAGTTTGACTGGCTGCCCGTCCACGGACACCACAGCTACACACACACACACACACACACACGTTAACTCAGATATGTCAGAAATGAGTCGTATGATAGAGTCTTATTTCTCAAGTGTGTGAGCTCCATCCTTTACCTGAGAAGTTGTCGAAGGCGGTGGGCACATACTCGGTGGGGTATCCGTTGGTGGTGTAGCTGACCACCAGGCTGGTCTTCCCCACAGCTCCGTCCCCCACCAGCACACACTTCACCCGCCTCTCCGCCGACCCTGCCCCTGCCTCTGCCCCGGAGCGCCGCGTCCTGCCGCCGGAGCCCCTGTCCCGGCTCTTGACCCTCCTCGGCGGGACGGGCGGAGCAGGGGACACCGGTGCCGGCTTGTAGCTCCTGTCGCCCCGCGGAGGCATCGGACCCGGGGAGAAGGAGCAGGAGGAGGGGGAGGAGGAGGAGGAGGAGGAGGAGGGCGCTGGAGACAGGAGCGTCAGTCCCGGTTCGGTCCAGTTTTCACATCGTCCATTAAAGTCTGTATTGTCTTGTATGGGTCTCAGAGCCGTGTGTCACCCGAGTTTGACGTCGCTTGCGTCCGCTTCCACTCAGTCGCCATGGCTGAGTTAGAAAGAGTCAAACTTCATCACAACGCAAACAAACACACACACACACACACAGAGAGAGAGAGAGAGAGAGGGCAGAGTCAGCGTCATGGTTCACTCTCATTTCATCAGACTGAGAGAGAGAGAGAGAGAGAGAGAGAGAGAGAGAGAGTCCGGACCTTCCAATGACATCACTGTGTGTGTGTGTCAATTATTTCTTGTTATCTCTGATGAACCCTGTGACCTCAGAGGACCTCAGACTTCATCTGACCCGAGCCCCGTGTGAACTCTCCTCTGACACGGCTTCCACTGTGTATCACCGGAAGCCGTTTGTAAACTTGATTTTGGAAAAGTTTTAGTTAAACAAAGTGATTGGGATCGCCCTTATTCAAGAAGGGACGCGCGCGCCACCTGGCGAGAGATCAACAAACACGAGACGCATAGAATATAATCAAATCGTCATCTGTGTCGGTTAAATTTCTCAGAGTGAATCTTGAGTCAGACACGCACACACGAGGCCACTTCTCAGTCACGATATTTCTATTACTGCGAGAAATGCGGAACCTCAGTTGTGTTTGTTTCCTCACGGACGCTTTATGGAGGTGTACCGGCGCCGCGTGTGTTTTGTTGTGACAGGAGCGTACTTTCTTCTACGGGTTACTCTATTCCTAGTACAGCCAGTTCACCGGATAGACCCGCTACACGATGGCCAGCGATGGCGCCGAGTCTCCGGCGGAGGTAGTCCTGGGTTTCCTGGAGGATGCGGAGCCCTGGCGGCTTCGGTCGCCACAGTTCCCCAGTAAAGTCGGGGGGAAGCCGGCGTGGCTCAGCCAGAGAGGCCTGCCCTCACTTACCGAGCTGGAGTGTGAGAGGTGCCGCCAACCCATGGCCTTTCTGCTGCAGGTGAGTGGATAACTTGAACACACAAGTCGGTTCTAATACAACATGGTTAGAGTGGTTACACCCAGAGCTGAATTCAGGTTGATCAGCTCCGAATACATCAAAATATAGTCAGGGGGGAAAAGGGAAATGCTTTGATATAGTTCTTATAAAGACATGGATTCAGAGGGGGGGTTTGTCCCATGAAGCTGACAAGTGTCCTAGTGTGAGTAACATGCTTATCCATTGTATTGTTAAGTCTTTGCATGACTTATGATGTCACTTCCTCTGCCAACAGCTGATTCTGAACCAGCAACACTGAAGTGTGTCACCAACCCTCTCCCTCTCTGCTGCAGGTGTATGCACCGATCTCAGGTCAGGACTGGAGCTTCCACAGATCGCTGCTCCTGTTCTGCTGTAAAACCCCTGAGTGCTACACGCTCAACGACAGCAGCTGCATGAGAGGTGTGGTCACATTTCTGTAGCTGGTCCTCTTTGTCCTCGCGTCTGTGTCGCTCATCGGAAGAGCTGAATGGAATAACGTGGACTTGATCAATGTATTCACAGACGGAAAAAAACGTTATTCATCACGTTGGTCAAGTTTTCTGTTCTTCTTCATGTCCACTCAGTTTTCAGAAGTCAGCTGTCCAGGAGGAATGAGTTCTACCCTTACGACCCTCCACCAGGTTTGTGCATTTTTCAGGATGTCAGAAAAAGTTCTGGTCCTTCAGCCCAAAATGTCAAGTAGTTTTCTGAATGTGTTCCAGTGTAGATCTGAATCAGACTGGGCTAATGAAAAACGTTACTACGACTACTACATTATTACCATGTAGACCCTGTTTTATTACCATGGACACTGGGCACTGTGTTGCCATTTCAGTTGTGGTTTATTGGTTTTCTTGTAGTTGCATATAGTTTCCATTTATTGAGTATGGTCTGCACCTTTAAATAAACTGTTTTTTGTTGCTTTGTTACTGATTATAAATAAATCAATCTTTGCTTCCTCCAGACGATGAACCCCTCAGTGACCCTGAGTGCGAGCAGAGAGCGTTGCCAGTCTCTGGGGTTCAACTGTGTTGGGTGTGTGGTTGCCCTGGCAACAAAGCTTGTTCTAGGTGTCACACTGTGACCTACTGTGGAAAGAACCACCAGACGCTCCACTGGAAACACACACACAAGAAGGAGTGTGGCAGCCAAGGTGTGTTCACCTGTCTGAGAAATGATGCTAAAGTGTCGAGTGTCACAAAAACTAAAGATAGTAAGAATATATTTAAAAAATGGACCTGAACAGCATTTTACTGAGCATTGATGCAACTCAAGAACTCAAAAGCGAAGTCTCTGCTGTGTCTTTTGTCTCCCCGTGTCTTAACAGAAGTGTCCCTCGACACGACGTCTCCCTTCCTCTTCCCTGAATCTGAGCTGGTCACTGAGCCTGAGGAAGATGGAGAAGGGGAAGACACCAAGGAAGAAGCAGAAGAGGAAGGGAGTGGCACTCAAAGGGATGTAGACTGTCCGTCTTTAGCAGAGAGTAAGAAACTTCACAGAATATGGAGGGTTTTAGTGGCAGCCCTGTAAACCGCTCCGTTCACATGCTCAGCAGTTTGTCTTTCTTCGTCCTCTCTCCTGACCTCTGTGTCTTCAGCGCTGGCAGAGACAGACCTGGAGGAGATGGCCATGTGCGAGACTGAAGACATCAAAGTGTTCCAGAGGTTTAAAAAAAAGATTGCACCAGAACCACACCAGGTAAAAAGACACAAACACAAGTGATTAACACCGACCATGTGCAGTTTGAATGTGATCATTTCCTGTGGTTGTGTTGAAGGTGGTTCGCTACAGTCGAGGTGGTTCTCCCTTGTGGGTGTCTTCCCAGCACATGCCTTCAGATCAGGATATCCCAGCATGCACCTGTGGCGCCAAGAGGACTTTTGAGTTTCAGGTAGTCACTGCTCATTAAATGCTCAGTCACCTGCAAGTTTCTATTTATTCATTTCTGTGGTTTCCTTTCTTCTCCCTCCAGTTCCATAGTTTTCATTGTCTCAGTCACTGCAGTCAATTTCTTTAGCTTGTGTGTAGCCAATTTAGTACCCAGGCAGTGGGAATTGATCAGTTGTCAAATCAGTGTGTTTTATTCTATGAAGTGATGAAGTTGATGCAGACCTGGACTTGTTGTCGGACATGCTGCAGTTGAGTCACCTCAATGGTGATTTTAGTCAACTTTCACATGTAGGTACAGTTACTGTCCACCAGGGGGCTATGACTCTCAACTGTGTGGTGGACACAGGAAACAGAAGTCCTCTGTTGGAGGTTGATAAATGTAGTAATACTTCAAAATATCTGTGTGTGAGTGCAGGTGATGCCCCAGCTGTTAAACAGTCTACGTGTGGACTCAACAGGAGCCAGCATCGACTGGGGAACAGTGGCTGTCTACACCTGCTCGGCCAGCTGTATCCGTGACGACCAGTATTTCCCCGAGTTCATCTGGAAGCAGGATTTCAGCTCTGATCAACACGCACCAGTAACACACTCATAACATCTGACAGCTCGTACTGAGCAGTGAGAATATTAAAATGAGTGAAGGTCTGAGACTGAGGGATCCTGGAGCGGGTTAAACAACAGATATTCACATTGTCTGTATTATTCTCCTGACAAAGTATGTTCAGATATACAAACAGGGGTTGTGGATCCTGGTTCCAGATCAGTAATTTCTTGATGAATCACAATGTCTGGTTGTAGCAGTTGTAACAGTGGGGTTTCTGACCAATGTGATAATTAGCTTATCATTGTCGTCCTGTTGAAAGTTCAGTGAACTGGAGCTGATGAGGGATCCATCATGACCTTGTGCCTTTGCAAAGAGATATAGAGATTTAATAAAGTCCCTACATCCTCATTTTTAATTGCTACTTTGACATATTGACTCAACAACTGTGGTGTATTGTCAAGTCAATAAAGAGGCTGTTTTCAACCAGAATAGCACCAAGCAGAGCTCTTAGCTTCAGTTCATTCAAGCTGTGCTAAATTTCACACTCAGATATGAATAAACCCTTAAATAAGATTTGAATTGTCATTAAATCTGTAATATATTCCCAGATGTAGCAGCCTGTCCCTGGATCCTCTGCCCATTAAGGCCTGTGGAGAATGACTGTCTCCATATGTTGTAGTTATGAAAGGAGCAGCCGTTAGCACTAAGTATGTACACATTTATTAATGTATAGTGCAGAGCATCAACACTTTTATAAGAAGCAGAATTGAATTTAGATGTAACGGTGGTCATACTCATGCAGAGAGAAAGATTTAACCCTCCATCAGAGTTGTGTTGTCCAAATATCAGGAGAGTTATCCACGCATAGTGAAACCAAATATGTGGTGAATAAAAATAATAAATTTCATTGCTAAACGTGTCCATCATTATCAAGGATTTGTTCAGTTGAAACCAGTGCCTAAATTAGACTCATTTAAATGAAGACCCTTGGTTGAACAAAGAACATGAATAACCAACACAGACTCACATTTGCTAGTGCTCTACAATAACAATTGTTTAAACAAAGGTTTGAACGGCAAAGAATAACCTGAAATACATTAACAATGGCAATTTGTAGTTCATCTGCTGTCACCCTGTCATTTCATGCCAAGATGCCTCTTGAGGGTTTTCTCAGCAGGACTTAGATCAGATTCAAAATTTAAGAGCATCCAAATTCCAACAGCGGACAAACAATAGATTATAAAGTCTCATCATGGTAACTGTTGTTACCATGATGTATTTATAAAAGTAGGGCTACGCTGGTGCAGGATTAGACTGTTCGAAATGTTGTTAGTTGATGGATAAAATTCTTCCACTGAGTTGTGAAGAACTAAAATCTCAGTAAATACTGTGATAGGAATGTGAGGCTGAGGGACCTGAACACATCTTCATTTAACTGGGAGATAGAGCAGACAAGTACTAAAAATGCAATGTAGAAAACTATTTTAAAAATGCATCAAATAAGAACATCACTACTCCCAGTCAGACCACCTCTCTTCTTTTAAATTTTCTTTACAGTTTATGTACAATGAGGGATGTGATCTGAAAAACTCAGCATGAAGTAAAAACACATGGAAAGGGGCCAAAACAAGAAAAAAATGTCTTCAAGAAAAGTCAAAAAGTCCCTTTTCTTAAAAATAAAAAATAATAAAGGAAGGACAAAAAAATAAATGGTGACTAATTCAGATCCCTGCACAACAACCCTTAGAGCAGTCCACTTATAGAGGTCATCAAGTAGGGGACACTTTAACGTATCTTTAAAAATTCCATGTAAAAGAGACTGAGTTGGGGAGGTGGTAAAAAGAAAACTACAGGTCCTACGTCGTCTTGCGGAAGCCTTTAAGGATTGGGTAGATGCTTTCAAATGCTTCGTAGATTTCCGCTCTCACCTTGGCACCTTCACAAAAAAAAACAAAAAAACACATATTACAACTCTAACAAGCGACCAGCCCAACATGTCCAGTGATATGCGATTCATTTACTGAAATACTTTAAAGGGATAGTTCTCAGAAAAATGAAAATTCACTCATTATCTAGTTTGAAATTTGTGTGCTGTAAATTATTTATTTCCAATTATCTGCAATGATCCAATATTACAAGCTCTAGAGTAAGAGAGGGGTTTACCTGTGAGTACAACTTTCCCAGAGACAAAGATGAGCAGGACAATTCTGGGTTTGATCATCCTGTAAATCAGCCCTGGAAACAGCTCAGGCTCATAACTGCAAAAGACAAGTCACTTTTTTAGTCATAAAATGAAAAACAAAACACAGAAGGTCAGAAGCATTTATCTGGATGCAGTCTGTTGACTTTATATTAAGTCTTTAGCAACAATCCGAGGTTACCTGCTGAACTGTTGATGTGTGAGGACCAGCCCCTCCAATCGGATGGGGAACTTCACATCGCAGCTGCCCACCATGTTTTGAATTTTGAAGTCCAGGAACTTGGCAGGGAAACCAAGCTTCTGCACCACACGAGCATACTTTCTGGCTGCTAACCTTGACTGCTCCTCACTGGAGAGAAGGTGAGTTGATGAGAAGCCTTGATTATAGAATCTACATTTAGCTTTTAATCATTAACTTCATACAAGCTCCACTCTCACCTCTTGGCTCCAGTGCAAACCATCTTTCCAGAGCTGAAGATGAGGGCAGTGGTTCTGGGTTCTCTTATTCTCATGATCACGGCAGCAAAACGCTAAAAGAAGCAAGAAAATGGGGATTAGCAAAACTATTTTGGAACTGTTGAGCCAAATATTCATGGGTTTCAGTCTCACCTTTGGGTTGTACTCTGCGTTCCTGGCTCTCAGGGCGATGGTCTTCAAGTCAAGTTTACACCCCAGATTTACAGTGGATACGATGTTTCTGATAGAAGGCAGAGTAAGAAAAGAGCAGAGAACAACTGTGTCAGAACATAAATTGTAATGAATAGCCTCAGGAAGTAGAAAAGCAAACTAAGATAGCATGCATGTCAATTCCAGGACATTAAACGTACTGTAGCTGTGGTACGATTCCAGAGCTCTCTGAGGCAGGTGTGGCCGGTGTGATGGGGGTCATGGGAGTCAGCGGGGTGTTGTAGAGCGGGGTGTTCCCTGGTAGTGATGTGGTGGTCGTACCAGTTATTGTCTGGGAATGGAAAAGCTGAGGCGTCTGCCCTGATGTCCCCTGAAGGCCTAAAGAGCAAATTATGTTCTTTTAATGTACTATGAAGTGATAGAATTACTTTCTCAGAACAAATGTGGAAGACACCAGTACTAGGGACATGAGGTTATGATCTAACATCACAAGCATGGCAGAGGATGGACAGGGACCATGGTGAGAGTTGTACCTGTGTTAGCCTGTTGTGCCTGTTGTTGTTGTGCCTGTTGTTGTTGTTGTTGCCTCTGCTGTTCTTCGAGTATAGACAGACTGTTGGTGTTCTGGACTGGCTGGGGCGTCAGACCTGAGCCATATGGCATCATGGGACTGAAGATTGGCATGCTTGGTGTCATGGCACCCTGGACAAATGACATCAAAATAATATAAAGTCAGGAATTAGCAGAAAATACACATTAACAAATCACACTGAAAAAAATACAAATGCTTCATCCCCATTGCCAAATACACCCCACTAGGACTTCCTCACTGATCTATGATATGGACCCCCCTCCTGAAAGAGAGGGACCATAACACCTGTTGCACTCCCTCCCTGCTTCCTGTTTGTCTTGACTTTGAAATTGTATCAACTGTTGAATCTCTTAAACAGACTGGCACTGCTTAACCTAACTGACTTCCATCTATTGGCATTTGAGGTACTGCATGTTGTTGTTTATTTGACATTTCAAACGTGCTCTATGAATAAATTGATGCTGACATGCTATTTGTTAGCTGAGGTAGAAAACCTGACCCCATGCTAAGGATAAGCACTAGTTGATGATAGAACGTGTCACCTGAGGGGATGCCAGCCCCTGGAAGGCTGGTATACTGTTGTTCTGGTCCATCTCCTCAGTCTTTACAGCAGCGGCCTCAGAGCTTTACAGTAAGCACAAACAACCAGGGAGGACTCGACAATAACACTCTCGTGTTGTGTACCCTGTAACAAAACCAGCAAGAACACATTTAAAGACCGACACGGATTTATCACGGTGCACAAGCAAAACTGACTGAGTAACTGAGCGCTGACACGAAGCCGCGGCTCTGGCGCCAAAGCATCTTTAACTTTAATATTCGCGTTGCATAAACATAGACTCTGCCCCGATCCCTTCTATGTATGACGATACCATGTGCACTTAAAATCAGAGCAGGCTCCCTGCAGGATGCCTGGAAGCCTCCAAACTGCACCACATCAACACACTGGCTAGCTGGGGTTAGCCGCATTGCTAATGTTAGCTGCACCGGCTAACGTGAAGTCGCAAGTCCGACGCTGCGTCCTCAATGGAAGCAGCGGCGTCGTAAGATGACACCAGGATCGGATACCTCACAGTGCGCTGACGGGACACTCGCGGTCGCTCTCTGGCAATTGAAACCAGCAGAGAAACAGTTTAAATCAGCTCCGGGCTCGTGTCATTATCAGTTGACTTCTTCTTCGGCGCTCAGTGGAAGCGCTCTTCTTCTTCGTCTTCTGCTTTGGCTGTTGCTGCTACCGGAAGCGGAACCTTTATTTTTTACCGCTGTGTCACAGTTCACACAGAGGCAGACAGAGCAAAGATGGCGTCGCTGAGTGACAAGTCAGTTTGGGACGAGGTGGAGGATGGCATCGGGGAAGAAGTATTGAAAATGTCCACGGAGGAAATCGTCCAGCGAACTCGGCTCCTGGACAGCGAGATAAAGATCATGAACAGCGAGGTGCAGAGGGTGACCCACGAGCTGCAGGCCATGAAAGACAAGATCAAGGAAAACACGGAGAAGATAAAGGTGAACAAAACGCTGCCGTATCTGGTGTCGAACGTCATCGAGCTGCTGGATGTGGACCCCAACGACCAGGAGGAGGACGGGGCCAACGTGGACCTGGACTCCCAGCGGAAAGGAAAGTGTGCCGTCATAAAGACCTCGACGCGGCAGACCTACTTCCTGCCGGTCATTGGGCTGGTGGACGCCGAGAAGCTGAAGCCCGGAGACCTGGTAGGTGTCAACAAAGACTCCTACCTGATCCTGGAGACCTTGCCTACTGAATACGACTCCAGGGTGAAGGCCATGGAGGTGGACGAGCGCCCCACAGAGCAGTACAGCGACATAGGAGGACTGGACAAGCAGATCCAGGAGCTGGTGGAGGCAATAGTCTTGCCCATGAACCACAAGGAGAAGTTTGAAAACCTGGGCATCCAGCCACCCAAGGGGGTCCTGATGTACGGGCCACCAGGCACAGGGAAGACCCTCCTGGCGAGGGCCTGCGCTGCTCAGACCAAGGCCACCTTCCTGAAGCTGGCCGGTCCCCAGCTGGTCCAGATGTTCATCGGAGATGGAGCCAAGCTGGTGAGAGACGCCTTCGCCCTGGCCAAAGAGAAGGCTCCATCCATCATCTTCATCGACGAGCTGGACGCCATCGGAACCAAGAGGTTTGACAGCGAGAAGGCGGGAGACAGAGAGGTGCAGAGGACCATGCTGGAGCTGCTCAACCAGCTGGATGGATTTCAGCCCAACATGCAGGTCAAGGTGAGAATTCTACTGGGGTGTCTGTGTATATAACTGTGGATCACAGTGAACTCAAGGGAAAGTTCGGGTAAACAGGACAATAACACTTTTTGTTTTTGTTTGAGTAAAACTGTCATTATTTCCTAAAATTCATATATTAAAAAAAAACTCAGTAATATTGTGTATGTTTTTCAGGTGATTGCTGCAACCAACAGAGTGGACATCTTGGACCCTGCTCTGCTCCGCTCGGGTCGTCTTGACAGGAAGATTGAGTTCCCCATGCCTAACGAAGAGGCCAGAGCTCGCATCATGCAGATCCACTCCCGCAAGATGAACGTCAGTCCAGACGTCAACTACGAGGAGTTGGCCCGCTGCACCGACGACTTCAACGGAGCCCAGTGCAAAGCTGTGTGCGTAGAGGCTGGTATGATCGCGCTGCGTCGTGGAGCCACAGAGCTGAACCACGAGGATTACATGGAGGGAATCCTGGAGGTCCAGGCAAAGAAGAAGGCAAATCTCCAGTACTACGCCTGAGGACACTGCCCATCTCTGTTTGTGTGTGAGAGTCTTTGATTGTTCAAATATTTGCAGAGTTAACACTTGTTACAATTGCCAACCAACTTGAGTTAATAAAATAAGCAAAATCTCTTAAGTGCTGTTGTTTCTTCCAGCTAAACAAGGATGGTTGAGTCCTGGTTTCAGAAGCTGCTGGTCAAGCAAGTGGAATTTATTCCACAATATATTATTTTAGTCAAGTCATTAATGTAATAAACCCTTCATTTATTATTACTAGTCAAACTTCATCAGTACAGCCAAGTTTGTTTTATTTCTACCTCTGGAATCTGGTAAGAATGCATAGGCAGCATTTCTTTTCATGGTGTCCTTCAGCTGTGGTTTGTTTACATATTGTCTTTCCCTCCTTTGACCATTTTAATCCCACTTTGAAGTAATGTATCAGTTAGTTCATCGAGTGATAAGATTTTGTAGTATTTAATCTGTCATTGTCTTGGTTACATAGATTTCGCTCAAAATTTCTTCTACCTAAATTTCCTCACTGATCGATGAAGACCTAACTGAATGAACTTCCAAACACTCTCAGATCAGCTGAGTCTCTCACAATTTAAAAAAAAACACTCAAGACTCTACTATTCTCTGAATACCTCCTCTCCTAGAGCTGACACCAGCCCACCTATGAATATGATGTTGTTATGCTGTTGTTGTTCAGCACTACCTGCCAGCACTGAGTCCTAATGGACACAAACAGTCCTAAGCACTTACTTACGTTGCCTTTCATTCCCAGCTCTTTGCTTGTGCGGGTACGTCACTTTGGATGAAAGCGTCTGACAAATTACTTAGTAGACTTTGTAGTCTTTGTAGACTTCAATATCACATCAACATGAAGTGGTGAAGTTGCAGACTGGTTACAAATATTAACAAGACCTGCGCAAATTGACCCATGACATTTTGCTCTAGTCGCATCAGACCCCAAACAATAATTAGGTGGATCATACCAAATCAAAGGGACCTGGCCACTCCCATTTTTGCGACTTTGATGTTTTGATACATTCAATTATGCGCAGCCATGCTCACTTTTGCCACTTTGAAGTTTTGCTCCATTCGATTATGTGCAAAACCTAATTACACAAATTTTTGTATAATGTTGATGAAACTGGGCACAGATCATCTTCACACCCAGCTTAACAAGTTATCAATTGGTTTGTAATAACTATTACTGTTGATGCTGCAGTATCACTTTGAGTGCGGCAGAATAATAATAAAAATTTAAAAAACAAGCAAGAATAGGGTTCCTGCAGCTGTCGCTGCTTGGACCCCTAATTATTTGAGATTTGATCAAATCACATTTATTTGATGTGATTAAAGGGACAGCATTAAACTGTACCCTGTAACCACATCTGCTACATGTTAGAAGTCTTGTCCAACCTTCGCTCAGGGAAGGGTCTTTACCCTCAGGAGAAAGTAATCTGATAAAATAATTTACTACTTATATTCTGCTTTTTATAAACTAGTACTGGTAGCTGCCACCTTGCTTGAAGAACACTTATTTGCCTTCCCATTGTTGGCAGTGATTTTTATTTCCCATCATCTTTTTACTTGAAAATAAATTGTAAATAATGACAGTAAAAAAAGCAGCAGACTTATCAGTTCTTTACATTTATTAAGAATGTAAAAAGAATATGAGTATGTGTCTTTCCAAAACATAATGAAAAATCCAGACAGGCAGAATCAAGGGAACGGTGAAGTGAAGAACCTGCTTCTCAGAACAGGAGTGCTGCTCTAAAATCATGTTGCCAAGCCAATAGAAGCAAGGATGTCATAAAGCCTCACATAAGAGGCCCTTTAGAGCAACTTCTGAATCAAAACTGATGTTAGAAGAAACACGATCTCAAATGGGCCAAACCAATGGGGTGAATGTGGAAAGAACAGACTAAAGAAGAAACCAGAGAAATTGGAATTCTACTCCTCAATCTTTCCTCAGAGGTATTGTCTGCTCATTGATGCCCTCCTTGGTGACGATGCAGATCCGAAGGGCGTCTCCGGTGTAGACATCTCTCTCTGCAGCCGAGATGAAGACATCTTTGACCAGCTGCACTGCCTTCTCTTGAGTCAGAGGGACATGCTGCACACCTTCCATGTTCTTAAAGCCAATCTAGGAGAAGATGTTAGAGAGCATGAGACATGAATGCACTTTGTCAACTAGAACAAAACTTTGGAGCACTGCACAATTCATTGTCTCTATATTTAATAGATTATAAGAAATGGGTGTATTTTATCTACCTGGTTGTCGAGCAGCGGCTGTAGCATGGCACTTGCCGATCCTCCGGCCTTGTAGGTGTCTCTCTGATAGGAGCCCACTGGATCAAAACTGTACACTGCTCCCTTACCTGCATAGAAGATACTTAATGTTACAAATAAAAGAAACTGTTGCTATAAGGACATGGTAGAAGCTTTGCAGTGTCCAACTAATACACGGTAAATGTGTGATACAATGACACAACATTTTAGCAACAAATATGGCATTTCCGGCCCCCTGCAATCACAGCAGATTACAATGACGTTATGTGCCCACAGGTCCTACACACAATTTTATTGAAACTTTCTGCATCTCACTGGCTGATATATTTCAGCACCTACCCTCCTCATCCAGTCCTCCAATGATGTTGTACACGTAGTAGGGGAAGAACCTCCTGCCATACAGGATGGTAGACAACATTGCTGCGATGGCTCCGGAGGTCATTGTCTTGTTGTTTGAGTGTTTGTATGTCTGAGAGAAAACATTGGTTGAAATGTTAGTACTGTTGAAGCAAACTGTCTCCTTATGGAGTGCAGAATGTAATGTAACTCAGCAAAGAGTGAAGACCAAGATGAGGTCCCCATTGATCCATTGTAATTGTTTAGGACTAGCATAAGGTGCGTGTTCAATGAATAACTACTGTGCAGAACAAATATAAATAAAAGTAGTCTTTCTAGGTTTTTCTCTTTTAACAAGTAAAACAGGAAAATCAGGCTTGTGTAAACAGCATTGTTCATCACAGGTGTACAAGCTGGGACAGGACAGTTATCTCAGAGACTAGAGTTTATCATCTTAACTTCTTAACAGAATAATGAGAGTGAAATCCCTCCCTGCATCAGCTCACCTTTAGTCTGGCATCAATGATTTTGGTCAGAGTCAGGCAGTCTCCATGGAAACCGCTACAGCCGATGACAGTTGTGTCTGTGCTGTAAGGTGAGAAACCCACAACGAATGAAAGTCAGAGCAGCAGATACTGAAGCCACAGTCAATGAGTTCATCACCGGAGAAATATCATCAGGCTCAGATAAACTTCACCTCCCGTCTAACACAACTGCAGTGACTGTGATAATAAAGGAGGAGCCATTACAGATTAATCAGAGAGGTTGAGGTGTTTCATTATTGTTGACAGTGACAGGGAGGAGACGGTGGCACTTACAGCTTGTAGCATTTTGGTGAGTCGCGACTGTGGATTGAGTACCCTTCACTCAGCCGAGTGTCTGAGGCTACGATGGCGAAGTCCTCCCCGGCTACAGCCAGTACAGTTCTGAAAATGGCAAAGAAAACAGTGCGCGAATTACTTTTCATCTAATAAAACCCATCACAACACAAAGAGAATCCTCTCCTGTCTGTGGCACTTTCCAACGAATGCCAAGTCTAAAGATTCGAAACTGAAACTGCGGAAATAATGTCATCATACGAACAAGTGAACTCAAATTTAAAATTAAATTAAACCTTACATCAAGATCCATGGACGCCCAACATCGCACACAGACAGAAGCAGCTCTGTTCACTAAGTATTCATTTAGTTTACCTTTGTTTGTTTCCGTTTGCTAAGCTGGCTAGCTCGTGAGCACAGTGCAGTTGGACGTATGTGTTAGCTAGCAGACAGCTAGCAGGTAGAAGACTAGACTCACCCTCCGTTGAAAGAATACGGGGAGAAGCGCTGCTCTACGGGGCCTGTATAGTGATACTCCTTCATTTTGCCCGGGCCATCAAACGCCTGCGATGAAATCATCTTTGATACAGGAACGCAGCTCCGCTACACAGAGTCTCTCTGCTAAAGTCGCTGTATCACTGCAATATGGCAGCCTCTTCTTTTACTGTCTGCTTATCCCGCCTGTTCGGCCAGAGTCTGTGCTAGAGCGCCCCCATTGACTGTTTCATGTATAGCAGGTCGGGCTGGGACGGAGTATTAGGGCCACATTGGAAAAAAAATAAATCAGACGAGATTAAAGTCGTAAATTTACGAGATTAAAGTATGGAGGCGCTCCAGCACATACTCTGGTCTAGCTAAATAATGATATGAAAATGAGCATATGTCACTACAGTGGTGACGTTTCGACTGGACCAGGCGATCGGCCTGTCTAACACCTTTGGTCTAACTGTACACTACAAATATTACACTTAGGCTGCCCAACATATATACACCCTTAGGAAACACTCCTTATGTGTTATTCTGATTGAAGTTGAAGTTCATTATGCATAAACTAATTCCTGACTTAAGGTTTCCTCACTTAAGCCTCATTTGAAGGCTCTTTAAGCCAAAGATTAAAAGGCACATTTTATCTAACATTAACACTGTGCAAAAAAAATCTGCTGATCTCATCAACCTTTACTTATTATTTAAAAGTTTAAATACAATTATTAAGTAAAAGTGAAATGACAATTCTACTTAACAATTCATAGATTAATAACTTTCTGTAAAATTGCTTTTATTGAAAAAAACACATCTGAATTCAGTGACTATGACAATATTAGCAACAAATATTCCTCAAACAACCTGCTCAAAGCAGGATAACAAAAATAACATGATAAAAAAAAAGACTTATGGTCAATGCAAAAACATCAGTTGAATGATTGTAACTGTACTGTAATGAGTGGTTTCATTATCAACAGCAATCGCTTGCGACATTTTGTTCTGTTAAACAACACTCACACATAAATACCTGAAAACTGCTGCAGCCATGAGGTCTCAAAGCCAGTGTCTGTTACATTTCATAACGACACCTCACAAGCACCGTGCCATTTTATGTAAGACAAGACAGGGTTTAAATAGAACTGCTCTTTACTGGCCTGCCTCATTAAATTCAAGTTTATGAGACAAAACAAAATACAAAATGTACTGCTCAGCAATTTGGTGATAACATGATTGTTTCAGTAGTACAGAATCAAAATCACCATTTGCTCAACTGAAACAGTTTCCAATGAGTTCTTTCTGCAAGGAATGTTCAGAAACACAATTCATTGGTTTAATGAAGGACACGTTGCTGCTGTTAGTGGTTAGTAGTTAACAGGATTTAGCGCAGAACATCCGGATGAGAAGTGTCGATCTGACAGAGCTCCTATGCTAAATTAATGCTATTTTAATACCTAATCTGGGTTTTTAATATCATCAGAATCATTTCACTTTGAAGAAGGGTGATAAGAATTCAAGTTTCATCAAAGTTTTTACAGAAAATATTTTCTTTTCTAGCTTCATGCTCTGTGTCTGAAGAACCTTCCAGTAAAGCGTAACAGCAGGTGAGGATCTCATGATTGTTGGTATTTGACAGAATGGAAACAGTTTGGGTAATTTCTGGTCCTTGTCTGTGTTTTTAAATAATTCTCCCAGCTTTTCAGATAAACAATAATGATTCAATTTGAAAATGTTTCGGCCTCTGTAAATGACTGCAACAATGACAGTTCACTGGTGTTGGATTTGGTCAAGGCTTTGTGGTTCAAGATGCCGTTGTTCATTTTCGAGCTGACTTTGACTTCTTAGGTGTTTTGGCTCCTCCCTTCTTCTTGGGTGTGTTAAAATCTTTGTCGCACAATTCACAAACCCAAAGCCCTGAAAACACAGAGAGACTGAATGAATAACTATGAACTAAAACCAGAGGGGAAGTCAATCGAGACTGTACTGTACTCAAAGGCAGGTATGTGGTTGTGTATCTGTCTCAGTATGTGCTTCCACTCACCGTTGGGTATGGAGTCCATGCCCACGCAGAACGTGTGGTAACCTCGATCGCATTTATCACAGAACATCATCTCATCCTCGTGGTGCGGCTGCTGGCACACCGTGCAGGTCTTACACTCCATGCACTGCCACTGGTACGTCTGGATCACACTCACCAGCTCCATGCTCATGTCCAGGCAGGACGGGTGGCCTAAAGCACACATGCACAGAGACGGAAACAGGCACGCGACCAAGGACATACATAAACATCACAACACACACAGGGAAAACAAAGACACAAAACCAGACATGTGAACAGGTCCACCTCTCCACATGAATGCGCCACCATGTGGCTGCAGAAGTGCTCAAAATCAGTCTTTAGTTATTGACTGAAATTTCACAGACTTTACCGTCTCAATGTAAGAATAAAATCATTCTTATACGCTGCCTGTGATTCGTAACATGAATGGCCCAAATGGGCTGAACACATTTATTTTATTCTGATGTTTAACACGTTTCACAGATTACCAACAATAACAACACAACAAAAAGTCAGGGAACAAGTGTGTCAACTTACCACTGTTATCACATTGGGAGCAGTGAATGAGAGCCTCTGGTTTGCCTCTCTTGTTGGCCTCTTTACCCTTCTGGCAAATGCCACATATAGCATTGGGAATGACCTTAGGCTGCAAGGGCAGAATAATGCTATAAAAACCAAACATAGATATGTATCCTGTAGTCATGGACAATACTGGTTCAACAATGGTCAATATTTGGTATAGGAAAAACACAGAAAGAGCACTTTACAATGGCTTTCTCCTGAGTTACACATTTTACACACAAACTGTATCATAGCTGCCCTCCAACTAAGACTGTTGATATCTCAGATCTTAGATCTTCTTTCAGTCTTGTGGCATTAGAAATCTAAGGAGGGCTTATTTTAATTGCGATCAAGTGGTGGAACAGGAACACATACAAATGTTCAAACACTGATTATCTAATATCTATATGTTGCAAATTCCAACTGATGTTTTGTCAAACACAAGCACCACTTCTGCCTCCTCTGAGTTTTATTTCCCTCCTTTACCCGCGCTGTGCAAACATGGACGTTGAAAGAGTTTGAGGAGTAGAAACGTGAGGAGGCTATGGAATATTTCCATTTTCCAACACAACTCACAATAAACCTGTGACACAACCTCATTGAATTATCTTTATAGGAAGCCACAGAAATCTTGGGTCAAAGGCTCAATATAAATTTTAACTGCACTGTGAAGTCTGAGGAGGAAGAATTTAAGTCAACAAAATGTGTGTTCCTCAGTTTATTAAAACTTGAAGAGCATGAAAAACATCAAAATAAGAATATGTCATATTACTATTACTATTATAATATTATTAAAATTATTATTATGAGGAGGCATAACAGAGACCAAATCTGAACTTGAACAAAATATACTTTGTTTTCCTGTTACTCATGGTAAATCATGTGTTGTAGCCTGCATTGTTTCTAGTAAGGAAATGGTGAGACATCCATCATTGAAATCCCCCCTGATTACAAACAAAACAGCCAAAAGAAAAAAAACTATGGGTCAATAAAGGACAAGGTATAGTTATGATGAAATCCAAGAAGCAGAGCAACACACTAAACAGAGAAAAGACAGCAGCAGGAAAAGGAAGAAAAAGGAAAAGCTGGACACACGCCCCTGAACTGCTCATGAGGAATCTCATAAATAAATAACGGCAGTTACTTGTATGAACTTTACAAATTTTATTAAACATTACCCAATGTGTTTGTGAACAAATTAAATGGTTGGATTACTAGCAGTGACTAGGCAACACTGAAGTCTGCTTTGTCAGTCAAACTGTTTTTACAGTCTCAGTCTTTAGAGGAAACTTCCTAATGAACATTTCAGGAGGCTGAGTCCAGCTAGTTAAAGTAAGATTTATTCTACATTAAAGGGATAATTCACCAAAATATTAAAATTCATTAATCTATTCACCACTATGCTGATATTTTTTTTCCCTATTGACTCTCTCACCCCTCCATCTGCACAAGGTGAGTAGACCTACAAGTCTACAAAGTAATTTAGCAGACGCTTTTATACAAAGTGACGTAAAAGCGATAGGTAGCAGAGCGAATTATCATTGTTCTGTGAAGTATCCCTTTAACTTACTTTGGAGAAGGAAGACAAACTGTATATAGACACACAAAGGAAAATGTTGACCACAATGTATAGTTTTTACCAGATGGAAGTAGGAACCTGCCGGCTGATCTCACACATTAAGTGATATGTTAACGTGCCTGACACGTGCCTGTCTACTCGAACTGAACGCTGCTCCACCTCACAACTTGTATATGTAGTCATGGTCCTCGAATTTCAGAAATCTAACAAAAAAAATTCAAACAATAATTCTCAAACTCCTCCTTCATATGTTCTTGTAGGACTCATGGAGTCAATGGCACAAACACTGACAATCAATATAATGCGCTGCAAAGGGATAAGCTACAGACAGGCCACAGTTGCAGCTTTAATAGCAACTCCAATCATTAACATGTTGTGTTAATGGTGCAACATAGATTTATCCTAACATGCAACATTAGAGAAAACACTGCTGAAGGGGCAACCAGTCAATCTAAATTCTTCAGGTTGTTTTATTCATTAACAGCACTACTCAAAGCCTGGTGGAGTTTCTCACCAATGAACCACTGCACGTAATTATAATAGAGGCAGACCAGAGCCAAGTAACATTAATCAGCATCGATTGCCAAAGCATTTGTGGAGACAGAAGTCTTTTGAAATCACTTAATAGTTCATCTACTGAGAAAATTTCTGTGCCTGGCATATTCCAACTCCAGTTAACGCACTTAGCTACGTTTATTATGAATCATTATTCATACCTGACAATCGTGTATATTGCATTTTTCAAATTGACCTTCAAGTTATTACTTCTTTAGGTCCTGTTATGTTCACAAGCTGAGAAAGATGCTATGTGACTAATTCTTGTTATTTCTGGCTTTTATCATCCAACCACACCTGGTTTTCTTGCTCAAAGGCATGACACAATATGTTCAGATAAATAAAGGTTAAGTCAAATTCAAGTTAAATCAAACTGAAGCACAATAAAACGGATTAACAGACACTAGAAAAAGGACCATGCCCACATCACATAGCTGAGCCAAACTCATCTGGACACTTTCTAATGAACTATTATTTATAATAAAATATATATGGTGATATACCAGCACATTCTATGTGTTGGAAATTCCCCTCTCCAAGGAATAATAAACAAAAAACAAAGTGCATAGCACAAAGGGCTGTAGTCACTTGAGGACTCGTATAATACTATTTGCCTATCTATAGTGCCTTAAATTTCAAGAAAATTAAAATGACATTCAAAATATTCATTTAAAATGACTGCTACTACAGATATGTCACGGCTGGGTGTTAAACACTAATGTGGGGCTTGTCCAGCAGAGTCCAGATCCAGACAGATAGCATGCAGACTACTTCTAGCTCAGCTCAGCAACAGTGTGAACACGGTCAGTAAATCGCCATCTCTCAAGGACAGTTAACACCCATGTCAAACAGCTGTCTGATGCTTAATAAAAGATCAACAGTACACACATATGGCGTATAAACAGTATAGCATTATACAAATACACACTTTTAACATTAAGGTTAGGTGCATTCTACACTCGATAAATTTCAAAACTCTAGTGTTAACAACAACTACTTTAAAAGCAACCACAAAATGCATGTGGTTAAAATTTTGAATATCAGAGTAACAAAAAGACTTTTCAAAAATGAAAAAGAAAAACTAGCAGCCAAAACATCCACTTACTTGTCTTGGAAGTATCTTTTTTGACAAGTGAGGACAGACAAGAGGTATATTGAAGACACTTAAAAAGGAAAAACTTTTAAAGTTGGTATTTGTCTTCGCTGAAAAACCCAAAAAGTGAAAGTGCAGTGAAGAAGAAACATGTGAAATGTTCCTTTAAAATGTTCTTATTGCTCACAGTCTGGTACGAAGAGGGGAAAAAACACCAAGCGGCAATCATAAAAACAAAAACTGAAGACAGGACCCCCAGTGTGTGTGTGTATGTGTGTGCCTGTCTGAACCAGGCTGTCTCACAGGCTGTCTGACAAACTGTGGAAGTCAGAGAACAAAGTGAAGAAAGCTAGGGAGGGGTGGCGGGATGGATGGAGTAAGGGAGTGGTGGTAGTAGTAGAAAGAGGAGGAGGGGGTAGAAAAGTGCTGCTGCTGTTGTTGGAGAAGAGTTCAGGTGGTTTTGTCCTCTACCTTGTACCCTGGGGTGGTTTTCTGGGAGGCGGATTGGCGTAGGCTGCCGTCTTTGCCCGGGGTGGATGTCCTGTCTTTGGCCTTGGACTTTTGTCCTCCTGCTCCTCCCTCCTGGCTCTCCACATCTGATGTGTTTCCTGAGGAACTGTCCTGTAGAGGAGCAGAAGAGGTGGAGAAGGGTTTAAAGACTTATGTCCAACTCCCATGACAATGTAGATTCCAACTTCAATTTGAGTACATTCTTCCACCAAGGCCCCACTGCCTTCTTATGAAACCACATTTTATCTGTGCACACACTAAATATGAGGCCAAATCAATGAAAGTGTTAAGTAACACATTTTCAACAGTCCTGGTCCCTGACCCATACCAAATCCTTCCACCAAGTTTTGTGTAATCCTGCTAACTAACCAACTTATTCATTAATCAACTCTTGTGATAAGCTCCTTAGCAAAGGCAACTTGAGGTAAATGACAGTAGCCAGTGTCTCACAGATGAATTCTTCTTCTTCTCGTCTTTGCCGTCCTCTGCGTCGTCTGAGTCCGGCTCTGAGTCCAGTGCGGGGAGGTCTGGATCCAGTGGAGGTTCAAACAGAGCTGTGTTCAGGGGCAGATATCGCAGCTCATTTGGAGAATACCTGTAATGCAAAACATGATGACATGCAGCAATTTTCAAGGTGGTTACCTTGAAGACAAATGTATGTATTATCGGCAAAAGCATCGATTCAAATGCGTAAATTACCTTTTGTAGTAGTCCTGGAACTGTCCTGGTATAAGAGCCACAGGGTAAGGCCCTGTCCTGGTCAGCTCTGGAGCCAGCACCTTGAACCTCCCTTGAGGCACCTGGATGATCTGAGTGAGCACATTAGACACAATGACTCTGTTGTGGAAAAGAAAAACCCAGCAGATTCTGCGTCTCTAGCTCTTTAACCAGCTCCTCCAAAAATCACATGTCACCCATTTCCCTGGAGGGACTTACATGTGTCTGCAGGTCAAAGTAAGCTCTCCTCTCTTCCATGCGCTCCCTGTTGAAGTTACTGTTGAACTCGGCTGCTTTTTTTGCTGCCTTCTTTATGTACTCCGGAACCTTACTGGCCTCCACCTTCTGAGGATTCTGCTGCTGCATTTGCTATAAAAATACCACAGATGGAGACTTACAGTAAGTGGCTTTCTTTTTTAATAAGAAAGTGTGCTTTCAAAACTCATGATTTCAGTTGTTTGTGTACTTACAGAGTACTCTTTAGCTATTCTTTGCCGCTCTCTCTCCTGTAGTATGACTGAATACTCTCCGTGTTTGGCTGGATACTCCTTTATCATCAGATCGATCACCTCGTCACTCCTCAGAGCTGTCAGACCTGGAAAAACAAAAGTGCTGTTTTTCTGTCCATTTTTCATAAAAAGTCTTTGTGACCTACGACCATTGAAAAGTAATCACTCTATCTTTTAACAAAACTGACAATGGATCAAGATTTTAAGAATTACCCCCAAACATGTTTCTTGAGTTCACACTATGACCTCAAACTTTAAAATGTAATAATTTAAACAGCAAAACAGAGTAAATTGTACTAGATGTAATGAGTATTTTCTTTTACCTAGAGTACATTGTGTTTCAGTGATGACATTCTGTTCACGCAGGTAAAGCTTCTCTTTGTGGGACAAGTCTCTCCTCTCCATATCTGCATAGGGTTTAAAGAACAGTAGAAAAAACATGACCACAGGCTGGAAGAGCCATTTATAATAACATTAACGTTCCTGTTCACAGTGGCTGCGATTTCACATTAATATTATAATTAATAGTGACCACATAAATTTGAAACCTTGATAGTTTGGATCAGAAAAAAAATATTTTAAATACGTTTATACATGAATATTTTAACTTTTTATAGACAATTCTTACCAGGGTACTTTCTCTTGAATGAAGTAACTCCCAGATACTCGCTGACCTGCTCCTGAAGCATGTAATACTCTCCCATGTCATCTGCTGGCCACTTGTACTCTGTCAGATTCTCTGCTGGGAAATATGTTGGGCTGGAGGGAGAGGTGGAAATAAAATATCTTATTAAAACAAGTACTAATTTGTTTAATCAATATATGTATGCATGCATGCAATCAAAAATACAGCAAAAAAATAAAACCACAATTTTACACAGTAGTGCATGATAGGAAATATAAAACCTTCTAACTCCTTTAGAAGGAGAACATTTCTAGCAACCACATCCAATGTGATGATTCTTGGCAATATCCGATCAAACCTACCCGAGGTCTTGACTGGAGGTGTCGCAACTTCTGGAGCTGTCCCCTGAACCCATCCTCCGTCTTTTGGGAGGCTGGCTACCATCGTTTGACTCTTCTTCCGTTACATCTTCCTGCAGATGAAAATAAGAATAAGATATTAGCTTATAAATATGATATCGTACTGATGAATCAAATGGTAAAGTGATATACATATATGCAGCATATTGGTATATTCTAGTTTTCCATTTTAGCATATGCGAACGTTCATGGCAAATTTCTCACTATTTCTGAGGAACAATACATGACTTAATGCTGTTGAAAAGACCCCATTGCTCCTGGTGTACAAGCTGCGTCAATGATTAGGGATAGAAAGTGTAAGGAATCACAAGTTAAACCTTTACTCAATTATTTATTTTTGGCTTTGACTTTAATATCCCAGCTTGGTTGATTTAACCACAGTGGTTCAGGACACATTGGCAATGTCTAGAATGTACATCTTAACCTTCAAATTCATCTTCCTCTGCAGAGAGGTTTAAGTCAATAAACCGGCCTCTAGAACATACTGTTGACAGGGTGGTGTGGTTGATTGATTTTCCAGCCATAACAAACATGAGTGAATGTAGCACAGATGTCCAGATAGAGACTGACAGAAGCAAAGGACACAGCCAAACACCTCATTGAATCTGCTGCTGTTCCTGACGTTGAGCTTTGAAGCAGAACACGAGCTTGGGTTTTAGAATTCACAAGTAAATGATAAATTCTCCATGTAAACAGTGTCCATTCACTCCACTTGAAAACAAAGGAGAGATGCGATCAGCGCTAACGCTGGTCAATCATGGCCGCCTTTAGCCAGTTAGCACGCATAGCGCCGGGATCACAGCAATGTGTGGTTCGGGTGTTTATGGAGAATATACGTCACCTTTATGGATTGTGCTCCTGGAGTGGCGGGGTTGCTGTCGCACGGCGGCCTGACGGGAAGCACAGCAGCCATGTTTAGATATATGCAGGCTGCTATTAAGCTAGCTCCACAGTCGCTGCTTTCATTCACTTCTTCTCATGAGGACGAGTGACTGCAAAACGTTAAGACACACACGCGCCATCTTGTGGACTGGGGTGTAGTTTTGGAATCGTCTTGACGATATAGTATATTTATTCGAATAAATAGTATGTTATCTGCTCATTTCAGTATTATCTTATGATCAGCATTGACTAAATTGCTGGACGAACTCCCTGAAGTTTAAACTTTCTAAAGACTTATCCTGGTTCGACAGCGACATTACAATGCTCGAGCTTTAATTTTGAAGAGGCAAAACACGTACGGGAAGTCGGAGAGGCAAAATCTGCCTGGATCCGCGGAAACCAGCAAGAGAGAGTATTTTATTTACTTAGCTAGCGACCCATCTGTCAACTCCCATTCTCACATTCACCCCCTTTCGCCGTCAAACCGACACCGGGGCGATGTCGGAGTCTTATGGTAAGAGGTCTGTTTCTCCCGAGCTAACCACCATTAGCATCCCGCTGTTAGCCACGGATGAGAAGGAGGCAGGTGTGTCGCGAGGGTTTTTCTCAGCGTAAACACAGACCAGGCTAACGGAGCTGCTGCTGGAGGCTCGTGGCCTTTAAATGTCGTGTTAGTGCCATAACATGGAGTCCGGAGATTCAGGAGAGTTAACAGCAGCGGTGCAGAGTAGACGAATCGACATTAGGAGGGTATGGCTCCCTGTGGAGGTTGACGGGATGAGCAGGACACTGGCACCAGAGGAAGATGGAGCTGCTTACATCACATATTATCTCAGTGTGAACTCCTTATTATCACAGTAGTAAAGTACTTGTTATCAGCACTACACGTTATCACAGAGAGTTAACTACACACTACCGCAGACTGTAAACTACAAACAATCACAGAGTAAACTGCTTCTAACCAGGGTGAAAACAACACATTATCCCTGAGTATGAACTATACATCTTCACAGTGTAAACCACAGAGTGCAAACTAGTTATTCTCATGCTACAAAGTCTCCCCACCATCCACACATATCAGTGGTACATGTAGCTGTTGTGTGTAAACTCGCATTCTTCCATCCCTCAGACTGAGGTATGTTTTTTTTATTGTATCATATGAGTAGAGTTAAAATCATCATCATATATTGACATAGTATGTTTTTCCTCGTGCTATCATTGTCTCTGTGCTCCCTCCTCAGATTTCCTGTTTAAGTTCCTGGTGATTGGAAATGCTGGAACAGGCAAATCCTGTCTGCTGCACCAGTTCATTGAGAAGAGGTGTAAGTTTGAAAGATTCAAGACACTACTCACTGTTCACTGTTTCACTGATTTCCACTATGAGCTATAAGGCTGGCCTGATATGGATAGTAAACATTTTCTAATTCCAATTGAAAAATACACTTTACCATAAATCACTGTAACTAAAGAGGAAACACTGATATTTAGATAGTAAACATGTATTTTTATGTAAAATGTAAACAGGCTCTAGATGTCACATACGACTCACCAAAGTGAAACACAGAGTTCCCTCACAGAAGTCCATCATATTTATTTTAATATTCAGTGATCATTTATTGAAAATGTGCATGGTCACTTATCTTATCCATCACAGTTATTTTTAATAATGACAAGAATCCACATTTCTCTTTTCTCCAGTTAAAGATGAGTCCAACCACACCATCGGAGTGGAATTTGGCTCAAAGATCATCAGCGTGGTCAATAAAATGGTCAAACTGCAGATTTGGGATACTGCAGGACAAGAAAGGTTCAGGTAGGAGACATGTCAAATATATGTTCAGGTTCAATGTCCATGCTCAACTTAAGGACTTCAGATGAATGTAAGGTCACATATTAACTGTCTTAACTTTGTGTGCGTGTAAGATCTGTAACCAGGAGTTACTACAGAGGAGCAGCAGGAGCCCTGTTGGTCTACGATATCACCAGGTAATACAGTGATTTACACGTGATTTAGAATCATCTCAGTATCTTGTCCCTCGTTATTTCTCTTTAATCTGCTCAGATTTCCTTTTTCAAATTTAAGTGCGTGACTTCTTCCTCTTTGTCTCCACTGAAGTCGAGAGACGTACAATGCTCTGACCACATGGCTCAGCGATGCTAGGATGCTTGCCAGTCAGAACATTGTAATCATTCTGTGTGGGAACAAGAAGGACCTGGACGCTGACAGAGAGGTCACGTTCCTGGAGGCGTCGCGTTTTGCTCAGGAGAACGGTAGGACCAGCGGTGTGAGATCAGTGGTTCCTGCTAATAGACAGATGACTAAAATACTGTATTTGTGGGTGTGTCAGAGCTGATGTTCCTGGAGACCAGTGCTCTGACAGGGGAGAACGTCGAAGAGGCTTTTGTTCAATGCGCTCGGAAAATTCTCAACAAGATTGAGTCGGGTAAGATCTCTGATTGGTTCAAACAGTTGTGGCACACCTGTATTTTGTATTGTCACATGCAATCTATAATAGAGAAGTCTTTTTCGATCATTTATATGTTCATCACAACATCAATGCCCTATTTTAATAAAATAAACATTTCAGAGTCTGTCTCACTGATTTCCTCTCTTATTTCCAGGAGAACTGGACCCAGAGAGGATGGGCTCAGGTATCCAGTACGGCGACGCTGCATTACGACAGCTGCGCTCTCCTCGCCGTGCTCAGCCACAGGGCACCCAGGAGTGTGGCTGCTAATGGGCCTGCCCTGTAACATACACACACAAGGTAAATGTTACATTTTTAATATGAATAAATGTGTAAATGTTTGCTTTGACTCTTTAGTTTTACACATTTATTAAATAAGAGGAGGCATGACTTATATGACTGTAGCCAGCCACCAGGTGGCTATCGAGAAGTTTTGGCTTCATTTTTGGGGACTAGTCATGTGATCCATCTTTATATGCAGTGCATGTATGTACACTAATATTAATACTTGTGAGTTGGGTCCTTTAATAGTCAGTTCTGGTCTTTCTGTGTGATAAACAAATATATAATATCACCAGATTTATCCTTATAGAAATCTGATACTGCACATTATTGCATACTATATATATTACTGCGTAAAACTATGATTTCCACATATTTTATTAATGAAGACAAGAGAAATAACTGAAGCACTTCTATTCTTCATTTAAGAGTCTTGGCCACTCTTCCTGCACTTCCCTTCACAAGAGCTATTTTTAGGGCACACACAGCAGGACAGATTCCCACCCACTGTTCTTCATAGACGCACAGATCAGGGGGCTGCTGTGGCAGCTCCATCAGCTCCAGCTTGCGGATTTTGAATCCACCGGCCTGTGTCAGTTTGACTCTCTCAGTTGACTCTCCTGATGGACTGCAGCACCGTAGCATCATGAAATAGCTGGTATTAACTGGAACCCATTCTTTTTATTTTTCCTGTCCATGTGATGAATGTGGGTGTGTTTATAGTGTAGTTGAGTGTGGTTCAGACAGGTTCATGAAGAGAAGGCAAAGAACACCAACGAGGAACCATAAAGTTCCAGGTTCATGTTCCAGTGCTGGTGACTCCTCTCTGAACTTTGACCTCCGTACAGACTTTTGCGATAAATCAGAACCTTCATTATCATGGCCTGATCCTGCAAGAGACCCACACCCCGATTCAGACCTCTGAGCATCTCCAAGGTATCCAGAGTCCATCACCTCACACAACCTGCTCCACTCTTGGGCCCAACCCCTCCCGCTACTCTGTAATCAGTATGTGAACTACTCACATTTTTCTCCCTCCTGTAACTGTGTACTGATCCGCCCTCACCTCCGCTCCTCCCAATGGACCACACTGTTGTCTCTGATTACGTCCCATTCTCTCATAGAAAAGAAAGAAATAGAAATCTCTTTATTTAGTTGTGTTTAGGGGCACGTGTGTTAAATATCAGATAACGTTAAAGCTTCTTGGCTTTAGCTTCATACTCACCACTCCCAAAGACTCTCGATAATCCTCAGAAAACACATTCAAAACTGTTGAACTATTGAAACCACTTTCTTAACCTACGTGCCCTGGTAACTTGTCTATGTCCTGCTCACTTCCTGTCTGCACCTCCCTTCTTATGTACTTTTTATCCCACTATAGTTGCCCCTGGCAACAGAGGACACCATCAGTTTACTTATCCTCATACCTTCCATCCCTACGTTTCTTGCTATGTTGTTTACTTCCCATGATGCTCTCCTCCTGTCTCACTGCGGCATCTTACACACTGTGCAGTGTTTCTGTAAATAGAGATTGATGCATGTTTTCTCAAACAGAATATCAGAGTATTTCATTATGAAGAGATATTATAAGTATATGAAGTTAGATATCATACCCAGTATTGGGTTTATGCACCACTGTATTATTATCATGTTACTTCACATTACACTGGGTTTACACATGGAAAAGACTGTTTGCAGCATTTATGTTTGTTTGTAAATGAGACGCGTTGGTCTGGATTACGTTATGGACAAACATGTCTATGTGTAAAAAAAAAAAAAAAAAAAAAAAAAGAAAGAAAGAAATAGAAATGTCCACTTTCAATTCTTAACATTCAGTATTGAACTGTTAAATGACCAAAGGATTCCGGTTATGACTAGAAATATTCTGCCTCCATTATTCCTTCCTGATACTGATTCCACCACATGGACTTTGAGAATCGACCAATTCCAACAACAGATCTGATACCAGCGCATTAAAAAAAAAAAAATTGAATGAATAATAATGTAGAAGAATTCAGGCGTATAGCACTGTTACAATGTTTTGGTGAGACAAATTAGACAAAATAGAATACGCTGGGCCACTGAAGTCTGTATGAATGATCTGAAACTGAATACAACACAATTATTTCCTTAAAATGCAGTTAAAGTGCAGCCACACTTTATAATGATGAATTACTACATTTTAAAGTGGAACACCCCCCAGGTAATGAAGTCTTGCCAGTGAATTACTGTCAAATTGCAGACATTAGAAATCACCGTTGCAATAAAGCACAGCTGTTGTTTTGGGGCACTAAAGAAATCATTATTTCTAGGACAAGAATGTTACAGGTTTATCTGGGTGATATTCTTTTAAAAGACCTGCAATCAGACTGGTCATAGATTTTTACTCACACTGATTCCCAGAGCTTTATTGTTGGCAGTATCGAGACATTTCAGATCCTGGCGTTGGTTCTAGCATTTCTTCTTTTGACTAACGACTGAACTGCGACAATGACACAGAAAATGTTGCCTGTTTACATGGATGCATGATAGGTTGCTGCTAGCTGTCAGGAAATACTAACTGAATGATTTTAGCAGCAGTGTGGGTTTATCTGATGTGTGCTTGAATATTATTTGTCTCCAAAGATACTTTACAGCTCATCTAACTTTAAATAAGTTTTAACTACAGAACACTCTCAACAAAAAAAACAGAGGTATCTTTTGCAAAACTGTTTCTAAGTGTGACATAATATTTGTTTTTGTTTTTTTTATATTTGTGCCCCAAAAATGTTATTGTTTTACTTTTAAGTGTAGTTGACTTCAAACAGTACAAGTATATATCAGAATATCCTGGAGTCTTTGATTGTGGTTGTGGCTGCTCCACTGCAGGTTGCCGTCTTGTGTCTGTCATGTACCTCCAGTTTTTTTCTTGTCATTGTGAATATCATGGATTTTTAATTTATTGTGTATGATAAAAGCATATGTTTTTAAAATAAAAAAGACTATAAATAAAGCATCTTTCAAAGCACCTTTGAAAGGCAGGTTCTTCTCTAAATATTGGTTCTAACAGACTGAATACAGGACGCAGTGGCAGATCGTATTGGTAGAACAACACAAACATGTATAGTTAATGTAAGAGTTTGTACAGTGAGCCACAGTTGTCTCTTACATTATTGATGCTTATGTTCTTTAAAGAGATTGAATCCAAGGAGTTAAGAATTTAACAGACTGACAGAAAATTGATTTATTAAAAAGCGTTGCACCACAACATTTGACCTCAACAGTTGTCATTTAAATACATTTCATCCAAAAGCGTGATAAAAAAACAAATACACAAACAGAATGGTTATTATGCAGGTAAACAATATTGTAGTTGCCATTAGATTATATTAGAAACTAGATAACACCAGACTCACTGCACTTCTGGTGTCTGATACCATCCATACATTACCCAATAAATCCTGCAAAATGAGGGAAGTGCAGCATCTACTCACCTAGTTTGGTCTAATTAACAAACGAATGAAGCAAACTAGGTATTAACTACCTTTTTCACTGGGATTGTCAATGTGCACATCTATAAACCTTGCTGGCTCGCATGCAGTGACTTATAATGGAAAGAATTGCACAAAAATTCACGTTTAATCCATACTTAAGCATAACTTAACATATTTATGAAGTTGTGTAATACTGAAATCAAAATTGCAACAACATAAGAAAACCATTTCTAATGTAAAGCACAGGCCTCGAGTTTTCTCTTCTTCTTTTCTCTGTTCAACATTCAGACCAGAACATCAATCACTGGAGTTGTAGATTGTTCTTTTTGGCCCAGAGCAGATTGGTGGGATCTGAATTCTTATGGCCTCAACATTCGTGGAAATATTCGATCTGCTACACAAACTATTCAAATGCTGTTCAGTCTCCTCACATATATACAATACATAACATTCATCATCATTACTGTCAGGGAAACATACAAAGAGGCAGAGAGTTAAAAGTCTTTACATGAAAACCTAAAGCTTGTCAGAAACTCTACCAATGTTATTCAAGAAAGGTGACGTACTGTCAAAGTGCTGTTTGGTTTGGTCTCGCTTCAGTTAGCACTCGTAACGTGCTCATATTATTTATGCTAGCAATTCTAAAACAAGGTCATTTAGACTTTGGCTTTACACCCAACTTTGTGTCGATTCAACTTTGGCCCTGAATCCTAGTCACAAATAATTACAATTAGATAATGTATCTTTAAATAGTTTTGTTCAATATTGTACACTAAAAAAATAGCTGTAAATAAGCTGTATTTTGAATGTTACTCTCTGACACGTGTATAAAGAAAGAAAGACCATATCCACGACACCACACACACACACACACAGTTCACAGCCGTCCCAGTGGCTTTAAAAGTCACCGTTGTTCAGACCGTTAGCACCAGGTTGTATGCTTACACACACATTAATATAAGAGGAAGATACACATTAACATACTATTTGAAAAGTATTTATCACATAACACAGTGTCTAAGTGAAGTACAATCTATCAAGTGAGAAAAGACCAAGATAAATCTATGAGTCCACAGCATTAAGTGATCTGAAGACAGCAGACATATCTCTGTATGTCAACCAACATCATTTTCAACATGTATAATTAAAATAACTAAACCATCTCAATGTGTGCCACAATATGTTGGAATGCCAACCATTGCTGTAGTGTGTTTACATACTTACACAATGTTATTTCCAAATCATTTATAAGAAAGCAAATGAATCTATCTACTGTGAGACCACTACAGAAAGATGACTTTGTGTAAAACTGTGGACACACTCTGTTTGTTTAAAGGGGCTGCATTAAGTATGGCTATTTGCATGTATTTTTTTTCTCATCCAAATATCTGCTGACATATTTTTATCAATACATCATCTTTAATGATAGACTCTCCTGGTCTAAAAAGTGAAGCTGAATGTTTCAGTTCTTCCCCATGAGCCTTAATACTCTATTCTGAAATAACGTGTAGTCAGACCTCAGAGACGACAGGAAATAATGGCTTCGCTTTCTTTGTTGTCTAGAATCATCCTGACTTACATATGTCTGCCGTGTGTGTGTTTGTTCTATTGTGAGCGAGCAGAGAAGCAGCGCATGTACTCAGTGAGCCAGGGGTTGAACTCAGGTTGAACCACCTTCCTGGTCTTCTCGAGCTCTGCAGACTTGGCTCTCCGGCGCTCGGCTCTGTGGGTCTGGACCTGACGCTCCACCTCCCGCCTGGTCTTAGCGCGTAGAGCCGACTCGTGTATCTACCAGCAAAATAAGATGCACACCTCAGTTTCTGTGGTTGCTGGCTCTGTCACAACATACAATGTCACACACACGGTTAGGTGATTACAACACAAGAGGAAGATTACCTCATTCGTTGAAGCCGCAGGGCCGACGTTGTGCGTCTTTCTGGCCCCGATGTCTGAATGCTTCTCTCCAGAACCGTACAGCGCGAAAGAGTGTTTGGTGCCCTTACTCTCCTCCTTGGGCTGCCGTGATGGTGCAGGTCTGATGCGATGGGAGAGCCAGGTTTGTTTTGAGGATTTGGGGGGTTTAATCTGCTGCTTTCGGGGCTGTCCAGGCGCTAAAAGAAAAATGACTGATTTTTTGACCGTGTTTGACTGAAACATCACAGTAGCTTACATATTCATAAAGTAAGTCACTGTTTATGTTGTAATCATGACCTTTTGATGACTGAATGAAGATAATTTAGCTTTTGCATTTCTTCTCCAAGAGAGGGAGCCAAGGCCACATGACACTTCTCTGGCAGTCAGTGGTCTCCAGTTGTATTAGTTGCCATACAACTGAAGAGTCAACACCCCCACCACATTTCAGTCCAATAGATCTAGATTTTGATTTGGAGCCAAGCAAAACTGTACAAACCAAATACCCCTCGAAAAGGTCAGAATTTATTTTTAATTTCACCACATCTCTGAGAGAGCAATGTTGATCACAGCAGTGTTAAAGTGTAAGTCTATATATAGTCTATAATATATATTCTGAATTTGTCACACCACAGAGCAATGTGTTATCAACCACCCAAGCAAAAAAAAAAAACGGTTCTGTTCTGTTGAGTAGTTTTGGCAACATCGAATCTAATTAACAAACAATTGCAGATGAAAAGCTAACTCACATTGTGAAGGCTCTGAATTACCTTGGTCTTGCAATCTGTGGGAAACTGGTAGCTGTTTACTGCCTCTGCTGCTGGCTCTCTGCTCTTCCCCCTCCTCGTCTGGTACTCTTGTCTGTTTGACACCATTGAGTTGTGAGCCTGAGGGGGGAGTAACATGTTGTAGAGTAACGTACGAACATACACAACCTTTTCAGTTGTATTTAAAACTCACAGTTACCTCCATTTCCCTCCTTCTCCTGGATGTTAAGTCTCGGTACAGGCCCTTCAGTACTGGCTTGCAGCTCTGGCTGTTTGTCCATCCTCGACCCCTGACACTCGTCCAGCTCAGCCTCTGTCCCATCCCTGACGGTTTCGTCCTGTACCTGGTTTTTATTGGGAGGAGGAGGAGGGCTTCTTCCCGCTGAGTCTGAATCACTCTCTGAGCCGCTCCAGAACCAGGGGTTGTGTGTGTGCTCCAGCAGCCGGCGTGTCAGCCTGTACTTCAGCATCTCCTCGTAGCACTTGGTGTACGTCTCCCATTTAGGGTCTTTGAATTTCTTCATGTACTCTGATCGAATCCTCTTGGTCACCATCTCCTAAACTCTTTGATCTGTAAACCAACAAAGCTTTTTAGAAACTCTACAATAAACAAAGTGGTGGTTGGATAATGAAACACTTTACTGTTATCCACCTTCAGCAGCAGCACAACAAACCTGCTGTTTACAGTATATCATAACAGATCACATGTGTGAGCTGACAGTCAGAAGCCAGACTGAAACCTACAGCTGCAGATATTGATCAATTGTTCTCTCACTTTCACATTCATAAGTCTATTTATTATTAAATTATAATTTCCCTTAATTCCGTCATTGTCAGGAATGTTGTTAACAGTTTTCTTGTTTACCGGTTTGTACCAAACGTGTAATCTGTTAGTTGTAAACTGTGAGAACGTAATGCGCGCACACGCACACACACACACACACACACACACGATTGACAATTTAAAAAACATTTAAACCATAACGAGGAAGCAGTTTAAACCAATGACAGCGCAGCTAGGGCAGAACCCGCCTACCTTCTTCCGGGGTGGCTTCTCCTCTGTGGGCTGCAGACAGAAAGCAAACAGTGAGTTCGGATGGAGACTAAATCTTTTTCTGGGGACATTAAACTGTGATTGAATGTAAAATGTCCTCTCTGGCAGCGAAGTCCATCGACTGTCACGGATACTTCCTGAACGCGGTGACGCAACAGCCACCCCCCGCTGTGATTGGCTGATGACCTGGACGCTCGAGAAACCCACACATTAAATATCAGTGTATGAAAACACTTCATGGTTTATTATGGACCAGAGCGTCTTCTATAATTAACTTAAATAAGCCGACTTGGCCGTGCGATTTAAAAAACAATAACAGACGGGTTGACATCGCCATTTTGAATGATATCATACGAGCTAATTCCAGTGGAACACCACCCGTGTCGGTTCGTGCATCGGTTGCTCCACACCTCGGTGCATACAGGTTGTCCCCGCCAGGTAACATGGAGGGTGATAAGCTCTGAGGCTTGTCTCCGTGTCTCTCGAACGCTGCTCGGCGCCAACGGAAAATCGCGTTGACCACACAGCTCGTCAGTGGACAAGCAGCTCTTCCGACATTCAGCGCCGCTGCTGCGGCATGAGGCTAATTTAGTGTCCGGCAAATATACTCACACCAGAGGGTCGGGTTTCACGGAAGAGGAGCGGAACAGATGGCCGTCCACGGTGCCGCTGTAATCACAACACGCGCACTACGAAGCCCCGCCCACCCCGAGACGTTTTTAAAAAGCCAAACACACCCTGCAACAGGTGGCCCGGGGCCGCCATGTGAAGACACCAGTCAGGGCTAATGATGGTGATGAGGATGATAATAATAATAATACTAATAGTCATCATCATCAATGGAAGTTGCGCCTCCCCCCACATCAACCCCTACTCTCTTAATATAAGTTTCACTCAATTCCTGGATAATATCATGTTTTTTCTGATTTTATCTGATCCCATCGAACAATTAAGCTAAGAAAGTCTAGTACTGCTGTTGGAGATATTTCTATACTGCACTGAATAAAGAAAGACAACTAGTAAAGCACATCGGCACAAATTCACTCGTACTGTGTTAATATTTACCTGTGAAATCAGTGAAAATGTTGAATTGTATTGAAAGTGAAATCCAGTATCTGAACCCCTGATACTGAAATTTAAAGGGTTCTCCATTCCTCATCAGGTTTTTACCCCAAGCAATCCTGTTCACTAATAAACAGGTGCAGATGAGAACAGAACCTCCCTGGTTTTTGTAAAAAAAAAAAAAAATAAAAATCTTTCCTAATTTCTGACAAAGTGGAAAAAGTACAACTCCCAGTAAATTCCTGCATCTCCAAACTATCTGTAATTGTTATATGTGATGTCCTCTGACAGCTAAGTGAATGTAGCAGGTGCAATATGTTTTGCTTTCCATTCACTGAGCTATCACTGAAACAGTTTGGAGCCCCCTGAGAGGCCTGCATTATGCTCTGATGCTGTAATTGACCTCACGTGTCTCTAAAATGTTTTTCATACTGCATGTACCTGCAGCTTGTAGAGGTGAATCATAGGCCGCACAATAGATCACTGAGGCGATGTGGGATAATGTGGACTCGCCTGCAGACGCACACCCCTTTGTGCTTTTAACCTACACTCGGATAGGTGAGCTTCTCTGCATATAAGGCAGGGGCTGCATGCGGAGATGATCCCCTCTCCACTAGGTCTGGATTTTGTCTAAAGATGGTCTGGGGGAGGACAGGGCTGCAGGGCAGGAAGCTCAAAGGGATTCAGACCCGGGTGTCGGGTGTCCCTGCCACTGATCCAGCTGGTCCAAAGAGGAGCTGCATGCTGCTGCCTCGGCACATTCCTGGCAAGTCAAACTCCCGACTGTCAGAGCTCGAAGGCGTCGCTTTTCAACAATTCTGTCACCTGGTGGCCCCTCAGTGGACAGCTGGGGCTGGTGGGACAGTGAGAGACCACCCACCTCCACCCCTGTCTGTCCCCCATTCAACCATATCCAGGGTGCTGTGCCAACACCTTCAGATGGGATCATTGGTTTATATTGAGTGGTGTGTTTCATACAGTAGGTGAGCTTGTTGCTGAGTCAGTTACACCTTGGCTTAGTCTTGTTCATTTGATGATTTTAGCAAAATGTCTCTCTCCTTTTTGTTGCGAGGATTATCGCATTTAAATATTTGATTGCATTTGCATGTTCAAATGTTTTTAAAAGTTAGCTATTAAATACCGGTATCGCGCAGGTACCACTAATTGTAATTGTCACCCTAGCGTTTGTTTTTCATCCTGTTGCCTCTATCAGAAAAACAGGGCCAAGGTCGAAAATACCAAATAATGGACTTTAATAAATTATCAATATGTATATACACTTACATTCACATGTGTTGGGCAACATGTTGTTATTTTTTTATTAAAGTTGTTTTTTGGATGGATGCATGGTTCAGTGGTAGGGTTTTTCACAGCCCTTCTCCGTGCAACACAGACAACAGACAGCTACAAGATATGCACATTTTACAGCAATAAAAAATGCATATGAATGTCAACAGTGTAGACTGACAGTCCATTGACAGCAGAGTGTTGCTGTGCAGCAGAGGTTGATCCTCCACCCCGTTGCATTGCCTGATGGCTGTTGGTGATAATGACGGAGGCGGTGGAGAAGCTGTAGAAGATGGAAGATTTAGAAGCACTTCCTGTGGACAATGCTGGGGCCTGCCTCGTCGTACTCCTGCTTGGAGATCCACATCTGCTGGAAGGTGGACAGGGAAGCCAGGATGGAGCCACCGATCCAGACGGAGTACTTCCTCTCGGGGGGAGCAATGATCTGAGGGAGGAGGAGGAGGAGGAGAAGAGAGAGAGAGAATTAGCGATCGCATCTAATTGTGCGTAATTGTAAATTTGCATGAAATATTGCAGCTTGCTTTTGTTCGCATCGTTTGCTGTAAGTACCTTGATCTTCATGGTGCTGGGGGCCAGAGCAGTGATCTCCTTCTGCATACGGTCAGCAATACCAGGGTACATGGTGGTACCACCGGAGAGCACATTGTTGGCGTACAGATCCTTGCGGATGTCAATGTCGCACTTCATGATGCTGTTGTAGGCGGTCTCATGGATACCAGCAGACTCCATACCTGGTCAGATGAGAGGGACAAGTTTTCAGAGGGCGGCAGGTGCTGACATAGAGCTGCATATTTATATGCTTTGAAATATTTCTGACGATTAAAACAGTTTCGTGTTAAGTACCAATGAAGGAAGGCTGGAACAGGGTCTCGGGGCAACGGAACCTCTCGTTTCCGATGGTGATGACCTGACCGTCGGGAAGCTCGTAGCTCTTCTCCAGGGAGGAGGAGGAGGCAGCGGTGGCCATCTCGTTCTCGAAGTCCAGAGCCACATAGCACAGTTTCTCCTTGATGTCGCGCACGATCTCACGCTCAGCTGTGGGGGGGAGAAGTGGTGAGCCATTACTCAGAGTGTCGAGGAGCGGAGCGCTACAACCAGCGTGTGCGTAACGAGTTGCTCTAAGTTACAGAAATGTCTGAAGTGGAAAAATAGCTGGATTACATCTATATATTATATTGATAATAATCGTTTTCGGGCACATTGTGCGTCACACACATTTTGCGAATTGTAAATTAATTTCCCTGCATTTCTGTGCACGGCTGCTTAACGTGCTGCGCAAACTGTCAAAACTTAATGTCACTTTAAGTTGCGCTGTTGTAACAGAGCTGTTGGAAAAATAGAAATTTAAAATAATAATTGATATGTTAAAATAAAGAGCAAATGTGCTGTTTCTTCCTTTCGGGTGTTTTGTTTCTGGAGTAAAGGCGGAGTTCCTCACCGGTGGTCACGAAAGAGTAGCCACGCTCAGTCAGGATCTTCATCAGGTAGTCGGTCAGATCGCGACCAGCCAGGTCCAGACGCATGATGGCGTGGGGCAGAGCGTAACCCTCATAGACTGGGACGTTGTGGGTCACACCATCACCAGCATCCAGCACAATACCTGAGGAGAGGGCAAGGAGGCGGTTTGGTTAAGATCAGCGGACGGCAGTATGTTTTCTAAATAACTGTGTGACTGTACCAAGTGTATGAATGAAAATGTACATGTACACTCAGATGTATGCATCATTAAGGGCCATACAGTGGCAAAAGTAGACCCATAGAGGCTGATGGGCTGTGCGTAAAAGCCGTGCGTACGATGGCATCAGTGGGGAAAAATAAATAAATAAATACCCCATAAATAGTACAGTTATGTGTTGGGTAATTTTATAAAGTATATTTTATGTCATCCTGATATAAAGGAGTCGCTTCAGTGTGTTATGTGTGTTTAGTAAGGTGTGTGTGTGTGTGTCATGAGTGGTAGCTGTTGTCGTTGTGAATCTTACCGGTGGTACGGCCGGAAGCGTACAGGGACAGCACAGCCTGGATGGCCACATACATGGCGGGGACGTTGAAGGTCTCAAACATGATCTGGGTCATCTTCTCCCTGTTGGCCTTGGGGTTCAGGGGGGCCTCAGTGAGCAGGGTGGGGTGCTCCTCGGGGGCCACTCTCAGCTCGTTGTAGAAGGTGTGGTGCCAGATCTTCTCCATGTCGTCCCAGTTGGTGATGATGCCGTGCTCGATGGGGTACTTCAGAGTCAGGATACCTCTCTTGCTCTGGGCCTCGTCGCCGACGTAGGAGTCCTTCTGACCCATACCGACCATGACACCCTGAAGGAGACAGAAAGGGGAAGGTGGTGGAAAGGTCAGTCGTGGACGTCAAATAATCCATATAGCAATATTAGCGTCTTCTGGTCAGATTAAAGGGTTTGGACATGCAGGGTGACCATTCTATAAATGTGCCAAGTAACAGCACGGGTCACAGAAGCAGACAGAGAACAATTGTTTGACTGACAAATCGACTGTTACTAATTTAGTCTCAAAGAAGCAAAGGCCACATAGCTGAAGGAGCCAAAATTCCATGGCTGCAGATTTATTATTCCACCACTGTTGTCACCTGTAGGCTAATAATAACACAGTAACTGTACACAGCCACACTGCTAGTGCAAGTGACGAATTCCTTTTTCATTTATTATTTTTTTAAATCGAATTTTATCGACTGGATAATGATGTTGTCAGAGTTGTAATTATCTATCATTATTTATTTGTTATTCCCAATCAGTTTGTCCTCACAATCCTGTCCCTATTGAGTCGTTTGCTCGCTGTTTACCTGGTGACGGGGGCGGCCGACGATGGAGGGGAACACAGCCCTGGGGGCATCGTCTCCGGCGAAGCCAGCCTTCACAAGGCCGGAGCCGTTGTCGCACACAAGGGCGGTAGTCTCTTCGTCGTCACACATGATGGCTTCTGTAAGTGAGGAGATGGAGAAAAAGGCTTGAGTTCATCAATTCACACGGAGATACAAAAATGATTTCCAGATCAAATATCTGTTTCTAGTAAGCTCACACCGGATTGTATTATAGACTACTTCAACGAAAAAAACAAAACAAATGTGACATTTACTGGAGCAGGAATATGACCAGGTCTGGCGTTTGCGCAAAATGCATCCATGACGCACAGATATAAGGCCGTTACTTGAAAAGCTGTAGACATCTACACACTCAAATCTAGGCTATGGACTAACGTTTTTTCGTTAACATAAAATAAAAAACATCCAAATCAGTCTGTTATTTAGACTATCATTATTCGCTCATCCCAGTTCTAATTAATTACATCTACAAGCATGATCTCTCTGGTCTGATTGCGCATCGCAGCATCAGCATCTCTCCTGGATTCAGTGTCACACCTGTGAAGGTGGTGACTCAGGTTAATCTCTTGTATCTGCTTTATCTATGTGTCCCTTTATAGATCTAAAATTTCTACATCCTAAGAGAAGAAGTTTTCCTGTCTGGTCCAGAGAAAGTGTCTCCCCCCCCCCCTCTCTCTCTCTCAGTCCCCAGCCCTGTCCTAGCCTCTCTTCTGCTGCCTCTGATCGTGCGTCCTGGCCCCGGTCAGGTCCTGTCTGACTCCCGCTCCAGTAGATGCTGCATTGGTGCGGGTTAAGGCCCGCAGGCTGCTGTCCCGGTGCGGCTGAGCGGCTTCAGGGTCTTACCTTAGGAGTGTGTCTGCGGCTTCGGAGTGAAAGACCCAACCAGTGCTACTGCTGAACCAGCTACGGTCCTCTGTGCTGCTCGCCCACCTTTTATACCCGAGCTCCACCATTCACAAACCTCAGCACTGGACCCCATCCCGGCCCTCTGCCATATTAGGATACTGACAGGCCGAGGATGAGGAGTGGGAGGGGGCGCGGCGTGGAGGCGCGCCTCAGGGTGCGAGGACGGGTGCCCTCATCCATCGGGCATCAGGAGAGGGGGCATGGGGAGTGACGCCGCGCGGCCCCGACGAGGAGAGAGCGCGCCATAAATGGAACTGTCGCTTTGACCTCCCATCGATCCTCGCGGTCCCACCTCGAGGGCCGTAAAAGGAGCGCAAGGGCCACTTGGGGTTTCTAGGGGAGACAGTTGCTCCCTAGCAGGGCAGCAGATTTGCCGCTACTCGGCTCCATCCAGCCTTAAAATGGGAAAATGCTGCTCTCATCTGAACAAATTTAGGCCCCAGCAGGACTGACAGCTCGAACAGGAGCCGAGCTGCAGCCATTAAATGCCAATTAAGAGTTCAATCCTCATTATGCCCAGCTCACACAGATTACGCAACATCATCCCATTAAAGCTGAGCAGGGACATTCTGTGTGTGCACTGTTCAGTTGAGATAATAAAATCAAGTCCAGGTGTTACCTGTGGTTGATTACACAGTATGGATTCATGACTGAGCTACACCCTTAGTGTATATGTCACCATAAATGAAGGACATAATAAATCCCAAACATTAATGTGTGTGCACTGAATAATTCATTTTCGATTAAATCGTAATGTATCACTACACTTTCACACAATAGTGTTGTCTTCTTATTTTCTTTTTACGAAGCTGTAATTACAAATCTGCCACTGAGCAGGCTTCACATGTTCACATGATTTCACACTGTCTGAAGACCACTGAATAAATAAGGAGAGAACAGCAGAAACAGCCAACAGCTGAAACCTTACCCGCCTCCTCTGCTCCGTCACAGGAGCAGTCGGATTAATTATAACTCTAATGGTGGAGGGGAGCTGCCGTGCATGGGGCTGGACAAATGGAGGAAGGGACACAGTGAACGTACATGTGTGCATGCTCATGTTGGCTATGTGTTGACACCAGGAGGAGAGGAAGAGGAGGTTTATGAGAGAGCAATAGACTGAAGTGTGGAGGAAAAAGACAGATAAGCATGAAGAAGTAAAAAAGTTAAATGGAAAAAGGCACAAATTGTCAAGCTAAATGGTGCCCAATTGCACTTGCACATCCACACCTAAAGCTGGGTTCATGTAGGACCAGAAATATGTTCACATGTTAAGTATGGCACGTCATGACCTGATTTCTCTTTATAGCAACGACAGAATGTATCACTGTGGATTTAACAGGAATGGTCATAGCATGTTATCTGTCCATGTAAAATCCATGGAAAGTTATCTCTGACATTTCTCTTAAATGGACTCAGTTAATTGAGGAGAAATTATGAGTTGGATTTATGCTTGTCTGGCATGTTTAGTCAAATCAGTTGGTGGTGGTGGGGTTGTTCTTGTGGGGTTCATTCATTGATACGTCCGCACAAACATGGGATAAGACGAAGGGGGGAGGGCTCAAAATCTTCGAAGTCTTGGAGGACGAGAGCAAATGGAGATTGCAAATAGTTTGTGTGTGTGTGTGTGTGTGGGGGGGGGGGGGGGGGGGGGGGGGGGGGGGGGGGCTGCAGGGGCGGCAGGGCAAGGTTGAGCTACTTTTATGCACTTGTTGTGAGCCATTCTGGATCCGACGGCCTGTGTGAAACGCCTAAAATGTAAAGGGGCTGTCACTTGGAGGGAGAGAGAGGGAGGGTAAATGAGGAAGGAGGTGAGGAGAGGTCATAGGGGCCGAGGGGGTGGAGAGTTGAGAGACTTCTCCTGTTGAGGCTGGGGGGGGGGGGGGGGGGGGGGGGGGGGGGGGGGGGGGGGGGGGGGGGGTTAAAGGGCATGTATGGCAGGTGGTCCACAACATGAGTTTCATGTCACTCAGCCAGCTGAAGACAGAAGAGTGTAGTTCCTGTGCTGAAGACGACAGAGAGACAGAAGAGGAGGACAGGTGGAGGAAAAGGGAGATTTTTTTGGGGTCAGACCATAGCTGTTTTTTCAGATATTTTCAGTGAGCACTATCAGAGAGAACGTCCAGGACTGTAATGCGACACAGAGGGTCAGAGTGTCAGGAAACGAGTAAGAATGGCACAAGCCCAGGTACTCAGTCCACCAGGAACCAACAATCTAGCTGTAGGGCAGTGTTCAACCTTAGAAAGTGTGGCAGAGACAGAACAATCAGGATGTCGGTAGTTGAGTTTGTTATATGTGCCGTTACAATGAAGGATGACTGAGGATCCTGTGGATTGTTGCACAGGTAAAACTCAGCAGATTGATTGAATCTCAGCTGTTTGGTCGATTTCTGTTTTTCCTCATTTTTGTTACCGATGTGCTGCAAACTTCAGGTTCCACCCTCTGTCTCTCTCAATCAGATTGGGGTTAAACAAACTCCAGCCTGTGTGAAGACAAACCAAATTTCTCCAAAAGCACAAATACATTTTGTCTTAATTGGCAGTAGCAGTCCCTTGGGTCGATAATGTGTACTGAACACTGGAGGTGGACAGTGTTGACTGCAGACAGAGCTGGGAGCATGATCAGCTTTAACGTTTTATATGTCACATTCTGCTTTCAGGAGCTAAAGATTATCTCCTCATGTTGCTGTGTTTTTCCAAACCATGTTATTGTGGCATGGTTGAGCTGATCCAAACAGCAGTAGATTGACATTTTCTCTCATAAAGTCAAATGTTTTGGCCAAGTTGCAAAGACTCCTTTTTTGGTTCCTATTTATGAACAAATAAGGCTTCGTGTGGTGTCTTGAAGTAATAAATGGACTTGGAATATGAGTGAGAGAGTCTCCTGCAGTTCCTCAAATAGCCCCGGGTACAGTGAAAAGTGTGGGGAGCTGAAGCACATGGAGCTGGAATTAGAAACACCACGCAGGGCTGAACAGCACCTGGTCAGCTGAGAGCAGTCGTCCTCTGCAGGACAGGAGCACAACTGGTGCCTGACCCAGAGAGGGAAGAATGTCCTGCAGCTGAAGGAGCAAGAGAAGCGAGATCAGCAAACAGAAAAATGTGTGCTGCCTGTTCTGTTTCACATCACATGAAGATTTGAAATGAATAAATATAAACATCCAAGTATCAAATGTGGTTTCTCTCTCTCTCTCTATATATATATATATATGTACATACATATACATCTGTAGATCACACTTGTTTACTGGATCCAGTGGCAGCTGATTGGCAGAGAGTGGGAGAAAGGTTCATGCAATGTCAACACAACATGCTCCCTGCTAAATACAAATCATTACAACCAGGTTTTATTTAGGTATGAATGACTGAATGAACATTGATCCCAGGAACCAGCAATGACCAGTGGAACGTTTCCTGGGACTGGCCTTTGTGGCAGTCCAACAGCGCCACCTAATGGCAGAGCAATGAATGTCTGGATATTAAAAAAAAAAAGCAACCAGTTAGTAATAATTGTGTTAAATGATGATGGCTGTTAATGTATAATTCATTTGTTAAACTGCTTACACAGCAATTTCACCGATTAAAAAAACTGTAATACTAGTACCTCAGGAAACTCTTCATTTAAATATTTATTTCTCTTTACATATATGTATAATAATTTAGCAAACCGAAAATATTTTAAAACCTGTCATACATGTAAATCATATCATAGTTTAACACATCCATAACAATCATACGAGTTTGCTGTAATCTGTGATTCATAAACAGCTTCAAATGATATTTGTCGTCAGTGGATCAAAGTTTGGGTAATATCTAGGGATGGAGAAAACAGTGGAGGTGAAACAGAATTGTGAACAGAGGATGTTGATGGCAACATTGGAGGTGTGATTTATTTTATAAATTGTAAGGTTGTGTTTCAAGTAAAAACTGTTGCCTTATTGATAAAATAATGAAACCTACAAATAAAGAGAATACAACGATTACAAAACTGCCCAGAAAAAAAAATCAGCCTATCTAATAAACAGTGGAAGCAATGAAATAAATTAATACACAAAAAAGAAAGTCTGAACTGCAGTATAATGACGATAGTGGGACAATCAAAACAGCTGATGTTCAGTGATCAGGGTTAATTCCACAGATCGCTGCCTTCAAATCATGTATAAAAAGTCTCAAAAAGATTCAAGTTTCTGATACTACACAAAGGTGGATGCTTGTTCAACAACACGACAGCAACAGAGCACAATCCTGGGTCGTTCCTAAAGTGCAATTCTAGAAACAACCAAATCTGGAATTACTTCAAAGTAGTTGAGAAGTAAAGCTCAAGGCATCTGAATGTGTGGTGTAAACAAGACAAGAAAGTCCTCTCTGCGTGCGGCGGGCTGGGTTTTTACGAGCTCAGTGTTTACTGACGAGAATCATTACTACTTCTGGGACTCTCAGAGCCAGCAATAATATTTAACTGGCTCAGCAGCGTAGGACGACATGTCAGGGGTTTAAGGGCTGTTTGTATAGACTTTAATGTAGGCCGAGTGTACACACGCACACTTCATCATGAGCAGGGCATGGAGGGGACAACATGTCACAGCCCACACGCACAGGATCGAATTCTGGTTTCAGGTTTTCCATCATTTAAAGTCCAGACCAGGTTGGTTTTGACAAGAAGGTGAAGGGAATAATGATTTCTCAAATTTCTGAACTGAAGATGCCTCTAGCAAGCATACCTCCTCCTCAGGTGGAGCAGATCATCTCTCTGAGAACACAATGCTTATCAGCTGTAAATGAACTGTTTTATATGACTGCCTACTTTTCCTTTTGTCGGACAGCTACATTTAAAGTTTTCAGTAAGGCTCCTCAGCTTTGACTTTCAGGACTGTGGCTCTATTTTCCCACAACAAATGTGCTTACTGGACATTAATCACAATGAGTCAGACTAGTGTTATGTCCACTTTGTCAGCAAAGTGTAGACATGATGAATAACTGCATAATTTGCCTTGCTTACTATTCAAAATGGCAGTAGGCAGCTCTGAATAGAAAAAAAACATGTGATACATAAATACAAATACATGTGTATCAAACACCCTGGAGTCTGATTTCCAATTTAGTGATGAGTGCTAGTTGTGTGTTTGTCTGTTAACAGGATTTAACAAAGGTTGTATTTTGAGACGAAGAAGAGTTGGACTTTCATTTCTGTATAACATGAGGGGAGGGTATTGGAGCTTTTCTCCAAAGCTATAGTAGTGACGGTGATTTAAATCCATGAGCCTCGACTTTCAGGAGTGTCCCTCTTCATCCCGTCTCTCTCCCTATCTTATAATTTCAGTGAAAAATAATAAATTATCAAAAGATAAGTCGCATGTCTCAGTTCTTAGGTCTTCACTTTGGATTACCCTGGTTTTCCATTAAAATGAGCTCTTGATGCTACACAGTCATTCCAGTGGTGAAGGGACTCAAAGCACTGAAGAAAATCCCTTTCTCAGTGCCTTCCACATCTCTCATCTCTAGTCCTCCTCTGCTCCTCCTCCCCAGCGTTTATCCATCTCTCTCCATTCCAGGGAAAAAAAATAAGAATGTCTTTGTTCCTCTTACTCCTCCTCATCCTCTGTCTTTAGGGAGCATTTCTTCTCACTGTGGAGAGAAGTCACTGACCTCACCTCCAGGCTTCCTTGGATTCCTTGGATGTGTCTCTCCTCACTGTTCTCTCAGCGCAGGACTTGTTTCTGTTCCTCCTGAAGAAACGTCTGTTTCTCCATCAGTTTTCTGAACAGCCCGTGCCTGTTGCCCAGCAGCTCTGTGTGCTGACCGCACTCTGCGACACGGCGCTGATCGAGTACAGCCACAGCATTCGCATTCTTGATAGTGGACAGACGGTGAGCGATGACCATGACTGTCCTCCCTATTGATCGGAAAGCATCAATTAAACTTCTGATTAAACGGAATGTTAGTTTAGTGGAAATTCAAAAAAACTCAAAAAGGCAAAGAGATGTACCTTCCATCAAGCGCTCCAAGGCCTCCTGGACCAGGAACTCATTCTCAGCATCAAGTGCACTGAGGAAAAATGTTGTTTAGGATCTTTTGTTTTCGCAATTGATGTAACACCCATTTGAATGGAGACCCAAAATTAAAACGACAAAGACAGACAGTGAAAGTTTTGTGAGAAAAGCATATTTGTTAACTGATTGTACTTCTATTCTTTGCAAGCAGACGTCTCACCTGGTAGCCTCGTCTAAAAGCAGGATCTTTGGATTCTGTGGAGAGAAAACACAAATATATTGATGAGCAAAATCATTCAGGTGACAACAGAAATGATGAGGATACAAGTGACCCACAAAAATGTGGTGAGGGTTACCTTGAGCAGAGCTCGGGCTATGGCTATCCTCTGCTTCTGACCACCTGAGACACAGAAGTTAATTCATTTACACGTGCACTCTTCACACAGGGTTTACCTGCACCCCGCATGAGGCCATAGCCACACCCTGACGTGCACTGTAAGGCTAGATCGAAATGAAAACACTGCTAAAGGGTGTCCCGAGCTGAACTTGAAGAACATAACAATGTTGTTAGTCACATAGCATTGATGTTTACATTGTACTACTGTATGTGCAGCATGCAGCCACATTGCTGTGACGTTTTTGTTGAACCTTTCACGGCTCCTAAAAAGTAAATAAAACACTACTGAAGAGAGTCATAATCCTGTTGCCTCTCTGCCTCTGCTCCTCACCTGACAGCAGGATTCCTTTCTCCCCCACGATTGTGTCGAAGCCATCGGGAAAAGCCTGGATGAAATCGTAGGCGTTAGCCACTCTGGCTGCTCTGTAGATGTCTTCTGTGGGCACATCTGCGGGATACTCCGCACCGTACGCAATATTGTCCCTGATAGAGCAGGAGAACAGCACAGGCTCCTGGGAGGGAGAGGAGAGGAGAGCAGAGCAGAGGGAGAGGGTTTAACTCGGGTTACAGTTAAATTAAATGTGTGACATGTTTTGTGTCTTTGACTTGTTCGACTAGTTTTCATGTGCTGTGAGATGTGCTGCACAGGGTGTATAACACTGATTCATCCGTTACCTGGCTGACAGTTCCAATGTGATGCCTCAGCCAATAGGGATTCAGATCCCTGATGTCATGGCCATCTATGTGGATGACACCTGGAGAGGAGAAGGTTCTTTGAAAGAGGAAACCATTTGATATAAAGTATGTTGTCTAGAACATATTCATGTTTCATCAACTGATTTTAACCCCTCTGATGAACAGTGAGCTCTTGTCCTCACCTTGGTCAGGATCATACAGTCTGAGTAGCAGCGAGACCAGGGTCGATTTTCCAGACCCGCTGGATCCCACCACGGCCATAACGGTTCCAGCCGGGACCAGCAGACTAAGGTTCTGGAAAATAGGAGCCTCTTTTCGGGTCGGGTAGGCAAAAGAGACATCGCAGAACTGCAGCTGACCCTTCAGCTGGTCTGCAGGCAGAACTAGACCTTCTGTGGAGGAGGACCAGGATGAATTCAAAACATTTGTAAGAATAAAACAAATTCTGAAAATGCTTTATAACAAATATTGTCTGCATTCTGGATACTTCAATGACTCCTATACGTAAGAACTCACTGACGTACTGAGGTAATCCTTTCCTGCCTGTGTGATTGCACGTGTACTGACCGTTGAGGGGAAACTCTGGTTTTCTGTCCAGCAGCTCCCAAAGTCGGCTTCCTGCTCCAAACCCTTTCATCAGCTCAGAGTAGAATGAACTTAGCCCTAAGCGTCAATAAAACACAGCACATCAATCACAGTTACACATGAATGAACACCGTGCAGAGGACCAGATCTATGTAATAGAACAGTGCGCATGGATGTTCCGTATGTACGTTACCTGCAATACTGATGCCAACCCAGAAGGTGTACATGAGGAACGATGAAAGCTCTCCCACGGTCATGTGCTGGCTGGCCATCAGAAGGCCTCCTTTGTAGAGCACGGACAGGATCATGATGTTACCACTCAGACCAGTCTGAAATAATAGGAAAGGAAAATTTGTATCAGAAATTAGGGCAAATTTTATGATTGATTTGTTTTAATTGTAATTGCATTATTTAAGAGATGTATATTCATGACATCAAGTTGCTCAATAACTTGATATAGCTCTCCAATTGTTTAATACATTCTCTGATGATGTATGCAGGATGGGAAAATGCTTTTTTAAATGCTGAAACATCCCATACAAAGACAGAACAGGTGCTGTGGTTGTGTAGTTACCCTAACATACCGTGGCAAAATGCAGAAGTCTGTGTGCAATAGCCCATGTGCAAACAGACGACTTAGTTTGCATCACTGACACACACAGGCAGAGACAATCTTACCACTCCAAAAAACCCGGCTCGCAGCACAGCTTCCTTCTTGGCCAGGCTGAGGACATGGTCTGTCTTCTGTGTGTATGTGCTGACCTCTGACAGCTCTTTACCAAAAGCCCTGACTGTCCGCATGTTGCTGATGCGCTCCTCCGCCAGCTACACACACAAACACAGTTTTTTCATTAGAGCTTTGTCAACAGGAAATCAGATTATCAACATGGCAAAGTGAGTCTGTCTACAAATGTAATTACAGTAGCACAGGGCAGTAAAGCATTTACTATGGGAGGGACACAAGGGCTTTACTCCCCATTAATTTGAACGGCTGTTTTCAGAGCTTTATGAAATGAATATACTATTTTATTTTGTCACAGCTTCTCTGGTTATAACACCTAAATCCTCAGATACTGTCGTGATAATGCCTGTACAGAGAATAAAACACTCAGCTGTTTCTACCTGTGTCGCTTGTGCGAGTGCATCCTGTGTGCGCTTGGAGATGGACCGGAGATATCGGCCATATCCTACAGCGAGACCGGCCAGAGGTGGAACAATCATCAACACAAAGGTTGCAAGACTGGGGGAGACATAGAACTGGAAGAGCAGAGGGAGAAACACAAGTGTTAACAGAAGACAACAGAAGATGTTTACACCGAATGACCCTGATCAGTAATTACCAAGAAATCATTTTATTTCCTTGAAGAAACTTACAAGTCAATACTACTTCAAGAATCTGCTAGTCAAAAGTCTATAGATATCTCTTAGTTCATAGCTTTTCTGGGGTGTGGCACGCTTTCCACATAATCTTGTGTGGATAAGAAATATCTTTTAAACCAGTTTTCTGACAATCCTTGGCCAACAAGTAATAACATAAATGGAAACTGTCAGCTCGTGTACAAACAGCTCTGAATGGAAATATGCAAACAAAAGATCTGTCTTTGTGTGTCTTACAAAGGAAGAGAGAAAGAGGGGGGTTGGTTTCTGGTTTAGATTTCACTGTTGCACTAAAGCTGCGAACATGCTTCCATCGAATTAATAGACACAATGTGCAAGATAATTATTTTATGGCTAAGAGGATATTGAGTTGCCCTCTTTTGCAGTCATGATGATAAAATCATTTCTCATCAACTCTGTCATACCCAACACAGGTTTATACGCTTTAAATGATCTCTGTTAATTCAGCATCCTAACCTGTCCTCACCAGCTGCAGAGGACCACTCTGATGGACGTACTCACCATCATACTGACACCAGCAGCTGCTTGGCTGACAGCTCTCAGACCATCAGAAAGGTTGTCTGTGATTGAGCGCCCCACCACGGCTGTGTCAGCGGAGAGGCGATTGATAAGCTCCCCGGTCCGGTTCTGATCAAAAAATGCCACTTCCTGTCTGAGAATAGAGGAGAAGACGGAGGCTCGGAGATTACTAACAATCCGCTGACCTGCAGACAGAAAGTAAAATATATTACTGAGGAAAACAGAGATGCAATAAAACAATCAGTTGATTTAATAATTAGTAAATCGGTAAGGAAAACACTGTGAATTGTAGTTTGTTTCAGACCACTTTACATGAATGTGTCTGGGTCTTTATTGTTTTGAGCTGCCTCCCAGTCTCACCTGAGTACTGCATGAGGTAGACTCGGGCGGCGTTGGCTGCTCCACCACAGAGAAACACTCCCGTCAGCATGATACATAGTGACGTCAGGGATGCCGTCATTGCCTCCGCATCTGTTCCAGTGGTGTATATGGTGTCGATCACTTTACCGAGGAAGAACGGCGCTGACATGGTGACTGCACTGGAGACCGTGAGGAATCCAAGAGCAGCTAAGGGTAAAAAAGAAGAAGAAGGAATAAGACATGAGGAGGAATGGAAATGAAAGCAGGAGATCCACTGAAGTCTGCAGAAACTGAAACCACACAAATAAAAGAAAGTATTGACATTTGATTTAGAAGCAGTTATTACAGTATCCCTAGATCACAAGATACTGCTACACTCTCTGAAAAGCATCTGAAAGGACTGATTTGTACTATGATGAGTACTGATCATCAGCAGCCTCAACTGTGTAATGACATCAATGCGTACCTGCCAGCCTCCATCGCTCTGGGTGAGCGAGTCCCAACACCCTCTTCACGTCCTCCAGAGGGACCGTGGTCGGCGTCTGGTCTCTGTCCGCGTCCACCTGGCTCTTCACTGCTCCGGCCGCCGATGAGGACGAGGAGGCCGCGGCTGAGGAGCTGGCGAAGGCGGCAGGTCTGCTAGAGACTGTCCGCGCTCGGGCTGTGGACCCGGACGTGTGGAAGCAGAGTATAGAGAGGGAGCTGCGGGGCAGCACCGACGTGAGGGGCCTGGCTGCCGGGTGGAGTGAGGAGTTAACCCCGGTCCTCCTCCGGGGGTCGGCTGAGAGGGTCAGGAGGTGTCTCCGTGATAACCCCTTGGCCTGAGTCAGCCTCAGTCGGGATAGATGCACTCCGTGTACGCAGCCCGTGGAGCGGACTAACAGCCACATTGTCCTAGATGCGAGCCAAATCACAGAGTGGAGCTAAAGACATCAACCGGCGGTGATAAGAAAGCGAGGACGAGTTGTGGGAAGGTCCATGTCAGCTCCGCGGCTGCCAGGTCAACATACCGCCTGGTTATCCGGCCAGCTGCCGAACCTGCCGCCGCTTCATTGTCGAGTTGTGACCGTTATTGTCGTATTTATCTGCGGGCGTCCCCAGGCGTCCCCAGGCGTCTCCCGACAGTTTATCTCTTATCACCGAGCAGCTAGCAGCACGTCCCCGCCCGTCACCGACATCTGCCGGCCCCTGACACATATGAGGCTGACCGGAGACACGGGCCACTCCACAAGCACGCCGGGGACAGCACCCGATGTTCCGGGAGGGAGTGAGGAGCGACGAGGAGCGATGAGGAGCAGTGAGGAGCAGCAGGAGAGGAAAGGTGACCCTGCGGCTCCTGGTTCACACGAAGCTGCTGCTCGATGTCACCACTGAGCACAAACTTCCTCCAGACCAGAGCAATCCAACCCAGAGCAGCCCTCGGCGAGCGTTGCGATGCTTTATTGACAAACGACAACATTAACAACACGTGAAACACAACAGATGAAGCCAGAGATTCATCAAACATTCGCTGTTCAAAATTAAATATGTGAATTTGAATAATTTTATACAACATTACAAAAATGCTTCAGAATAAGAAAATTTAGATTTGGGGATCTGTGTGATCTGGTAAGAAATGGGGTCAAATTATTAACGGAGTAATTTAAGGGGAGTAGATTTGTGGTAAAGCCAAACAACACCTTTTCATTGGACAATTTATTTAGAATAATAACAGAATAATGGGAAATACACACGCAGGCACTTTATCAACCAACAGCAAAGTCAAGAAAATAAGTGGTGGAGAACTCCTGGAATCACGAGACATGAACAGCAGCCCACGCCATGTCTCTGTAGAGAAGGTTTGGACAGATCCCTCAGTATTTGTGGACGAGGGACGGACAGCTCTTGGCCGATGTTGTCGGTCGACTCTCGCTTGCTTTGGGCTGGCCGGCAGGGTGAAAGTTGAAAGGTCGTCCTCATCGGAAAACAGGAGCCACGTGCCGGCTGTAAAGTCGTGAGTTTAATGAAATACATGTGTATAAGTTCATATATGCTGTTGTGAAATATGCTTAGTCGATGTTCGGGGGTTGTTTGCTGCAGTACAGACAAGTGACAGCTCAACTATTAGCTTATTTTGGTGTCAGCTAACCCGTGCTATCTAGCTTGTTGCTGTTAGCTCCAAAGGCGTGTGAGCGTTTTGGTTTGTGAACATGAAAATGAACACCCCAATAATGATAACTTCAAGGTATATTTCAGCCATCCCATGGGGGGATTTTTTTGGGGGCAGAGTGCAGAACAGTACAACAACAATGACATATAGTAGAAGAGCCAGAATAATAATGCAGAACAGTACAACAACAATGACATATAGTAGAAGAGCCAGAATAATAATGCAGAACAACTGGTGTTAGAAGCTAAAAAGCAGAGTGTGGAGGTGCGAGTGTAAAGGTAATGAGTCATGTATCGCTTATTGAGTAGTGTGATAGACGTCGGGACGAATGACAGCTCAAGGCAGTTGATTCTAAAAAAAAAAAAAAACATTGACCAAATCACATTTGCCTAAATTGTCAGACTCGCAAATTCAGTTGACGCGCTGAATGTGCCAACTGTGCCTACAGCGCAATCATTCTGGAACACTCGTCGTGTTTCCTGTACAGAAGATAAAGCAGCTGCAGCGATGGCTGCCATCTACTCAGGAATCCATCTGAAACTGAAGAGTCCTCAGACTCCATGGGAGGACAAGCTGAAGCTGGCACGCTTTGCCTGGATCTCCTCTCAGTGTCTGCTGCCCAACAAGGAACAGGTGTCTCTTGTTTATTTTCCATTCTATATTTTTCCACTGCTATAGGATAATTGAATAAAAACTCCCCGTGCTAATTTAATTCAAACACTATTTAAATGTCTAAATCTTTTCTCACTACAGGTGCTTTTGGACTGGTGCACCCATGCTCTGACAGGCTGGTACAACCAGAAGGTTGAGTTTTCTCAAAATGTTCTGGAAGGCCTGTGGTGTTACCTTGATGACCTGCTTCACAGCCGGAAGCTCCACTCACTTCTCAAACAGGGAAAGACTGTCAGTCTGAGGCTCAACATGGCACAGGTGTTTTTGTGTTTGTTGAGAGAATCGTTTGTTGAGCTGATATATTCATACTTTAGAAACAGGATGTGTGTACATGAAGGTTCTCAGTGCCTTGTTCCTCTTTCTGCCTCCAGTTGCTGCTCGAGCGGTTCCAGGAGTATTCTCGTGTTGGCCCCAAGTCGCTGCTATGTGCAGCCACCATACTGAGCGTGTGTCAGGGCATCCTCTCTTCTCCGGTGCTCTCATCTGTCTTCATCACCAAATATGAACTCATGGTTGATCTTCTGGCCAAGCTCTGCTCGATGGCCTGCTGTGAGCTTCAGCAGCCATTGCTCACAGAAATCAGAATGCCTGATACATGTCAAGATGAGGTGATGAGCCAGCCTCTTCATGCTAAGACCAAGGACACGTTGGACTCTCCTGGAGATCATCCAGAGTTAGATTCTAATAATCCAACTTCAAAGCCTCATGAATACCATTCATCCAATGTGTTTGAGGTACTGCTTCAGGTGTTGTCACGTTATTTAGCTGTACAGCGACAACAAGCCAACCCTAACAGGGTCTTTACCATGGTGACCAACCAGCTCCTTCAGCCGTTAGTGCTGCTCAGACATCTGTTGACTTCTGGGGATACTGCTCCATCTCACACACTGCGTCTCCCTCAGCAGCTGTGCAGAGACATTCGCATCAAGATTGACTCCATCCTTCAGTCTGCCCTCTTCACGTCCGAGCACCTGACCTCTTACAAGGACGAGCTCCTTCCATCTAAAGGTGATACTGGGAAACGTGGTCCTGGAGGAGCCAAAGGCCCCCTGAAGCCAGTCAGTGCCATTCTTCCCAAACTGAGTGCACAGGGCTACTGTGAGCCGCCCCTACACTACTCTGTGAAGTCCAACACATTGTCTCTGTTGTTTAAATTTTTTCTGGAAAGCTATGGGAAACGAAGAGGAGAGAATGAAGAAGAACAGAAGATGCTGTGTTTTTATTTCCTCATGAGATTGGTCCAAGCATTAGATCTATGTCTTGATGGAGGCTCAGTGTCGGAGTCCTCTGGTCAGACGGCTTCCCCGGATTCCCTTCAGTCCCCACAGAGCTGGAGTCTAGCTCTGCTGTCTGTGGAGAACCTGCTAAGCCAGGCTCTGTCAGCTGATATTTATAATGTAGCAGCAGACCGAATACGACACAAACAGGTCCAGCTGAACTTTTACAGAGCACTGGGACAAATGCTCTTCAACCAGGCTCAGTCAAGGTAACTAATACTAAATACTAATACTAAACTAAAGTGTCTTCATTATCTCATTTGTTTTGGTCATATAATGTGAGACTCTTATATGTTGACTTTCAGCATCCCAGCATGGTACCGCTGTTTGAAGGTGCTGTTGAGTCTCAACCATCTGATTCTCGAACCAGATCTGGACCAGCTGTTATCTTCAGCCTGGGTTAATTCTGAGTGCATGGAAGCACGAGTGCAGCGCGCCAGACAGGTAATCATTTTATAGTTATCTCTAAATTAGATTGTGCAACAGTATCATGTTTACTTTATAGACAATAACTGTTACTTTTAAAATACAAAATACTGCCGCAACTGGCTGCAATCTACCCATCATTATTTCTTCACAACCTGTGTCCTTGCAACAAAACAATGGCTGCCTAACTGGTGCATTAAAAACACTTGCAGCACTTTTAACACATGCTCTCAGAACCAAAAGTGAAATTGTTTTGGTACAGATACATTAACTATTACACCCAAAAATCAATAGTTAAGCTCATGCTGAGAAATAAATTCTTGTTACTATAAAATCGACTCTTCATAAACAGGCATTGATTCAGGATGTTTTATCCCAACAGATGATGGTGTGCAGTCTCCTCCAGACCTACACTAAGCTCCGTCAGCTCCCTCGTCTCTTTTCAGAGCTCCTGTCTGTGATCTGTCAGCCAGCTCAGGAAGAACTCCGACCTCCTCTGCTGTCCGAAGGGGTCTCTGCCTCTCTCGGGGCTTGTCTTCTGGACATGCCCCCATCCCAGTGCCTTGAGATCTGCTCCTTGGTGCTGGAGAACATCAGGACATATGTACTCCCTGACCTGGTGAAGGAAGAAAAAGAGGCAGAGGAAATGGACATTGATGGAGGAGATGATGATAAAAATAGCAAACTTAATCTGGCCCAAAAGAGACAAGATACATCTCTGAAGCTCTTCTCCCTCAGCCAGCTCCTTCATGTTGTTTTATTTAATCTGAAAACTCTAGACAATGCCTCTCCTCTTCCTTTAGTCAGGAAGGCTCAAGCCCTGATGGAGGAGATGCAGCAGGTAGTCAAGGAGTTACTACGGGTGCTGCCAAGAGAAAAGAGGACAAAAAAGACGCCAAGGAAAGGCAAAAAGAAAATGGAGCACAAAGAGCCAGAGAGGGTCTCAGTGCTATGGGAACAGAAGACCCAGGAGGCCACTCTGCTCCTCAGGTACACCTGGGTGGAAGTGGACACACTTTTTAATATCCACTGCAGTAAATACATATCTCCCGATTCTGACCCGGAGGCAGCTGTCAAGGACACTGAGGAAGAAGCTCTGTCTAATGCTCCAGCCCAAACTCGCATTGAGAGTCTTCTATCTGGTGACATCTTACCTGCACATCTCTCTCCCTCCCATTCCTGCAGCCCTATGAGCTGCTTGTTGCTCAAACTCCTCACCTTACAGCAGATGAAGAGAGTCATGTTGGACTGCACCTCAGCCTGTGAATCCAGCACGGCTGCACTGTTGAAGAGAGCGGCCCACTTTATCTCTGCTAATCTAAAGCTTGAGGAGACCCCAGCTGGAGAGCAGGTGTGGGACGGGCAGATAAGCAGCGTAAACAGCAGCTCCTACATTGTGGCACACTGGCATCTTGTCACAACCAATCTGCCATTGATTTCTCCCTACCTGAGTGAGGAGAACGTTGGCTGCATAGCAAATGTTCTTGTCGGGTCTCTCCTCAGTGAAAAGTCAGAGGGAGGGATGAGCTCTCCACCCGGCTCTCTGACCATCCCACTCATATCATCGCAGCTCCTTCAAAGCCTGATTTTCCCTGAGTTACCTTCACTTTACTCTGCAACAGTTTGTTCCCTCGCCCAAAGGATTTACAGGGTTCTCCTGGTGGCACATGCACCCAAGGATTGTGCTTCACTGCCAAAGATTCAGGAGGAAGGAGGTGATGCCAGGGTGGTGGAAATGGAGAAAATAGTTGAGGATATACTGGCGTCCTCTAAGACTGGAGACGTGTTTGTATCGCTCACTGACTTACAATCCAAGGAACTGGTGAACTTACTTCAAATCTTAACACTCCTTAACCCAAATGCCATGAGCTCTGAGGACCTCGCCTCTGTTTTCCTCCTTCTCTTCATGATGCTCACTTCAGCCTCCTGTCAGTCCGATCGTCCTGACTCTGAAGACGATGCTGCGCTCCAGGTGAAGCTGCTCAGGATCCTGACTTTGCTTGTGGAGAGCAGAAACCTAAAAAGTGTTCTGAAGCTCATTCACGCAGGTTCTCTGCTGCAGGCTGCTGTGTCTTCTCTCCTCTGGCATAGCAACAATGGAAGATACCGAGCCCCACACAGTCCCCTATGGATAGACTTAATCAAAGCAGTGCAGGAGTTCATCAGGGCCTTGGTCCAGTTGATAATATTCAGAAACAGCAGCGTTCAACTCAACCTGAATCAGTTTATTGCTTTTCTTACCAGTAAGGAAAAGCCAAGTAGCAGCAATGTTCCACAAAGTTCAGCAGCTGTTTCGGGAAAACCAGGAGCATCCATGTTGTCTGTTTATCTTGAGCTGGCATCACTGACTTCTTTTGCCCAGGAAATGACTTCCAACCTGGGGAGGAGCAAACTAATGGATCAGACCTTGACCCAAATGGTAACAACAGTGAATGCTACACTGGGACCAGCAGTTGAGTCCGCCTTATGTCCCCAGACTGTCAGCGAAGCAGCCGGGCAACCAGTCGCCATTCTCGATCAAGCCTTTGTGGTGGAAGTTGTCACCGTTATGCTGCACTGTGAACTGTCAGTGGAGGAACAGAACCAGCAGGAGGGCACCACGCTCACCCTGAGCCACATGACCCTCTATCAGAACCTCTGCCAGCAGATCCTCAGAGAACTCAACTCCGACCTCAGGCCCATGGACTCTCTGGTGTCTTATCTCCATTTCCTGTCCTTATTCTACAAGGCAGCAGAGAGGACGAGAGGAGACAAGGAGAAGGGAGAAAAGGAACTGGATGAACTATACACTCAGATCCTGCAGAATGTGCAGAGATTGCTGACAGGTATGTGGGCAGTAATAACATGTGACAGATAAGTCAATCACATAACATTTTTCTATTTTTACCTACCTAAACAAGGTGTAAGATAGCAGTTTGTGCTGGCAGTGGTTTTAAACTGCTTCAGGATTTAACTTACTACATTTATGTCTGTTTTGTATTACGTTGTTTAAAGGGGAGGTTTGATATTTCATAAACAAAGCTATTTTTTTTAAATCACATTAAATGACCTGGCATCAGCTCAGATTAATGTCAAAACAATAAAGGTTAAAGCATTACATTTATTACTAGATGGCATTCTATTATTGTTTATTTTTTTATTTTTCCACAGCTCCATGGCTGTCATCAAAAGAAGTCTGTGAGCTGGAGCCAGCAGTGCAGGAGCTGCTGTGCCACCTGGTGGAGAAAAGTACAACTGCTCAGTTCAAACTGCTACTTCTGATGATCCGAGAAGGACTTAACACTGGAAAACTGATGGCTGGAAACTACAGGGTGAGTCCAAGATCTGTCCAAATCACTTTCATCGTTTATGTTTAAAGATAATCGGTAACAAAAAGAAAAGAAAATTGCTTTACTTTTGTCCTTATATCTCCTCTGTTCTGCAGGAGGTGCTATCTGCAGTAACCATCACTAAGCTTCTGTTCTGTTGTCATTTACCTGACCCCTGCGCTAAAGATCTGTGGCACATTGCACCGCAGATTATATCTGCTATGGTGGTGAGAAAAACACACACTTCTAACACTCATTTACAGGGATAGTTCACAGAAAATTCACTCATTATCTTCCCCCCCACAACATTTTTTGGAGTCTCAGGCTAAACAGTGTTTTAGTGAACTATCCCTTAAACACAAAGCTATACAAACCCACAAACACAGGCAAGCAGCACACAAACATGCATATCTTACAGACATATATGTTCAAGTGTCTCAATCCAAAAATGTAGAAGTTCCACTATACAGACTGTTTTTTCATTTGATCACCCTTTGACTTTGAGACGTGTAGACAGAAGAAATAACAACAAATCAATGTAGCGTGCACTGCTCTTTAAGGACAAGCACGGATAGTCCCACGCCAACCATTTAGAGTTTGCTCGTCAGGCATCAGTAATAGCTCCTCAGGAAGTGCAATGCATGTGACAGCTGTCAGGAGTGACTCAGCAGCCAAAAGATGACCAGGTTGCTGATTTCCACTGGAATCTCTCTTCTTTACTCTATTTGGTCAATGTGCTTTCAATTAGGCCTGCTGGGTGGAGAAGATAGACAACACAACAATCTGCTTGTATTAAACTGCGAACACACTGTGTTCTTAAGTATGTTAAACATGTTGTGCTCTCCTCTGTCACAACCTTCACCATGTCCATATGTTGTCAGTCTTCGTCATCTAAAAGTCTGGAATCATCAGATTTTCTTTGCTTTAGATTAAAGTTATTTCAGTCCAGACAGATTTCCACAAATGTAGTGGAAGGATGTGATGTGTGATGCATTTCTTAAGTGCTGTGTCTCTATTGTATATGACTCAGGTAGAGTAGTGCTATAGCCCCAGATCTATAGAATCTTTTGTAGTGTAAGAGGGTTTGTTTGTCAGTTGGAGATGTTAGAGTCCATTATGTGATAAATGATGGATGAATTCTATTCAGCTGCTTCAGTTCCAGAGCCCTGGTGCAGGCTGTGCTGGTTCACTCTCATGGTTCAATGTGACACTTGAATAAATCAAATCCATCTTCAGTGTTAGAATTAACAGCTGCTGTGTTGTTCCTGCTGTGACAAGTCAAAGTGTAGCTTTGGAAAGAGTCCTCATAGTCTTGTCAGGTTTGTCTTGTCATATTGAAGTTATTACTTCTTGAAAGCTTTCAAACATTTTTCACACTGTGTGTGTGTGTGTGTGTTCCTTCGCAGTTCCTGGTAAGATCCTCTGGACTGGACACCTCTCTAACGCTTCCGTTTACCATTCCAACGGTGACTTCATTAACATCAGTGCTGCGCCAGGGGGAGGGCTTCATCAGCAACCCTCATCATGTGGTCCTGGTGCTCGGGGCGCTGCAGTCTGTGCCCCTTGACCACTTGTCCCCACACGTCTACCAGTCAGCTTTCGTAGCTATTCATGAAGCGCTGTTCGCCATCATTCAGTGTCATCCCCAGGTACGACAGGCAATTGGGTGGTTGTTGTGTAATCCAAAGAAAAGGAAAACATTTAGAAGAATACAGATAACGAGAGTGTTGTAAACGTATAGCAACACTAGCAATAGATCATTTTAGCACCCCATTGTCGGTCAAAGTTGGTCAATGGTGCTGGTTCGCATCTAAGAGTTGAAGAAAATGCATTGTCTTAAACTGTGCTGCGGAGGCCACAGGATGCCCTGGAGGAATGTGGCTTTATACCAGAGGATATTGCAGCTCATCACAGTAGTGATGCAGCTGCACAAAAATGTCATGAAATCCATAATTTAAGTTTTACTGCACCAAAAAAGTTTTTAGAAAATCTACCTCTTTCCCCCTGTAGTCTTTAAAACTTTGGGAAGTTAAACTTCTTTCCTAGCCTGCATGAAGCCTTCTTTGTACTGGTGTGAGTGTGAGTACTTGATTTTCTCTCTGTCTAAAATTTTGACATTGTTTTTTTGATCAGAAGCCACGACAGAGAGCTGAAACAAGGCAGCTGTGTTGAATAAAACAGGGAAAGAACCAGCTAACTGGTTTCAGATGTTCATGAGGACAAAAGACAGCAGTTAAAGGGAGCAGGAGTGAGGGAGGAGGGAGGTAGAACTGAGAGGAAGCAGAAAATAAAAGACTACATTTATAGAGCAAGAGAGGGAAATAAAAAATAAGCGATAAAGATTTGGAGGCAAGGAGCAGGAGGTGGGGGAGTCAGGGGTACGTGAGAAGAGTTTGAGGATACTTAAGTTAAGAGTGGAGGTAAGGAGGGAGGTGGCGAGGAGAGGTAGAGGAGCTAGTATATAGTTTAGGTTGGCATGGAGTGGGTTTAAGTGAATGGAAACAATTACTGAGCTCCAAGCAGAACTCATGACGTCACCCAGTCTCTTTTATCCTTTCTTCATCCCTCACTCTATCCACTGTAGTCTTCAAGCAAAGAGAGGTAGAGGCTGAAAGGCAAACGTAGCTGTTGTGGGAAGCCAACATTACCACTTGTGTAGGTTTACAGCGTTCTGTTGTGACCTGAGTGGAGAAAATAATGAAACAGATTGTTTAATTATTAGGTATGATCCCTTTTCATTTTTCACCTATACCATGTCTTAAAGTGAAAACTGATATCTGTGCTAAGCATCACATCTTTCTCTATGTTGGTTGTAAATCTAAATGCTGAAGACTCAATCATTACATCATAATGCGCTGTATGTTGATCATTTTCTAAAAATAACCTCTACAATTCCTCTCTGATGCTATCATTAGGTGGAGTGGGATCCATAAAACATCTACTACATCATTATGTATATTTATAGACACATTAATACATTAATAAGCATAGTGAAAGGGGCATCTGACAAATTTCAGCTGTATCTCATCTGCATCCAGAAGACGGTAAAATCATTGCGGATGTTTTATGGCTACCAATATCAGGACAGTCCCACTACAACCTATGTTAGCTTTACCTCCTGGTTGGGCAAACACTTGACGTCTTAAATATGTGTGTGTTTGTCTGTCTAGGTGTTGTCGAACGCGGCGTCATCCTTTTTAAATGTCTTCTATCGCCTGGTGGCATCGATTATGCAGGAGGGTCGGCAGAAAGGAGACAGTGACGCAGGTAACATGTACATGCTCAGACAAGATCACTCAGTATCATTTCATTTGGAGAAAATCTTGTGATTTCAATAGGAATCATCATGTTATTAGTCATAAAGGCAAGTTTCACTCCGTCGTGTGAGTAATAGGGTCATTTCTAAAATTCCCCAGGCTCCAATATAATAAACCCGATTCATCCAGCATGTGAAAAGATATTTACATGTACTGTGTGTTTGTTCTTTGACACTTTCTTGTCCTTGAAATTTAAAAGATTCAGTGAAATTAAGTTTGAAGTCAGTTCAATGCTAAATTGAATTTAAAAGAGGTGATTCATCTTTCTGCCCTTCACGATTTACTGGAACTGACAGTGACTCTGTCGTGCCCAGTCACATTTCAACACTGTTGGCAGCCTCTGATATTTACTGAACAGCAGCAGCCTCCCAGAAAGAGTGAAATATTAAGTCAGGGAGTTTTCTACGTCTCAATTCGTTTTTAATTAAATCGACTGTAAAACGCTGACATCCTTTGCCGAAATCACTGCTTGTCACCATAGAAACTTCTCCACAGCAACAAGAGTGCTGAGTCAGTGTTGTAGGGGCACCTTAGACATTTGATGTGTTTTTTGCATTTTCAACCAAGAATCATTGATCATCTTGTGTTAATAAGGCAGTATTATAGTATTGTATAGCAACTAGAGCAGCTAAACTATGTGTAGACTTTTTGAATATAAACAGTAAATCAACTAATGTCTCTGATTTTCTTGCATAGGATCTGATGGCGATGTGTATCACCAGTGCTCCAGACTGGTACAGAGGATGTTCTCTCACATTGCTGCTGCGGCTGAGAGCTTCACTGCGCTGTCGGTCTTCATGGTGGCTCAGTACGTCACAGAGCTCCAGAAGGTAGACCGACACAAACACAACCTTTACCTTATTTTAACCTGAACCTAACCTAACCTGATTATTCAAAATGTTTTGGTTGCTCGCAGATCAGCCTGTGTTCGAGCTTAATAGGCGGCACACACTGACCAAAATGTGCAAACTATTGGCAGAGATTAGTCAAAAATGTTCTCCCGACCTAAAGCCACTACCAACATTAAAGCTGTTTGTTTAGTGTAGTTAAATTTTTCCCTTCTGATAAAAGAAACCAGCTGGACTATAAACAGTGAATAGCAAACAGTGGACAGGGACTTGGCCCCGATATCTGCTGTCTGCAACCGTAGCCTCAAATATTAGCAGTTTCCCACAGAGGTTAATTTGTCATCACAGGACTGCTGATGATGTCCAAAGTGCTTAAGTGTTAACCCATAAACAACTCTTTGAAGGTGTGTTATACTGGCTAGCCTGTCCTCATAAAGAAGTACATGCAAACACACGCACACACTTAATCACATACAGTCATACAGTCGCCACAGCTCCTTGTCCAAACCCAAGTGTTGGAGCCTGTGATTTCATTACAGCTGTGAGTGACACACACACACACACACACAGAACATGTGGATGTATATGAGGCTGCAGGAGCTCAGCTGATCCTTTGAGCCCAACCAGTTTGTCTGGTGGTTAGCCTGGAGCTGGAGAGATTGAGTCAAGCTGCATGACGGAGACGCTGACGCACAGAGGCAAAGATGGGAACTATTTCCATTGGCCACATAGCAAACGTTCACACATCTTGGTGAACAGGTCCAGCATTACTGTAAGTCACTGTGCAGAAAGTTTCAGGCTGGATGTTCCCTCAGAGCAGTGAGTCACGTCTGGTTTATGAACGCGGCTCCTCTCTGCTACCAGACTGTATTTAACGCGATGCCAACCTGACTCAGCAGTCTGCAGCAGAGTCGCGCACTGAGAGGAATACATGAAAGTACACATTCAGGCAGACTGACTGACGGACAGGCAGAGAGGTGGACTGATAGAGGGACAGAAATGGTTTGGAAAGTGGTGTTTGTGTTCTTTGAGCTCTATGTGAGCCATCAAATGACCCTGAAATTAGATTTCTATTGTGCTTTTTATCAGACTGTTCAAAGAGAAGGTCCTCTTTGTGAGTCCAGGGTAATTTAGTTGTCTCTCTGTGTTTGTCTGAACTGTGTCTAATGGCTCTCAGCCTGAATGTAACTTTCCTTGGAGTCAGGTGTGATTAGATTAGGGTGGGGCTGCAATTACAAAGTGAAGTTTTGGTGCTGGTGAAGTTTGAGACTTTGGGCCCTTGATTTACTAGGCCCTTACTATTCTACTGAAAACATTAAATATTATCAATTTACCAATACAAGCCTATCTACATATACACATTGTATATAAGAACTTTTATTTAAGTGTTAACAATTAAGCAATGATCTGATTTTATGTTTATATAATGTTTTATATTACTTTATTACATTAAGGCTACAAAAGCAAAAGTGTGTTTCAAAAAACAGAGCCAATAAGATAAATAGATGGAATATAACTGGGTATTCCCCAGCACTGGGCTTTTGTTTATTGTGTGTTTGGATGCATTTGCTTTTGTGTGAGTGAGAAACAAGAAAATCCGGTAAGATCGTGGTTGCCTGGCATCTATTAATGAGGAGATCAATGGTTGTAAAACAGGTCTCATAAGCTGCTTCCTCCTCCTCCCTCCTGTACTCACCTCTGCAGGTTACTCTGCGACCGGACGTTAAGCTGCATCTCACCGAGGGCATCTATCAGGTTATGGACCTGTGCATGGAGCAAGACATCAAGTTTCTGATGGCAGGACTGCAGATGGGAGTCAGGGAGGTGTTCAACGAGCTGCACGGCAGCTACACCCACTACCACAAAGCAGAGAGGCAAGGAGAGGAAAAGTACACTGTCTGATCGAAATAAAGACAAAATGTCTTGATAAGGAAGGACTTCAATCATGTGATTTCTCCATTTCCACGAGACTGGGTTATTTACAGAAGAAGACAAAAACAAAAGGGGATGGGTTCAAATCCGGACACTATTACTGACTGGGTTTTTTTTTGGCTTTTTTCGTGTGTTTTTATGGTTTAGTGGAAGCTCAGACATAAAATATGAGGGGAGGTCAGAGAGGAAGTCATGAAATAAATAATTATTAAATCTGCCAGGCCCAACATTACACCAACACTGTTAAAGCATTTCTAGTTTAAAGGTCAACAAAAAGTCCTACACTTGAATTACAGAGTCTTGCTGCAATTTGATGGGTGTTTTTGAGGGCTTAAACTCTCTGAAGCCTGTGGTTTATATTATCTCAACCCTCATGCAAGCACATTTAACCTCCAACATTTCCTTGGGCGTAGTTTGCTGCTTTAGTTAAACCAGCCGGGCAGTAAATGTCTGCTGCTCACATCCTGCCAGCCTCTATAACTTCTTCGATTTACTGTATATGCTCGCCGCTTAAGGTCAAATGCAGCTGCCGAAACCGAGTCCTGATCTAAAAGGTGGAATGCTCCTCTATTAACCAATGAAGGTATATAAAACTTACTGTAAATCTGTCATTGTGTGACGCCCCCAGTAGAAGTATTGACGCCCAAATAACAGGTTGCTTTATGTCAAAATAAATGTACTTGACGGTTTTTTGTTTTGATTTGTTTTTTGTTTTTTTTTGAAGAAACACTGAGCTTTTGATTCAAGAAGTGGCACCTTTCTTGGGCTGCAAATAATAATTTGAACTGACATTATACACACTGATGTAAAAGTGAGAATCAAGTGTAGCTCTGTAAGAAACTACACTTTTTTTAGTCATCGCATAATGTGGGTTTTTGGGAAACTGAAAGTCCACGTTTGTTTTAGTTTCAATTCTCACTGCGGTTATAACAGACTCATGTGCAGTTGGGTCGTAGAAAGTGGTGTCAGATTTTTGGACCCCACTGTTTGTCTGAATTAAGGGTATAATCTTTTAAAATTTATAGTGAAGTTAAAATTCATGTGAATAAAACTGCTGCTGTCCCTGTGCACACGATTGCATTGGCATTCTCATTTTACTGTTTCAAGGACTTTTGTCAGATTATTGAGTGCTAAGCAATGTTCAAGAAAATGGGAACTTTTTTATTTGGCTGCTCACAGAAGGTTTTAATGTTCAGTTAGAGCAAATGAAGCATTAAGCATTTCAAGTGTCCGGATTTGAACCCATCCCCTTTTGTTTTTGTCTTCTTCTGTAAATCTTTATGATTACTGAACTCTTAAGCCTCAACAATATGGACATCATGTAACTTTATTTCATGTGTGGTTGATCATTTTTGTAGAAAATGGTGGTCGACCGTCATCGGGTTCAAAGGTTCTGCGTGGTGTGTTTCGACCACACAGGTCCAGTAACACAGTCATATGCACATTTGTGGGAAATATGCAGAGCTATAAAAAGCTATAAATCTGACTATTGTATAAAGAAATTCTGTCTGAGAAAGTAAGACTTGCTCCTGCAGCAGGGCTGACGAGGCAGTAGTCAGACTTGTTGCCATTCTGGAGGTGGAATTCCTGAAAGCCAATAGATCCTCTACAGGGTAATTTGAGGCCCTCGTAACAGTTGTTCAGGACATCCAGGGCAAAGGGCAAAAGATAAAACCCTGTTTTACCTCTGCGAGGCTAAATTTGCACCACATCTGTTTCTGTGTCTTTCCCTCCTCCACTCTCTTCTCAAACATTTGACTTCCATCCACCCATGCTCTAACACTACTGTAGGTAACATAAACACGCTGAGTGTCTCCTCAGACCACCGTGGCGTAAGCAGTGATGAATAAGAGAGAGAGAGAGTGTGTGTGTGTAATTTTACCGTGGCACTCATTGGAGGACCAGAACAAAGTGTGTATTGATGTGTTTTTTTTTTTTTTTCTCAGACTCGAGAGCTGTTTGCTTTCCAGTCAAAAATCACATTCTGTCCGAATGTCAGAGGCAAATGGAAGCAAAATGAACATTTTATTGTGACCATGTGTGTTGCCAGCCTAATGGGTGCAGCTTTTGGGTGAATCGTTTGAATTTCTTAGGGAAGTCATATGTGCAAAATGTTAAGTAATTCTGTAAAAAAAAATCTTGAGCTATCACATCCACAAGAACTGGAGGGACAGATGGATGGAAAAATAACAAGAGAACACTCGGCCACTGGTTGTCATCTCACTTTGGTTTATTAGGGGCTGGCATCAAACATCAAGGTGCATTACATCCATATACTTTCTCTCTATGTGATAATATATGAGTTGAGCACTTCCTCTTTCCCCATTCAGGCCAAGTGAGACAAGAGGAAACTAGCAGCATCGAAAACATGCACGTTGTGGCAGTTTAGTTTGCTGTTGCTCTTGTGGTAAACCCAAATTTCAAGAAGAGCATCTCTGTGTGAACTGTTGAGTATTTAATCAGAAACAGCTTTATTATTATAACAGCTTTGTTGTTCACATACAAGGAATTTGTTTTGATTCTCAAAGAAGAGCAGAAATACGTAATAGAAAAAGAAAGAGAAAAAATATATATATATATATATGTACACACTGTGGAATAAAATTAGAGTCTGTGCAAAAAGTTGTGTAAATCCCACAGTGCAAAATAGAATGTTCTGTAGTTCCAGAAATCCAAATGACAATAAATTGCAAATTGAATCCAGTAACTGAAGTAAAGGTCCCATTAAAACTCAGCTGTTAACAATTGTGTGTAGATGTTAAAATAAACTTTTATTACATTATATTAAACTTAAATAAATAAAGAAATATGAGAAGTACCCTTTTTTCCATTTAAACCCCCCCCCCCCAAAAAAAAAAAGTCCCCGACACGTCCCCGACACATAGTTGTCTCCACCAGAATAATGTTTTGCCGCATCCGGACCGCAGGTGTTAGACTTCGACCAAGGAGGAGAGCGGAGTAGGAAGAGAAAGTAAAAGCAAACTGTAACTCTTGTCAGATCAGTATCAGGTCAGAGGAACCAAACGGACTCCAGAGGAAGCCTGCGTGTCTCTGGCGCCCCTGGTGGCTGCTCGCGGCCGGTGCAGGCAGCGGCACAGTGGAGTCATATGATGGCCACGGATCTCCTCTCGCTCCTGAAATTCTACAACTAACATTTCCTACAGGGACCGTCCCCGCTGTCCCTGCTGTCCCCAGCCTCCCGGCGCCCGGCTCTCGGCTCTCGCACAGAACCGCACGGCACGGCTCTGCCAGCCCAGCAGAGCCAGCTCGGGCCCTCCTCCAAGGCTGCGTGAGCCGGTGTTTGATTGGATTAGAGTCGGCTCGCCTTTGCCCTCTAACCTCGCCGATGGTGGTTGGCTGCTTCCTGCTGCCTCCGCTGCCCCTGACCGACGGAGAGAGCCTGCCGAAGCCGCACGGCGAAGCGCCCCGCACGGACACAGCCGACCGGGACGAGCCGCTTCCAGCCTGAGCCGAGTCCAGCCGAGCCGGAGCGGAGCCACGGTGCACACACGGGCGGTCGGGGGAGCAGGAAAAACCCGAGGCAGCCATGCGGAGGAAATCGAGGATATTGTTGTGTTTTGCGGTGCTCTGGGTGCTGGGGATAGCCTACTACTTCTACTCGGGGACAGCGCTGAGTCGAAAGGTAGGTTCCCCCGAGCTGCTCGATTGTCTTTCCCCGGCTCATGCGGACGTTTGGTTCCCGGACAAAGCGAAGATGGAGCGGTGTGATTTGGCGCTGTGATGCCGCTTCTCCTCCTCTTTTACCGGGGACTCGCTGTGTGTGTGTTTTTGCGGCTGCACCGATGCTGTGAGGAGTGTGACAGAGGGCCTGCTAGAATTAGTGGGCAGGCATTGATTTGCTGGAGATGAGTGTGGACAAGGGCAGCGGTGGAGGGGGGGAAGCGGGAGCGGGGCCGGTCGGGTCGGCGTGCGGGGACCTCCCGCTGTGCCGGCGAGTGCCTGTCCGTGGCAGCGGGACCGGAGCACGTCGGCGCCGGGCAGCGTGTCAGCCACTGCGCCGCGGCGGCGCCCGGTAAACGTGGGAGCCGGGTGGAGGTGGAGGGATCGCGGAGTGATTGTTGCTCGTGCGAGGCTGCTGGCCTGGCTCGCAGGGCCGGGGGGTGTTGGGTGGTGGAGGCTGGGTGTGGGGTGGTGGTGGTGGTGGTGGTGGGGGGGTTCACCCATTGAGCACGTCAGCACAAGCGGCGGCGGCTGCTGCCCAGGACTGAGCCGAGATCAGGAAGTGTGGAGGCAGATACACGCCGGGTTAAATCCCTCATACTCTCCATGCTGCCTGTCAGGATGAATGGTGGCTGCCCGGGTCCAGTTTGAGTCCGTCGCTGTGCGGTTGAGGTTTGCTTCATTTGATCCGGAGATGCGAGTTTAAAAGCTCTATACTGAGTCATGCATGCTGATTCAACAACCTCTGATGATGAGGTCAAGGTGATTTGCTAAAGCCGTTGCAGGGATCAGCTGTGTGTCTCTGATGGCTCATACCACGTCCCATGTTTATCAATAATAATAATCAGGGACTAACACTAGATCTGCATCAGAATAAACACAGTACAATGAAGAAGTCAATTTCACCATTCATAAAAATCAGTTCCCTCAACATGCCGTATCTCACCTTGCTAAAGAAGGCCTCATCGTTCCATCACCTTTGGTGGAGATTTGTTGTCTTGTTTTCATGAAAACTGGGGAGGTGTAAACAGGCAACCTCCCTGGTGCAGGTAATAACCAATTAATGTTTTTTCAAAGTCAACAATGTGAACAAATATGTGATGCCTCCAGCTTCCATGTGGTCATCAGACCCTCTTTAAGTTCTGGACTGAAATTGGATAAAACAAGACACTGCCTCAGACTCAACCATTAACGTTTTATTTGTTTTTAACACAACCCAACAGCCTCGCAAACAGTTTCAGCACAGACTGACCCGTTTCACCTTTGTGAAGGTGGGAGGGCTTGCAGGACTGTTGTGTTGCTCCTCTGTGTGTCATGTCGTGGGGTTACAGCCACGTCTTCCACTCATAGGTAACAGGAAACCAGGCATGTTGTGGCTATGGTATTGTAATAGTCGTTAAAGTAGTGATGATGATAGTAGCTGCTGAGATTGACATTGCCTGTGACAGGGTGTGAATTCCATTCATAAAAACCCAGGCCTCCACATGTAAAGGTATGTTGCAGGTGGAATTGAATGTAAATACCCTCCAGGTGTTCACATGTGCGCTCACATGAGTTAGATGTGGTGTAAACACTCCCTATGCTTGGCGTGTGTGTGTATGTGTGCATGAGAGATGGAGCGGTTACTTTTAAGTGCTGGGGGAACATTGTGCTTGTTCTAGCTCTGTCCATGTGTCCTGTCACAGCTAATGTAGTCCAGCGGCTCCTGTTTATTTGTCTGTGTGGAGTCCTCTGCAAGGCACAGTGCCTCTATCTGGTAATAGAGGGACTTTAGATTTGGTTGTGTGCATGTGTCCGTGTGTGTTCCACCTGTCACTTTACTTTGTTTGCTTTACTCCAGTCAACCAGAGCAGAGCTGTTACTTTTCCATTAGGCTGATAGCTGTGTGTGTGTGTGTGTGTGTGTGTGTGTTGCTAAGAGGGTCAAAGGGACAATCCATGATAACCAACTTTCTTTTGAGTTGATTTGTAGACAGCGTTAATGCGGAGCTGGGTTGCTCGTCTGTGCCTGGGTGGTGTATTGACACACTGGGAGATTTAATCTGTTCAAACAAAGGTGCTGCTGCTCAGGTTCACTGTTGTTTTCCATCTCACCGTACTGTTCGTTCAGGGAACCAAGGAGTTAAGAGATTTCTCTCTGATGTCGTCAAACAAACTTTGGACTTGGAGTTTGGTGATGTTTCTGAAATCGCTCAACACAGATGGACCAAATTTTCGTGGACCCAGGCCTCATGAAACCAATTTACGAACAAATGTGGTTTTAACATTGGCTAGTGTTTGGTTTAGAACCAAAGGTACTTCTCTACTTTATGCCCAAATTATAGCTAATTTGGGCATAAAGTATATATATTATTATATATAATATAAATTAAATAATTACAGCAGTCCACTTGTAATGATGACACAAACAGTTCTCCTCTGGTGACTCTGGGTTTTTTTTTTCATGACAGCAGAATTGTGAATTGGAAACAATGTGAATCTCATGATGTAACCGTAACACTCCCCCTCGTGTTCAAGGTGTGATTCACAAGTTTGTACCTTCATTCATTCATTAGCCGTACTTGAGTGAACGGTGACTTCCCTGCATGTTTCATGCTGAAAAGAATTTTAGAAAGGAAGCGAGTTCACTGATAGTGTTTTAATCCAGGGGTACTCCTCCCAAAGACACACGTCATGTTGTCTTTGTTCAGCAGCACTGTGGGTAATTCAGTGTCCAGTGGCTTTGGGCTGAGATATCATGGCAGCTAATACACTTTGGAGTAGTCTTGTACGACAGTGTCTGTGCCTGGGGAATAAGTTCACATCATACACGCACAGGTCCATGACGCCGTGACTCTTTGGATCAAAGCTCTCACCAAATAGCATTATCAGTTCAGAAGTATCCCATTAGGAAGACTGTCCCTCTTGTCTGTGTGACAACTTCAAAGACGCTTTCTGTACCCAGTATCAATGCCTGTGAGCAATCGCACTGCGCCGCTCGGAAACGAATGCCGCCATTTCTCACTTATGTTCCTCGCGAGCTTTTTTTCTGACGACGACTGGAATCTCCATCAGTGCAGCGCAACCCTCTTCACCACAAAATCATTCTCCCAAACCTAGAATATAAAAGTCCTGCTGCTTCAGTGGGAAAGTTCATTTAATTAGTGTGAACAAAGTTTCACCATGCTCTTTAGTATTTTTACAGTGTGAAATGAGAGGATTTGAGCTGGGGTCAGTACCATGTCTCAACAGTTCTAGAAATAAAGCTTTTTTTAATGAACTGATTATATGATATATATTCTATTTTCAACCCGTTGGCAGTGGTTGGAAATTAGAACTGCATCACGGCTCTCACATAGATTGTCATGTACCCTCGTCCCAATGTCTGCTGGGATTGATTCCAGCTCCCCTCCACCTCTGACCTTGAAAGGATAAGCAGTGTTGCTAACAGATCCCCCCTCTTCTCATCTCCTGCACAAAGTACTCAGTACAGTAGGTGTCTAGAATGACAGGGAACTTTGGGAGTCACCCAGCAGCTGGGCTTGACACAAACCCACATATGTGTAAGTGCATTGTTGTACACTGGAGGATAACGTTGCAAACACGAGCCCACTGCCTCATTGAAGTCTTCCCTGTTGGACGAAGCTCAGAGGGATTTTCCGGCCCTCTCTTGAAAAGCCGAAGACATCCCACTGTTGCGTCTACTTTTCCTTCTAGTCAGTGTCATGAGAGGAGAGCTAAATGGCAGATAGGGGAAGGTGGAACCGAACCAACAAACGCTTTAATCAGACAGATATCAGCTGTTTGAGCAGAGCTGCAGGGGTAGACCTAAAATAGTATTCATGGGGTTGGAGGACAGCAGTGTATGTGTGTGTATATTTAACTGCAAACCGCCAGTATTCGCTTACACGTGAATAGATTTAGTATTGCTCCAGTAAAGCAGTAAATGAAAATGTCTAAAGGTGGCATCAGAAATCAACTAATCATGTCCTCTAGATAAAGGTAATCCCTCTGTTTTGAAATGGATCTAGAACAGATCATCTGACAACGTTGGTGAGGTGCAAACTCTGGAGTGCAGAGGAGAAAAGGAAGTGTCTTGTGTATTGAGCGAGTGATTTTCGTGCTTTTGAATCGTGCGTGATGGCAAATGTGAAGATCAATCTGTTTCCTGCCATCTGGGTTCATTCAGCTCTAATCTGTCCCTTAAACAACATACAGCTGCTAAAAAAAGCAAGCCTGTCACCTTCCATGGATGTCCTAGTTTTTCTACACACACATACATTATGTTATAGGTGGCCTGAAGCTTGAGATGCTGCAAAGAATGCTGCTCAGGCAGGGGAAAAAAAAAAAGGGTATGACTGGTGACAGCTGGGTAAGAATGTTATAGACCCTGTGTCCTCTCCCAGCTGCTGACAACACTGGGCTGTTTGCTCCCTTATGCCTCTTCACAAAGAATGGAAAGAATGAAAATATAGTATAAGAAGTTTTCCTCAGTGTTATTAGCTGGACTTTTTCTGTTGTAGTTGCTACTTGGAGGTGGTAGATGATTCCGTGGGTACTTTTCCTTCCAGCAAACTGAAGAGAGGAGAGAAGCAGGAAGTGCATCATGTGAGTGCAGATGCAGAGAGTTGGTAAAGCGGCCTGGGTTCAGAACTCATGAGTGAAAGCTGCAGTCTCTGTTATCGGCAGCTGGAGGCGGCCAGTCTCTGCCGGTCTGTGCATGTCTCAAATAAGATAATGTGACTTTACTGACTCGAAGCGTTTCGCTGACGTAAAAGTGGGAAATGGTGGAAAGTATAAAAATGGCTTTCGCGCATTGATCCAGTGACTGATGAGGATGTTGTCGACATCGGTTCAGTTATTTTATATGTGGTGTTAAGAACGAGGTGCATCCTGGCGTCTGCTCCCCAGCACAGGCATGTGAACACTTCTCTTCAAAGTCAGAACTATCTCAGCTCACTCATGTACGCACTTACACGCAACTACAGTGGGGTAAGCTTGCTAAAAGACCCGTGGCTTTTAAACCACTTGAGGCCTCAGCAGGTCAATATGTTTATTATGCCCGAAAATTTCAGCCTGCAAGCAGATCCATTATTGCTATTACTAACTAAATGCAGTTCCACAGAGCAAACGCTGAATCAATAAAAGGCTTGAATTAAGATGGAGATCCACAGGTACAGACTCTTTCACAGCTATACAGATTTTGTGTGAAATCTATGCGAGCAGGTTTAGTTCACGTTCAGTTGTGGCTGGGCTGTTTCTGATCTGAGACGATACAGAGATATCCAGGAAGTTGTGTTTATCTAAGTTCCAAGTTAGTTCACAGTGCTGAGGGGAAAGAAACTGTTACTGCCTGTACATGCTCCTCAGACGCTCCGAGTCTGTGAAGTCGTCGGACTGACTTTGGTGGGTAGATTTGTCTCGGACAGACGCTGTAAACAAAATGTGTCTCTCCTTATCATTTAAGAGCATTTAACACTTGACAGAAGTTGACAGCTACTATTTAGACTTGATTGAAAGATGATCTTATTTTTTTTTTTTTTCCCCAAACCCCACAAACACACCAGCTAAACAATATGGAAGCGATTCATCAGTATGTGGCGTTTGACAGGCCTCACAATGACAAATTACCATAGTGGGGCTTATCAAACAAATGAAAGCAATTACTGTAATTTTGAAAAAGCCCAATGGGCTGAAGATGGAAAACATTTGGGTATTAAAAAAAAAAGCAGTAGAAAAGGAGTGTGGCTGGATCCGAGGAGAGAATGCTGAGCTGTGTCTGGGCTGGGAGCTTTTACTTCCTCCAGTCAGAAAGAGTTAGTTCTGATCTACCAGCCTTGAATCCAAATGACTGACTGGCCGGGCTGAACAGACGGAGAGCTGTGGAGATAGCAAGAAATAGGCCGAGACGTTGCCAAGCACGAGGACAAACTGTTTAGGTAGGCCTTAAAAAGACAAGTTTATATCTTTTGATATGAAACTAGTCAGGTGTGTTTGACCACATGCTGATCTGTGGCAAAGAGAACACCACATTTGACTTATTTTAACATAATTTTGCTCCGTCTTTCCCTCTCTCTCTCTCTCGCTCTCATTTTCTCTCTCCCCTCGTGGTCATAAATAGGTTCCTTGTGGTTAAACATAATAACATGCTGCATCTGTGCATGTGCTGTGAACTGGTTTATTTTCTTCTCATGATGATTTCCTTCAGTGGCAGACGACATGCATTCATGGAAAAGTGAAGAAACGGGACAGAGCTTTCCATTGTTATCGAGGGACAAAAGCATTTCAGTCATTTCTTTCTTCATTTCAGAGATCATAAGGAAACGGATCAGCCCTTGCACATTCCATTTGTCACTGAGACAATCTGTTGTAGCCTTGTTGTAACATTGACGTTGACACACTGAGAACATGGCAGTCAGGTCAGCAGCAATCTGGGTTCCCGCTATCTGGCTAAAATATTCGCCGAGGCCTCATATGGAGTGCTTGTGGTCATGGTGTTTTGCTTGTGCCCTGTAGCAATGACATGGAAATCATTAAACAAATGACACTGATAACCAAAGTGTTCCCACACTGTTGAGCTGATGTGGCTGGTGAGTCAGTTAGTCGAATCAGGGCTATGTAAAAATCAGAGGAAATGCCTTTATACTAACAGCATCCAATTATTAGTGCACACCATGATTGTAGATGTTCTATAATTTCATACATGATTCATAAAAGATAATACTTTGCAGTGATGGCTTCCCCTGAATGAATCAATCGGTAAACGTTATGGAGAGGATGTATGGACTAGAGCCAGTCCATTAGGCGCGTTTTACGGTGAATCGCTTTAACGGCAGCACAGCCAAACTCCCATCGGCGATGAAACTGAGCAGCATAAGTGATTTTTAAAATGGAAAAAAATGTCCGAATAATGTCTGGACGTGGGCCAAAGTGATGGGCACTGTGGATTTCTTTTCAAACACTGATCTGTCTGATGGGAGGTGTTAACTCCTCACCCCTCATCACGTCATGGCCATCAGTGGCTGTTTGTATCGTCCATGTGCGTCTATAATTCATTCTCTTGGTTCAAAATGTGCATTTGTGCTATTTTAAGTCGCTGCAGAAATTACACTGTCCACCGTTTTGATTGGGAGCTGATCAAACTTGGCACGACTCCTGATTTGCCGTTATTAATTGTCTATTTTGGGTTCTGGTTTCTCGCCGCGTCACCATTTTATACTGACAGCTGCTCTGCAGGAAGAAAGCGGCGGGCGATTAAGATGCATTCAAAGCAATTTGGATCTATTGATTAAACTGATATCAATCCCATCATCTAGATGCACGACACAGATCTACTCCACTGACTCCCACTGCTGACGCTCCTTGTGATTTCTCCATCAACACTCATTTTCCAACGCAAGACTGAATTTAACACGCTGTTTCGCAAATCAGTGAAGTTCAAACTCCACACTTTGGTTGGATTTTATTGGTCAATACCTGTAAAGAAGAAGCTTGGAACTGAACTTTTATACAATATGTTGAAATTTCAGGAAACAGAGTTGCTGATGTGGCTTATATGTTTTGTTCTCATTTACAGTCAAGAAGAGTCAGAATGAATGGAATTACCGACTGAGTACATTCAAATTATAAGTATAAACACTAGATAGATGATAGGATAAGATCTCAGTGGTGTCTTAACAAGGAAAAGCTATAGCTGCACAAAAGAGTCTGTGTGTTTGAGTGAGAGACCACAGCGTGTCCTCCCGCGAGCTTACTTTTCCTGTGGGCTTGTTTCTCCTCGCAGGGACACGTCAGCAGATTTAAGAGTTTCTGTTTGCATCTCAGACGTTTGCATGCCAACTCATTACAGCATTTGACGACACAAAGGTTTTTTTTTTTTTTCTCCCCCCCATTCATTCCTTCAAGTCAAGTTTCTATGTCAGACCTGAATGCATCGTCTGGAGTGGTGTTAAAAACAGACTTCCACTGTATGGAATGTTTCTCTGGTGGCAGAGGCCTTGGTGAGCGCTTCTGTAAAAATACATTCATGCATTTTTAACTTAAAGTACACCTCTCTTTTTTAACATAAACCCTCCATTTTAACTTGGACTCAGCGCAAAGCTGGATATGAATTAGTGTTTCCTCACTCGCAGACTAATTCTGCTGCCTCAGGATTGTAAAGGCAGTGGTAATTGTCTGACATCATAGTGAGTTATGGTAGGAAACGCTTTGTCACTCCAAAATAACGAGCTGCACCCATCAGCCCCTCGTAGGAGTATCAGTGCTGCCAGCCGGACCAAGTGTGTAGTTTCCAGTAGTGGGCGTACGTTAAAGTGTAAGACATTAAGTTTATTGTGTGTTTCTCTGCTCCTCGTTAGCATGCCCTTGTCACGAGGTTATTATCCTCTGTGGAATAGGAACCAGGCAAAGGCCCATTTCATAATTCATTATGCTGTCAGCCAAAGAGTCAGTCATGCTGATCTGCAGTTAGTCCAAGATGTATTACTGCCTTGTTTGAAAATACTCATCCAACATGCACGTTGCTTGGTTCTGATCTCCATATCTCAGAGAAGGGCATCTAAGAAACAAAGAGTAAAGCCCAGGTTTGAATTGTTTAACAGATAGTTAGCTGCAGCTAGTCACTGGTGTAGTGGTGACTTAAGTCTCAGCTGGCAAAGGTTACAGGCAAGAAATCAGAAGCTGCTTACGCTTCTAACTCTTTCTGTTGATCTGTTGAGATGGTGTGTGCGTGCGTGTGTTGTCCCCTGACTCAGGCCATATTTATGTTAACTCTCCAGCAGGCCATATGGTAATGCACTTTCTCTCCCACCTCTTCGTCCCGTGTATTTGGATTTCTGCGTTCCCCTCTCTCACTCTCTCCAGAATTTTTTTTTTATTATTTTTTTTTTCTCTTCACATGCATCCTTGCTTTGTCTTTTTCTTTCTTCTCACGTTTGTAATGCAGTGAGTTCTTTTGAAGTAGGACAATACTCCAGCTGCTTACCCAGAACACGCTAATTATGAACTCACAGTTATGAAAACACAATATTCCTGTCAGGAACAGTCCTTCCTGAAATGGGCCTGTGACCCACTTTTGGGCCCTAACCCACAGTTGTAGAAGCCACACACAGAGAAAGTAACAGAATATCATGTGCCCTTGGGAGGCAGCCTTTTTTTATGCCTCTTTGCATTTCTGCCTTAAAAGGTAGGTTTGATTTATCTGCGACTTCTGCCCGTGGGGCGGGGGGGGGGATGTGATTGTGTCACATCCTGTCAAGATGGGCTAAGAATAACTAGAACCACCTAACACCTTTGCTCGGGCTGGTTTCAGACAGCTTGTTGCAGTGACCTGGAGCTTTACGTCACGTCCGGTCACGTCCGAGATATGACTTTACATCTTTCACCTGACAGCACGCTGCTGTGTTTGCAGATAGGACTGTTGCGTCCAGTCCGTCTGTCTCTCAGCTGCGTTTGTTCCTGTCACCGTGCGCCCCTGCTCGGGTAATGACGTTCTAACAGGTAATAGGCCACTCCCCCCCACCCCGCGTGTGAATGAGTCCACCGCAAGCGTGCAACCACAGCAGGGCCAGCATCTGTACCCATAACCGGCGAGCATAACCCGCGCATGGCTCTTGTCAGCTCACTGATTAAAATGGATGAACGCAGCTAAATGAAATTACACTTTCAGAACTGCAATGGCAGAATTGAGATAAACTGTGGCACCAGAGAATTTGTATTCCGCCGGGACCGAAGTCTGTGTTGTTTCTGTTTCTGTTTCTGTTGTTGGCAGATAACTCGGCTTTCACACTCTGTTACTTACAGCTCTCATGTTTCCAAAAACAGCAGCACGATAGAAATGAAACCGAACGTTGTTTTTGCGCTGCTGTTGAACTTGATACTGAGAGTTGTCTCTTCGACTTGGCTCCTCACTTGGTAACTGAATTTGTAGCTGGTTTGAATTCTTGTGTGTTCGCTCCCTGTATTTATTATTGAGACACATTGTGACATCACTTCAGTTCCCTCAGCTCTATTGTTACATGGAATTTCTCAGGATCATATTATTGATGATCAGAAAAGCACAACATAAGAAGTTTTTATACTACACCAAAGTCATTTATTATGTCTTATATTCCTGTCTGTTTGGATTGCATGCTGGACTGGCTCAGACAGTAAATGGATTACAATGACATTATATTGCTGAGTTTTACTCTTTCGTAACTTGACAAATGAGCCGGATGTCCATGATACCCTCAGCACTAATCCTGCTGGGTTTACACTTTAGTGTGCCATTGGACCGGCCTTTAAATGAATACAGTTGTGTTGCAGGGGTCCCGTGTGCTGCATCAGTTCCCTTTCACGTTCACCTGAAATATCTTCTTTGCCTTCTGTACGTCACAGGTGTAATGCAATGATGATGAAGGACAGCAGCCTTTTGAAATGGACGATATCAGAACGTTCATGATGACTGAATCTAACAATGGTCAGTGCACCTCTACGCACTCAGACCAGTCCATAAATATAGCTTGATAACGGTCTGTCAGCGACACAATAGAAAATGAGACGTATGCATTAGGTAGAATCGTGTGATGGGCACAGCAGGTTCCCTCAAAGGGCATCTACCCCCACTGCAAGAATTTGTGCAAGTTGGAGTTGGAAGTGTGTAATTAACTTTCATTAAAAGCCTCACATCTGCTCCCCGTCTGTAACTCCAGCTTGATGAACACGGTCCTGAGTTTACAGAGGATGGGCTGTTTGCTGTTTGTGTTATAACACACACACACATACATTCATGACAAGAATACAGGTGCAACATAACTACAAGTGTGACATGATTTTGCTCTCGAGTAAAGGAGCAGTTCAGTGAACATTACACTCGGATAGCACACGGTGATCAGTTTTCTCCAGAGAGAAAAGGGTCTTTCATGAAAGAATGTTTTTTTTTTTTTTTCCTGGCTTCACTGGAACTGCAGAATCCAGTGTTTTTGTAGGTTGACCCAAATTAGGAACATTCCAGGGCTTATTCACACACAGACTCTGACGTAAGGCCCACGTCATTTTACCTTGTTGAACTGTGTTCCGGTTAGTTTTAACGTAACACTGCAGTTTAGGGAATGGACATCTGTACACCTCGGTTTATTGATTGATGTCACGCAGCAGTTTTCAGGCAGTTATGTCTCATCATTCGCATTGCACACTGAAGCTGGAATAATTCCCATTGGATCCCAGATTTGACTTGCAGATCTACAGCCCTGTGTTCTGGCTGCTCAACAGAGCGGCTGTATTGGTGCTTTTAGAAGATGTTATTGGTGCCAGGCCAAGGATAGAACATGTCTGGTTTATGTCCAAACAGGATTGTGTCGACATCCATTAGTTCATCCTCCTGCAGCGGGAGCTAGAATCCAGCTCTGGCACATATATTCAATTGAGCTACGGATGTGTGCAGGAAGTAATAATGCAGGTGCACACGAAGAGTTGTCGGGACATCTAGAGCAAAGGTTATTTATGCATCCATACATATTTCCACTCTGGGTCTTACATTTACATAACCAACACACACACAGAGTCCAACATACAGAGTCATGCAGAGACTGTAAATCTTGGCTTGGGTTCAGACTAAACACACGCACAGCCACTCCTGCACATCATTCACATCCATATGTGATGCCCATTCATGAAAAAAATCCCTTCTCTTGCTTGGCTTGCAGAAAACATTTATCCTTGTATGGGAAAGAAAATATTTATAGACCTGAAGTGCCTTCCTGTTACACACACACACACACTCTCTCTCTCTCTCCCTCTACTATAATATGAGGTAACCTGCTGTGTTTCAGTACTTTAGCATTGACAGCCTCCACGCCATCAACATTATGGAAACACAATTTGTAATTTCAATCTTTCTGCCTTTTTCAGTGCAACAACCCGTCGTTAAATTCACTTCAAACAGCACCAGGGGCTGTAATCTCCACAAATCATCCTGATGATTACCATGCGCCAAACAATGGAACCGAAGCTCTTCCCAGCATTTAAATTCTCTTAAAGCAGTAGTAATCACAGAGCACCGCTGTGGTGGAGGGAGGGATGGTCATTTACTGTTTGCAGGAGAGAGGAGGAGGAGGAGGAGGCAGCATCAAAGGAGGCAGGGAAGGAAGGAAGGGGTGCAGGGAAAGAAAAGAGAGCAAGCAAGTATTCGATGAAAGAGTGAATTGGGATTTCGGCGTCCCCACCCTCGCAGCCCACCACCCCGATGACCTACTTTTTAGCCTCTGCTGACACACTCGGATGATTCAGCTCTTCACTCTTTCGCTCCTGTGCTCCGCACTCTTCTCTCTTGCTCCTTGGCTCTTACCTCATCTTGTTTTGCATTTGCTCCTTTGCCTGCAGCTTTTCGGAAAATTGACTTTGAACCTGCCCAGTTCTCAGGAGTCATTTGTTCAAATTATTTCTTAAACTCCTGCTGTTTTGACAGCGGGGGAACGAGCAGCTACCACAATGCTGACTCATCATTACCGCCAAAGGACAATTGAACAAAAGATTTCAGGAGTAGAATTTTAACATTTTTGTGGTTGGAATGTCAAACATAAAAGATCAACTTTGAGTTCAGGTAGAAAGATGAAACCCCCACAAATACTCCAAGCATTAAACCACGGCGGTAATCATGATCACGCAGCCCTTGTTTCAGTCTCTCACTAGCTCCCTGTCTGATAAAGATCGCACCATTTTACACACTGGTTTTGAAGTGCTTTGCTTCACTTGTCAAGGTCCTCATGCAGAGGTTGTTTGTCTGTTCCTGGATTATGAATAAATGAGTGACCAGCAAAATGGGAAAACAAAAGAGGAATTTCCTGATAACTGAGTCATCAATTGCACTTTTTTAAAATAAATACCAGCTGAGTCAGGAAAGTCATACATCTGTTTTCATATAGTTTTTTACCTGTAAAACCTGAAAAGTGCTCTCTAAATAAACTTTAAAGTTACCATTACTGTTTCCTCTCACAGATCTCCTTGGCACCGGCTGACAGCTGTCAGCAATCTTCCAGCCTCCTGCTTTGCACCTTTCCCACTCCCCTCCCCCCAAATGTCTGCCTGAACTGCTGGCCGGAAACACAGAAGTCCTGTCCTTGACGTGTGTGTGTGTAACGGACACCATGAACCTGAGCTCTGTTTATTATGTGTGTCGATCCGTCAGTGACGGGCAGGGAGGCATCTGATTGTACTTGGCTGCTGCTTGGTGAACTGGCCTCACTGCTCAGTTTAGTGAACATGATCACAGCAAGACTTTTTATGATCTCATTACTGAGAAAATAATAAGTTGGTCAAATTGATAAATATTACTGATGGCCGTATATATATTTGATTGTGTCACTGGATTTCATTTGTAAGTTCAATAAGAGGCTGTGCATTCCCTTCTGCCCAAATGTCCTCGATCATTTTAATTTCCACAAATACTCCAAGCATAAAACCATATGTCAAGTTGAGCTTTTGTTTCTTTTTGAATGTAGACGTCAGACGTAATCGCAGTGACTGAAAACAGCTGGGTGAATAATAATCTCTCACTTTCAGATATATACCTCAAACATTTTCGCAGATTGTGAATCGTGGAGCCTCGTCGTGGTTTGAACTCACATGTTCTCCATTCATCAACAATGTGGCCCCGACCTCTCAAGTTGTCGGCATGAATATTTGATGCTCTCTTCTGTGAAATCTCCCTCCACCTCTGCAGCATCCTATGGGTGCATGTGAATTTGAAATGATTTCTGTTAATACTGTGATATTCATCTAAGGGAACCTATGGCTCCCACTGATGCCTCAGGCCTCATTGACAGGCCATCTTAAAAAACAGACCCGCTTCTGTTTGGCCAAACATCTGCTGTGAAGGCCTCCATCTGTTTTCAGCCCTTTCAAATGCATAAAACAAACGCCTCCTTTGCTTTTTCCATTCCTTTGCGTCAGGAGTTTTCGTCACAGACAAACATGTCATCGTGCTCCGGGCTAGCTGGAATAAACATGGCAGAGCCGACGCCGTTGTCGCTGTGGCTGCCGCAGTGTTTACAGCTGATCAGGAAGCCTCTGGGTAAGGGCTGTGACATTTCCAACAAACCCTCCAAGTTGTCACATAATGTGGGCCCACTGTCCAATCAGAGCAGCTCCAGAGGGTGAAATGAGCTGCTGAAGCAGTGCACACTGGGACAAAGCATGTGCACGTACATAGAAACCTATTCGATAGACGTTCCCCAACATAGAATTTAGGACGTTTTGACATTATTGTGTGTGATTTAGTAAATGGATATGGAATTTTTGTTTCCAGTGATATTTGTTGTTAGAGCGACCGTAGCACTGCAGATGGTGTACATGCAGAATCCTTCTGAAATGCTTCTGCTGCGATGTGGGGAAAATCAACCTGCGACAGATTGAGAGCAAACTCACTTTTTGGACGTCTTCATTTGGGCTAATCCCGACAGCACCAGCATCAGCCGGTGATAAACAAGAACACAGGAACTGAGGATAATTAATTACTTTTCTTACTGTGTGTGTGATCTGATTTAAACAGTGAGTGTGTGTGTGTGTCATGCAGATGGGGCTTTGGGAAGAAGGCCAGCTCACACAATTGCTCCATTGAGTCGAACACCCCCCAAGTCTCTCTCTCTCTCTCTCGCTCTCTCTCTCTTGCTCGTTCTCTCTCTCCGTAAAGCTCTCATCATGGTGAGACTTGTCACAGTTTCATTCCTGAAGTCTGAATTCTCGCGTCAACTTCAGGGTTTAAAATCTTTTTGATTTTTCGATTTTTCTCTTTTTTTTTTTGTTATTCCGCAGCCCCCCCCCCCATCCCTCCTCCTTCTCTCTTGGTGCATGTTTGATTATGATGGCAGCAAATTAAACCTTGTGATCCATGTTTTTGAAGCCAAATAGACCTCTGCAGAGATGTGCCATCAGGAATGTGTGTGTGTGTGTGTGTGTATTTGCGTGTGACTTGCTTTTGAAACTCGTGTGAACATTAAGATAACTTTCCTCTTTTGTCATGCCTTATTAAGTCTCAGAGAAACAGGCAGTGTTTTTCTTTCCCCAGGCTGGTTGACTATCGACTTGAAGAATACTTTGTTACACAGCTCAGACAACTGTGGATTTATTTATTGGACTTTCACTTTTTCTGCCTTCAGTCTGTGTTCTTACTGCTGCATGGAATCTTTAGTTGTGTTTTGTTTGGCACGAGTTTGGATGTATACAGAACAGATAAGTAAAAATATGTGTGTGTGTTTACTGGACCCTGGATTCCTCTGAGTGAACCAGTCACTGGATGTAATCAGATTATTGTGGATTATACAGTGACTATTAGAGTCCCAGCTGAGTCTTGATAGAAGCCACATACACATTGACTTACCGACAGATAAGTGTGCGTGTAACCAGACTGACGCACTAATGCATGTGAGCTCTCAAGCCCGCACACACACAAATATGAGTTGACAGTGAACACACATGCATGCATGCTTCGGTGTGATCGGTCAGGGGCTTAAAGTCCATCCCATTATCAGCGAAGCAGGTGTGAGAGCTTTAATGGACCCTGCAGAGATCCTTCAGGTAGCAGAGAGAAAATCGTTTGCCCGCGTTGCTTCTAATGCAACAAAATCAATTGAATAATCAAACATTCTCAAATGTGGTGTTGAAAGGAGGTGAAGAGAAGCTGTAAACAGGCAGGTGAATTGAGAATGTTGATCATGACCTGTCAGGTGTCACTGTCATGCTGTGCCCACAGAACCATAACTGTAAAAATTCTTTAAAAATATCTCTCCAGGTGCAGTCAGATGCTGAACGCTGCCGTACACGACCCACCAACTAAGCACAGAGACAAACCCGCTGCAAAGAAACGTTCACACACGAGAGTTTGCTCAAACCATGAAAGCAAAAACAAGCAAGGACTGCCGCAGAGAGGAATATTTTTAAAACAAAACAAGAAGCAGCTACAACTGAAAGAATATCACAAGACAATATCAAGCTGTCTTCAGAGATGCAGTCTGGAAAATGTCCAAACAATGGGGCCTGGACTTGGTCTGGAGTTTTTTCACTTGTTATGAACGCAGCAGGAGTCTCACTGTCAGACGCACTCAGAACAACCGAATCCATTTACATCTTTATTGGTGCTGTCTCTTAAAGTGCACGACTTTAAGTGGCTTCTATGTGCATGGCTCCTCTTTCCTCCTGATATGTTTGCATTCTATTTGTTATTTTTAACAAAAAGAACATATATATTATGGATTTAATATTTTCAGGCAGAATGGAAATAGATTTTTACAGTTTGTACAGTGTGGCAGCACTAGGTGTGTGTGTGTGTGTGTGTGAGAGAGACTTTAATCATCTTTGTTTTCTAGTGGCGAAACAGATACAGGCTAAAGCCCTTTAGAAGAGGTCTTTTAAACCATTGGAGTGATGTGGGTCATAAAAATAGCTCTGCCCGTTTCAGTCAGCAACAAGTCATTTTTACAACGGCCAGTTACAGATAAATCACACAGACGGTTCCTGAAAGCACCGCGTTGTTCTCATCCTCTCCTAAAGCTCTCTGTCCTGGTGCGATTTGGGATTTCCGTAAATCAGAAAGCTGCACTTTGTCTCCTGTCACTTTTCTCCAGGTGACTCTTTTTTTGATTTGGTTTTTTCATTGTTCTGTGAGGGGATGTAATGATGTCTGTTATCAATCTGTAGAACTCCATTAGGAATTCTTTCATGAATATTTCATCAAGTGGTGGAGTGGGGCCCTTGGATATTTGGAGTTTCTTTAGAGACCATTAAATCCTGAGAGCATCTCTCCAGGTTGTAGGGTTAGGAAGATGATTGTTGTTATGGGGCCTGTGCAATAAAACTATATAGATAATAATTACAATATAGTTTTTTATCAATAGCAATATAGTAAAATTTTATGTCATGACCACATGATTTGCTCTTTTAAGATGAAAGCTTTTTCTATAGCCTGACTTGATCATAGATGAAAATTTTATTGCCATAATTATTGATGCTGTTTCCTAGCCTAGCCGTCAGACACTGTTTACCCTAAAGGGAACCACTTAATGTAATTGCTATAGCAACAGGTTCTGCTCTCACTGTTACTGCTGGGAAGAGCTCCTTGATGACTCTTGTTATTTAATATCTCCCCACTGTTGAACTCCTTTTATCTCACATACCATAATTTATTTTCCTCTCTCCCCCCTCTCTGAGAGAAAAAAAAAAAAAACAGTTTTTTTTTCTCAGAAAAGGGGAAAAAGAATTTCTGCATTTGCTATTGAAAGTGGAACCCAAGGCTCCGCAGCCATTTAGCACAGTGAGTCACAGCAGGGAAAATTACTTGTTGATCTGTTCCCAGCACTGGCATCATGGGTGTGATTAGGGTGTAGAAGCAAAACGACTGGCATGGGACTGAAAATATTGTTTCTGTTCTCTAATAGAATTTAACATATTAACATTTTAGCTATTTTCTATTTTCTTGCGCGGCCAATGAAAGGGGAAGGTGGTGCGAAGAAGCTCATCCCTCAACACCCCTCAGAAGTAAACCAGTGGCTTCTTTGTTTGGCCAATGTTTATTTTCAATTCAATTGGTCTGTGCTGAATTTTGTGGAGGGTTGGCCCCAATGAAGAGCTCAGTGTTGTTATGAGCAGCTCCAGATGAACTGATAAGGCATGGCCTAAGTGTTCGTATGTTATCTCTCAGCAACTTTCTCGTTGACAGAATGTGGTGATGTTGCATTTTATTTCCTCTGTAATAATGAGTTATTATTAATTGTGGGCAAGATTGCACAAAGATAACAAAGTAGATTTCCCCAAAACTTTGTGGAAATTTGGGTCGGGGAAGAACCCATTTCATTTATGTGCAGCGTCAGTTTTTTTTTTTTAACATTGAGACAGGGTGATATACAACATTTCACAGTTTTTCTGAGAATAAGTCCTGAATATTGTCACATACAGTGACACTACTGCTGACAGTGAGAACACATGGAGAAAGTTTAGAATTTTTTTTGCTGTGACAGGGTCAGACTTCATAAAGAAGTTGAAACGTTTCAGTTTGAAGCGTTGACTTCAGACTGTCTGCCATGGAACCTTTTCTGCAGAAATGCCCGAAGAAGCGAAAGTCTGATGTAGTGTTTTATTTTGCTCTGAAAATGTGTCCTGTTTTCCCTCAGTCTGTCAAACTGCATCTCTGCAGCAAATATACTGTCGGCTCTAGTTTCCATCCCACAGCGAGCATCTGCTGTGTTTTGCTTTAGAAATGTGTTTTTCTTCTGCATCCTGCTGTCATCAACACTTATAGAAGTGTATTTTACAGAGGACTTTCTTTTGAGTAGCTGAGAACATAATCTAATTTCAATGACTGGAAAATAGGTGTGGATTTAGAACACAGTGACAAACAGTCCTGAGCAGATGAATGGAAACATTGGCATGTCGAAGAAAATGAAAACAAGAGCAGTTATTTTGCTACGAGAGAGGCAGCGACAAAAAAAAACCCTGTTAAATATAGTGTGAAAATTCTTTTTCTCCCCTCTGTGCAGTCTCTCCATTGTAGAAATGAACCGTTAAATACTGTTTATGTTGGTCTCAAACTGTTGCCCGCTCTCCTGAGACACAAACAAAAACAGATCAATAAAGCCTTTAGGAAAGCTGAAGGTGAAAGGGACCCACGGAGCGAACAAGAGAGCTGAACAATAGTTTTCTCAAGTCAAGGGCAGCGGCCTGCACAGGGAGGGACGGGCACTTAATGCTGTGGCTCACAGCATTGATCCAGTGGGTTTTTATAGTAATATAGACGAACAGAAGCAGGGATGGCTCGGTCAAATGTCCATCTGGGTGAACGGTGAAAGCTTTGCTGTGCCTCTGTCAGGACGGAGTGACTGAATGAAGCAGATTGGATGAGTGGATGAGAGGAAAGGCCGAGGGAATGGATGAATGACCTTGTTGAGATGTCTCTGATTTTATTTAACTGGGAAACTGGGAAATAGAGCAGCTTTTCCGTTTAACTATGAGGCTACAGACGACTGAAGAGCCGGACTGGTGAATTGAAAACATAATGAAGTGATTTATTTAAAATGTACCATTCTAGATGTTCGAACGCTTTGAACCAGTTCTGTGAACTCATCTCTGGCTGCTCTACTCTGGGACTGCCATCAGCTGAGTGTGTGTGTTTCAGATTTATGTGTGTCCATGCTAATACATGTCTCGTGTTTTCTTTCAGGATGAGTGGGGCTCCAGTGACTCGTCTAGTAGAAGCAAAATTCACAGCTCTGACGATAAGAGTCATGGTCAGGAGACCCTGCCCCCAGGTAGGAAACCTCACTTCTCATCTTGCAGCAGCACCAGCACCACGCTGCCTTAAGCATGAGCTGATTAATACAGTAAAAATGCTAATGACAAATATTTGAGTCTATGACGGTTATAAATAGTAGGATGGATGTTCCGGATCTCTGGGCTCGGTGTGTCATTGTTTGTGGTTGTGAAGACAAATACACCCAGCTTCGAGGCGTGTGTGTTCACAGACATGGTGCGTGGCTGCATCCAGAGGGTTTCTCACACATCACATTCCCAAACCAAAACCATTTCCTCTTCCAAATGTGGTACCAGCGCATGAACATCCTCAACGTCACCACGCTCATATAACCAGTGGGGCACAAATGTCACATCCACTCGTGTATCCAGAAGAATTCAAGGATCCATTTTAATCCTTCCACAAACCCAGCTATGCGTCTCCACCCTGACTTTGAGAGACATTGTTCAGCAGGGCAGAGTAGTCAGAACCGAAAGAGAGAGAGAGAGCAAATTTGAGCAGCGATTTCTTTTCATTCAGCGCTCGTCCTGCGCTCAGCTCACGGCAGCCGCGGCCCCTCCTTCACGAGCCCCGGCCCTGCGAACGCTTATCTGATCCAGCAGTAGAAATGGAATCCACTTTAAATGTTAAACAACATTTAAAGTGAAGCAGTTCAACTTCAGGGTGACTTTATACTTAATAATGGCAGCATATAACAACACACACACAACCCAAGAGATTGGGATTAATAACACGGGGGGATTAAATAGTGAAAGAATTAAAGCTGTGGGAAAAACACCAATTGGATCTTGTGTTTGGGTTTGCAACTAATAAATATACATATACTTCTTTTTATTGAGGGATTAATCTTCTTTACATTTCTTAATCAATCATTCATGTTGTAATCTATGTTCCACCTGCGGTCCAAACCCAAAATCAATTCAGTTGCCAAACGGAGCGATATCTCCTGCTCTGCACCAGGTGCCAGCAGTGGGAAACACAACACCGTCATCCAATCTGCAGAACGTGTTCTAACAAACCGAAGCCACAGGTCACAAACGACTCAGTGAGGAGGGGTAGAAATTAAACTGCGGGTCCCATGCAGCAAACCGCCGGTGGGGTCCTGATAAGAGTATAAAGCGGTCTGAGACAGAGCGAGTATTGGGAAAACGTCAACGAGACGAGTAATACCGTTGGGAAAGTGAGCGATTCATCTGCTCTGAGTGCTTCGGCGTTCGGGGAGGGTCAGGAGCAGCAGGGAGAGAGCGAGAAGTCGAAACCCTTTATTTCACCGTGTTAATTACTCGCTGCCACGAAACATAGATATCAGCGAGGACATCAAACATTGTGACACATGCAGCCGAGACTCGGAGGCACTGTTACTCAGTCACAGGCTTCGTCTCATTAACATGCCAGACACATTGACAGGCTGTCAGGGTAGACACACACACACACCCACGCTGGATCTTACCCCTCCTCCTGAGGCTCTGTTTCCCTCTCTCTCTCTTACACACACGCTCATCCATAGTGGTAGTGTAATCTCACACAACCATATGCTTAACACGAGACATTAGCATAGCAGCTGCACCGGGCTAATTAGCTGCGTTATTATTCGTGTGTGCCAGGGTCTCAGTAGCCAATGACAAACTGTGAAATGAAACATGACAACTTTCTCTGTTTGGCGGGCGATGATCTCAGTAATCTGCTCAGACAGACGCGACATGCTCCGCCTCTCTTTCCCTCTAAACACACATTTCAGGCTGCAGCAAATTAGTAAATGCTCAAATGCAGGAGGCCCCCCCCCCCCCCCCCCCCCCCCCCCCGCAGTGCATACTCCCCCCCCCCCCCCCCCCCCCAACTCACCGCAGTGCATAGTAAATGTTCTTTTGTGTTTTTTGGAGTTTCGCTCAAACACCTGCGTATGGGCAGCATGCGTTTCGTCTCTGCTTCTCCTCGGTGCCGTGCGGCCGCCGTGTCGAGCAGCAAGGTTTCCTTCCTGCCAGTCGTGAGGGATCCTTGCATCATCCAAGCTGCTGCCCACGTTTTCATATTCCCACTGATGTGTAATCCCATTCATTCCTGACACGTTTTACACCTTTTGGAACGGTTGGAACTGCGTCTTATATTTTTGGGATAATGTGTGTTTGTTTTACATTTTGCCAGAGTCGCATTACAGAATATATTCCTCATAAAAATTTTTAAAAAAAACCCTGAATTTAGTGCTTATTGGAAAGTGAATACATTAAGAGTCCTGCTAACTAACAGACAAGCTAATAAAATGCCGAAAATAAAACTTATTTCCATAGTTAATGAGTGACCTTCCCAGCATGGTAGATGAATGTGTTTCCCATCACCTCACCTACAACAGTGTCCTGTTTGCTGTCCTGCTCTGCTCATTTGCACTGGACTTCATTTAACTTTTAGAGTATCTGCAATTGAAGGCTTTTCTCTGTTTTCCGTCGCTCTTACCCCGGCATGTCATTTTGTGACCACAAACAAGACAACAGCAAAGCCAGTGCATTCTTCCAGCTTCTCGGCAGACGTGGTTTGACTGATTGCTTCCTGTGTGTTTGTCTAGGGAAAGTGCGCTGGCAGGATTTCGACCAGGACCTATACGTCGGTGCCACAGTGGTCCGATCGGGTCAGGATCCATACGCCAGGAACAAGTTCAACCAGGTGGAGAGCGACAAACTTCGCATGGACCGAGCAGTGCCCGACACGAGACACGACCAGTACGTATATCTGCCATCTGATACACATACGTTACACACACTGGTGAACTACAACACTGCCCCTATACACCCCTGTTTCAAAGTGCAGGTCTTGTGCACATGCTTTCCTTCACTGTTTTCCCATTTGGATATCTGGCACCAGACTGGAATCTCCTCGTATTATGTTCTATCAAAAGGAACCAGGAAGTAGCAGCAGGAACGCACACGCACACAATCCTGAAACAGCATCATGTCATTATGTTTTTTTAAAGCTTTATTCTCAACTTGTGCCAAATGATCTTGTTGCCTCCTGAATAATTAAGCTGCATGCTGGTTTGGCACAGAGAAATCAAACCTGCCTATTTCGGTCCTCGCCTTATTCGCGGCCCTTGTTAAATGTAAGGACAAATGCTTCGCATGAGCCTCACGCCCCGGCCGCTCTGACTGAACGTCCTGCGAGTTTGCGTTATTTTCGTTTACTGGGAGGTTCTAAATGTGTGCGTATTGAATGAGCCGTTTGTTTGGCCTGTGGTCGTGTTGGCTGGAGCTTACTTAAGAAATCTGTAAAAATAACCTGTAGATATTGAACCTGTGGCAAGTAAGGATGCTGAGGCCAACACGGCTGCCCAATGAGCTGGTCTTCGGATTTTTTTATTTGTTCACGTAAATTCTTGATTTGTCTGATTTCAGTAGGATTTATTGAGCGTTTTCTAAATTTGAGTCATGTCTTGTTTATTTCAGGACTGCGAATGTCATTTGATGTGTGAGTGAGGGTTTACTGTCTGAGTGTGTGCGTGTGTGTTATTCCTGTGATCCAGTGACAGGCTCATGCGGTGCTCCTCAGGCCACTGATTGAACCAGTTCTCGGAGAGGGATCTTATTTCCATGAGTTAAATGAGAGAAACATGTCTGCATTTTAATCCAGCGTTCGTTGTCTGGCTGCGCCTCACAAGGTCACCGTGGAAAGCTGGAGTCCTTCTCATCTTGATCGTTGTATTGTGTCATCCTCATTATGATTTATTTCTTCAAACTTCCCATTGTAATTAAATGCCTCGCCAGTGAATGATGGACGGTCTGTGCCGACAGTGCTGCCCTCACTCTAGTCCTACAAGTTTGTTTACAGCCAGTGGTTTGACTCCTCTCGTGTCTGTCGCGATACGAACCGTGCGATTCAAAGACTTTCACTAATGCACTGACCCAACTCGGGCAGATTCAGCCATTAGCCTGCTAACAGAGCAGGGATGGGGCTCCCATTGATCTGAGAGTGATGTGTCATTTGCACAGCAGCAGCCATTGTGGAGGTTCTTCTAGAGGAAAAAAAAGGTGGCGCAGGTTTAAATGAATTCAACAAAAGATCAAAAGAGCTTACAGACCTACTCTATTGCCAGGCCGACAATCCAATATTTATAGAGCGTGTGTGTGTGTAGGGCCTTTTTCAGAATGAAGCCAAATTGCATTTTTTTCTAGCTTCCTAGTTCTAGTAAGAATAACCTGTAAAGGTCAGGTCAAGGTTGGTCACAAATCAGTCGTGGTTCAGGTTAAAGGCACGGCTTTACGTCGAGGCACAGACCTAGAACGGGGACATCTGCGTGCGTGAGCATGTCTCAGTGTGTACTGAATTCTTCTGTGTGAATTCCTGTCTTTAGGGAGTGATTCCAGCAGGCTCGTTCACTGAGCTGTGCACCTGTGTGCGATGGAATGTTTCTGCATTTATGCAGTTGGTCATCCAGTGTTTTCTCTTTGCTCCTTAATCGGACGATTTCTGTGTGCGTGCAGCTGCCGACATAAACAATGGATGTCAGAGCTGCCGGCCTCCAGCGTGGTCATCACCTTCCACAATGAGGCGCGCTCTGCTCTGCTGCGGACCGTGGTCAGGTAGGTCAGCGCTAGCCACTCAAAAAATAAGGAAGCATCTATTTCGTGTCTTGGCTGAGTTCTGCTTTAGCTTCCTATAAAATTCCTTGTCTCCTTCTCAGTGTCTTGAAGAAAAGCCCTCCCCACTTGGTCAAAGAGATCATTCTGGTGGACGACTACAGCGATAATCGTAAGTATTGCGCGGACACACATCAAACAAAACAGTGGGCGACATGAATCTCACCCGTTTGCCCTCCGTGCGCTTCAGCGGAGGACGGAGCGCTGCTGGCGAAGATTGAGAAAGTGCGTGTGTTGAGGAACGACCGCAGAGAAGGTCAGTGGAAAAGGAGGCGAAGAAAGTGTTTGGCGATTTCATCACATCTGAGTACTGTTTCCCGACGTGTGATTGTTTGTAATCAAGATTCTCTCGCGCCTGATGTTTCTCTCAGGACTGATGCGCTCGAGGGTCCGTGGTGCAGACGCTGCCACGGCGCCAGTGCTCACCTTCTTGGATTCTCACTGTGAATGTAATGACCACTGGCTGGAGCCGCTACTAGAGAGAGTGGCTGAGGTACACACACACACACACACACACACACATTGGCATGAGCACATATGAGAGCATTGCCTGAATTCAAAAAAATGAAAAAAGAGCCATATGTCAAGAGACTTGGAAAGAGAAAAGGGGATTTTGATAATAAATCCCACCCCTGATGTTGATTCGCTGTAAAGTTGCATTTCCTGTTGTCACCGTGATTAACACAATCTCCTGCTGTGCTTCCACATATGAAAACAGAGTCTGTAAAATGACTGAACACAGTTATTTTCCGATTTCCTGTGTCTGGCTGATTTCTCCTGACGAGTTGCATCTACTGCAGGTTTAGTTTTATGATCCATTCCCTCTGCCAGCGCACACACTGGGCCTGTACCCATCTGACAGGTTTAGGTGGATGAGACGTTTGTCGTTGGACCTGAATTTAAGTGCGTCAAATCCAGCCACAAAGTGAAGCCAGTTAAACAAGACTTAACATAACACAGAGGTCAGAGGTCACTGAGGAAACAGGTCAATCAGTGTCTCATTAACCCACAGACAAGGCAAATAAAGAGTGTGTGACATCGCTTCAGTCGCACAGGAATGTTTGGACACTTTTCAGAATAAAATCCACTTCTCAGTGTCTGGAAAAAAGTCTCTGTCATACCAGGAGTGTTTTTATTTGATCAGTATTTCAATCCAAGAAAATAAAGACATTCCACTGGTGCCTTCATGTTTCCTTCTTTCCAAAGCGAGTGAATGTAAACTGAGCTCCATTAGAGATGAATGTGATCTTTATCTATAGCGCGGCACCAAGAGGAAAAGGAGGGTTGTTCTTTTCATATTTATCTGATGTGACTATGGCTCAGCTCTGGATCCATCTAAATGTGGCATATTGTTATTTTTGCTAATTTCTTTTTCTAATCACTAAAACAAAAGAAACATGAAATCTGTTAGTTTGTCAAGTCAAAAGCGTTTCAAGCCCTAAATAAACCGTTCAGTCAGTAAGTGGGGTCTTGTTGTTTTCTGCGATCCTCTCTCTCAACCAGTGTGTGAGGCAGATTTCAGCTGGAGGATTTGATTTGATGTGAGACGACAGGGCTGCTTTATAAACAGTGATAAACTAAATATAGAACACAGACTAAACATAAGAATCACTGACGTTGAGGGAAATGTTTACTTCTGTAACTCTACCAAACAATGTAAAGCGCTTTTTAGAAACTTGAACTTCGGTCAGTTTTTTCCCTTTTTGTTAGACACGACTGAAATCTGTTAAAGTTTGAATCGTGTCTTATGTCTCCGCAACAGCCAGTGTCTGGAGTCATGCTGTTTTCTGTCCTTCCTTCTGTCCCATTCTTGTGAACATGATATCTAAGGTCAAAACCTTGGTCACTGTGACCTCATAGAACACTTTTTGTGAGGTCACATAAAAACACATTATCTAAAAAATATCTTGAAGGAATCCTTTAAAAAATGGTCCAAATGCTGACTTACACTCATGGATTGACTGATTCCATTTTGGTCAATTGGACCAGTTGTTGACCAGGATTTTCTTTCTGTTCCTTTCAGGATAAGACGAGAGTTGTTTCTCCGATTATTGACGTCATCAACATGGACAACTTCCAGTATGTAGGAGCCTCAGCCGATCTGAAAGGAGGTAAAGAAACCAAGTATACACACACACAGTAGCAGTGCTGACGCCTGCTGTTTGGTTGGACATCTATTGTTCTGTTGGATAAACTGTCTTCACTCGTCGCTGATCTTATGACGTGTCTCACTCACAGCACTGTCACTTCTGCTCAGTCGAAACACAGCAGATTTATTTCAAAGCTTTCTTCGCATTAACTGTGTTTCACACTGCTTACCACGTCTACCTCGTTGAATATTAAAACTCTAACTAAACGGTTCGCCACATCAACTTCAAAAGTGATGACATGTCAGTGTTGAGTTCACAGCTGGTTTCCTCTGCCCCCGTGTGGCCAAATACACACCAATATCTGGAGTTTCACCCTCGTTTTGCCTCCATCTCTACACGTATTCTTCGTTGAAAGGGTTTATTCCTTAAGCTGACTGTATGCTGGCATAAAAAATCTCATAGGGGCTGACACACGGCAAATTGTCAAACTAATTTTATAGGGGTTTCCATGGACACACACAGACAGGCGAAATCAGGCATGTGTCCAGTCAAACAACTGGAGCTGCCATCTCTAATATGACCACATTGTTACTTAATTTTAATGCGTGTGTGTGTGTGTGTGTGTGTGTGTGTGTGTGTGTGTGTGTGTGTGTGTGTGTGTGTGTGTGTGTGTGTGTGTGTGTGTGTGTTGTGTGTGTGTGTGTGTGTGTGTGTGTGTGTGTGTGTGTGTGTGTGTGTGTGTGTGTGTGTGTGTGTGTGTGTGTGTGTGTGTGTGTGTGTGTGTGCGCAAAGGTTTTGACTGGAATTTGGTGTTTAAATGGGACTACATGACTCTGGAGCAGAGACGAGCAAGACAAGGCAACCCCATCGCACCCATAAAGTAAGACACACACACACACATTTCACAGATGGCATCATCAGCTGATCCCCCGTCTTTCTCCCCCTGCCCCTGCAGGACTCCGATGATAGCAGGAGGTCTATTTGTCATGGATAAAGAAAACTTTGAGCTGCTTGGAAAGTACGACATGATGATGGATGTGTGGGGAGGAGAGAACCTGGGTGAGTCACAGGAGAGCAGGATACAGTTTGACACAGTAATGGACGTCTGAGGAGTAGCAATTGCTGGTGATTGAAAGTTTAAAAAAAAAAAAAAATCAAACAGTGAGCAGAAAGAATAAAGTCTGACTCTTGTCAGCCTTCACCATCAATACGCCCGGCTGCTGTTATCCCCTGGCCTTCAGCTTCTAAAGGTGACAGACGTGAGCAGGTTTTCCACAAGCTGTGAAAGCTCAGTTTGATATTTTTTCAAATGTCAAACAGTTTCTTTAGGTCTCACACTTCTTGCTTAATAACCACAGATTCCTCTTCTCCTATGAAATCTCCTCTATCGCATTAAAATTCGATGTAGCAGCACCAGGGACGAGTCTTCAGCTGTGATCACCACATAGCATCATCTGGGCGTCCGTGCCAGGGCTCGAGTGTAAATTCCTCAGGAATGTGGAGGTCAGCATTGAGCGAAAGCGTCTCCCAGAGTTCAGCTCGTCTCCAAGAGTCACAGTGTTACTGGGATAATCACTGGAGTTGGCGTTGAGGGAAAATTACCACTGTGTACACAATGGAGCTCATTTGCAAACAGCACAATGATATAATAACAGCTGTGTGTCCCTGCCGCCTCAGTCTGAATGCAGACAGGATATTGTTAAGAATAAGCAGATGACAGGATGATTCATGCCTGGCAGCTCTGCCGAGCTCAACCAGGACTCAGATCCTGGTTCGACTTCTGTGTTCATTTAGTCAGCACTTAAACAAATGCAGACAGTGTTATAGAGGGAAAGGTGTCTTATCAGAGCATGGGAGTTGAGGAGAAAGCTCTCCTCATTCCTCTTTTAAGAATTAACTGATATTTCTATGGAAACTGTGTAAATGAGTTTATGAAAGAAAAGTGTTTCTGACTGTGTGTGTGTGTGTGTGTGTGTGTGTGTGTGCGTGGGTTTTTCAGAGATCTCATTTCGAGTGTGGCAGTGTGGCGGCAGTCTGGAGATCATCCCCTGCAGTCGAGTCGGCCACGTCTTCAGAAAGCAACATCCGTACACTTTCCCAGGCGGCAGCGGGACCGTGTTTGCAAGGTGACGCTTCTCCTACACAAATATGCACAACAGCCTCAGCCATCGTCCACTTATCATTTCCCATCCATCACATTCCTACTCAAGCCAGACGTATGCATCAGTTCACAGACCTAGCATCACTGTTTATGCTGATAAAAAATAAACCATGTAAAACTTGTTTGGGAAGCAAAATTTCAAAATTAATAAATGCCCAGTTCACCCAAAAAAAAAAAAAAGAGAGAGGAGTTGCAAAACAAAGGAATCCCATCTTATCCATCCCCTGGTCTTTTACTATATGTATTTAAAATCATCCGATGAATTCAAATCACATTGTTTTAAACCCTTTTGTTAAATATTCCAGCCAGACAATGTTTCTCTGCTATTAACCTCCGATCAGTTCAGCAGACTGTGACTTTCTAGCATTCGAAGAGGACGTTAAATCTGAGGATCACGGGTCACGGGTCACGTGAGCGTTCTCACCTAGAGGTTAATTGTCTGCGGCTCAGTTGTCATGCAGTTAAACACCATGTGATTTGGTCGCGAGATTGAAACTGCTGTTTCGAAGGTCAAAAATTAACCTTTAGGCTCAACTTTGAACTAAGGCTTTTTTCAGATGCTCAAAAAAAAAGTTCAATCTGTGAAACCATGACAACTGTGAAAACGTGATGGACACCTCACAGCAGCTCCGAGAGGAACGAATGGTTTTCTAATCCCAGTCACATCAAACATCAGAATATAATTGAACCACCCAGTGCCCTCGATACTCAAATGATTCCACAGTTGTTTGCATTGAGTGCTGTGGGGTAGAGTTGTATGTTTACTGCAGATCTGATGTCAGATAATTAAAACCAAACAACACTAATTAAAAGCCGAGGAATCACAGGGACAATCGGCTCCAGATTCGGAACGAGCGCTCTTGTTAAATACAGATCTGTTTTTCGCACATGCTGTGATTTAGAGCTCTGATGAATGTGACAGCATAATCGCTCAACATCGGTTAATGGAAGCATGATGCATGGAAGGATGGCGGCTCTCTGGTTTCAAACGTGGACCATTTACAAGTAACCGCGCCTAGAAACAAGCCCGACAAAGCCACATGGTCCTGATTAAGAAAGTATGGGCGGATCAACAAACAGATAAGTGGGAGTTTATAGTGGCTGCGGTTTCTCGCAATCAATCACACGGCACAGGAGAAAAACAAGGGATGAAGCGGCTGAGCGTCTTTGCTCAACGTTTTTGTCCAAAAGTGAACGCAGTCACATAAATATAGTGAGAAATCAGAAGGGTCGTGATGCAGCACATCGTCATCTCTGGTTTCAGTCCGTTCATATCGAATATATACTCACAGGAGAGCTACAACTCAGCACATGTTTTGTCTGCTTGGATGCCATTAGAATTGTTTTTCTGGGAGCTGCATTTTCCAAATATCAAACGTCTGTGGCACAAAGCCGGGGCTAACTCACGATCAATGTGAAGAAGCAGAGTGCTGGGCTCCGTATGAAGTGGATCGGGATGAAATGGATTCCAACGTCAGGCCGAGTGGATTGGAAATATTTTATGATAGAATCATTTATGGCCAGGCAGTTTTATTTAAAGCTCATTTCATACACAGGGCTAGAGTCATTAATAACCATGCAGGAACAAAGTGAAGAGAAATCAATTGAAAAGGACAAATCAAAACATGGACGTCTCCTGGACGAGGCTGGTTCAGGCTTCGCCCAGGGGAAAGTGAGATCACTTCCTCAGTTCATTGCAGATCCATTAAGAGGCCTGACAGAAAGCAAATCAACTTCAACAATGACATTCAAGCACAGGGGTGATGTGGGGCCGTCATTTTGGTTTTTGACAGAGCTCTCGTGGCTGCATTTTTAATGAGCAGTAAGTGCCTGACTGTCTTCTTAGGAAGTCCCATTTAGCAGCCATTGCAGTCATGATGAGACTCGAACATGGATCAATGAAGTAGATCAACAGTCTTTAGCCGCTCTCCAGTCTTCACTGGTCTGCAGTGGGTTGATGTTGGTACTCGCTGAATCTGGATGTTTATTTCAATCCCCACCAAATTGCACTCATCCACCAAATTATCCCTCCCCCCCACCCCCCTCTGTTAGGAACACAAGGAGAGCTGCAGAAGTGTGGATGGACCAGTACAAAAACTTCTACTATGCTGCTGTCCCATCAGCGAGAAACGTCCCCTACGGAAAGTAAGTACCCTTTAAACATAAAACTTTACACCAGCTAAATCCGAAAATCAAGGTCAAGCGGACACGCATTAATTAGTTTGCCAATTAGCCGTATGTCAGCTGTAAAAAGTCCTAACCTCCTTTATGGAGGTGACGTGAGGCAGTTAATGTGGCTGAAAAGACTGCGAGAGGTCACTGCAGGATGTGCATCGATCAGAGACTGCCGTATTATTTGATGTGCGGAGGGGATTCGTTTGAAATGGCTGCAGGACAGGGCAAAGTGAAAGGACATGATGGACATGATGGACATGAGCAGTGCCACTAAAAAGGAGCAGGGATCAGGTGGCAAAGCTCCACGAAAAGGAAGGATTAAGTGAATTACATGGCTTGTGTCTTTAACCATCCTGGTGGTGTGAGATCTTATTACGCTGAAATATCTTGGCAACTATTGGATGAATTGTCATTTCTGCCTTTTGTCGACTCAGATGATGTGGGTGCTCCCCAGGAGAAAAGCCAAAGCATCTTGATAGCCGCCTGGTGGCTCCATCCTTATCTGTACTTTGAATTAATGTAGCCCACTAACAGGCTAAATTTAGATGCTGAACATGGTACAACTCGAACTTATCAGCATGCTACCACCGCGCCTTTTGCTCTTGGGAGTCTGTTCTGGTCCTCCACGTAATCTGTGCAACATCTCACTGCTCCTTCGTGTCCCTTCGCACGTCCAGAGGAGTCGACGCTGTAACGGGCACTCTCACATTCAGACAGCGTCTTGAGACGGAGAGAGAAAAAAAAAATTGCTGAGATGTGCGACCTTGTGGGAACACTATTGTCATCTCCCCGTGGTGCCAGTCACATCACACATTTTGCCCGCGAACAGCAGCCTCAGATGTACCCTGGGCCTCCCGTCACTGAGCAGGGCCGTAATTCAGTGGAACTTGAGAGACGCGCTGGGAAGCGCAAGCCATCAACCCTCTCATTCACTCTGTCTCTCCCTCCTGCTCAGCATCCAGAGTCGTTTGGAGATGAAGAAGAGATTAGGCTGTAAGCCATTTAAATGGTACCTGGAGAACGTCTACCCTGAACTGCGGTAAGAAAATGAAAGCATTTGAAGTAATCTGGACACGGATCTACGTGCATACATATCATTATATATTGAGACATTAATTACAATGAGGCACATCTGCTTCACTAGCAGTTAGATTGTCACTGTCCGTCATCATCCTCCTACCATTTGATGCTACTCACTATAATGCCTGTGTATCGAGTGGCTGCAATCATGATGCAGTGGATAAACAATCAGACAACACTGTGTGTGTGTGTGTGTGTGTGTGTGTTCAGGGTCCCAGATCACCAGGACATAGCGTTTGGAGCCTTGCAGCAGGGAGGAAACTGCCTGGACACCCTGGGTCACTTTGCCGACGGGGTGGTGGGCGTCTATGAGTGCCACAATGCTGGTGGGAACCAGGTAGCGTTACTGCGACCACACACACAGGTCAGCTTGTCTAGTCCTTGCTCTACAAACACCCGGGTGGCACAAGGTGGCGTGAGGTGGCACTGGCGGTGAGGCGAGAGGGGGGCGTGTCAAATGTTACACAGGGCTTGAATGAGGTGGCGCTGAGAACAAAGTTAACCCAACTTTAAAATCACCATATCCCAAAACGAATAAAAGCTCAGTGTTCTCAGAAAAATCAGCTGTTCAGCTGTATGACACTAAGAGAGAGTAGGCTTTTCTCGGAGCATTTAGAATGTGGTGGCCGTTCGTGTGTGTGTGTGTGTGTGTGTGTGTATAATGTAATGCATACTTGTGTCAGTGTGGTGGGAGGTTTTTCTTTTCCTGAAATAGATCAACAGGTGTAGAGGGGGCAAGCAACTGCAACCATAGATGTTTACTTTCCCTTTTCAGTCCCTGCCACAGTTTTAACAACAAACCTGAGCCACTCGAGTTCCCTGCAACTCAGATCACTGAAGATTCCCTTTTTCCTTTAAATCGAGTAAAAAACTATATGGTTCTGATGAAATATCTGATGGATACTCATCGCCCTTTCATCGTTTGTTAAGTCAGAGTTCGTCTGTCAATGCTCAAACATTTACTTGGACTTTACTTGTTTTCTCTCCTCGTGTGAAGGGTCTCAGCCGTCAAGCATTTCTCACCAGTTTGATTTATTGGCCGCTCATGTGCAGCTCTTTGTTAACTACCAGTCGCTGATGCTAATATGTCCACGTGTCTATTTTGTGAAGGAATGGGCCCTGACCAAGGACAAATCAGTCAAACACATGGACCTGTGTCTCACTGTGGTGGACAGGACAGCCGGCTCCCTCATCAAACTCCAAGGCTGTCGAGAGAACGACAGCAGACAGGTACAGGCGCTGAGCAGCTTCTCTCTTCTGCTGCCCCGGCAAAATAACAACTGGTGGACATTTGTGACCTGTGTGTGTGTGTGTGTGTGTGTGTGTGTGTGTGTGTGTGTGTGTGTGTGTTACTGTTTTTATTCTGTCCAGAAATGGGAGCAGATTGAGTCCAACTCGAAGCTTCGTCACGTGGGCAGTAACCTCTGCCTGGACAGCCGCAGCGCCAGGATGGGCGGACTCACCGTGGAGGTGTGCAGCCCCAGCCTCAACCAGCAATGGAAGTTCACCCTCAATTTACAAACCTAGGGGGCGCTACAGTCCCCGGGCAGCGTTGGATCTTGAATAGAGACACCAACAGACTCTGAGACACGGGTGAGACGATGGACTTGAAGGAGAAAGACAAACTCAATGGATAGAAAAGGCTGTTTTTTGCTCCTCAGAGGTGCAGCCCTTCACGCACCCCTCTCCCCCCACTCCCCCACCCCCCAAAAAAAGAACATGAGCCACACCCCCTGGGGGGAGGGGCTTGCAGACCATTACTAGAGTAAATGGGATTCTGTCTGTGTTTGATGCTGAGGATGAAAGCGATGAAGAGGCTTCCCACCCAAACTACATACCTCAGTGGTTTTCATTGATGGTTCCAGAAGCAAATGTTGAGTGGATTGTTTTTTTTTTTGTTCTTTACATTATTCTATTCTGGTGAAAATAGGACTCTTTGACATTTTTACTTTGTAATTGTTTTATTTCATTTTTATTAACATTTTTTATTCCTAGCTGCTGTAAACCTTCCCAGGGGATTACAGGAGCTTTCTTTTGGTTTTGGAAGAATGGGGTGGATGTTGGTGTTCAAGCGCTCTCTTGTTGGTTCCCACACTGAACTCGAGCCTGTAACAACAGATGGAGGCTTCAGGTTGTGGCTTTTGGTGAAGGTTTGGATGAAGCGAGGAACCAGACTCGATTCTTTGAGCCTTTCCTCGTGTTTACTTTCATTGGTTCACAGGATCAACAGAGAAAATAGAGACGAGGTAGGGAGGAGATTGCTCTGTGTACTTTCTTGTCTCCTGTTTGATTTATTTCCGAGAGATTGTCCCTTGAGGTGGGGGGATGCGGTGCCGGGCAGAGCTTATGTACTTTGGACTGGGCCTGAAACTGACCAACCGTTCCTATAACCAGGAAGTGTCTTGAATTTCACCTTGAAGATGTTCTGTTTCTGTTCAGGCTGTAGCACTGGCTGTCTCTACAGGAAAGGCAGAAAATAAATCTCCAGGATCTTTATGTTTACTTAAAAAAATGCAACCAAATTGCAAATGGTTATTTTATGTTTCAGGAGAAACAGAGGAGCTATTAAAATAATTTGTCATGACTTGCTGCTCTCTAACTGCTTCCTTTGGGGCAGTTTAAACATCTCTTTCCTGCACACGTACTTGTGTCAGCATGCGTCTATGTGTCCGTCGTAGGAAGGTCACTGTCTGACATCCATCTTCAAACTGCAGTGTTCCAGCTTCTTCCCTAGAGCCAACAGGGGTTTGTTGCAAATACATGATAGCTGCATTTTTAATATCACCATGATGAGACACCCAATATTTTACAAAGTCATTCAGAGGTGAGCGTTGATCCATGTTGTGGACACTGCAGGCAAAGGAAAACCACCAGCGTCCGAGTGTGGCAAACTTCTCAGAGGACACATAATGTCGATCTGTGACAAGGTTTTTTAAAAAATGTTGTCTATTTATGGGGACTTCGTAGATGTCTTAGTCCAGCCTGTGAACCGAGGTCAAAAACAAAGAACCCCTAAAGCCTCTGACTGAGTGCAAACTGTGTGAAACGTGCATGCGCTCGTCCTCTTGAAAAGTTCCGAAAAGCTGCATGCATCACCAACAAGTTCCCACAGTTGCACTCAGTCACCAGTGATTTGCATCAACATATTTCTTCTCCCCTTCACTGTGGCTGTTAGATGAGCCATCTGTTCCGAAGTCTGAAACTGCAATAAACAAGGTTTCACTATGTGACATATTCTGCTTCCGCACCGGCAGCCAGGTTTTTCTGATTGCACAAGCAGAACTGTCCAACTTGCGCTGACGCTACCACTTCTTGCTTTCTTGGTACCTGATTTCTGCACAGATTGAATTTACAGAATGTGTATCTGTTTGGAAGTCCATTATCTGATGCCTGTTTTGCATCTTATGCATAACCGCTCTCCCTTCTGCTTTATCATCTCATCTGTTTCTGTCAGAGAGGAGTCATGACGAGGGACTTTCGGGCAAATTGGTTTTGATTTTGAAGTTCATAGTGACTCATCACTTGGCATTTTTAATGCAGCTACATCCAAAACCCCTCTAAAACATCCCTGAACAGATGACAGTGGATGACAGAAATCATTCCTGGTTTACCCCAGAGAGAGGCTGCAGCAGAAATAGTTTATTAATGTGAAAAAAAAAATGTTTCTCGTTATTCTGCTCCAACCTTCACCTCCTTTCTCCTTTGATTTTTATTTTTATAAGTAGATTTTCCAAACCTGACAAAGACAGCTGGTCGTGTTTGCTCTGTTGTCTGATACTCATGAATCTTTTTTCCTTTTTTCTGCCATGTTGTCTCATTGGTCCTGACAATTGCCTTGTCTTAAAGCCTGAGTGGAGAGGAGAAGGTTGGTGCAGCTGGTAGAAAAGCCTATCCTGTGACTTGATAGGTCGCTTCATGAGGACCCAGGTTTATGAGGCCAGATTCCAAGCCTGAGGTGGGGGAGCCTAGACGGGGGCCCAAATCTGGTTTAGGCTGGTTCAGTGCTCATCAAGAAGTGCATAATAATAATGGCCACTTTTAAAATATGTTTTACACTTTTCCATTCTTTTGGAAAATTGTAAAATCATATAAAATATTTTCAGTTGAGTCTTAATAGTACATGACACTTAAAACTGGCTGTGATAGAAATGTGCAAAGATGGATCATTCTCCCACTCGCGTATTACGCGGTGCATGAAAAACCAAATATTTATTTTGTCTATCAAAAGGTTCCATTTTTTTTCACCACATCAGCTGACTATGAATCAGAGCCTGCTTGGTTTAAACTTTGAACATTGTTTGGGGAAAGTCTGCAATCTGGGTTGTTCTGGGAGAAATCAGGTCCGGCTAGAATACTTTCCAATATTCTGCTTTCATTTTAATTTATATGTGTACGGATCATGTGTAGAAGTGTTAACGGGCTGGATGTACAAATGTTGAAGCCTTTTGGGATATCATTGTGTGACATCCAGCTCTGGATTGTAAAAAGTTTCTTCTTCATTTCTCAAATCCACTTCAAGTGTGTGTGATGCTGACGTTTTACTGGCCACTGGCGCCCTCTACTGCCGCCCTTCCTGTGATTAATGATTAGGGAACTAGGGGCAAAGGGGTGTGGAGGTAGTTAAGTTCTGAAGTAAAATGTGCATCCATTGAGGTTGTCCCCTCATTTTCTCAGTTTTTATGATAGAATGAATTGTAACCTGAACATTCAGTGGTAATGAACCCGATTACACAGAATCAGAAGAGGCACGGTGACGAACGGCACACGCCCCAGTGATCATGGCAGCACTGGCTGCATGCAGTGTTTCACATGTGTTGTTTAATGCCTTTTATTTTCAAAGAAAGTCTTAGTCTTGTGAAGTTGAACATTTCCGCTATTTAATTTGTATTTTATATTATTTTCTATGTTAATACACACGTAGAAGAAAATGACTGTAAAAGGTCCAGCGCCTCTTTTTGATTGGGTAATTAAATGTTTACATCTCTCAGCACAATGTGCCAAAGCTCCTTCCAGGAATAATGAAAAAGGGGCAGTCGCCTTTGGGAAACGCAGAAATGGTCGTGTTGGGCGCACATTTTAGAGTTTGAGTTCAGAGGGCGGGATGTGAGCTGCTGTGCTACTCTGGTGTCAGTTTTGATCATGGTGAAGGGGTATGGACATGGTTGCCTCCTTTTTTGATGTCTTCACATTTATTTGAGAAACACCAGCTGCGTAATGGAAAGACATTAATGTCTGTAAAGCATCTGTTGAGGAAGAACAACTTTTTGTGTGTATGTGTGTGCGATGGAGACAGTTTAGAGCTTCATTCAAAGAGAGGAAGGATACTGGCGCTCAGATATCTTTATTCTCATTTGAAATGGGAGTAGAGTAACTAAACAGAAGGGAAACAATCAAAGGGTTTAATTGGTGTAGTTAAACAAGAGAAGGTGTAAAGGTGAAGTTTTATATCTCAAATTTTGTAAGAGCAGCCGTGTCAGACTGAGAGACGTCTTCCCCCTCTCCGCCCATCTCCGAACAGAAGAGAGCTCACCATTGCTCAAGCTCCTCCATCTACCAAATATACTCTACTACACGAGTGTCTGTAAAGGTGTGTTTGAGTCAGGGTGTCAGAAAGGCTTAAGATGCACATATGACAAAAGTGTAAAATTCTCATCGACCAGTAATGACCTAACAAAAACATGACATGGAGAACATCAGCATCCGTAGGGAGTGAAATGAACTGAGGGATTCATGTTTTTTTTCTATGAAGAATGTGGCTTCATTCAATGATTGAATTACAGTGGTGTTAAAATTCCGAGGTGGGTGATTATGGCAGGAGGGGGGTTACACATGTAAAAGTGTATATTTTTGTATATACCTACATCCGTGTATGTACAGTATGTACATATATACACTGTGTACTCAGCCGCGGTTCTTAGTTTTGTTGTCAGACTGTACAGCGCTTCTAACTGTTCCCTGTTTTATAGATACTGCAGAAAATTCAACTTTGAATGAGGAGAAATGATTAACTTAAATAAATGCATTTATATATAAACTAAACTGTGTCGGGTGTTTTGAGTTATGTGATGGAGGAGGCTTCACTTCAACCAAACAGTATGTGGATGTCTCTCTTTATACACCTCTACGAATGTGGACTACTGTGTGTAATTGTCAATCCCAATAAACCATATTTACGTAGTGCTTTTCAAAACAAAGTTATATATGTATGAAAACATAACTATGAGTTGGTCAAATCAAGGTATGTGTTATGATAATTGTAAGGTTTAAGTTGGATTCAGGAAGCTATTGGCTCAGCCTGATATATTTCTGCAGAGCCTCTGAGCGCTTATTTCAGACGCTCTTTAAAATCACGTTATATCCCACTCCTGCTGCTTTGTAGATCTTCAGTATTATTGAGTCAGCTGCTTGTTAGATGATGAAATCTTCTCAGTAATGCCTCTGGTCCTCTCACCCAGGGATGGGAGAATATCTATCTCGATAAATATGAATTTTACATTTATCCTGATGCATCGCTATTGAACAACATGAGTGTTATTCTTCCATCATGCTTATACTTTTACTCTAAACTTTGGTGCAACAGCCTGAAATATGTTGACCTATGCTGCAACTGAACTAGATTGTGTAGATCTGCCTTAATGTAAGCTCCCAATTATCTAACAGATGGATAATGTTTCTTCCTGGTTACTAGGATAACGGCAATATGGTTATTGCATTAGGCTACAAGTGGCTCATTTATAATGCTTAAACAGTATGGTTTTCCATCACAATAAATTGTCCCTTGTCATTCTAAAAAAATATCAAAAGTTTTATCTGAGCAAATTACAAACAACTGCATGTACCAAAGCTTGTGATACACAATGTAATACACAGTTATTATAACGATTTATAATATGCAATATGAATGCACGCCTGTTTTGTCGCCTCTCCATCAGGGGGCGGTAGACAGCCCGCCGCACACACTCGGAGCGTTGCAGAGGAAGAAGGGGCTCGGCCTGGCAGGCGGTGATCGGGACGCACGTCGCTGCTGGTGCTCGCTGGTTGTGACTGAGGACCTTAAACCGGCGGAGCCATGAAGAACGAGGGGATCGAGGGCACGCAGCGGTTCCTTAGCCCGGACAAAGGCAGGGGCCTGCAGGCGCTGAGGCACTTCGCGGTGGGGGAGCTGGTGTTCGCCTGCCCGTCGTACTGCTCCGTGTTGACAGTGAACGAGAGGGGGGCGCACTGCGACCACTGCTTCACCAGGTACCTGCCCAGCCTCGGGCTCTGTGCCGCGGCGGGGGGACGAGGACAAGCGAGCGCATCCCCGAGACGGGTAGCTCCGAGCTGGTGGCTGAACGCAGTGGGGTTGGGGGCGGGGGTGGTGCGTCAAGCCGAGCTAACCTGATTACCTAGCTAAGGGTTAGCCGTTAAATCTCCGGGCACCCGCCGGGCTGCTGCACACTTTAACTGGGTCAGTGCGGCAGCTCCCCTGACTCCACTCTGCACAACCACAACAACTTTACTCTTACTCTTACTTTACAGCCGGACCTGCTGTCATGTACACTGAGCCTGTTAACCTCTTTAGCATGATGCTAGTGCTCACAGCTTGTTGAAGGAGCATTGGCTTCGTGTCTTAATGATGTATAGTGATAGCATTGCAGACGATGCTACACTAAAGCCTCACACTAAAGTCAGCCTCCAGGGTTTTCAGCATAATTTGTTCATCACTACATGTACAATGTCTGCCCCATGCTTGCATCAGAAAGGCTCACACGTGTGTCTCTCTAGACGTAGACTTCGTCAGTGAGGGTTGGACAGCTCTAGTCCTCTTCAGAGGTTTGCTTCTCCTGCATGTCTTGTTGAACTGTTATGCACAGGAAGACACACACACATGGAGTTGAATGATCTTCTCCGTCACACACACACATGCCTCCTACACAAGTTGGGGTTGGTGGAGCAGTTAAAGGTTAGGGTGCTAAATATAGCTGTCCAGTTGTCCCAAGGGAGGAGGTGCCAGGAGATGAGAAGGCCAGAGTTGCTTGTGTTCACTGGGGGTGGACATGTGTCCGTTTCCTATCTTGAGTCAGTCACTCAGTCCAACATTGTGATGATCACTTAGAGCTGAGTAATAACACAGAATCAATAACCTTCGCAATGTAATATCCATCAAAACTATTTCAAAAGTTGAGCGACCTATTATAACATGTTTAGTTTTTGTTTAAAACCACAACCATATTAATTATGTTCTGCTGGTTCTCATTTTTGTCACTATGTCATTACAGGAGAGAAGACCTTTTTAAATGTGGCAAATGTAAGCAGGCCTTCTACTGCAATGTGGACTGTCAGGTAATTGTGGTTCATGGAGTGCTTCTTAAGTGTTTGTGTGTGTTTGTGTGTGTGTCCATGTGCCAGTTTCCTCAGTCAAATAAAGGAATAAGCCTTGAAGATATTGTATACACTATTTCATAAATAGAATGACTTGTGATAATAAGGGGGTTGTTAAACCAACTTTCTCTCTTTCTCTTTGTGTTGATGCAGAGAAGTGACTGGCCCATGCATAAGCTGGAGTGTTTAGCCATGTGTGCCTATGGGGAGAACTGGTGTCCATCAGAGACGGTCAGACTGGTGGCCAGAATTATCATGAAACAGGTGAGGTATCAATGTATCAATCTAACAAAGCACTGTCTCAACATTTGGTCTCATCTAAGTGATTGAGACACTGCAAACAAATTTAGAACTAAAATATTTAACCATAGATGTACACTTTAATTATGGAAATGAAAACTCCACATTAAATCTTGTAATTCCCTAATCTTCTCTATCCTTAGTTAAACAAATGTATTTCTCTGTTTCAGAGAGTCACAACAGAGCGCTCCCCTTCAGAGAGGCTGCTCCTGCTCTCAGAGTTTGAAGCCCGTAAGTGTTTGAACAAATTAGTGTATTTAATTACACGTGTCTGAACTTTTAGTTACATACTGCAGTGAGTTTGCGTGAGAGCTTCCTTTGTCTTTCACAGATGTAGCAGCATGTCTATATATATATTCTTCTTGTCCTGCTTTTATCGTTTTCATTGACTAACTCTGCAGCAGCACTGGGACTTAAATCCCAAGTGTTTTAATTTCATAATCACTCGCCTAACAACTAAATCCACCTCTGCTTTGTGTAAAGTACTACTGCTACAAATGTAGAGGGAAAAACACACCAAAACCCCTGGCAGTGTTCCGCCTCAGCACCCACTAAGTGTTTTCTCTGCTCCTGTTGGTGTTCTCATTTAATCTAAGCAGTTGTTGAAGGCTTGTATGTGTCACCAGTGGATTGTCACAGAATTAACCTTCACGGCTGTCTGTCGTGCGCACAAAGCAAATCAGTGGCCAGCTGCCACCTGTCTGTGAGAGTGTGTGTGACTGACGATGACACATGGCCCATAGCAGTGACATACTATACATTTAACACTGAGGGGTGCGGTGTGGTGGCCGCCAAGTCATCAGTAGTAGTAGTAACAAACCACACCCAAATTACTTTGGATCCTTGGGAAATATTTATGTCGTTATCTTTTCATTATTGCTGGTGTGCTCTGCTGTTTTACTTAGCTGCAAGGGCGTTGGCTTTTTTTTTAAAAGTATTTTTGTAGTTTGGAAAGGAGATGCTAATCATGCTTTCTTCTGTTTTGGTTCTCTCTTGTCTCCTCTGTCCCTTCTGTCGGTTTCCTCCAGATTTAGATAAGATGGACAGTGAGAAGGAAGAGATGAACCAGACAGACATCGCAGCACTGCATCACTTTTACTCCAAACACATCAGCAATCTTCCAGACGACCAAGCTCTCACTGAGCTCTTTGCACAGGTCATTTAGGAGCTCATACTTTCACTAGAACACTGTAGGAGTTTGTAATGTACTACAGCAGTGCCTGTTTTTTGTTTGTTCTCTCATGCTCCGTCGCTCATTTTCTCATCTGTGTTTCTCCAGGTGAATTGCAATGGCTTTACTATAGAGGATGAGGAACTCTCCCATCTGGGATCAGCTGTTTTTCCTGAGTGAGTAGTTCAAGTCTTCACATGACTGTTGTTCCAGAATCTTTCAGTCGCCAGTAATAACATCATCCCACTGACTCATGCTTTCGCTCTCTTGTGTAAACAGTCATTTTATAAGCAGTTTGTTTTTCAGCGTGGTTAGATCCTAGCTTCTGATTATTATATTTTTTAAATATTGCACGCTAAGCATTTTTTTCTCAGTCATTTTATTTGACCTTTGTGCTTCTCTCTCTGTTCCTTCCAGTGTAGCACTGATGAACCACAGCTGTAGCCCTAATGTCATTGTTACCTATAAAGGAACAGTGGCTGAGGTCCGAGCTGTTCAGGAGATAAACCCTGGAGATGAGGTAAGAAAAGGCAGGAATCATTTAGGAACAAGATGGTCGAAATAATTACACAAAATAACTTGTTCATTTCTCTCTTTCTCTCAGATTTTTAACAGTTACATAGACCTGCTCTATCCAACGGAGGACAGGAGAGAGCGGTTGTTGGATTCCTACTTCTTCACATGCCAGTGCACTGAGTGCACCAGCAAGTCCAAGGTACCTTCGGCTGTTCTTTTCTGCATCTCAAACATTCTCTTAGTTTATTTGAAAACTTCTCTCCTGCGATGTTAATGAATTATACCACAGAGAATCTCAAGTTGATAATGCTTTATTTTTTTCTTGTCTTTTCATGTCCATTTAGGACAAAGCAAAAATGGAGACCAGGAAGCTGAGCTCTCCGGTTGAGCCAGAGGACATCAAGTCCATGGTCCTTTATGCCAAGAATGTCATAGAGGAGTTCAGAAGAGCCAAACACTACAAAAATATCCTCTTCCACAGAATAGAACTGTTCCTTTTTGTCCTCTCTGCCTTTTCCATTTCCCACTGTGTCTATCACTTTGTCTTCTCTTTTAAATAATGACACCCTTTCATTTTCATTTCCCTGCCTCTTCTTATACTTCAATCTCTGTCGTTGCTCCTTGACGTGCTGCCACCCCCCAGCGAGCTGCTGGAGATGTGTGAGCTCAGCCAGGAGAAAATGGGAGCTATATTTGTAGACACCAACGTCTACATGCTGCACATGATGTATCAGGCCATGGGCGTCTGCCTCTACATGCAGGACTGGGACGGAGCAATGAGCTATGGAGAAAAGATCATTCAGCCATACAGGTACACTGAATCACAGCCGAGACGCAGTCCTCCATTAGAATTTAATCTCACTTGTTAAAGAGTCAGAGATGTAAAGGATTAGAATTTTAAATCCCATATTAGTCTTTTTATAAGCAACTTCATTCATTTTTGTTACTCAGGTTAAAGTTACCTCTGCTTTATTTACAAAGTTTGTTTGCCATAAAATAATTGTTATTGAGCTCACTGAACTCTTAAGCATAATGTTAGATTAAACATTAAGTCTGAAAGTAAAGGGGCCTTTTTTTGAGCAGTACCTGTCCACGTATAGAGAATTATTTTTGCTAAATGTATTTTTGTTTATCAGAGTGCCTCCTTGGACCTGGCCCTATTTATAGAATATATCTAGTTTCTTCTCACGTTCACACATTGTGTTCTCTCTGCAGCGTGCACTACCCAGCCTACTCTCTGAATGTGGCTTCTATGTATCTGAAACTGGGGCGACTGTATTTGGGGCTGGAGATGAAGACACAGGGCGTGAAAGCTCTAAAGAAGGTATTTATGTAATATCTGATCTCCTGCTGTTTGGATTGGTGGAGCAATGGGTCTAAGGCTGGTCGCATTCTGCAGCTTCACTTTGAAATGCCACCAATCCCACACTGTGTTCACGGTTTAAAACGTGTATGTTTTTCCTGTCTACAGGCAGTGGCCATCATGGAGGTGGCTCATGGGAAAGATCACCATTATGTAGCGGAAGTGAAACGGGAAATTGAGGAGCAGAAGTGAAAGAGGTGCAGCTGAAGGAGCAAAGAGATTAATGACAGAGGCACTGGAAGGAGGAACGTCCCCAAAAGCAACAACAGAAATACACATCACATCTGCATGGCATGCATCTTAACATGTCTGTTTTCCGAGGGAGGATGAGCACATTTTCTATCCACAGCAGACCTCGACTTCAAAGCAAACAAAGGCGGATTAAATATTTTGGAATGGAAAACAATCCTGAAACTTTGAATCCTTGAGGGTTATTTGAAAATGATACTTTGTTTCACCCTTTTTTTGGTAATACTCAAAAGACAGACTTCACACAAATTCTGCTATTTGGAAAAGGATCAGCTGAGAAAAGAAGCTTGAGCTGCTGCACTTGGCTGCAGCAAAAGCTTCCATGACACACAGCGTATGGTCAAGGGAATGTGTCCGAGGTCATTCAATGGTCTGTGGTCCCATCTACACATGTGGCACAAAAATCATGACAATGTGAATTTACATTGGTTAAAAAGGGTTTTACTACTGCAATTCAATTTGATCAAATATTCAACAGCAAAGTTTCGTGCCTCGTTGATTATTGTTTAAATTGAAAAATGACAGATAATGCATCGAGTACTCTGTAGCAATGGAGAAGAGAATACAAATAACTATTATTTAATGTTAAACCAAGGGTTTGACTAGTCTTACAGCATGTTCTTAAGTTTTTAAGAACCAGGAGAAGGTGTTGCATGTTCTGTTGTTTATGTTCCTTTGTATCTGTTGTGTTTTGTTTATTTCACATCAGGCTCGATGACCAAATGGGTTTAAACTGACAAGAAACCAGCTATAATTTCTCTGTTCACTCTGTTCACTCTGGTGCTGATCTGAAACCAGTTACAGTGAAGACAGATCCTGGATCAGAGCCCCTTTGCTCTCAGGAAAAAGGTGCAACACTGTAGCTTATTTTGCTGTTTGACAAGAAATGCATAATCAAAGCTTTATAGTGTTTTTCTCTTCAACAGTCCAGCTTGTCTTTATCCTGGGAACCAACTCACCTGAGCAGCGGTGGACTGAGAATTTATGTGCAGAGACATGCACCTGTTACAATATATTACATCAATATGACAAGGTTATGGTCACCCATATTTATATTAAGCACGAATACCTTTTAAACAGGATGAATGCATCTCCCTTTAATTTCTACTTTAGGAGAGTTTATTTTGCACTCTCACAATACCCTGGGATGATCCAGATATAACAACCATCTGTTTAAGGCAGCACTTCTTTGAGCAGAAATGACACAGTCTGTGTTACATGTTAGAGGGTGTGGTCAAAAAAAACATGGTGACAGTGTTGCCTGTGTATTATGGTTTGAATCAACCCCACCCAAGGAACCAATGTCATAGCTGACTTGATCTTCTTCTCTTTAAAACCTGTAGCTCCCCCCTGTATGGATGCAGTTGTATGCACCAAATGAATGTGGGTTTCTGTGTGGTGGAGGGAACCTCATCAGTTGGCTCATCAGGCATATTTGTAGCAGCTCCAGCACAAGTGACCATATCACCTGGAACAATGCATCTAGACGGTGCCTGCCTTACAGCATAGGTCATCCAAAAGCACCACCTCAACTCACTTCACCATGAATTCCATACTACAGGGGAGGTTGCAAATGGAACAACCCAAAAAACTGCATAAGCCATTGAGATTAGGATTTAGTGCATTGAACTCCATACTCATGCTGCATGTAGAAAACCATGTGTAGATCTGTGTAATTAACCGTTCATCTATCAGGCATGGATTCTATTCTAATATGCATAACTAGTCTGATTCTTTCTGTACCATGTCAGTGCAACTCAATAAATGACATTAGGGCACATGCTTTGCTACAGATGCTTATGTGTTCATCTGAAATCTTACATACAGAATTTGATGCCAGCTGCAGTTTTCCTAACAGCATCTTCATCTCACAGCACCTTCATATTTTTGGGTCATAGGTTCAAATTAGAATGTAAACTTCAACTACAGTCTATGGCTCAAAGAAGGGATAGTCCTGCAGCCATTCATTTGGTGATAAATCATCTACAAGAAGCATATTATTAAATTTGCATCCCCAAGAAGATGGCACACCGTTAACTTAAGATGCTGAAGAACTATGAAACTTGCTATTAATCGTCATTTATTTATGATGCATTTTGAGATTTAATGTGAGCACTGTACGTGCATGTGAAAACTGTTTTAGTGCCATACGACATACATCTCACTCAACAGTGATGTACGGAGGAGATCACGTAAAATCAGATCGAACTTTTAATCCCAAATTTTAAAAAATCGATTTATATATTATATCGTTATCTGTGTCCGTAGTGATCGTCTCTTACTTGCACGCACGGGGAGATCCATGCCCAGGTGATGGCATCTTTTGACTCAGACTTGCTTCGGGAGTTTGTTTCCTCTGAATTTTGAAAAGCAAACATTAGTAATTAGTAACTCGAGGGCGACATCCTGTTTACCACCTCGTGGTGGCGCTGCTGAGTCCTGAGCGAACCAATCGTCTGCGTCCATCAACTGACGTCAGCTGTGGCAGCCAATGGGCGCGCGGCAGAGTGAGCAGCGGACTTCTCGGCTGAGTTTGAATTTTACAACGAGCCGCATTCGAGACTCGATCGGGGAGCGTCGCGCCCAAAGTAAGTGAAGCCGCTTCCTCCTGTTCGAACCGCGACTTATCGTGTTTCCTTGATTTCTCGTCCTATTTTCTCACTCTGTCACGAACTGCTGCCATCGCTACCTCACTTACAGAGCCATGTAAAGCATTAACAAGCGAGATGCCAGTTCGCCGACCAGTGTCCGTTAGCCTCCATTAGCTGACGTTCGGTCGGTAAAGTTCGAGGGTAAACGGCTAAACCAGCTTATCGATGCGTATAGAGCTCGTAGCCACCGTTCAAGTAGCACTAATATCAGTCGAGTCGTGCTCGTATCACCAACAACGCATTTGGTTATTTTCGAGACTCGAACTCGAGGCTTTAGAATTCAAGCGTCAAACACGAGTCATCGAACCAAAACACAGTGACAACGTGTGTGTGTAGCAGGACAGGGTTATGCAGCTGTTGCTGTATCTGTCTGCATCTCATAGATAATGATGATGCACAGATGATTCGGTGCAGTGCCTTTATGATAATGTATTAAATGGGTCAGTCGGGCATTGTGATGATGATGCTGAACCAAGCACTGGCTTTTTAACACATCAGTTGTACGTGTTGACAATGTGTGAGAAAGTCCTTCTCTTTATCTTTGTTGTCATCTTCAGTTCTCTCCTCAACCCTCCAGGCAGAGGATACAAACCACCTCTGCACCAAAGTTGATGACCTCCTGCATAAACTGATGTCTGTTCACTCAGGTTACAAACCATGAGCTGGGCAGTGGAGGAGTGGAAGGATGGACTTCCAGGGAAAGCCCTGCAGAAGATCCAGGAGATGGAAGCCCAGCTGGATAAACTGAAGAAGGAACGGACTCAGAAACAGTTTCAGCTGGACTCAATGGAGGCTGCCCTGCAGAAGCAGAAGCAAAAGGTGAAAGGATCAGTTCAACATATTCAACTGATAATATGCAGATAAATAGACTGGAATTACTGATGGAGCAGCCTTACTGAAGTGGAAGGTCTTTCCAAACATCCATCCAGGTGGACAGTGAACGTACAGAAGCCTCTGCTTTGAAAAGAGAGAACCAGGGACTAGTAGAGTCATGTGAATCTCTGGAGAAAGCCCGTCAGAAGGCCCTCCATGAATTTGGAATCAAAGAGCAGCAGGTAATTACTCTCTCTTTCTCTGTGATACCACAATCCCCATTTCCCCACTCATTTTTCAATATGTTGTCTTTGGTCTCATTTCTTCTCCATATTTGTATGTATTTAACTTTAAGCGATAACTGAGTTCACAACTGTTCTTGGTTCAATTTAGGTAAGCTACCTGGAGGGTCAGCTTAGCGCCTGCAGGAAGACCATCGACCGGCTGGAGCAGGAGCTCAAGAAGTGAGTTCATTTGTGTGTCTCTGGAAACAGGGTTTTAATTGTGACAGTTGTGATCAACAGATTTAGTCCCTTGAATGGTGGGTAATGCAGTTGTCCTTGTTTACCCAGGTACAAAAATGAACTGGATCGTTCTCAGCCCGCTGGTTCTTCCTCCATGTCGTCATCATCTTCTGATTTGCAGCCTTACACTACCCCTCAGAAAAGTTTCTCCACCCCCGCTCATGTCCCAGCTCACCGACAGCAGGGTACTTTAGTGGTTTTGCCAGTTTGTTCATGATATATCTATTTATATATTCAAGTTCCTCTTGTTTTCTTCTCATGTAGTTCCAGCTTTATACAGATGGCCTGTCATACATTTTGTATGCCTGTGAACCTTGTTGAAGGTGAATTTGTCATCTATTTGGTGACATTGTGACTCTGGAGGAATCTAAGTTTAGTCTGATATGTGCTCCATAGATAATAGACTGGAGGAGCTTCAAGACAAATACAACCAGGAAGTAGAAGAAAGAAAAAGGCTTGAGACCGAACTCAAAGTCATGCAGGTTAAAGTGAGTACATCACCTATCGAAATAAGTGTTTGTTTGTTTGTAATATGTGATGTTAACATGCCTATTTCCCTGTAGATGTTAAATCAGTCTTCAGTTGGCGTCAGTCACAAGGACTTCGCCGCACGTCAAACTGGATCGTCCATATTCCCATGGCAAGACCAGGCCCACAGCCGACAGTCTCAGGATCCAATGGAAACGCCTCTGAAGAGGCGAGCGGCGTCTCTGTGGGATGCCCATGAGGGGACGCCGATCAGATCCAGCCAGAGAATGAGCTCTTCCATGGCAGTGCAGAGTCCCAGTCGGTCCTCACAACAAACGGAGCAGCTGAAGACGCTCAACCAAGGTACTATTTTTATTTTATTATTTCAGTTCATGTCTTGCCTTTTGAAAAACCTATTTGTTCTCTTGAGTTTGAATATAATGTAACAGGGATGTTCCTTTTTCTGTTTCTTAATCAGAGCTGCGTGGCCGTGTGGCAGAGCTGGAGAGGAATCTGTCCAATCAGGAGAAGGAAATTCGTAGTCAGGCCTCCAAACTACAGGAACTACAAAGTCAACTGAACCAGGCCCGCAAAGACCTGACGGAGCGGGACAGAGACCTGGCCAAGACAAGTCATGAACTGAGTCAGGCCACAGACAGACAACAGCAGCTGGAGTCCAAGGTAGGCTTCAGTTACTGAGGCATGGTGATGGTGTGCTGTTCTTCATCCAGAAATGTTCTATTTTCATTCTGTGATATTACGAGAGATCATGCGATTAGTGTGTGTGTATGTCCACTTCAGTGACTAACTAGCAGTGATCATCAAGTTCATCTTTCAACCCGATATAAGGCGGGAAAACATGCATAGACACATAAACTGTACATTACTTGCACATTTGAGTGTTTTCTGGCAAAAACAATAAAATGTTTATGTCTGTTCCTAGTGTTCCTCAGTTGAGCAGAAGCTGAAACAAGTCACAGAGGAGATGAGCTGTCAGAGACACAACGCTGAAAGCTGCAAACGTGCCCTGGAGCAGAAACTGAAAGATCAAGAACGAGACAGTCAGAAGGTGCAACAGTGTGGCATTTCATGTTCCCATTAGGACTTTAGTGTTTTGGGTTGGATCAGATATTATTCATACTTTCCTGCTTTTGTATTTTAAACCAAAGTTTTTATGTTGGTTGTATTCTCTGTAGGAGCTTGTCGAGCTCCAGAATTCCCACAAGGCTTTGGATCAACAGCTGAACCAGACCCGAACAAAGCTCACACAAGAGATCCAACAGTCCAAAAAAGAATACAACATCCTGCAGGCTGACAAGGAGAAGGTAACTGTGTTGCCTCTCTGCTCCACTCTGCCCTTTCCTGCCCTTTCTTCTTCTAGGCAACTTATTTTAACTCACAAAAACACTTGCGCCAACAACATCCCTTACCCCTGTCCCCGACTTACCTCTGTCTTTACTTTACAGACATGCCTCCAGAAGAGTCAGATGGAGAAGGAGGTGGAGGAGCAGAAACAGAAGCTGTTGCGGTCAGAGCAGAGCCTCCAGGCCGCCCAGACCAAAGAACAGGACCTCCGCAAGAAAATGGAGGTGGGTGGCCTTGAGTAGAATCTCTTTCCACTATGATGGTGTATTTACATTTCACTAATAGGTTTGCTGATACAGTATAAAAAGACTTAATCATTAACGTTTACTTTTTTCTTTTATCCCTCCTCTATCTTGTCTTCCACGTCACTGTCTCCACCTTCTTCTGTCGCTTCTCTGATCATTTCTTCTTTCCACCAGGAGCTGCAGAGAGAGAAGAACAGTTTGACTGTCCAGTTGGACCAAAGCAGCAGACGTCTGTCTCAGCTGGAGGAAGAGAAGAAGAGTGGAGACCAGAGCCTCACACGCACCAAGGGACAACTAGATGACCTCAAAGGTAAGTTGTTTAGTTGGAATGGCAGTGCCATGTTACTCGGAGCGTGAAGTTATCGCATGTTTTTTTTTCCTTGTCAGCAAAATCGGAAGGACAGGCAGAAGATCTGAAGAGACTTCAGACAAAACTGGAGCAGCAGACTCAGACTTCAACCCGTGAGCTAGAACACTCGAAAAAGAATCTTTCTGATGCAGAAACCAAAAATGAAAGGTGAACATAAAAAAGGAGGAAAACTGGTCTTTCATCTACGATCGATTTAACGTTGTTTTTAATCTTTATACAAATGTTGTTATCCCATTATAGACTTCAGAGTGATCTGCAGAAACAGAAGCAGGAGGTGGAGAAACTGACCAACAGGTTGACCGTCGTGGAGAAGGAGAGCCAGGATCTGAAATCCAACCTCTCTGTGAGTGAGAGTGAGTGTAAGGAGGCGAAACAAGAACATCAAGCTCTGCTGGAGTGGAAGAAAGAGAAGGAGGCCTTGATTAATGAAACTGAAGCTGTGCAAAAGGAACTCAATGACAAAATGAACAATCTGGAGAAGAGTCTCAGTTCACTGAAGGAGGCTAATGATGAACTTAAGGTAAGATGAGGTTTCCATGTTTTTTTTTTTTTTTTTTTTTTTTTTTAAACTTGACAAAGAATGAACTTAAACACAGAGCCACATAGTGAATGAACATGTGTGTTCTTCTGTGCGCCCTTTTTATTTCACACATTGATTATAAAGTTTATTAGCAACATCACAGAAAATGAATGGTCAATTTTTGTCAATCATGTACCAATAATTGTTACAACATGTTTGTAAAGTATTTAGGATGATCCCTCACCCTAAATATGTTGACTTTCATTAATATAGAAGCAGCACATGACCGCTGAGGGCGATAAGGCCGGGTTGTCTGCTCACATCGATTCCCTGAAGGGGGAACTCCTCAACAAGAGCACAGAGTTGGAGCAGAGAGAGCATGAGAACGAGGTGCTGAAGTCTCAACTCTGTGAGGCCGGACAGAAACATGCCAAAGATCTGGAGAATGTTGGAGTGCAAGTGACACAACTCCAAGCTCAGGTGATTTATTGTATTTTGTATTTTATTTTCATCGAGAAAAGTTTGTATGTAAAGATTTTTAGATTATTTGCAAAAGTATTGGATTTTTATATTTGACCAAACTTCTAATTCCTTATTTATTTATTTTAACAGGTCAAAGATCTGGAGTTGCAGTTGCAAAAGGAAATGAGGCGAGCAGAACAAGCTGAGAGGAGGAACACAGAGCTGCAGGATGAGCATCAGGCAGCCTGTGACCTGGCTCACTCCAAAGAGCAGCTGGTGGAGCTGCACCAGGCTGAGATCAACCAGCTGAGGGATAGGCTCGACCAGTCCACTGCGCAACAAGAGGAACAAAGCCACAGGTGAGAGTGTTGTTTGTTTGTTCATAATTTTGAAATACTTAATACTCAACCATCAACAAGAGTAAGTGAAAAACAACAAAAAACACTTTAAAATGGGGAAAAATGTAGAAAACTCTGAAAGAGTCACATGGGAGCGTCCCTCTCCCAGGACAGACAGGCGTCCAACAGATACTGCCTGCAGCAGATCATATCAACAAAACAATCATTATTACTACATCAAATAGCAGGTTTTATACAAGTTCTCCCCACATAGCTTGTTAACAAGCATATGCTCTGTCTTTGTTTTTTTATCTGTACCAGATGGGCAGAAGAGAAGGAAACCTTGCTGAGTCAGTGTGAGGAGAGTGTTTCAGCAAAGGCCGAAGAGACCGAGCAGATCAAGCTTCAGTTGGAGGAGGCTCAGCAAGAGCTGCTGCTCATCAAAAGCCAGGTTTGTTATGCGTCACTGCAACAGAAATGTTTAATATATTAACAGATCGGTGATTATTCTTTTTATTCAGCCAGCTTGCTCTGTCGGGTCTTTTGGAAACATCATGTGGATAATGCAAACATTATGATCAACTGTCTGGAACATAAATAATAATATAATAACTGATTATTATTGGTATTTCATATCTCTACTCCTGACTCACAGGTCACTTCCATGGAACAGTTCCTCAAGGTACAGGAGCAACTGGGAGCTGAGCTGCATAAACAAATTCAGGCGCAGTCGGAATACGAGGAGGAACACAAAAAGATGCTGGATAAAAAATCTGAAGATCTCAGAGTGATGGAAGAGGAGCTAAAGGAGCTGCAGGGCCAGGCAGAGGAGAAGGAGAAGCAGCTCAGAGAGGCTGAAGCTCAGATTTCGTCTGTGGAGAAACAAAAGGCTGAGCAGGAGAATGCAGCAGCAGAGATGAAAAAAGAAGCCGAGGTATTAAATATTCATTGAACATATATTATTAAGTTTGTTTGTTGTATTATCTTGGAGTGTACTAGATAAATTCGGCCTGCTTGCACAGTCACTGTTTGTTTTATCCCAAATCAGGTTTTCTTAAACTAATGTTCAAATATTAATGTGAAGCTTAATTCCCTCTAATTCTGATCCTTTGAAGAACTTCCAGCAAGCTCAGGAAGAGAAGAACAACCACCTCCTGGAGCAGATATCTTCCTTGGAAGAAAAGGTAGCTGCGAACACAGATGCAGCAGATAAGCTTCCAGTCTTAAAGAACGAACTAGATGCGATCAACCAATCCCACGCTGACCTTAAGAAGTCTCTAGAATCTCTTGAGAAGAGTCACTCATCAATACTTGTAGTCAAGACCACGCTAGAGAACACCCTGACCGAGAAAAGCAAGGTGGTGTCTGCTCTGGAGAAGGAGGTCAAAGATCTTACAGAGAAGATGATTCAAGAGTCAGAGAGTCATGTTTCAGTGGTTGAAAATCTCCTCAGCAAAGAGAGGAGCTTGAGAGAGCAGCTCAAAACATCAAAGCAATCAGTAACTACTGCAAAAACAGAATTGAGTTCATGCCGAGTGGAGATAAAGACCATGAAGACGACTCTGTCTGCTGCCTCACACGGTTTGGAAGAAAGAGACAACATGATAAAGAGTCTGAAAGAAAAGCTGAATAAAGCTGAGGCAGAGCGGCTCAAATCTTCAGATCTGCTGAAGGAGAAGATGGACGCCATGAACAAAATCAAGGTTAGTCGGCTTCTCTGTCCACCATATGGAACCATATTGATACCATACTACTGTATACTGTGTTTTTATTCCATGGGATATTTTGACAAAGTATGAGAGATTCCATTAAACAGCTTTTTATTATTCACATCCAGGTTCAGCTGGAGATGCTGCAAATGGATCTGGAGGACAACGAGACAACTATGAACTCTTTTGACAGTCAGGTGGAGGGGCTAAAGGGGACTATAGAGGCACTGGAGGCGCAGCTGGCCCAGAACCAGAGCCAGATGACAGACATGGAGAACAGGCTGGAGGACAGCCAGGCCCAGGTAGTCATCAAAGTTAAAGAGGCTTTTACTCTGAGAGAAGAAAAATATTCCATGCAAATCTAAATTCTGTTTCTCCTCTAGATCTCAGTCCTGGAATGCCGCCTGGAGGAGGTCCAATCGCAGAACTCTCTGCTGGAGACACAGTATGTCACAGCTAAGGAGGAGCTATTGGAGAGGAGCACTGAAATAACTCGCCTGGAGGAGGACTCTGTCAAGCGCAACCAGTTGGAGGAGAGTGTGGCTGCATTAGAGACTAAGCTCAGTCAGATCACAGAGCAAAATATCCGTCTAGAGACGACGTTCAGTCAGATGAACGAGGACAAAGAGAAGAATCTCAACCAGTTTTCCCAGGAGATAATTTGTCTTGAAGCTCAACTGAAACAGTTGAAAGCTGATAAAAAGCTAATTGAGGATGAAATAACGCAACTAACTGCAGAGAAGGAACAACTCAAAGTGAGTTTGGACAACCTATCTGAGGAGAACAAGAAACTCCAGTCAAACGTCGAGCAGTTAACAGAAAACAAGCAGCAATCGGAAGCAAAGATCGCCAGAGTAGCTGCAGAGAAGCTCGAAGCTGAATCCACTGTTGGTCGAGTCACTGAGGAGAAGGCACAGCTGGGTGTTGCTCTCAGTCTGATGAGCGAGCAGAAAACCAAACTTGAGTCTGAACTCTGCGAATTAACTGCAGAGAAAAATGCTTTGGCTTCTGACTTGACTCAAGTCGTTGAGGAGAAGCTGCAGGTGGAATCCAGCTATAACCAGCTGAGTGAAGAGAAGCTTCAGCTCAAGGAAAACACTGAGAGGCTTGAGAATGAGATGGCTTCACTTAAAGAAGAGAACAAGTGCATCCAGTACTCGCTGCAGGCCTCCGAGGAGGAGCAGCAGAGGCTGAAGGAGCAGCTCCAGATGAGGGACATGAAGACTGAGGAGGAGAACAAAGAAAGGTACATCCCAGTTTTACTTCTAAGGTCAAATATGCGTCCACAAGTCAGTGTCTCTATACCAGTGTCTGAGATGGTTTGACTGAATTTCTGCTTCATCACAGGAGCCTCCAGTTTGAGGCAGAGCAGTCCAAACTGCAGGAGAAGCTGCGGGCTTTGCAGGAGGAGCTGACTGTGTTCAGGCAACAGTACGAGTCACTGCTGCAGCAGGTGGGACAGCAACACAGCCTCATCCAGCAGCTCTCTGGAACACAGACGCCAGAAGAGAACGTCAACATCGAGTGTAAGGAGACTGATGGTGAGTGCAAACCAGAAACTATGAGAAGTGTGTGCTACTTTAATTTGAATATGCAATTTAATGTGCCACTATCTCTTGACAGTTTCCCCAGAGGAAGCAGCAGGACAGATTCTTGATTCTAGTACAAATACAGAGTCTCCAAGAGGGAAGGAGCAGCAGAACTCAATGGTGTTTGACCTGGAGGAACTTTTCCACGAGTCTGACGTTTCTTTTGCGTACGATGAGCTCAATTCTTTGCTTATGTTACGCGAATTCTATTATGTGATTATTAAAGCTGAATTTCTCTGGACTCTTACAGTGAGACGAAGTTGATCCTCAAGGAGGAAGAGCTGATCCCTGAACAGATCATGGTACAGACGCAGGAAAGTGTGGCTGATGAAGAGGAAATGAGGAGTGATGAGGTGGAGCAGCCCTTAAATCAGGTATTACATCACTACTACAAGAATTCATTACTGAATTCTTATTATTGAATTATTATTACATTATTGAATATATCATTAATACAAGGTATTCATATTTCTCGATTGTTCAACATCCATATTTAGTAATCTGAAGAAGGATAATTTTTGATCATAAGGTTTTCGCTACTTAATGACCTTTTTATTTTGTCTTCTCTCTCACAGATTCCTGGTGACAGCACTCCCCCGTCCCCCTCAAAAGAATTAAATTCCTGTGGTGAGAAAATAAAGTCTATGATAAAACATAATAGGACTTACTATCTGATTCAAACTGAGCGCATACTTAAGTTTTTTTTTTTTTTTTAAGTTACCAGGCCAATATCAGGATCTCAACTTATTGTATTCATATTTTTTTTATTTAAATTGGCATGTTACTGATTTGTAAGTAGTTTTATTCACACTTTTTATTGACATTTCAGCAGACTCGTCCCGGGAACAAGATGACATCCTTCTGCATAAGGAGGTGATCACAAAACAGGAAAATGAGCTCCAGACCCTGCGCTCGGAGTGTGGCTTCCTGAGCTCTGAACTGACACTGAGAAAGGAGCTGACATCTGAACTGGAAGTCCAAGTTCAAAACTTGGAAAAGAAAGTTGTTGCAGCAGAGGAGGCGGCGCATGGTGCAGCACATAAACTGAAATCTGCTCAGGAGGAGAAGAAGGATCTGGCAGAGCAGGTAGGGGAAAGAGTGTGGTTTTCTAACAGCAGCATTCATCATTTGAACATATGATACTCATGTTGTGTGCTCATTTTCAGCTGGCTCAGCTGTCAGAGGAGCGAGAGACATTGACTCTGCAGCTACAAACATCGAAATGCCAGCTGGCTGATGTCATAGAGATGCTGGAAGGACTGGAAATGGCCAAAGGTAAATATCCGCATATGAGAGAGTAATTTACAACCTCAGGCTGAAACAAGGTGCTGTAGGCTCAGTGTATGTGGTTGCGTCATGTTGTGCAGGTGGATGGGATGACAAGTTCCTTCAGCAGGAGAGCGAGTTAAAGAGGGTTCGCTCTGAGAAAGCGAACCTGGAGAAGCACATTCTTGGGATGGAGTCTGAGCTGGAGACCCTGCAGGAGGAGAGGACCAGACTGAAGGATGAAATGGAGACGCAGAGGAGGACGTGTTCAGGCATGGAGCAGCAGATAGAAACCCTTCTGACAGAGGTGAGTAGAGCTGAGCAAATACAAAAAGAATATGAAAGACACATAAATCAATCAGAGCAACGATTTCAATTTGTTTGATTTTCTCAGACAAGCCAACTGAGGGCCGAGCTTGTGTCCAGCTCTGAGGAGCGAGATGAGCTGAACCAGTCTTTGGGGCAATGGAGAGAAAAGGTTCACAGTCTGGAGAAGACAAACTCTGACACCAGGCATTTAATTTCCATCCTGGAGGATGACATCAGAGCGGGAAGGAAGGAATACGAAGCTCTGCAAAGCAACATGGAGAAACTGAAAACAGAGAGACAACAGGTAAATGGAAAAATGAAGAGTGTGTCTGGTTACATCCACATCACAAGGGGAAGGAGACTTATACCCAAATGTCCCAAATATCTTCTGTTATTTATGTTCCTGTTCTTGTTTTAATTCTAATTCTGTTTATTTTATTCCACCAAAGCTGTTGGAGAATATTAAGACACAGGAGCAGGCGATCTCACAACAGAGTGGAGAAAGGGCGGAGCTTATCGATCATCTTAACCAGATCAAGGAAGACAAGACCTCTGCCAATCAGAGCTCTGAGTCCATGGTCAGCAAGATACAGGTGAGGGGGGGCCTTTAAGCTAAGGATGTCATGATATTGGGTTTTAGCTCAGTAATTTAAAGGACATGGTCAAAAACTCAAGTATTTAAAAATTTTCACTGTGGCTTCACACAACTACCTCACGGTTTCCCTTTTATATTCCCAAGGCGTTAGAGGGAGAGGTCAGTCGTATCACACAGTCTCTAGAGTCGTCTCTTCTGGAGAAAGGAGAGATTGCCTCTCGTCTGAACTCCACACAAGATGAGGTCCAGCAGATGAGGACCGGCATTGAAAAGCTTCAGGTCCGCATTGAGTCAGATGAGAGAAAGAAGAAGAAAATGGGAGAGCTGCTCAAAGGTGCAACCCCTCATTTCTGTCTTTGACATGATATTATATGACTTCTTGAGTTCTCAAAAGTGTTTGCCCTAACGTCACTTTGTATCTCTGCAGCTGCCCAGAGGAGGTCAGACTCACTGCAGGACCGCATTGACAATCTGGTACGAGAGAAGGAAGATTTAGAGCAAAATCTAGAGGAAGCGTTTCTACAGGTATTTTTGCGGGGAAAAAAAATTCAAACTACAATATAAATAAGACAACTTATTTATTGCCGTGATCAAATCCACAGGTGAAGGGTTAGAATATGCCCATGTCATAAATGCAAATGTTATCTTTACACAGGTTGATACAACCAAAGCTGAACTTGAAGAGGAGAGAAGAGAGGTACTTAAACATTTATTATATTAATGAGACTTTGATTCTGTCAGTCAAGTTTTATTGTACATTCTTGTGGTCATAAACTGCATCAACTTAAAACTCTACTCATTTTTTTCTCTGCTCTTCTTTCGATCCTGATTTTCTGATTTCCCTCACCAATCTCAGGTGGAGGATCAGAAGAGAAAGCTCCTCGAAAAACTGTCAGGTCTGTCCACCATGCTGGAAAACCTTAAATCGGAGAAAGAACAACTGGAGAGAGAGCTGGAAACAAAAAACAGAGAGATAGAGGAGCTGAAGGCAGCTAAGGGAGAGCTGGAACGAGGACTGGAGAAGGCTGAGGTTGAAATAAAGCAGGAAGAAGAGAAACGGAGATGCATGGTAGAGCTGGAGAATGGGATGAGAGATGAAGCAGAGAGGCAAACCAGAAAGGTGGATGACCTCCAAGCACAGCTGGAATCCTCTTGGCAGAGAGAGATTTCACTCGAACAGAAGAGCGCAGAGGCACAGGGTGAGAAAGATCGGGTGCAGTTTCTGTTGGTAGAGATGGAGAAAGAGAGAAATTGCCTACAGAGTTCTTTGGAGGAGTGGCAAGAGGAAGGAGAGAGACTCCGCTCCCAGCGAGATGAGTTGCAGAAAGAGAGAGAGAACCTGAGCACCTGTATAGAGACCTTGGAAGAAGAAATTAAGGAGTTCACAATGTTCAGAAAAGCCAAAGAAGACGAGATGGCAATTCTGAAAAAAGAAAGAGAGGAGGAAGCCGATCAGAGACGAGCTTCAGAACAATCCATTTCATCTGTTATGGCAGAGAAAGAAAAGATGGAAGCAGAAAGGGGACAGTTGGTAGAGGAAAGAGAGAAACTGCAGTCTACCTTATTAACAGTAGAAGAAGAGAGAGATGGCCTGCGTTGCTCTCTGACATCTGCAGAAGAAGAGAAAGAAAGACTAAAGCAAGAGAAGGAGATGATCACTGATGAGCGAGAGAAGCTTCAATCTCAACTTTCTTCCATAGAAAATGAGAAACTCTGCTTGCAGCAGACTCTGTCTCCTCTCAAGGAAGAGAATCACAGAATAGAGGAGGAGAAACAGAAGCTGGATGTTGAAAAACAAGAATTGCAGTCATCTCTTACTTTGATTGAAGTCGAGAAGGAGAAGCTGAGCTCAGCTCTTTCTGCGCTGGAAGGAGAGAAGCAAAGAGCCGAAGCGGAGAGAGAGAAACTTGCAGAGGAACAAGAGAGGCTTCAGTCTGCTGTATCCTCCATGGAAAAAGAGCTGGAGAAACACAACTTGTCCATTGCACAGTTGAATGAGCAGGTAAACCCCTTCACGGTTTAAACTCTGTCATTTTACATCCAGATGTTCCCAAACATTGTCTCAACATTTCTCTCTGTTTCTCCTTGAGGTGTCGGAGCTAACATCCCGCGCAACACGTCTGTCCAAAGAGAGAGACACCGCTCAGAGCAAGATGAATCTGTGGATGAAAAACTGCAAACAGCTGGAGCAGGAAAAGCAAATGTTATTAAACAGCTCAGGTGCATATATATACAGCACCGTCAGATTTACCAGTTAATCTTCTTCTCAATGGCTAACCCACTCCAGAAGTGCAGTTGAATAATTTGGTTAATATTTTTGTTTCAGGAGACGTTCAGAGCTCTGAAGAGGTGCAGCCAGGGGTAAACCTGCTGAAGAGCGAGTCACAGGACAAAGCAAAGGAGGTGGAAGAACTGAGAGCCGCCCTTGATGGAAAGAAGAGAGAACTAGAAGAGAGGCTTAAAGAGCTGGAGGAGATCAAGAGCGAGCTGGATGAAGTGAAGACACTCCTGGAGGAGAAGAGCACCGAGGCTGATGAGAGCATGGATAAATACTGCACTCTGATGGTTGAGGTCCACAAACTGGAAGAGACCAACAATGCACTGATGACACAGCTCCAACAGAGCACTGCTATCCAACGTGCTAATGAAGCCAATGCCCACTCGAGTACTCGCTGCCGGCGCTCTGGAAGGAAGTCTTCCTCCAAACACGAGGAAGAAAAGACGCGCGGCGACATTGAGAACGCGGTTCCCTCGACGCCCCAGAGGTCCCCTCAGGGAACGCTGCCAGGGAAGCGGGGACACCGTGACATTAACGATAAAGACAGCGCCCAGGAGGCCCTGCACAACCTGACCAAGAAGATCAAAGCCAACGCAGTGGTCACACCCAAATCAGGAAGTGAGCAGGAGGATGAGTTCAGGCCTGAGGGACTTCCTGAGCTGGTGCAGAGAGGTTAGTGTTTTTAGAAGCCTGCCCTGCTCTGTTCTATGTGAAATATTCAGGTTATGAAGAGTTCCATTCTCCTTAAATCTCTGCACAACTCTGAGGTGGGAACGCATCAGTGTGAGAGTAGCAGCAAAGACACAGGAGCAAAAGCTCAAATAAAATGGTAGCAAAATAAATAAATGTTCAAAATATCACTGGGTTTGGAGTTAGAATGTCTAAGCTCTAAATCTGAAACATGATGTCAACTGTTTTCCCTCAGGGTTCGCTGATATTCCTCTGGGAGAGATGAGTCCATTCATCATGAGGAGAACCACAGTGAGGCGCTGTAGCCCACGGCTGGGTGCCCGACAGACTGGTCCTGTATCTGCACCTGACGGCAAGGTACACACACACACACTGCTCCTCTCCCTTCAGAACTATAAGCTGTGGAAGATGATGATTTCTCCATGGCTGAGTGAATAATGTCCCCTGTTGGGATTCAGACTTCCAGACTGTGGAATCAGTTCTGCTGACTTTCATCAGTTGTCTAATGAGTCTGCAGGAAGTCCAGATCCCCCTCACACCTCTAAGTCAGCCCAGGTCAGCTTCTTCACGCTGTCAGGTCAACTGAAGCAAAGCAGTGATGCATTTAAAGGATGTAGAGGTTTGAGGTCGGAGAGGTCAAGAGGAATTAATATGTCACAATCACCTGTTAGAGCGAGCCCCCGCTGTACTTGTCAAAATTGCTTTTACTTCCTTCACTCCCAAATGAAACTCTGCCCTACTTCGATGACTTATTCCTTTCTCTCTTTTCCTCTCCCGTTCTTTCCCCACACCCCTCCAGAGTCCGTCTGCAGACAGCTCCAGCAGGAAGTGTCTTTCTCCGAGTGGGAAAGAGAAACCAGCGCGTCACTCACTGAAGAGCCCAGAGCAGAAAGAGAAACAACAAACGCAACAAGCAGACAACTGTCATGTTCAGTAGATCAGTGCACACACACACACACACACACACACATTCTTGCACTTTGTAAATATATATACACAAATAACTACACAAAGCATAACAGTCCACTTTTAGATGTTAATGTACACTCACTTTGAACGTATGTGGGTGGTAGTAGGAAGACTGGGTTTAGGTTATTGTTGCATGAGGTAAATCTTTGTCCTCACATAGGTACAAGTATGCATGTATGCCAAATCACTTTGTTGCAGGACTGCACAGCCACACGTCACCTCTTTATAATCTGAATCAAGACGCTGGTTAAAAACGTCCAGCTCCTGTTGCATATTATTCCTGCCTTTGTCTTGTCATCCTGTCAGTGTACCTTCATCTTCACCTTGTTGTGGTCTCCTCGTCTATCTTCACCACTGACTCACTGGTTGTATATATTTTTTGTCTTGTTTATCCTTCTTTTTTGTCCTCGGTGTGTGAGGAAATGTATTGAAATATACATAACAGCACTAATGACAGCTTATGATGATGCATCCTGCAACAAATCAGCTAAATACTAATGGCAGCTAACTTTGTGTAGATTTTCTGCTTTGACTGTTATGTATTTCCTGCATATTTTAACTGTTTTAGTCACGACAACAAATCCAATTATGGCATTTTTACTTTTGCATTTTAATGTTTTTAGATGGAAGTCAGTTCTATAGTAAATTGCTATTGAAACCTACAAGTTCTAATTTGCCCCCCACCCCCCTTTTTTTTAAACTAAACCCTCTAAGATTGTATGGGCTGTCTTGTCTTTATTATATAAAGAGCGTAGCTGTGTGCTGGTGGCAGTATGCCACCACAGGGTGGCACTGCTGAGCCATGCTGTTGGGTTAGAGTGCACAGGGCTGTGAGTCACCTGCTGAGGAAATAACACATCTGATGAAACCAGTGTACCTGGTTCATTCACACCAGAGCAGAAATGGTATCAGTTTCTGCTCTGGTTTTATGTTAAACCAATAAGCTATTTGATCAGATGGTAGTAGTAGATGCTGATTTGATCATTTGAAAACCTTAAGTTTGACTTCATATTTACACTCAGAGATATTTAGTCAATTCTTATTCCTATAAGTTGGAGTAAAATGAAAATGAGAAAACAGTTTAATTTTCATACTGTGTTGTCTTCTTACACTCAATTAAAGTGCCGACAGATGTTTCATTCAAATAATCAGATTCTCATTTTGAACATTTTCCAGTCCACCTTTATCTAATTCATGTTCTGCACAGCATCAGGTCACTGTGGCCTCCTTCCACCCAATCCACTCAGCCTTTTTAATTATGCATAGGTCGAGTTTAGATGCCTGATTTCAAAGTGCTGCCTAATAAGGGCATTCTCATAAAACACGTAATAAAACAGTCTGGAGGTGATGATTGGAACACAAGGTAATTTCCTCTTGATGAAGCAAGGTGATCGAGTGCTGTTGCTGTTTGAATTTGTTAGGTTGACTGGGTTAGTGACCAGGGACCTGCTGCTCTGAATCCGGTTATAACAAACATGTCCTGTTGCAATACTGCATCTGAACCTAATATTGAAATGGCAAATATAGTTTATCACAGAAATCAGTGTTGAATAGAAAGTTGTTTTAGTAATAGTGCTCCATCTTTTGTAATGTGTATTTATAATGTGAATAGCGTCTATGAGTTAGCATGTATGGATCGTACAAAGCAGTGAGAAATTATGAACATCATCCTGGCAGTTGAGTACTTGACTTAAATTTCAAGGTATGTATTACATGTCATCACTGTTTCTCCCTCAGATGAATAGAAAAATCCAGTCCACAGTCCTACCTCCACCGAGGCCCAACAGTTCCCTTCTGAATCCACAGTTAAACTCACTCTTGACTAGTTTTTGTATAACCCTGCTGGAAAAACACGACCCCTTTGGCCAAGGTAATTAATAAACGCAATGCTTTGGTTATTCGTGGACCGGGTGTCCCCCACATCAGCTTAATGTGTCCGTGCTAACACGTGGAAACGGTGGCCGGTGTTAAATATCAAGAGCCATCTTGTTTTTCCGGTTGCATGTCTAGAGCACTGATCTGAATCAATAACCATTGATTTTCTCCTCTAGTGTATAAACATTTGAATTAGAAGTATTGATGTGCACTGACCTTTTGACCTCTTGTTTTCTAAAGACACATTACAATGGGTGGAGTCGTTGGTTTCCTCGGTGGCCGGCTTGTTGAGTCATTCTCTTACATTAGTGTCTCTGTAGCTGGGTGAGGTGGGGAAGCAGGGAAGCAGCAGGGCATGCTGGGTTATGGGAACAGAGAGGAGTGGACACAGTCCCACACCTCGGAGCGGATGCAGTCCTGCTCTGATGTCTCTGGCTGGAGCGGTTAGCGGAAGCCGCGGTGCCAGAACCAACTCTGGCCGACAGCATGGGAAGTGAGGAGATGGGTCCGCTGAGCTGTGTTATCACTGGCGCTAAGACTGATGTGTGTGTCTGTGTGTGTGTCGGTAACTGACGGACTGACTGACTGTCAATCCCCCGCTGTATGCCTGATTTGTCCCATTCTTTAGCCACCAACACTGTGTAAGCAGCAGCCCTGAGGGCCACAGTCCCCGGCAGGGAGTGTCAACCAGTTTGTGTGAACAGGACAGACGGAACGAGGTGGCCGTGCATTATTATAATTTTAAAACCTGCAGTTATCAGGAATCCTCCAACACTTGCTTTTTGGCTGACAGTGAGGTTTACACAGATGTGCTTTCAGTTTATCACTTCAGACTTTCTGCCCAGTGAAAGGGATTTTCTTTTTACAACCTGGCAACCCAAAACTGTTTCTTAGAGGACATTTACAAAGCTCTATTTAGTTTTCCATTTACAAACAGGGTTGGAGGTCAAATAACACACAGAGTTGAGTTCCATATAAATCGAATTAAAAGCTTTTCTTCCTGCCCACCCGTAAAACACTTTCAAACCACCAGGCTTTGTGGTAAAATTTGGGCCTCAGCGGGGATAACTAATAATATCAGCCATTAACTCAAAATCTAAGTAATTCAAAAGAACTGTTTTCAAGTACTGAGTGCACTCATGGTGACTCACACTTTTAAAATGTGTGGAATGCCTCATTTTATCACATGCATGACGACAAAATCTACAAAGAACCATGGCAAACAACCGCTGTCATCTTCAAATACCTGCCTGCCTGTCAATAAGAGAGACGGGAAACAGTGATCCCCTCCTCCTGGGGGACAATATAATGGTCACTTACACACAGAGAACCAGCTATTTTTAACAAATGTTGTCTCTGGGCTATTTTTCCTTACTTTATTCAGCACCTTTCGCAGCAAAAGCTGGCTCTATGTGCACTGAGCCGAAAATAGAAACCATTAGAAGAGAATGAACATAAAGGAATGTGGAGGCTTCAGTTCATCTGACTCCTGTAGTTAGAATGTTTTGAAACATTCTCCCCCCTCAGGGATTTTACTCTCAGAGTAAAAGAGGACATCATTGTGGACCAGGATCTCAGTGGTATAAATTCAGAGCCATAGGGAAAAGTGCTCTCTGCTCCGTTGTTCAATTACACACACTTTTATTTGTAGAAACAAATTGTCCTTATAATAATAATTTGTAATAAATATTAAACTAGCGTAGCATTCAGTAGAGCACGCGCCTACAGTCCTCTTACATTCACCAAGCTGCTCCAAATTTCACACAAATGTAGAAATGCATAATCAATCCAGTACTGAGATCCAATGTCAAAAACAAATCTAACACACTGGAATCACTCTCAGTCCAACACGGACCACTTTCAAAACCCAGCAGCCCCCCTATAAAACCATATTAAAATTCAGGTTTTTATTTACCAAATATCAGTCCTCTGAATCTGTCTGTGCCCTGACCGTCTGCAGAGGTTTTTGAAATGAAGGGAAAGTTCTGGTGAAATGAACTGTACCGTACTGTATCTGACCAACTGTTCTGTTGACTCTGCCCTGTACTTCCTGCTTTGATAACTTTACCTCACGCATCGTGAGAGCAGCTGCCGCTGGTCCGTCACACTCATCACACCACTCTCCCCTCCGGCAGGTTTCAACGCATGTGACGCGCATGTGCCAGAGAAGAAAACCTGCTAATTAACATGCACCTCGCTGTACAGCAGCTGAAACGATTCCGTTCAGCGTTTCAAGACCAAACATTTGACTGTTTACTTCAGACAGAAGCAGATCTTGATGGAAGTGACTTTCCACCTTGGTCCGTAGAACCAAATGGCCTCAGCTGCTGTTCTCTATTGAGGCCACGTTTAAATTCACTAGATCCCTACCCCCCCCCCCCCCCCCCCCCCCACAGATTTGTGGGCTCATGTTGGACATCATCTTTCTCAGTCAGAAACTGACTCAGAAAAAACTTGTTTAAAAAGGAAACTCAAATTCTCCCGTGAGTTTATTGGATCGAGATTCACCATGAGAACAAATTGACACAGGGAAAAGTCTGTGAAATTAAGTTTGAGCAGAGGCACCAAACTGCAAACACTCAATCTGTCAGACCCTCAAGAAACGTTTGGAGACACTAAGAGAAAAGTATTTTTCTGTGATTCCCTCTGCGGACAATTATTCAGGTGCAATATAGTTCAACGACTCTGCAGCTCGTAATCTTGCTCTTGAGACAGAGAACCAACACACAACTTGTTTAAATGAACTGTTTTAATTTCAAGTCATAGATTGTACAAAAGTCTTTGTTAGGTTGTGTTTAGATCTGCTACAAACATCATCAATCATCATCATTACAACTTGATCTCCCAGACTCACCATATATAAAAATACACATAGTTGTAAAAGTCAGGAAAGCATCGACAGGTCTGACACGTTAATCTTAAGAGTTAGTTTGATTTTAGCACAGCTAAAAAGATGATTGTTTGAAAATGTCTTAAACTAAACAGCCAAGGCAAAGTTAGAGCAACCGGCCACTACACAGTGTCAAGTCACCATAGCTCCCATTAATACCCCATTCCGTTAATACTGAACCAGTCTCAGAGTTAATGCTACTGCTACAGTAAAAGCAAAACACATAACAGGATGTCAGTTCAGGTTGGATGCGGGCACCCAGAAGAATCAGCGCCAGCTTCACTGCAGAGGAGTTCTAGATGAGGGACTTTTGGCTCCTATCTCTATTCATATTTTCATTATATTACTAGATGTTTCAAAGGTCTTTATAAAATATATAGCAACATGTGCATGGACTGATTCTCAGGAAGCTGCAGCGTGTTGTAAAGGTCAAAGGCTGACTCTCAAATCAAAGTGCATTTTCACCAGCAGGCATACACACTCAGAGGAAACCCCTGTGTGTGTGTGAGAGAGAGAGAGCATGAAAGCTGGGCCTTAAAACTTGAATTATTCTTGCACTGTACCGACGAAACTTTCATGATATCCATGAATCCTCACATCAAACCGTGATATCTCAACAATATGTAACATTAACACAAAAAATACAGCAGCTGACGGTTCGTTGCTGTTACACCTGTGACAGCACAACTCAGACTCGGTGAGGCAGCTTTGAGCAGCGGTGGATTCATCGTATAACCATAAATTATTAAAAAGTTCAAATAAACAACCTGCTGCAGTTTCCACAAACATTTTCTCACAAGTCTTGAACAGTGAGACTCGGGCCCCCGCGCCATCAGGCGAGCCGCTGGCTGCCCTGCACTCGGAGGCCTAAGTCCTACTGTGGGTTGGATCCCGACACTTTGCCCCATGCAAATCACCTTTGTTCAGTCAGTGGTCCAACTCACAGTGTGTTGTGCTCAGCCTTGTAGGCAAAGTTAGAAAGAGTTTAAGGCACAGCGATGGTTCAACAAATCTCCTCGCAGAGCCGATCAGAGCTTTGAGTTCTGTTAACATCCAGAGTCAGAGAGAGAGAGAGAGAGACACCCTCAGACTACGTGCACATTCTGCCTCTTCTCTCAAGCTCAAGCTGAGTCGTAAATTATATACGTAAGGGGTCAAATTCAAAACATAAAGATGACAACATTCTACAAAAAAAAAACCCAAGAATATTTGGCATTCAGGTTTTGCAACAAGTCACGACTTGTAACTGAAAGGTGGTGGCCATATTTAAATGTGTACATTTGAAAAATGACCAAGAATCTATAGAATCTGCCACCAACCAGTAAGATCTGATAAACCCTCATTTATCTGCACCTGTCGATGAAACACTCGGAGTGGAGATGAGCAAAAAGCTTCAGATTAAAATATATACTCATTTCATTCAGGTATTTCAGTCGCTGTCATTGGAATGAACTGCATGGACCTCAGTCAAATGAATGTACAGGTTTTAAGCCTTGTCATATTAACCACAGCCAGGCACCTTAGACAATCTCCTGACCTTTCTACACGAGGTCACCCTATACAAACAGGAAAGAGCAGGTTGAACCACTGTTGTTCTGAGACTGAGAGTGAGTTTTCAACAATTTCAACTCCTTCACTGTCTTTTCTCCTCTGCTCTTCGTCCCTGTGTAGGAGTGAGGATGACGAGGTGAGGAAAGTGTCGTGTTGCTGAACTCACTCCAGCCTCATTCCAGAGAGGTGAAGACGTCGCTCCGTGGGTCACAAAGGAGCGGTTTCTCTGGTCTCAGCGTGATGAACAAAACATTGAGGTCCTAACGGAACGATTTAGAAAAGTGTCAGCCATCCTCTCTCTCTCTCTCTATTTCAGGTGTTCGATGGTGCAGCCGTCGCCTCTTTCTGGGTCCAAATCGTTCATGTGCAAACCCCCGTTTCTTGCCAGAGGCATGGTCAGGCCCTGCTGCCCGGCCTCCTTCTCCTTCTTGTCCCGCTCGTCGTTGAAATTGACCGACACGGTCCTCCTGGGCAGCGTGAGCTCAGGGGCGGGGCTAAACCCCAGGTCGGTGGACAGTTTGCGTTTAATCGACGCCGCTCGCTGGAACTTGTCGTAGATCTCGACGCTGACACGCCGACGGGTTTCTTTGAACTCTGCCGAGACGTTAGCCGTCCACTCTGCAGCATGAGCACGGATCTCCCCGACCTGGGAGACCAGAGAGAGGGGTGTCAGCAGAGAAGAGGTGTGGTTCTTGGAACTGATGACCAAAGAGTCAGGTTAGTGGCTCATGTACAAACAAGTAAGACAGAAAATGTATTGATGGTGTGATGGAGCGGTGTGGGATCATGGGAGTGGCTGCAGATGAAAATCTTTTATTGCGAGTCGGGCGCAGTTCACCTTCGCAGTCACGATAACGCATTTATGTTTTATTCATGTTACGTAGCAAAGGAAAATGATGCATTAAGAGCGACCAGCACCAGCCTGGCCAGCTGACCAGCAACAGGGTTTTCATTGGTCGTACGCTGTTTGCCCAGGATGTCACACACGAGATAAAACCACTGGTGAGGTGGATATGAAGCAATTCAAATACGACAAAATGAAAAATAAAAATATGAGACTTTGGACATTAATGGGAACCTTTTGGATCGTGTAAATACACAAGTCAGCAAAATATAATTTGGATCTAATGTTTTTTAGACATTTCACTAAAGGTCCATATGAGATCATTAATAACACTTAATTACAACTGACCGTTGAGTTTACTTTTTTGACAAAAACTCGAAAACTCGACTGGTTGGTGCCGTCAAGGGCGCTTCGACATCCCAGACCTCCCAGTCAGTGACTATATCACATTATCCCTGTCATGAAATCCATGATGACTATTTTTAGTCAAGAGAACAATGGAGGGTGACAATGATACTGACCAGGTACAATTATATTTGAGTTATGTTTCTGCAACTAAATAGGATTGCACAATAACCCCCCCCCCCCATACACACACAATTATATGTATATTACTGGTTGCACTCATTGTTCAGTGCTTTGATCCTTGCAGAAGAAGAACTTGAATAATAAAAATTGTCTGAGGACAGAGTGTGCTGCCACAAAGCGTCTAATTAAATCAGTTAAACACCTCACTGGCTACATCTTCAGGCAACCACACAATCTGATAAGAGTCCTGCTCTGCTTCACCTCATAGGTTTGAATTTGCTCTGTTCTGAGAGGCTATGAGATGCTTTCATAAAACTGAGAAAAACATTTGTCAGCACTTTGCCAGTAGCAGAGGTTTCTGTATCAAACTCACAATCAGACAAAACAACCTTCAGGTCTCTCAGTCTGAAAACACTGTCAGTCTGTGTCTGTGAGACACTTTATGAACGTATAAACCCCACACACGAACACAAATAGAGTCGAGGTTATGCTTTGCCTCGTTACGACCATGCTTTAGTCCCAGCCAGGTCTAGGGCTCCTCACCAGTCCATGTCCATGCTGCATCACGTATCAATATTTAACAGCTTCAGGTGCCAACCAGTAATGGAACTAATTCTGTTTCATTATGGGTAACACTGCGCAGAGCCTTGAGTCTGAATATACACTGCCTGTCCTGGCCCCTGCAGAGTGATGGCCTCAGACAATGTGTTTGGATGGCTGACAGTCAATTAGATTAGAGAGCAGTCTTGTCATTGAAATGAAGTTAAGCAAGGAGCAAAAGTTGAGGGGGGGACATGACGCTGTTAAGGAGTAGCTCATACAACCTGTGTGGTATGGGAAGAGACAAGGACATGTAGACAGTCTGTAATGCTCTACTACTCTTGTCCTGTTAATGCTCCAGTCTACTTTGGAATCATTGTACTGAGTCTTTCTATTGGCTGTGATGCTGAGTGAAGTTAGAAAAGTAAGAAAAGTTTTGTTGGAATGTATAGTCAATGTCTTTCATTAAATGAAACCAAATTAGCTTTATTACTGTTGACTTCATTTGCTCAGTTAATGGAATTAGTAGGAAGGTACAGCGTATTGATGAGCACGTATGTGGAGGGATGGAAAAGCCAGTGAATGAATAAAGAGATGGGTCATACCTCTTCTTTGGTCCTCTTGGAGATGACCCTGAACCAGTCTCCTATCATGCTGAGGATGGCAGCAAAGTAGGCCAGTCCCACCAGAATCCAGAACCATACGACTGGTTTATAGTAATCTAAGTACTCTATGTCTGAGCCACCTGGACACAGAGAGCAGAAGCTGTTTGTCTGATGCCAAAGGTCTGCAAGATGCAAGGAGCAGAGCTGAAGGGTTAAAGTGACGGTACCTGCCACAAAGTCCCCAAACCCAATGGTCGTCAGCGTGATCACCACAAAGTAAAGGGACTCCAGCGCTGACCAACCCTCGATGTATTTAAAGATGGCTGCTGGGAGCGCCACAAACAGCAGGCAGCCAAACAGCACAAACAGCAGCGTGGAGATAACCCGGATTTTCGTCTGACTGATGTCCCAGTGCTGCAGGTGACACACACACACACACACAGAGAGGGAGGCTGAGACGATGAGGAATATAAAACAGTGCATTTCAAAACTGGAACAGGACAAGAATCTGAATGAAATGTGGATATATCTGTGCTAAATGTTTTCACCTGTCCTTTGGTTTAATAGGAGGATGACCACAAAACTACAGAGTGGATTACAATGAAACTTCCAGAGAGGGTTTTTGACGTATTAAGAGACGTTAAGGGAGACATTAAATTATTTAAGTGTCTGCAGGTTAATTTAAGGGGACTGTCAGACATAAAGAAGGTATACACTCACTATAGTGTTGGACATGAGTAATTGGAGTGCAGACATTAGCAGAAGGCCCACATTGTTTTTGTAGTGAATGGTAAAACAGCATCAGATGCTGTTCGATGTAATAACATTATTCTGTCAATTGCTCCTTTGGGTGCAGTGGAGAAGGCATTCACAGTGTTCAGTGTGGATAATCCTGCAGTCGCACACAATCTGCACACAGCAATACGGCTTTCAAACACACACACACACACACACACACACACACAAATGAACTTTTGTCCCGTCTTCTGCCATAATCATTACTGACTCCCTTGGGTGCCCTGAGAGCAGCAGAAGGAGCAAATCATTCTGATTTACAGATCTCAGCTTCACTTTTTTAAGACTAAAAGCAATCACAGACAGCAGTAAGTAAATCTTCAACACAATCTGTGTCAGCGCTCTGTGTTTGGCATCTGCACATTAATGCACATGTTGATGAAAACGGCTCATCAGATAACATGATGAATGTTCAACAACACTTAAAAGGCTTGGATACTGGGATGAGTGTGGACTCAGGCTCACACAATGTGAGTTATGTTCTCGTAAGCTTAAAGAATGATCAGCTTTAGATTCAGTTTGGCTTTTTGAATAGTTAGTTTGATTAGATTTCAATCAACATCTGATGCACTGGGCAGTTGTTAAAGGAGCTGTAGGTCTTATGTAAGTGCAAACTGGAGGAGCTGATGTGTGTGAGGATATTCTCGAGTGCTTTGATGTGAATTATTCAGGTGTGCCTACTGTATCCAAAGCTGCGGCCAGCACTTCATAAACTTGTCTGAACTCTCCAGTGTGTGCCTGTCCACCCACACGCACGTGCGTGTGTTGGGCTAACGTGCATTTGTGATTCCAGACTCACCACAAACATTTTCTCCACTCTGGCAATGCCCTTGCCGAATATGGTGCCGAGCTGATCTCCTACACCGGCCAAAAGAAAGCCAAACAGAGGGATTCCTAGCAACGCATAGACGATGCAGAATATTCTTCCACCCTCTGTGTGAGGAGAGATGTTCCCAAAACCTGCACAGGTAACAGGAAGACACACAGACAGGAAAAGGTATGACCACTGACCTTACGACGGAAGACAGAAGAGAGTTGGCCTTACTGTGGTCTCAGTACACGTGTTTCACTCCGTATAAAAAGTCTTCACTACATGTATTACATTCTAGTGTTAGTTAGTGTCAGTGTGACTGTGTAAGTTCTACCGATGGTTGTGATGACAGTCCCAGCAAAGAAGAAGGCAGAGTTCAGGTCCCACAGGCTGCTGTGGTTGGTCAGTACTCCTGCAGGGTTTACTCCTGAGCGGATCGCAGACACAACTTGCTAGAAAGAGGGAGAGAGAGAGAGAGAGAGAGAAAAAAAAACTGTTACCTTCTTTCTGCTTAAAAAAACAAATATTGTGTTACTCTCTTACTGCCCTAAATAATTCAGTCCTCAAACACTGAAGCGGGTGCTTTTGAGATGTATGTTTCCTGCTGTGGCACAAGTAGAAATGTGTTTGTGTACTTGCCTTACTAATGAGTAAAAGGTGTCAATCTATAAACGTGTATCCAGCTGTTGATAGGGAAAAGGCATTGTAGGTGAGCTACAGGTAGGGTTCAGAGCAGGAAACAGGACCAACCGCAGAGACAACTGCCACACATGCCACAAGTGAAGCTGCCGGAACTGGCCATGGTGCTGAAACCTCTGCCGCCGTGCAGCTCAGTCACAACACTGTGTGTTAAAGGAGACACTATGTGGTGAGAGACGTCCACAGTACATGTGTTTAGTCTCACCTTCACCAGCTCCTCCAGCTGGCTCTGGTTCACACAAGAGTGTCTGGACAGGAACTCCAGCTTCTGGGACAGGATGGCCAAACGCTGGGCACTGGGAGAGAGAGAGAGAGAGAGAGAGAGACACAAAGAGAGGGAGAAAAGAGCAGATGAAGTAACATTAAATTCCTTCAGTGTAATAGTTTAAATAGAAGTTTAATTATACCAATATGTACTTGTACCCACACAGTTTGTATATTAGGATTCATATCTACTCACTTACAGCAAAGACTTTGATTGTTTAGGTAGTATCAGTAAATATATTTCAAATAGAATACACTGACGGTCTGAATTTATACCAAACAGTTTTAAACAAAGATATCTTCATCAAAATTCATTTTGATAATGAGAAGATTCTCAATATTTACACAATAAAAGAAAGAATAAGCCAACTTGCACTTTTCACATAGGGCTTAAAACCTGTAGTTTTCTTAGTGGAAAATCCTGATAAGTGAGCATTTTGCATCCAGTGGGGAAAATGTCAATAACAGGGGCATGAGTGGTGAGCAGATGGATGGGTGGAGGGTAGGGGTCTCCTCTGGCAGACAGGTAGACAGACAACAGACATATTCATCCCACCTACCTCTCGTGAGGCTGCTCCAGAGATCTGAAGACGGCTGCTCCCATCACCAGGTACAGAACCACCAAAAGAAAGATGGCTGTCACCGTCTTCCATTTCATGACTGTGGAAACCACCTATAACAATCCAACTGATCAATCAACCCACATCCATACAGGAGGCATCCTAAAATAATCAATGATGCGGAAAAAAAATCCCCGTCCAAATCTGTGAAATTTGTAGCTTGTAAAAAAAAAAATTACTTTTAAAGTTAGGACTTCTTTGGTTTTTCTCTCACCTCACTCTCCTCCCGGGGAGTCAGTGTGATTGGCTTTGTGGAGAAGGAGAGGCGGGGCTTGGTGTTGTGAGTGGCAGATTTAGGGTCCAATAAGTCTGGAGCTGCCACTGTCAGGAGGAGAAAGAAAATACCATTGAACTTTTTTTTCCCCCAACACTTCTTTCTCTGCCTTTTCTATGCTAACCTGCTGCATGCCACATATTTAGAAGTCCTCATAAATAAATCACCAACAAGTCCTTTAAATGGCCTCTGAATCAAGCACGAGTGTTTAGTCCCCGGGCCACTCTCTCCCGCTCACGCAGCAATGCATGGGTGTGTGCTCTGTGTGTGTGTGTGTGTATGCTTTTAAAAGATACCGCCTGTAGTTGAGAATAAAAGGTATGTTGAAAGCAGGAAGCAAAAGGAAGAGGGGCATGAGAGTTGTGTTCCTCTGAGCGGGTGGATGTGGTGACAGCGTTTGAAAGATGGAGAAATAAGAAAATATAAAGGACAGAGTTCACTGTTCATTCTGCAGAGAATGAACAGCTTGTATACATGAATGAGTTGAGTAGAAATGATATTATGAGACTCTCATGTTACTCATTTCAAATGTGATGAGAATATGTTGGGGACGGGAAGCCTGTGATAAACCTCCCTCAACCTATGCTCTGCTGTCGAATGAGAGTAGACTATAAGTGATGGAAGGAATTAATGAAAAGATTTCATTCATTAATGGAGCCTCAGACATAAAAGCAGCTGTCAGACACCACGGTGCAGCTTGAGTATGTGCCTTTCAGTGTGTGTGTGCGTGAGATGACTGAACAGGGGTTGAATGGAGGACGAGAAGAGAAAAGAGCAGCAACGAGGAGGAATGCAGTGAATAAAGCATGGTCTGGAGGTGGGGTCTGTTCAGGATCACACAGACTCTAATAATGACAGCGATGCATCCTTGTCACCATTCACTATGTTTTAAAATAGTTATTTGACCAATATGCATAAATCAAACAATATACTGTTCACAAACTAAGAGAACTGTAACTATCTATAATTCAGACTTAAAATATATGAATGAGAAAAGAGGTAGAATAAAGGCTTTTCCCCGAGCACACACTCCCTGCACCTCATCTAAGTGATGTTATCTTTTCTCAGCGTCACTTCTTCATTAAAATTCACCAAATATGAAACTCCTTCATCTCCTGTGTGATCAGGACAGTTTGTCATTGCTTAAAACAACGTTCACAATGAGCTGACATAAATATTCTTCCCCAGATGAAGTTGAATTAGGGCAGAGGGGTAAGATGCTGAACAAATGATGTGAAGAGACAAAGGATTGACTGAGAGTAATTCAGATGGCTGGTGATTCTACAGATATTTTAATGTGATGTCATGCAAGAATAATCACTTTCCAAACCTTATCCTAACCTAGCCCAGGTATACCCATATACTTTAACTCAATTTTATACTAACCTCATTCGAACTTTATTTTACCTTTGATCTTATCTTTACCCTGATCTAACCTTGTGATAACTGTGACCGAACTCGATCAAAACTTAACCCTAACTTGATCCTAACCTTGTCCTCACCTTCATCTAACCGTATGCCAACTTTTACCTAACCATGTTCTACCACTATCACAAATGTGTCCTCACATCTTACCCTATCCTGTTGTAACTTTATCCTAACCTTAACCTGGCCTTATCTTACCTTTACCCTAACCTTCTCCTAAACTTGACCCCTGATCCTGCAATAGTCACAAGAGTGGTCTTGCATAAGCATATGATCATGAAGACATTAATAGTTTTAAGGTGGAACAATAGTGTTTTAAAAGTTATGTACAAGTTCCAGTCCAAGTTCTTTCTCCCCCTCTGGCTGCAACACCATAAATATGAAGCTTACTTACTCCTTGTTGTAGCCTATCCGATGCCCTCCGCTCTCCTCTTCTCCTCATCCGACGCTCTCACTGTGTTTGGGGGAATCTTTCCTCCTCTGCGTGTCTCCTCCCTGCGGTGCTGGGGCGGCGGAAGGAACGGGCGCTCCGTGTTTTTACTCGTGCTCCTCTCCTCGGCACTCGTCCTGCCGACACTGATGCTGCGTGTTAATGCTATAGTGTCCACGTGTCAGTGTGATAGAGAGACGTGTTCCTGCCCTTTGCTTCCCTCTCCTCGTCCTCCTCCTCCTCCTCCTCTTCCAGATCTCTGTCATCCGCTGCGCTGCGGTTGCGCTGCGCCTTTTTGAGCGCACGGCGCAGGGTGGAGATACAGGAGGGAAGGGGGTGGGGGGTGCAGCTCTGCAGGGGGGTGGTCCCCTCTGCAGGAACCCAAGGGACTTTCGGGCGTCCCCATGTTAACGTGCACATTCATTCGCCAGAGGAAATACCTGGCCACAGTCTCACCTATTTCATCCCACAATGCACCTGCAGATTCATGTCCGATCAAAACACTATACCTGAAACTAAAACCATCCACAAATGGTCATTCAGTTATTTATTAATAAACTTTCCTACATTTGGACGATATCAGCCCACACACTGCTGATAGATCTGCGTGAACCAAAGGCATCCAGCACGTCGGCCACGGAGGTCAAAGCTGGCCTGATTTTGTCTTGTAGGTATTGGGGTCATATTGGCCATTTATTACCCTGGCCTGGGCCAGCAGTGCAGCATCACTACCCACATGCGAATGCTCTGTAATGTAAGTCAGGGAGGTGTGATGGGTCCGAAAGAGAAAGATGGCTCCCCGACCAGTGGTGCCTGAACTGTTTAGATTGGGACATCTTAATGTGATGATGACGGTCCCTTTCATTACAGTGACTATCTATGAGAAGCCAGGAGGCAGAAAACTCTGCACCTTTTTATAAGAACACCCATTTTCGAAAACAAAGGATGCCTCATGGATCAGATCCAGGTCAATCATGGCTGTTGACGAGCTTGGATGGCCCATTGTGTTTATATTGTAGCATGGGACTTCTGAAGTGGAAATGTTCTCTTACTGTAATATTTAACCACCATAGGTACTGTAAACTCAGAGTGAGCCCAAAGCTGATATATTATCTCTCTCATCCTCTGCTATCCAAGACGTCCTATTTGCTTGAGGATATTGAAGTACGCGGTACCAGTGGTTATTATTTAACCAGGCCGCCAGTCATTCAAAGCTGAGCTGCTAATTAGACTCCGGCACAGGCACCATAGTTGAACAAAATCAGGAATGGAGACAAACCAGATGGGACTGAATCAGTTATATAAACCCACCAAACAGAATTAGATCATTGACAGAAACACATCAGATGAAGCGCACGGCCCCACATCACGTCAGATGTTGAATTATCAGCACGGAGCCGCTCTCTGGTTTGGCCTGCTCCCTCTGATTGAAACTGGCAGCATCCTGAGGTAAAGACTGCAGAGAGCTGCGAGTTGGTGACTGAAACAATCAGACGGATGATTCCCAGACTGATCAAAGTCCTGGAAGTGTCGACAGACAACTGAGGATGGCAATGCATGGAAAAGCTTGTAATGAAATGGAAAAGTGGTCGATTTCTTTTTTCTCTTTCCTCTCCTCCGCTCAAACTCTCCATTCCTCTGCCCCCTCCCTCTCTCCCTCTGTCTGTCGGCCCCTGATGAGAAATTAATGGTAGTTTAAATGTTTGTGTTTCCACCTCATGACTTCAACATCCAAACATTAATTACACGCCTATTTGTACTGCTAAAGATAGAAAGATTCTGTGTGTGTGACTTTCCATGTCTGACTGAGTGTGGGTGTAACTGTGTGCTCACTGACGTGCACAGTTTGCACATGTATGATGTTGTGCATTGAATACTTTATTGTGATGTACTCACAGAGTCATGGTCTCCCCTCACCACTGCTACTCAGCGTGGGCAGATGGACGATGCAATGATGCCTGATCATTTTACGATCTGTCATAGTTTAGGCAGGTATAATAATGTGCTTGGAGATGCTGCTGCCGAACTGTCATAGTCGGGATTAAGTTTATCCCAGTAGCCAATGTTTTGGTGCTGCCTCGCCTTGTCCGCCTTGTCTTGTGCAGTTGAGCACATATCACTCAAAATCTCCGCGCATTAGCCTCACAAAAGAACTTTGCTTGAATAGAGTGCCGACGCTACCTCCAGACAGACCATCATGCACTGATGTCCTCTCGAGGGGAACATACCAAGAATGGACTGTACTCCTTAGCTTTTCCAAAATGGTCTGTAAATGGTGCATTTATGTAGCACTTTTCAGTGAGTAGATGACCCTTCAGAGCAGTTTTACCGTCCACCCATTCATATTCAAACAGTGCCAGTGACAGACATTAAACACACACACAGGTCAAATGAACAGATGAAACCACATATAAAGTGTAAATAAAGATGAACAGATATGTGAAATATCTATTGGATATGCAGTATGTTCTCAAGAATCTGTCACTCAGGGTCACCTGACACCTGTCTACTAGGCTGTTCTTGTAAATAATGATGTTTTATTGATGTGTTCGGATGCATGTGCACCCCTCTCTGGAGTTTCTACATTGTTCCCTGTTAATAGTTGGGTTTAGAGCAGAGGACGTCACTCTTTGTTAAGCACCGTGGGACATATTGAATATGCTACACAAATAAAATGGGATCTGTGACTGATTGGGTCAAAAGGTTTTCTACCCATTTTATGCACAGGGTGTTTTTGATGCACCTCTCTATATTCCTGCATAGCAGTTCATGTAACTTCAGATCGCTTGTGCAGGAAACAATAATCACGTCATGTGAACTCGCTGCCTATTTTATTCCATTACATTTTGTCCCATTCAAATCAATGAGCATATTTTCATATTTATGTAGTTCATTTATAAAGTGAATAATGTGCCAGTCCGTCTGCTGTATGAAAATCAATGGTGCTGATCACAGTGAGTTTGCACAGAACTAACCAAATATAACTGTCTCATCTGAGCTTATTTGCACATCGTTTGTTATTGTCTGTCCGACTGAAGAGTAAAAATAGCTCTCCTTAACATTCTGCTGAAATCTTGTTCCACTAAAAAAAATCATTCAGCACCTTGCGATCGACTGCTCTGACAACAAGCTGCATTTGTAACTGTGTTATTATAATTCATGTTATTAGTTTTATAATTTGGCGTTAATGACGCCTGCAGTATTGAACAAAGATGTCTTTAAAAATAGCGTGCAGCTGTTTTCATCTCCACTTGTTAGTCACTTTCTCTGAAACACACTGAACACAGGCTTCATCAGAAAGATTGACTTCACCTTCCAGTCATGACATCAACCTCCTTTTGTGTTGGGACCCCAGAAGAAATTGCAAATTTGGAACAGTAAAGTTTTCACACCTGGTGTGTGTGTGTGTGTGTGTGTGTGCGCGTGTGTGTCTGTGTGTGTGTGTGTGTGTGTGTGTGTGTGCATGTGTGTGTGTGAGTGTGGGTGGGTGGGAACATGTGTGCCAGCCCTATGCTGCATGTCTATGTTTGTGTACTGTATATAAATGTGTATGTGGGTGTATGGAAGCAGTGCAGTTGCTCTCTCGGGTGATTGGTCCTGACAGTGTGGTGCCCCCTCAGATACCTGTGGATAAATGACCCCTGTCCTCGGGACTTCATGTCCTGACTGGACACAGCCTGCAATTAGACGCCCTTGAAGTAGAACCACCTTCTGTGTGTGTGTGTGTGTGTGTCACTGTACCAGATTTAGAGCCTCCTCTTGTTTTCCAGTTGTAATGACCTCAATCTGAGAGGCATTAGCTTGCGGAATGTGACAGCAAGTACTTCAAACAAGCTCATAGCATGGAGCAACTGTGTGTGTGTGTGCGCGCAAAACCTCTGGCCCTTGCTCTTCATCCATCTCTGTACTCTGCTCTCAACACCTCTTGTCTGATAAAACTTTATTCATTGCTCACAGATGGACATAGTGGGGGGGGGGGATTTTGATATTTCAGTTTTGCATCCATCAGTGCTCTAACTCCATGTGACCCCCTTGTATTCACTGATTAACACTGACTAGTAACAGGGCTCACAGATTCTCACTTTAAAATAATTTGTCTGGCAATGAAACTTTGGTTACGCCCTCAGATTCGTCTGCTCCGTGACAATGCCTGCTGATGTTGTGAGAGGCCCATCCAGTGAATATCAGTGATAGGAGGACTCGTCAACGCGAGCAGCGATGGCCGTTAATCACGGAAAGCGCCTGTTGATATTATATTTGGGTACAGGGTTAAAAATAGCTCCCAAAGTTTTGACTGTTGAGGCCATGAAATAGTGAAACCTAATCCTTGTTACATAAGTGAATGGAGACAGCGCTTATGTATGGGACATATATGCGTGTGTGTGTGAGTGAGTATGCATGTGAATGCACTTGGGCTATGCTAAAAACAAACAGAGCCTTGCAGTTGCGTGACACGGTGCTGGGAAGCGGGAACAGCAGTCAGAAAAGGCCATTTGTAGTAAACAGTAGTGAGGTTTGTCGGAGGTTAAAAGATAGTTTCTCCATGCTGTTGTGAATGTCAACTTCTCAGATGTTACACTTTTATCACTTGCAAACTATAGGTCTCATGTATCCAAGATATTCTGAAACTAGTCACTCCTCACTATTTAGCTTCCTTTTTGTCCAAGAGGAGGAAGTGTTGTCCATCATGCCTCATCAGGCTCCACTGTATGTTGCACCACAGGTGTGGCAGGCATCTCTGCAGAATGGCAGTCAGTCCTCGGCCCAATGACCGTGGCAAAATGAATAACAAAAGATGCCTCTTGCTCCCATCAACTTCCCCCACCTCTGCAGAGATGAATATCCAGTTGAATGAGGTGAAGGAGCAGACCCTTGCCAGAAAACCAGCCCCTGTGACTGGAAACCACATCATCCCACAGCATCGTCAGCCAGTGGTTGCACCGGTGTTTCTATTGAACCAAAAAACACAGCAAGTCCGAGCAGCAGGGTTTCATTTCAACAAAAACAGCACATTCTGTGTGGTGTGATCTAGTCAGCGGCTCATGTTAGCAATTACAGTGTAATATCCCTTCCTGTAAGTGTCACCAGGATGTTTATGTACCAGCCGGCTGTGAAATAATGAGCTGCTACAGTCAGAGTGAGTCACACGAGGAGATGTTTGATTATATTTGTGTGATTATATCAGTTAAAGGGATGACTATGATAGGTGTAACTGGTCTTTCCCACTCACAGGTCCTGGCCTCAGTTTCCTTTGGAAGGTCACATACTCTCTTTGACCCTTGAATGTGCACATGGTTTGGTGTGGGGTTTTGTTGTTTTGTGTGTGTGTGTGTTTGAATTTCCATCATGGATCTGTTTTATAATGTGATAAATGCCTAATCATTTCAATTAGACTTTAGACTGATTCAGTCAATGAATAAAAGGAAAACAAATTAATTCTTAGACAACAGGAATAGAAAAAAATAAAAGCATCTCACCTAAAGTTTTGCCCCCTTTACCTCAATTACTGACATGATTTCTTTAAATAAATGCTTTATGTTTTGCTCATTCGGGTTTCACACCTGCTGAGGAGCAACATGGAGTTACTGTGACATCTTGTGGTCAAATACCTGCAGTTCAGGCCATAGCCTCTTACTCATCTGTTTCATCTATTCATGTGTTTATTTACTGTGTGCCACACAAGCTGTATATAGAACATGACACGATTCACGTTGTCTGGATACATCAGTTGTATTTAAATCCATTATAAAAACTTTTTTTTTTTTTTTTGTTTATTTGTCAGTGTTGTTGTACCTCTGGAAACTGTCCTCTGTCCTGTCAGTACTCTAACGGCTTATCTTATCCGTTTAAGCTACCAAGCAGCAAATCATTCTGGTGCTGTATTTTTATATGAATAGAGCTCACTGACAGAGCACATAGCTCTTTCCTCTTTCTAAAAGGATATTTGTACTGCATATATTTTAAAAGTAAATGGTTTTCGCTCGTCTCACTTGAGTGATACATTTATTTCCAAGAGTAGCTGCTGCTAAATTTGGTGGTGTTGTACTACACACAGTTTTTTAAATCCAAACTGGCATGAATAATAGGCTCTCAAATGTTATTATAATTATTATTAATGTATTGTTTTCTGCAAAGTGTATAATATCAGCTCTCTCGTTATTGTCCCCAGCCTCCTTCATCATTCAGTAAGAGCTGCACTGATACTGTTTCATTCTCTGAGCTGCCGAGTCATTCCCTCCCCCTCCCGTCTTCTGCTGTGTCCATTCATGTCTTCATGTTTTCCATTCAGACGTGTGAGCATGTGTGTGTGCGTGTGCTCCTTCTGCAGCGTGTTTTCTCCCTGTTTCAACCCTGTGCTGCTCCATCCACAGCACCTCCTCTCCCCTCCTCACTGAATTTATACCCCAGCAGCCTCCCCCACTCCCTCCTCCTCCCCTCTATGCTGTGTTGCTCCCAACCCCCTCCCCCTCTCTCAGTCTCCCTGCTCTCTCGTCATTGGGTGCTGTGTGGGGTGATGGTTGTGGTTTCTGTTGGTGATGTCTCCAAGAGTGTGTACCGGCTTACTGCTTCAGAGCTGTAGAGGCTCACGTTGATGCAGCAGCACCTTCAGATTGTGATGGATGGATAGATAGACGCATAGATAGACGGATGGGCATGTGAAAGGCAAGAAAATAGCCACGTTTTTTTTTTGGGTCTATCACCTTTCATGTAGGAGCTGTTGCCTGTAGCTGCTATTCAACTTGACATAATCAAGCCTATCACAACCAAATTTCACAGCTCATCTGACAGTCTGCACACAGGACCTGTTCACAAACATATCCTGTTTTGGACTAAGCTGCAGAACCAGGACTCATCGCTCTGAGGTGAGATACATGATGACATGCATGTTTAGACGGTGACAGCACATTAGGGATGATGATGTGAAATGTGTGTTATTTGATTACAGCTTTCACGTGTACAGAAGTGAAAGGGCTGCACACTTGGTGGTAATGATAACGACAGGCGACTGCATGAGAATCTGTTAGCCACACCAGCCACTCCAGCTCCAGCACTGCTGCAGAATGAGAGCGGCTACTACCATGAAATAGCATCACGCCCTTATTGGTGGACAGAGGTTCCACTAAAGAATACTGATTGGAAAGTCCAGCTGTCTGTCCTGTGAGTGAGCATGCTCCTGCAGCCATTACGGTGGTCATATGATACAAACACAGTCACCCTGGAAGTGGCGTTGTAGTAGCGTGTTTGTTTAGGTGTGGTTCACAGAGGATGGGGGAGTGAAACAGGGTGGAGTAGAGACGGAGGAATGCAGCAATGCTTTGGAGGTGCTGTCAGAATGCACTCCTGTCAGAGCTGCATGTGACAGAATGCAACATACAAACACACCACAAAATGAAATGGATTTAAATACAAAGTCTGGTAAAAAAAAAAAAAAAAAAAGTTTGGTCAAAATAAAAAATGAATACATGTGAAAGGAAATGGACATTGACATCACAGCAGCAACATCCGGTATTACATATTTTCTGCTGCCTGGACTGAGGCACAGAGAAGGAACTCAGCCAGTGTTCATAGTCATATGACTCTGGTCAGCCCTCAACTATTAGAGAGAGAGAGAGAGAGAGAGAGAGAGCAAGAAAAACAGAACCAGAGAAGACAAAAAAAGGAAATTACCAGGGCAATGCCGCGTACGACCCGTGCTACCACGGTTTGTCTCGTGTGTTGTCATGGCTCTATCATTGGACAGCAAGTGCAGATGGAAGCTATTTCATCCATCGCACGTTGATGTGGAGGCCCACTGGATGTAATCCTCACATGCTTCCACTCAGAAATAAGGTAAAGTGTGAGGTTTTGACTTTGCTTTTTTGTCTTGAAGGAAAAAAAAAGTAGTATCATAATCATTTGCATCTGCACCTGCTGTCAGCTGTTCATTAGTTTTAGTAGTTTTAGATTCTGTGTTTTTTCATGTGCTGTAGCTTGTCCCAATAAAGAATCATTACTGGGACTGATATTTATGTGAGTGTGATTTGGTGCAGATCCATGTAAGATTCTGGATGTAATGTTTTAAAGTGTGATTCGATAATGGAACTGTTGGGTGTCTGCGTGGAGGTATGTGCTCTATGACATTCTGGTATTTAAGAGGAGAAGAGTTTGCATACCAGAAGTATTTGCTTACCTTGAGTAGTTTATTCACAATGCTGAGTCTAAATATGTCACTCTCTCTGTAGTCTGTTCTGTTCCAGACATCCCTGTCCAGCTCAGCAGAAGCCCAGCACATGTGGAATCTGGGGTTAATCCAGAACAAACGGCAAGGCCCCATATCTGGAACAGGCAAATCTGAATCGCACCAGTTTAACTCAGACCAGATTGGACAAAGCGGTCGACTTGATCCATAACCTCTGCACCAAGGCTGTGGACATGTACTCCCCTCAGAGTCTTCACCGCTGGGGCATCACTCACAGTGAGAGCATGGAGCGGCTAGCCTACAGCCAGGGTGAGAGGATGATTGCTGTTTGAATTTAATATCATATCTGGTTTAAGGCATTAAACCAGATGATGATACAAGGTATTACAACCCGATATATATGTTGAAAATCATCTGTTATGTGTTTATAAATGCTTGGGGATGTAGCTTATTTCAAGACGAGGGTCACATATAATTTATACAGATATAAAACAGACAAGCCACTCACACACAAAGTGAATTGATTGAAATGATTCCACAGAAATCAGCCCATGTTAAAATTGAGGGTGGGACATTCAAGAGCTTTGGTGTTTGTTGCTCAAATGTCCTGTCAAGTCTGAAAAGTGTTGTGTGGGATTTAAATGGTCTGATCCGAGCCAGAGGATCAATGTGGAAACTGCAATCTCTCTCACTTTCTTTTCACATCCCATCCAAAACTTGAAGTGTTTTTGTAATACTAAGTCTGGGGCTGGGACCAGCGTGAACCGCAGTCAGATTCGTTGCACGTGTAAACATCACGCTCGGATAATAAACCCGATCCCGCTTGTGGCTGTAAGGAGCCGGCTGCTGTTCTGACTTCCAGCAGCAGGGGGCAGCAGGTCCCGAGCAGGGCGGTGAAACCATTACGTCGTTTTCCTTTGTGTCTTGTGAGCGTTTAGACCCCGCCCCTCCCTCCGGAGGGTGCAGCGGCTCCATGAGCAGCAGCAGCAGCCGAGCGCCGCTCATCTCTGCCGGCTGTAAACAAACCTCCAGCCCGCCGCCATGTACGGACAGGAGTGGTTCCCCAAGCCGCGGCTGCCCGCGCCGTGTCCCCGGGTGCTGACGCCCGCCACCGACCGCTGCCGTTGCTGAGCCCGCGCGACACAACGGATCGTTCCTAAAGCTGTCATCCGGCCGGTGTTGTGCTATCGCAGGTACTCTCGTGCTAATGGTGGCCCGCTAGGACTGTACGCCCAACACTGCTCGGTTAGCACAGCGTCAACATATCGGCGTGTTGTCGCACTCGACCTCCGCGTTCAGCAGCGCCCGCTTGTCCCCGGAGGTCCGTGAACATGGCATCGTCCGCAGAGCAGGACCTGGCCCTGTCTGAGGCGGACAGCAGCAAGGAGAAGACTCAGGTGTTCGGGATCCTGAGGCTGCAAGAGGAGAAGTGTGCCGCCGCTGCCGCGGACAGAGCTACCAGTGGCGGCACGGCGAGAGGAGCAGGAGGAGATGGAAGATGGCAGGCTCCCATCTTCGCCTTGGCCAGAAAAGCGTCTGAGACTATTTCAGGGAGCATTCACGTCCTGCCCAAAGTGTCGGAGCACAGGACGTCTCTGCCAGGGGAGTGGGCCGTTCAAGGTAGAGCAGCCATCTGTGTGTGTGTGTGCGTGTGCGTGTGCGTGCGTGTGTGTGTGTGCGTGCGTGTGTGTGTGTGTGTGCGTGCGTGTTGGTTGGTCCCTGGTAATTAATAACAGATCTGATGACCCAGTAATTGATTGCCCCATGCCTTTAACCCTAACCAGTCTCTTTGCACATGTCATGCATGATTCAGTCAGGTGGTCACTGCAGCACAGTGACAGTAATGCTTCAATAAAGCTGGTGTGACAGACCCAGTTGTGTCTCCTCTCTGTGTGTTGATCTCACAGGTCCTTGCCTTACAATGCATGAGCTCTGCTGTCATGGTTCGTCCTCATCTGCTGTAGTTTCACACCAGGCATCACGTGCTGCACCGATAAATACAGATGGAGGATAGTGTCAAGCTTGCTCTTTCTTTAGGGAACGTGACGCTGACATGTTTTCTTGCACTGCGTAGCTGGGTCGTTAAATAACTCACCTGTGCACAGCAATTACACTCCCAAAAACACAAACACAGTGTTGATCAGTTTTATGGTTGCATGAAGGTTGTTGTGTTTTTTCCCCTATATCCACCTGACAGTGCATCACTGTAGACATCATCTGTTGATTTGTGTGCTTCTTCTGGGCCCAACTGCAGGGGCAATTAGAGCCCCTCCTGTCAGTAGCAAACATTGTTTCTGTGCTCGTCTGTTGTTTGGTTATTCATTAACCCAAAACTCCAGCTAATGCACCTGTCCTCTCTATCGGAGGGAATAACCTCTGGCCTTCTGTACTGTGGATTATTTAGTGAGACTTTAGCCTGGGTCAGGTTGGAACTGAGTGGAACCGTGGGACTATGAGACGAATGACAGTAACAGGTCCACAAATTGTCTCACCCTAATAAGTGCCTGGAAATTCACAGGAAGGTGGAGCTGTCAGTGATTTTGTCCACACCAACACAGTCCTGAGGAGATGTCTTCTAAAAACACAAAGCTCTGTGTGGGTGGACTATTGCAGTGCAGTACTATTTTCAAAAACAGTGGTTTCATTTTACTGAGTCAGTTCTACCAGCAGTTTTTGTCATTACAGGATTGGCAAACTTGATTTGCTACTGGCAGAGTTTCTCATGTTGGAAGAATGTAGGTAGTGAGTGTTGAATGTGTTATTCAAATGCTAATTAACGTCCCGCTTTAGAAGATGATTTGAATTTGTTCACATATACGTACATCCTGAGATGTCTGCAGCATTTATCGATTACACTGACCTGTAGTTGCATGTTGCTGTGCAGCGTGGAGTTGCCTTCACCACGTTCATTCATTAAGCGTCCCTGCAGTAAAACTGTGATGTGTTTTTGTCTTGAAGCCCTGCGAGACCCCATGGCAATGGAGCGAGCCAACCTGCTGAACATGGCCAAGCTGAGCATTAAAGGCCTGATCGAGTCGGCCCTGAGCTTCGGGCGCACACTGGACTCCGACTACCCGCCCCTGCAGCAGTTCTTTGTCGTCATGGAGCACTGTCTCAAACATGGCCTCAGAGGTAAAAAGGAGAAGTGCTGTTTTCATTTATGTCAGGTGTTGGTGCTGCATCAGTGGGTTTATGTGTGCTGCCTCTGTTTCTATTAATACTTCATGGCCAAGCAGCTGAGGTGTGTATGCATGTGCCTTGCTCAGGTGTTTGCCTCTCTCCTGTCTCCAGTGAAGAAGTCCTTTCTGGGCTTTAACAAGTCCCTGTGGGGTCCTCTGGAGCTGGTGGAAAAACTGTGTCCGGAAGCAGCCGAGATTTCAGCCTCTGTACGAGACCTGCCTGGGCTAAAGTAAGGAATACATCCCTGCCCTCTCATGCATAAATTATCTTGGTTGAAGAACATGAGCCAAAACATCCGCACATACTCCCTTACACATGGGTAACATGAGAACCAGAGCACTTTTACTCTCAGTCGTTAAATGCTCAGAAGAAACCTGAGTGTATGTGTTTGCCAAACCTGCACGGTCCATGTTTTTATACAGCCAGTTTTGGGAGAAAAGACTCCTTGTAGAATCAGTAATGTTATTGTCCTATATTTACCATTTGTGAACATGTGCATCTTACTCCAGCTGTGACTGTGACTAGCAAGAACGCACAAGTGCATCACTAATGTTCCTGGTGCATCAACATAGCAACGGTAAACACCCTGCTGGTACATCTTATGTCAGCATTCGAGCAGTATCACCCAGTGGCTGTAGTGAGCAGGCTCCTGCTATCGCTCATTCATGCACATGATTTCCATTTCATGCTTTACCGTGTTATCCAGTCGCCAGTCTCTATGGCGCACAGCTTTCAAGGGAATCAACTGATTAATATTCAGCTCATCCGATCCAGTAAAAACAGTCACGCTATTATTGATACAAATCTGTGTCTGTTTCCTTTACTGTTGCTGAGTCACAGATGCAGAGCAGCGTTTTCAGAAATATGTATGGCCCGAATGATACGTCACAAAATAGTGCTGTACCTGCAGTTATTCTCCAGGATAATCTTTCAGAATAAAATCACTCCTTGAGTTGAATTGGATGAGCCCGCACAGCTGTAGATGGCATTAAATAGCTCGGGCCAGGGGGGAAAGAAACATATTAAAAAGGCTATTATCAAACATTAGATGAAAAGAATGTCTTGTTCTAGCTATGAGAGGTTGGAAGATAAAAGAAAGCAACTATGTCCCAACTATGCCGCAAGCTTAAAACCCTGTGTGTGTGTGTGTGTTGTCATCCAGGACTCCTCTGGGAAGGGCCAGGGCGTGGCTGCGTCTGGCTCTCATGCAGAAACGGTTGGCTGACTATTTACGACTCCTCATCACCAGAAAAGACCTGCTCAGGTACACGCATAACAAATCAGGGTGTATTTCAATAACAAACTTTGAAACTATTTATTATCGCCCAGCTTACCTTCCCCCACAGTGATTTCTATGAGAATTCTGCGCTGATGCTGGAGGAGGAGGGCGCAGTGATCGTGGGCCTGCTGGTGGGCCTGAATGTCATCGACGCCAACCTGTGTGTCAAAGGCGAGGACCTGGACTCTCAGGTGACTGCAGCTATATTCAGACTGACCACATATATGATTGTGAAAAACAACCACCAACCTGATTTTAAGTTGTTTTAGTTGCAATGAATCACCAGATCAATAGTCATGCAACACATACTCCTCCATGCTTCTTTCCTCAGGAGAAGGAAATTAGGTAAACTTTTACTCAGGTTTTATGTTAATCTTGTTTTTAAGGTCGGGGTGATTGATTTCTCCATGTACTTGAAAAATGACATTGATGATTACAGGAGCGAGGAGAGGTAAGATCGGCCATTGTCGCTGTACTTTATACACTTAATACACCGAGTCTCCTTTTAAATATGATGCAGAACTGTATTTTATGTCTGTTTCCATGACAACAGGAATAGCCAGATAGCATCCATCTTGGATCAGAAGAACTATGTCGAGGAACTGAATCGACAACTCAAGTAAGACATGCGTTTATTGAAAACTGAGCTGTCTCCAGGAAATTAGTTTTATTATAATATCTGTTGGTTTGTATTTAGCTCCACAGTCCATGGTCTCCAGGGCAGAGTGGACAATCTGGAGAAGTCCAACTCTAAACTCATAGAAGAGGTGAGACAGAATATCTGATTTCGTGCTATACCTGCTTCATGACTCAGTCTAAGACTATTATATAAGTTGGGTTCACCTGCTGTCACTGGCACCATTAACCGTCTGCGTGCTTCTTCGTGTGTATGTGCAGTTAGCCATAGCCAAGAACAACATCATCAAACTGCAGGAGGAGAACCAGCAGCTGAGGAGTGAGAACAGCATCATTCTGCTGAAAGCACAACAACATTTAGAGGTAGACACACCCACACACGCTGAGTTTGTATAATTTTTTACCATTTTAAAGTTAAATGTTTAAACCGTAGATTCTGTATAAACCTTGCTATTTTTCTAGGTGGCCCAAGTTGATGTGTCATTGGAGAGAGACACTTACAAACAGTCTCGTCAGGGTTTGGATGAAATGTACAACGAAGCCCAGAGACAGCTGAAGGAGGAGTGCCAGCTCAGACAGGTCACTTTGTAGCTGCTCTGTAGTACAAATGCATGTGTTGCACATGCTGCCTGTGTCATAACTGATCATGTATGTCATGTTGCTGTATCTTATAGGACGTGGAGAATGAGTTGGTAGTCCAGGTGTCAATGAAACAGGAAATGGAGCTGGCCATGAAACTCCTGGAGAAAGATATTCACGAAAAACAGGTTTGACTCCATTCTCTGTATATATAGAGACACACAGAAGGGATGCTGTGTGTCTCTATATCAACCTACAAAGTGAACAACTGAATACAATCACAAGACTTGATTCAATAACGTGTAAACAGCTGAGGCTGAGTCAGTGTTCTACTGCCGACCACCCACCGTGCGGACTCTCAAACTTAAGAATAGGAGAACCTCTAAAATCAAAGATGCATTATTTCACTTCAGTTTAACTGCTGTTGAAAATCAGAAGCATTCATGTGAGCAGTGTGAACTGTGCAGCCACAACTGGACCCCAACACAGCAACAATGTTTGCATTCAATTTCAACAGGACACACTGATCGGACTGAGACATCAACTGGACGAGGTCAAATCCATCAATGTGGAAATGTACCAGAAGATGCAGGTACACACACACACACACACACTTGACTTCATATTACTGTTAGATTGATGAACGAATAAGACATATTGGAATTTTCCTTTCCAAGTCGTCAGATGAGGAGATGAAGAAGAAGAACGATATGATCACTCTTCTGGAGGAGAAGACCAATCAGATCACTGCCACCATGAAGCAGCTGGAGCAAAGGTGAGATCTGCAAAGACACACAGCCCAGTGATGTTGGAGCACTGGAACTGCACTGACAATGACATCACCACACACAATTATACAAGAAGTCAATCGGCTGAATTACTGACAACACCTCTCCTTCAGTTTTGCTTCTGAACTTAAACGGTTTTGAATAATTTCATATCATTAAGCGTTCTGTGGAAGTTATCGATGCAGCTATGAATAAGAGAATTGTGTTAAGGATCGCTCGTGTGCAGACCTTCTCCCCAGAAACAAGTTAGGGGGTAGAAATGCATGCACAATATCTCTCACAGTGACAGTTCAAACCCCCCATCACTCGGATTTTTAACTGACACTGCATTGTGGGATGTGATTGGTAAGAGTTTATCTGCTGAACTGAAGCCAACATTGTGCACTGTAACCTATTTATTAGATGGCAGTTTAAACAGTATGTGAAATAACAGATTTGTGAAGTTTGTCCTTGTGATGTTGGCAGAGGTCTGTGGTCAGTCTCTTTTAGGAGAGACTTTTAACTTCTGCTATTTCTAACAGTGTAGGGGAACTAGTACTTACAGTAGACTCAGAAAGTATTCATTTCTTTTTTTTACTTGCGTTAGGCCTTCACCTACAAACTATTTCTATCACTCTGTGATTCTGTGTCACTGTGGAAGTCTTTGATTAACTGCATCTGATCAGATACAAGGCAGACATTTTCCTGCATATTCTCTCAGTCATTTTAATGTTATGGTCCCTCCTCACTTCCATCGTCTCACTGTCAACACTGTCCACCCCCCCTCACCTCTCCCATTGGTTTAAATCTGTTCCATCCTCTTTGTGATTGGTTGTGAATGTTTTTGCTGCTGTGAAGGTTTATGCAGGCTTGAAGTACACAGACCCTGGTTACACTTGTCATTTTCAGTGCAAATTTTGTGTTGTTGCAACTGAAAAAACAATGAAGAAGTAAAAAAAAAAAAAAAAAAAAATGCTGTGATTACAGCAACTATTTAAAATCAAATTATTGACCACAACATCAGATGTAAAATATACTCCCTTTTGAATTTAACACTGTGACGTTAGAGACCCAACTACTCTTATGTTGCTGGTATAGCGTTCTGCACATTTTCACCTAAAAACTGTGGTCATATATAATTATATGGCCCCATTACCTGTCTGTGCTTCTCCTCCCCCACCTCTCGTCATCACTCATACTCTCACTGTACTCCTGCAGACTGAACATGGGAGCCTGAAACCAGATTTTGGTGTTTTGATGCCTTTCATTCGCACTTCCTGTCGTGCTTGTGATGTTGAAAGCTTCTCGAAGTGTTGAGTGTAACCGGGGCCAGAAATACTGATGTATTGACATCCTTTCTTCCTTCCTTCCTTCCTTTTTCTCCTTCTTGCCTCCCTCCCTTTTGCCTCTTTTACACCATCCATCCGATCACCCTTCCATTTTGCTCCCTGGAAACGTCCATGTTTCTTTTCTTTTCCTGATTTTCATCCATGTGCAGCGATAAGGACCTGCTAAGTCAGACCAGGACACTTGCTATGTCGTTTGTTAAATGTGCCAGCACAGACACGGAGCATCAGTACAAGCTAGTCAAGGACATCTCCTTCTGAGGCCAGACATGCACACAAGGACACAAGATCACTTATGACTGAATGAATACATGGACGTGACCTTAAGAAAGGGACATTCCTGTGTTTTTGCACTCAATATTCAGATGGTTTTGTGGCCTGAGGGCCGCCACAGATTCTGCTGAAACTGGAACACATTGTTTTGGTCTTTCTAACATGGTCACCACCACCACAACTACCACAATATGTTCTTTAGCTAAATTGCGTTTCTATAACATTAGCGGTTGGGTTTGTGCTAAATGAGGGAAGACACTTTTCTCAAAGTCAGACACAGATAGTATCAGATTATTACCTCAGAAGAAAAAAAGCTGTCTCCAGGAAATTAATAAAGAAACTGAAAGATAACCTTTTAAAATAACCATACTACTTTATCTATCCACTTATGTGCTCAGGCATGCACACACACACACACACATACATACTCATGGTGGGCTTTCTTCCAGTAGGTGGGCTTCCAGCAGTCAGTTGATGCAGTATGACAGAGAGTAAGATAATAGATAGAATGGGCTCTGAATTGTAATTAAAGAGGTGTTATTGTTATTGTTGTTATTGTTGTTGTTGTTGTTGTTCAAGCTGAGTTAGAGTAAATAACAGTGAGCTGTTCCACCCATTATCCTGGATCCTCTCCAAGCTGCTGGTAGACAGAGTTGAGTGACAGGAGTCTTTAGGGTAGGGACTGTATAGAAGTTATTGTGGAGGGTTAGGTGCTCTACTTTCTTGCCGGCGCACATTAGAGTGACCTGGCGGTTTCCTACAGCTCTTCAGATTGGTTCCGACCTGTAGTGGCATCCGTGTACTACCGCTTTGCAGACGGAGTGTAGACGACAATGTTTGGGTAGAAGTGAGAGTGGTGACATGAAACCCATCATAGAACCGATGGCCATAGTGTTTCTGCTGCCTTTTGTCACAAAAGTCGGTCGCTGGTTTGTTGTAGGTTTGCGCTGCATGTGTTGCACCTCCCGACCCGCTTCTGACTGACAGTGACAACCCTCGCTGTGCCTGACATCACTCCCTCATTCACTCTCCCTATTTAACCCCCGCCCAGTTTAGTCAGTGGTGAGTAAATGAGCAGCAATTTGAAACTCCGTCATCCTTTTCTGTCATCACTGGTGTGTGAAAAGATAACAAGATCATTTAAGATTTTCTACAAAATCTTTCAAATGTATTGCATACGTTTCACTCTGCATTGTAAACGTTCAAATAAAAGTGAGGGCAAATTACAAGAGAGCAATTTCAGCCACATCTCTTGCGTGATGTCTCACTGAAGAGTCACTGGTCAGATTGTGTCAGTTTTCTACGCTCAGTGGACCCAGCAGCTTCATGTGCTTTGCTTCTGCAGAACAGAGTTAGTGACTAAAGCTATAAACCTCTGGAGCCTCTGTCAAGGGGACCCTGAATGTGTTGTTCTGTCTCCTCTTGGCATTTTATAGACTTTTTTTTGATCAGGACGTAATCATCCTACCTATGTTCATAGTAATGCTCATCTCAGTTTGTAGAGGAATAAAAACTCTGTACAGCCGGTGAAAACTCCCAACCACTGTCTTTTACCACCATGACAAATAAAGTTAGATGTTTGGAAATTGGTGTGGATGATATTTCTTTTTTGCAGTTTTTCAAGTGGATCTCAAACAAGTAAAATCCTCATACGCCTGAAAAGCTGCGATGAAAAAGCTTCCTCCCAGTGGAACAATAAAAACATTTCAAGGCAAAAAAAAGAAAAAAAAGATGGCTGTTAGAACTGTGGAAGTCTTACCTATCTCATGGTGCTCAATCAGTTTGTTATTGTCTTTACTTCTTGTCCATTCAGTTCCCTCAAGTCAACAGATCATTGTTTTTATCATATGTCTTTATTTTGGACTCATCTGCCCTTTGTATTCGTCGCTGAGGTCATCATCCACCTCTTATCCCAACACTCTTAAATTTGACTATGGCGTTGTAACCATGCAAACTACAATGCCGTCCATCACCCCGAACTTCTCCATTTACCCTCATTCATCGCTCCTTCAACCCCTCCAGTTTTTTCTCTCCTTGGTCCTGAGTTTGTCCCTGGTTATAATGGTGCAGATTACAGGAGGCTGAGAGGCACCGCTCGTCGGCCGAGGAAGGAACCCGACGCTTCAAGCTGGACTTCGCCAACAAGGCCGACAGCCTGCAGCGGCAGATCGAACTCAAAGAAAGACAACTGTAAGGACTAACCCTCAAACACAGACTGACTGGTAGAATCACCTTTCCACATACACCTAGGCAATCAGCTGTCGCAGTATAAGTTCTCAGAACTGAAACTGTCAGAAGGAGTCTTTCCTTGAGTCGTTCATACAGATATAAATCAGTGTGTCAAATCATAATCTGCTTCCGTGTGTCTCCCTGTCTCTCTTTGTCCTCCTCACTTGTCTGTTTGTGTTGCGACTGTAGCCAGCAGCTGGAGACGGATCTGAAGATCGAGAGGGAGTGGAGACAAACATTACAAAATGATCTGGACAGAGAGAGGGAGTCAGTGGCTGAGCTCAGCACGGAAGCGCTGCAGATCAATGGACTGAAAAAGGTCTAAAGAGAGGGAGAAATAAACATACACTAAGGTTTTTATGTTATACTTCATGCGCTGAATACCTTCTTTTGTTTATGCTGGGATATTTCTCCAGGAATTCCATCGCCTGCAGGATGAAAACTTTCAGCTCAAGACCATCTGTGAAGACCAAGAACGAGCTCTTGAGGAGTTGGGCTCCAAACTCAGCGAGTACGTAAAGATCAAATTACAAATGTTCTTTTCATTCAAACAATGCAGACACAATGATGTTTAAATAATTAGAGCTGAATGAATGCAGTTCATTTATAAACCAGACTGAAAAGGTAGGGTTAGACCTGTGTTTTAATTTCCTTAAGAATAAAAACCAGCCCGTTAAAGGTGTATGGTTGTTTTTCATTCTCTTATCAGCAACAAAATCTGTTAACTCTCTTCATTGTCAGATCCAAACTGAAGATCGAGGACATCAAAGAAGCCAACAAAGCTCTTCAGGTAAAGCAGCGTTCAGTAAAACAGAAACAAACATTCTGAATCGAAGGCTTCTCACGCAGTAAGACCTTGAGTGCTGATAAGCGTCTCTCTGAGCGTCAGTGTGGTTTGCAGGTTTGATGTGTGTGTTGTTTCAGGGGGGTCAGGTGTGGTTGAAGGACAAGGAAGCCAGCCACTGCAAACTGTGTGAAAAGGAGTTTTCCATCTCAAGACGAAAGGTCGGTGTTCACTATTTCTGTGTTGAAACCCCCGACCAGTCACAGCTGCTGCTGACATTAATATGAAGGCCTATTTAGTCCCATTTTGAACCTTAATAAATGTCATTAAGTTGACAGTTCATATGTGATTCCCAGCAGTACAACCAGTCATGTTTCTGCTCAGTGCCTCTAACCTGGTGTCTGTCTGCAGCACCACTGTAGGAACTGTGGGGAGATTTTCTGCAACAGTTGCTCCGACAACGAGCTTCCTCTGCCGGCGTCACCAAAACCAGTCCGAGTCTGTGACACCTGCCACGCCCTCCTCCTCCAGCGTTGCTCCTCCAATCCTACGTGAGGAAGCCCCCATCAATCAGAGCTGACCCCCCCCCCCCGACCTGAACAGTGTTTGCTGCTAGGAACAGATCCTGTGCATGAATGTGAAGGACATCACATTGATCAGTCTGCTAATATGTTGAAGAAAGAGGAATCTCCAAGACACAGTCACCTCAAATCTCTCAGGTCTGACGTCACTACTTTGTCTGCACACTATCTGCTGTGTTAAATATCGGTTCATTATTGAGGCCCAGGCTGCTCACCTGAGAAATTGGAAAATGGAAGAAGTGTGCTTCAGTATCATAAACAATCAGTTCAGTTCTGCTAAATCTAAATCTGTTTAATTTCAAATCAGTGATCACAAAAGTATAACTTGCCTTTGTTGCACTAGTTTTGCTCAGAGAGCCACGTGACAGCACGTCACAGTATAACAGAGTTCAAATGAAGAAAGGCTGAATCTGGTGAGATGATGAAAAAATACTTTGCGTTGGACTGAAAGTGAAACTGCAGTGATGAGTACAGCTGCAACTCAGTGCAGATGTTTTACTCAACCTTGTTTTGTTACATGCATCGAGCAGTAAGTGCAAAGCCAAATACATGAGATTATATTATTTATACACCCACAGTGCGGTGGTGTTGTTTCTGTTGAGCCTCGTCTATTTGTATCTGAGGAGGAGTGACAGATAACTTTAAACTGGGCATGTTCACCGAAGTTCCACATGATGGACTCCATGATTTTGTTTTCGATGTTTAGTTGTTTCATAAGCATCATTATGATGTTTTCCTCCTGCCATCATCAAAGGCCTCAGTACGTTATAGAAAAGTCTGCCTCGTCAGATCTGCAACCTCATAAATATTCAGTGTGTAATGAGACCCGTTCCAGGAACTATCATTCACTCTGCTGCTGCCATAGTCAGACCAGGTCCCCGCGAGTCCCTCGTCAAAGGAACTAAAGAGGTTGCTGTTTTTGAACAATGTCAAAAGTTGGTGCTAACTGTGCCTGTGTAAATGCAATGGCTACTATCTACATGGTGCCAAAATTAGCCCTGTAATCGTAGCAACACTAGCTTATACTAGCCAAGCAAGGACCCCTAAAGGACCAAGAGGAGCAACAGATGGCTTCAACACATAGTAACTGATCTAAATATCAGTCAGTCTCTTTGCACCACTGATGGCTGTTTGTTCACACTTCCCAATCATATGTATAACTTGTAATATAGATTAATTTTAACATATTTATAATCATTTGATTTTTTTACTCATTCATCGAGTCCAGGTAACTTGTTTTTAGTGTAGCCTGTCAGCTTGAGAAGACCCACATTAACTGTTGTTCCATTCCTGAGAAGCACAGTCTGAAAGTCTTCACCATGTTTTCTCGATGTTCAGTCGAGACTGAAAGCTTCAGACTCGTCAGCTTTGTGAAACTGATGCTGATGAATGCGTTTCAGTGACAGGTGTACGAACTCATTCGGTTTTGCACTCCTACATGATGTTTACAACCTGTGAATTTTTTTTTTTTAGGGCAGCAAGTATTCATTCCCATGAGATAAAACAGACCTGGGTTGATTTCAGTTTCAAGTGTTTTTCTTGTCACAAATATTCATAAACTATCTCATATTTTATCACATAATCGTAGAAAGTTGTTCAAGGAAATGCTTCTGAAGTGCACCCAGGCTTGAAACACAGGGCACTGTAGCTCTTACAAATCTCCCAGCTTTCAGTGGGACCTGTACAGTGTTAATACAAAGTGTTGATTATCACTGTGGCTGTTTATCTTACTAAATCCTGCCACTTTAATATCAGCTCTAGTGCCAACGGTTTGTTGCCTTGACTGTCAGATTCAGATTAAATCAAGATACAGACAATGATTTGCGTTGGTGTTATTTCCATGGACGTGTTTCACATTTGGCTACTGTTTCACTGTTGTCAAGCTTCGAACAGTCAAGGCTAATTTCTTTAGTTTCTTCATTAAACAGCTCAAAAAAGTAAATAAAAAAAACCATTCAGATGTTTTACAATAACATGTCAGTCAGGGAGGCACATGGAGAATTAAATATAAAATTTATTAGGCAAAATGTACAACAGCTGCACAGGCATCCTTCAGCTCAAATATAGAACCTTTATTTCATTTCCACTCTTTGAGAGCAGAACATAATATTGAACTTAGTTTATTTAATCAACTGTGAAAACATTCATAAAAAACAATGGCTCACATTTATCACAACTTTTCAAAGCAGGAAATCTGATTTGAAATTAGGTTGAAGCGAGTGATAAAATGATTTCTGCTGGAAAAAAGTTTGAATATTTTAAAAGTGGTTTCAAAATAGGTGTTTTTTTAAATCCACATTTATTTGCTTGTTTTTCATTGCTTTTCCCTGCTTGGCCTCTTAAAGACCATCAACCACCTAAAAGTGTCATCAAGTGACCATGCTCAGTTCTAGCAGTGCATCGAAATTCACTATGTTATTTATATCCCATGAAATCCAACGTTTACATGTGTCTCCTCTACGATCCTGAGTCAGCACTGATTTTCATCTCATACAGCTGAGATGTGTAACATCATAAATCAAAGTGCATTATGCATCATTTTTGCCTGCACATTTAGTTACTGCAGTATCAATCATAATCAAAATTATAGTTATTATGAGGAAAAACTATACTATAATTTCCAATAAAACATTTTTTAAAGATGCTTCGATCACGTTCAGCACCAACAATAACTAATACATGTTGTTTTGTTCTTCATATGCGTTCAGGAATGGTGAGATAATAGTGCTTGTTGGATTCATATTTGGTCTGTTTGAGGTGAGGGTGTAGTTTTACTACAACCCCTCAGTATTAACAAAGGCTTGAATAAAATAAACTAGTGATGTATCAGTATTCCTGCTGAGAAACTTCAGCTGAGTAAATGTGGCCTAAAAAGATGTGAGACAAACGCCAGGATGGATCAGAAGAGGGATGATGTCATCAGTAAGCACTTCGCAGCCCGCTGCTCCGTGAGCCTCCGCCCCCTCCTGAGTTACTGTAGTAACCGCCACTGCCACGACCTGGAAGAGGTTGTGAAAGGACAGGTCAGTCTAGGGAGAAAGCAATCTCTCAAGACCAGATAAGCTCATCACAACAGTGATCAGATATTAAAACTCACTCATCTCAGCCGCTCCGCTGGCAGTCGAGTTGAGAAACAGCTCAATGTAGCGATGCTCTGTAGAGAAAACATCGGTTCATCATTCGTCCCATTAGAGACAATGTCACACGACACAACTATCAGAGTTGGGATCAGGAGACCTGTAGTTTTTGTTAGCTCATTACACACGAATCACTGGGTCACACACTACAAGATCTTTTATGCCTGACTAATTTCCAAACTTTACATGAGATTATCATGTTACCAATGTGCCATAACAAAATTAATTCCAGTGTTTCAACCTGCCCAAATTACACCTAACAAAACCCCTGGCAGATAATCAGTTGTCAAGTAATGTGTTATAATTCTGCTTCAGTAGAAACAAGAAGGAAGGCCAGGAAGTAATTCTGCGTGATGGTCACTGCATAACCTGGCGTAAAAACGTGTTTTCACCAGGGCCAACAAGAGTGCAGTCAAGCTGAAGAGGAAAATGGAGCACGTACGCATGTGGTTCTTGTCTTTGGACATTGCTGCCACAGCATCTTCGTGGGACCGAAACTCCACATCTGCCTCTCCAGTGGACTTTCCGTTTGGAGCCACATCGATGTGAACCCTCAGTGGATTCAAAGGAGAGAAGAACTACATGAAGAGAGAAAGATGGACACACAAACACACATGAACAGGCAGACAGACAAATAAAAATAAGAGGGTTCACAAAGTGACTTATGAAATGTTTTAAATTTCATTCATTAAACTTTAATGAATCACTGAATTCAGTTTGAGAATCAGATGTTTTTTTCAAGAGAGAAATCCAATAAATTCACTTCAGCAAAGAAAATTCAGGAGCTTCTTCTACCTGTACATAAACTTCCATGGTAGGAAATTGTATCTATGAATAAATGAAGTAATTATGTGTGTTCCTACCTTAGCGATGTCTCCTTCTGTGGCACGGAAAGGTAGACCCCTCATATGAACAAAATGGCCGCTGTGAAAGCCTGAGCCACTATCAGCTTGACCACTGTAACCGTGGCCTCCCATGCCTGAGCCCAAACACACAAAGGTATGCAAATAAGTGTTGGATAAATTTCATTTCAAAGTGAAAACATCAAATGAAAACAAATATTTTTTTAAATGAGCTATTGGAAAAAAATGGTGGCCTTTCAGGGCTGCTAACGTGTGTATAAACCAAGGTTTTCAAAGAAAATCTCAGTATCAGTGTGACTGCCAGTCTCTGGGTAAATAGATTCTGGACTTTACCTCTTCCGCCCCTCTCTCCCCTCACCCGCTCATCAAACATGCCGTTGCCAAAACAGTAGTTGTCGAAACCGTTGTAACTGTCGAAGCCACTGTAACCTGGACACAGACACCAGCAGAGAGGAACAATACACTCATAACTAAAACTTGGCGAATTAAAATGGCTATTATACAGTATCACTATCTGTCACATTACATTAGACTTCTCATCTGCCTTCAGTTTCATTGCTCAAAAACAAAAAAAAGTTGCTTACCTCCTCCGTAACCTCCTCCATTCCTCATGGTGTTCATCAGAGTTCCACCGCGGCTGAGCCCCGGTCCAAAAAAACCTCCACGTGGGCCCCCCATCAAGGGTCTATCATAGGGTCCTGGTCTCTGGCCTCCCATCCCCCGCCGGGGCAGCTCATAGTAGGCTCTGATCTCATTACGACTGCTCTTAAAAATCTCTATATACCTGTAATATAAGAGGTCCGTGGGGGGGAGGGGTTAGAGGTTAAGGTTTATGGTTTATCAAGAGATATGATTTACAGAGACAGACACACACAAACAAAAGTTCTATATAGTGATCTAAGTTTTTATCCTGGAGATCGAAGCCTGAATAAAAGAACAACCTCAACCAAATCTCATCAGTAGCTGGGCTTAGGGCTGAACCTGATGTCTACACCAACCCCACCTCCTGTTACTATCAGTTAAAGAAATCCTTACAGGGCTTTTAGGTGTTCCACTGATCGTTTTGCTGATTTACCTCAGCAGAAATAATCTGATGCTTCACTGGTGGAGGGTACATTGACTGTTCTCTGCTAGAATTAAACCTATTCCCCTTTTTCACATTAATGATACATGTATGAAACAGTATAAACGAAGTTCTAGTAAAGTTATTGAATACCCAAATGTTGCTTTAACACAATTAAATGATGCCAGGTCTTAAAGGACCGCCTGTAAAATTGTTTATGGCATTAAATAATCACAGCAGCGTTAACTCAAAGGTCAGATAAATGAACTTTCATCCCAATTTTCAACATGTCACCATAATTACAACACATGAACCCATTAAACCCAACCCATTCATTTTAATTAATATTACATGTCCCACCCAATTCATTGACTTTGAATTATAAACAATGTTTTTAGCACACCAACCCATTCTTATCATTCTACCATAATAGACCCATTCCCATTAACACCATAGTGATTCTAATATGACCACCCATTAAGTACTACAGTAGAAGCCAACCCAGTCCAGCCCGTCCCTTTCCCATCTGTCCCACCTGTGCCCTATTCTTTCCTTGTGTTTCCCCAGAGCCTTTTCTGCTATCTCCTTTGAGGCAAACTGCACGAAGGCTTCCCCTGTGCTCCTCCCCTGGTAGTCCACGGGCAGAGTAATCCCATTTGGCACGATTCTCAACCCTTCAACCCAAGCACACATAAATACATAGGAGGGTAGGTAGACTGAGAATAGAATAGATAGAACAACACCCACTGCATCACTGGAGCTTTTAGATTTAATATACATCATGGCAGCTAGTGAAAGACATCTGTGGCATCTCAGAGGAGTTGTCCAGGGACTAAATACAAATACTGACCTGGAGCCAGGGTAGGACTTAATATTATAATGGATTCAGAGACTTTCTTCCTCTGATAAACTACTGAATTTACATCATTGGTCAAATTATTGTACATTAGTGCTGAGTGAAACATCAAATATCATTCAAATATTGATATTATAATTAGGCAGTTAAGAGAGTCACAGAACTGACTCCAGATCAGTGTGACAGGACTCCCTCAAACCAGCCAAACCAGCCCAGCCGATACTATTATATTTACTCTTATTTAACCCTGCAGCATGACGTGTAGTTCAAAGTAGTAAAAACATGCTAAACAATGCATTAACACAATCGTGGTAAACAACATTCTAAGAGGACAAATTGGTCAACACAGTATAACTTAAAGTGATACCAAAAAATGAAATTCACTCATTACCCAGTCCCCACTATGCAGATGAAGGGGTGGGTTAAACAGTGTAGCTGCCCATTCCAGTACAATTGAATTAAACAGGAACCACCCCCCCCCTTTTCAGGCATAGAAAATCAATGCCTCCATTCTGCTCATGTGGTGTCGTCCAAGGGTCAGGAAGCCCCAGCCTTCAAATTCATCTAAAAAAGACCAGTCATTGACACCATGTTTTTAGCCTCCTCTGAGGAGTGCTGATGGACTCAGACACATCACTACATGCACTTCCAATGCTACATATGCTAGCAGTGTGACATCTGGTAAAGGACTTTTGGGCTTAAAACATGGAGGAGCAGTGTGGAGGTTTTGTTTCCATTTTCTGGACTCGAACACTTCACCCACTCCTAATCTGCTTAGTCGTGAGTGGATGAGTGAATTTTCATTTTTCTATGAACTATCACAGTAAAGTACAAGAATAAGCATACATTAGGGCCACGGGACATCAGTTGTGTGCAGATACAACTACCTAAGTGACAGCTGTTTGATAGAATGTACATTATGTTTGCAAACAATATTGTATGAATATAGAGATTGATAACATGCCAATGTTGTGGTGTGTTTGTTTGCAGCTGTTCCACTGTGTAAAAAGTTATAGTGCAGTTGACAGGAATCATGACATTTCCTAAAGTGGCTGTAATTTTCTCAGTTACACTTACACTGTGTTGATGGGAAAAGACTTTGTGAACAGTGTCTGTAAAACCATTCCCTGAGATGAATGTGTGTAATATCAGTACAATTCAACTGAGTGATCAAACGTGTTAATGTACCTGAGAAGAACTGAACAATCTCCTCCTTGCTGCAGCCAAAGGGCAGGCCTCTAAGTCTCAGCATGCAACCACTGCAGCTGTCATAATCAGCAGGACCACTACGCTTCAGCACCCAGTCCATTTCACTACGGTTTGACTTGAACACTGATTCAGATACACAGACAGATGGACATAGCATAACAAACATATATGTACTACTGCATGACAATTCAAATCTTAATAATACACATACATACACATACAAATAGATAATTTAGAAGTCACCCCAAACATGAAAATATCTGCGAAAGTTTATACATGGACCTTTGCATGTAAAGTAAATACAGGGTAAAACTAACCTAAATGTCAATATTAGCAAGCCAGTACTCTGTATTAATATTCAATAATGCAGCAAGTATCCAAAGAGAAACTCAAATGTACAGATTAATTCGTCATGTGTCATGTTGATTTATATTGCTTACCCTCTATGTATCTGTGTCCCATGTATTTTCGGTCCTTGGAGAGGGCATTCTTGAAATCCTCAGAGGTTTTCAGCTCAATAAATGCCTCTCCACTGGGACGGCCTTCTTTAGAGTAGGTGAAACACACTCCGTTCACTTTGCCGACAATGTCACAGTCTGAAAATCAGATATTTACAAATATGTTTTATGCATGTAGATAAAGGCATTAAGGAATGTCACACACTAAAGAATACAACTGGGTCTAAAGTGTGTGTGTGTGTGTAATCTGACCAGAGAAGAAGCTTGCCACCTCCTCCTGTGTGCAGGACCAAGGCAGTCCTCTGATCCGGACCACGTAGCCCTCATCATTCAAAGACATCCTCACTGTCACAGAGAGTATAAACACAGCAGCAACATTAGTATTGTAGTATTTCTACTCGGCATAAATAGGCATTGGCTTTTATTAAGCATGACTTAGTCTAGTTATTATAAAATATGAATAATAAAGTACAGCAGGTGACCTAGATATGTGCTATAAACAACACAACATAGTTCCCCGGCAGGAACCAAGGCACAGTCCTCGGACAGACAAACAGGAAATAACACATCCATTCGCGTAGCACAAGTTAGCCTAAGTTAGCATGTCTTCTCAATAAGGTCTCAAAGTAGGTTTAAGCTTCACAAACGTGCACCCATCGTCCCAGCTTCTTTCATGCAGTTGTTTCTTTGACAGTCTCCACAGGAGGACATTAGTCGCCCGGGATACGGGGTTAGCTCATATGATGCTAACATGTCGCTGCTGCTGTCAGCCTGGCAACAGCAGCAGTTAGCAGCTAGCAGCTAAAGCTAACTGTAGGACACTGACAGCGGTCAAACGAAACGAGACAAACTAGTTCACGTCCTGTCGGCCGCGCGCTGTCACCGGGCCCAAACATAATGCAGCCGCACATAGAAAGAACAGCGATAGTGTCTCACAGCCGCCTCTTGTCCCCTGCTCCAGAGTCCTGTCTCCTCCTGTCCCGAGCTTCAGGTGACACCGCCGACACGACCCCTCAGGTACGATATCGCGAGACTAGGATATACTCAACATAATGTTCATCAGTATAACAATGTATACTGCACATAACAACAACAACAACAATTATAATAATAACAACGATAATTTGACATCACCATTATTATTACCATCAATATTATAATAATTATTATAATATTGATAATAATATCTTCATACATTATATATAGCAAGTGGTAATGTTTAAGATCCAGTAATTACAGCTACTGTAGAAAAACTTTCTAACAGGTAAAGGTACATTAAATAGTTTAAACAATTATCCTTCCAGTAAGTAAGAGTAGACTACTCACAGCCAGTCTGTGCCTGTGAAGAACTGTTGGGTAACCAGTTATTCATTGACTCTTATAAATCAAAGGTGTATTTTTGAGTGAGACTGTACAAACACAAACATACAGAGCACCTGACAATTCGCTCAAAAGCTTAACACAGGCTAAAAATGTGGCAACCCTGACAAGACAAGGGGACCAAAGTCCAAAGTCCACTGTCAGCAGAGGGCTGACGCTCCACCGTGCTCACTGTCCGCTGGAGTCGGCAAGTCAGTTTTGAAATATTTTCACATTAAACATGATGGAGATTCCAGTATTTACAGTGGACGCTTTCACAAATTTACCATTCAATGGAAACCCTGCTGCAGTATGTCCACTAATGCACGTGAGTATGAACATTGAGGCTAATGCACAGCGGGCCTTTGTCATATCAGTTTGGTCTACTTCAGTAATAACGTTCTTCAAGAACTGCTTCTCTCTATGCATTTGGGTCAAATATCCCAGACACTGTTTGGAACATTTGCTGATTGTGCATCTTCTAATTTTTCAAAAATTGTAGGTGTGTCACATGATTTATTGCTTAAAGTAACATAGACATAGTTCCATACCAATCCATTTGTACAGTAGACATGCAGCTCCCTGACATTATGTGTCACCACTGAAATATTTCTGTGTGTTTTTCCAACAGGAGCTGAGTGATGAGTTGTATCAGAAAATAGCAGCAGAGATGAACCTGTCAGAAACAGTTTTCATCACCACAATCAACACCTCTGACAGTTTCTCTACAGGTCAAATCATATCTGCTCACTTCCTTTCACAAGATAATAAAGAACTGTTTGAATGTTTGGAGATGTTAAAGTTCTGTTTGTGATAAAGCACCAATCTGAAAAATGTAATGTGATGAACAGGATCGAGGTTCCGTCTCAGATGGTTTACACCGACCACTGAGGTGAATCTGTGTGGTCATGCAACTCTGGCCTCTGCTGCAGTGCTGTTCCAGCATAAGAGTAAGATTCCCAATGAACACACATATACACATGTTAAGGGAGAATATCAGTCTGGTAATGCAGTGGCAGCATGACCGACTGCAGAACACTGAAGCCATCACGTTAATCATGAAGTGAATCTGGAGTGCATTTTAATGTTATCCTGTGTCATATGCTACATCTGTTAGAGAATGTGAATCCTGTAGTGGTGTTTGAGACCAAGAGTGGCGATCTGGCTGTCACCAAGCAGAGGGAGGGCTACGTCATGGACTTTCCAGTCAACCCCCCCACCCAGGAGGTACAGCGTGTACAGAAAGTTGTACAGAAATATACATTAAGGAGCTTTTATGAAATCCAGCAGCTGATTCCACAAACTGTAAATAAAAACATCCAATGCCAGAATAAAAGTTTTTTTTTTTATCCCCAGGATCCCAGTGAGTTCAGAGACATCATTCAGGTCAGTAAGGCTGACCTCACAGACTCCTCCTCTCTGTGAGTGAATGTATTGCTGGCTGTTTGCAGCACTGACTCCTGCTTTACTGTCCACGCAAGCTCATCTGTAGAGCGGTGTGATGTAGTACCTGTGTTTAAGCTCCCTCTGCCTGTGTGTTGCAGGCAGCTGTTGGAAACCACCCAGTTCAGGAAGTTTATCTGAGCGACAACACTAAGAAACTGATGGTTCGACTGGCTGACAGCTGCGACAGGTTAATGTCAACACACACATCTCCTTGATATACATATCCTGAGTGTAAAAATGATAGTAGAAAATGCATCAACTATGTGTTCCCTGATTAATCAATCTTAAGTTAGAGTTCAAACGTTGATTTAAAGTCATTTTTTAAATTAAAAGAAATGTTAAAATGCAGTGTGTTGTCTGCAGGTCAGTGCTAACCAGTCTGAGAGTCGACCCCATCACTCTACAGAGCAGTGAGCGCAGTGGAAGAGTCAAAGGACTCATTGTCACCATGAAAGGTACACAAAAACAAAAAAAAAAAAAAACACGCAGATATCACTGGACAGCTTTATGACAGCCTTCGCCCCATCATTGTCATGTATGTCGGCCCTTAGGTTCTCCAGACTGCCAGCCAGGATACGACTTCTACTCCAGATACTTTGCTCCATGGAATGGAATCCCAGAGGATCCCGTCACTGGTAAATCCACAGATACTACACCTACTACTACACCTCCAGTCTGGCACATCCACGTGGCTTCATTCAAAACATGTCATCAATGTGTCATACACATTAACATAGACGTGACAGGTCCAAGGAAATCTAAGACGTTTTTAAGATTTTACTGCAGCAAAGTCGTTAAATGTTCAGTAAGATTGGGTTAACATGCTTGTCCATGCAGGTTCTGCTCACACCGTCCTTGGTAGCTACTGGTCTAAGAAATTGGGGAAGAAGAAAATGCTGGGTAATCAATATTGCGTTCAATTGTTGAAGGACATTGCAAATGTTGAGTCGGACGTCACTACTGAACTGTACCATATTAATTGGATTTTGTGTGTGCATGTAGCTTACCAGTGCTCCAGTCGAGGTGGGGAGCTGGAACTGGAAGTGAGAGACGATGGGAGAATCAACATAGCTGGACAAGCTGTCACTGTTCTGCAGGGAACCATCACACTGTAGCTACACACACACACAACTGGTTCTTATGCTTAGAGGACGACATAACAAGAACAAAATACAGGACAGAAAGATCCAAATATTTTGTTATGATTTGTATTATTTATTCATTAAAACAGTAAAAAGCACACAATTACACAAACAGAACATGGACAGGTTATCTAAAATATATTTCTAATTGAATTAATATAATTAATCAATAAATCACATTTTTTTTCAAACCAAAGCTGAGAGATGAAGCTGTTAGCATACCATGTAGTACCTCCTGGAATGGTTCGGCCTATGTGCAGCCTTGGATCTGTGTTACACAACGGAACTGAAATAAATAACTCAAATGCTTGGCTTTACTTTAATATTTGCCACGACTCACAAGATGATTCCACAGATGTTCTTTCTAAATGACGAAATATTTCCTGAAGAGTTTGCCGTTTCTGTGTCTTTGCAGTTGACTGGTGAAGCTCATCCACAGAATATGAGCTCCAGTGTTCAGCTGTCTATACACTGGACAAAAACATCCCTTGTCCTTTATGCAACAACTACCTGGGTTTTAAGAAGGAAAACAGTCACACAGTTATTAGCTTATCTGTTGTAGTTAATCTGTTTGGTCTCCATTAGCTGCCCTCTGGAATGTGTCAGTGTATGAAGTGAGGATTATATTTAAAAATATCAGTGTAATGAATAGTGGCCAGTCCTCATTTGATGCATTGCACCATAACCTATTACAGACATGTGTTAGCCGCAGTTTTAGGTTTGTAAAACTGTCACAGTCACCTCAATCTTTGAGTTATTTTTGTTATTATTTTATGTAAAAAATGTAAAACTAATAGTAATGTATTTATTGTGGATATGACCGTTCAGACGTCAGAACTGCTCTGCTTTGTATTGCTGTCAGTTGTATCTGCAGTTAAAATAGTAATAGTGACCCAATTTAGTATCACTGACAACTGTAGACGTTTTTACAGCTCGTATTAAAACAACCTGACGGATCACACTGGGCTTCTTTCAGACTGGCTCCCAGGTGCTGCCTTGTTGAAGTCCCCACTCCACCATCATTACTTCACAGCCGTCTCTGACAGGTGCATGCTGGGTAAGGCCTTGTGAGCAGCTGGCGGGAGCTTGATAATGTGAAGAAAAGGCTCAGGAAAAAACTTTGCAGACAGAGTATGTGAAAAAGGCTTGATTCATAAGATTTGCAGTGACAAAGAAGAAACTGATATTTATTTCTAAAGGATATCATGTTCTCTTGCTGGAGATGGTTGAGCAGTTTCTCCACAGGAGTGTAGTGTCGTAGTGTTGTGGAGGAGCCCACCATCAGAAGCTTGTGTTTGGCCCTGGTAATGGCGACATTCAGTCTTCGCCAGTCCTTCAACAACTCACCTAGCTGTTGGGGGGAGGGATCATGTCAGGTTTTCACCAGTTTATTCACCAGTAAAGAGACAGTGGCTCCAGTACAAAAGTGGAAATAGGATTTGGGAGGTAAACCACTTACGTTTCCTTCCTCTTCCATGCTCCGGACAAAAGAAAACACGATTAGACCTTTGTCTCGTCCCTGGTATTTGTCGACCGTGTTCACCTCCACACCAGTGAATGCAGAGGACAGCAGCAGAGCAGAGATCCTTTTCAACTGCTGTCTGTAGGGAGCAATGACGCCTATGTCACTGGGCTTACAACCGGCCTGAAACAGAAAAGAAATAAGCAGCACACAAGTCAATTCCACTCCCACTTCTGTCATTGTATTGAATGATCACTGAGCCATAAATAGTTTGCAAATCAGGGGATTTACCTTTATTAGCAGTGAAAGCAACAGGTGTATGAGAGCAGCCTCGTTGTGATTGCTTACACCTCCCTGCTCCACCGACTCCAGTGCCGGCACCTGGAGGCAACAGGGAGAAAACCAAAGACTTTCGACTCATTTCTGCCTCAACAATCACACATTTAAAAAAAACAACACACGTTCATAATGAACCGACCATTGAGCAGTCCAGGAAGCAAACAGGGTTGCTAGGCAACAAAGCGGCCTGAATCCACCCCAGGTCATGCTGAGGATGAGTCTGGGAGTAGGAACCAAGCTCCGACTGGACAGAGAGCAGGGAAGGCAGAGTGAGCATAGCCGAGGCCGTCCGCTCCGACCCACACACCAGACGACCCTCGTACATCAGGGAGTTACTGAGAGACATTATCTGCCTGAGACAGGTAACACACACATAACTACAGGTTACTATGAGGTTTCTAAGTATTTATAATACAAGGTTGGGAAAGAGGCATTTTAAATTAGTTTAATGAATGAACAAAGATTGGTTATGTAGCCTGACCTGTTCATCCGGTACTGAACATTGAGGTGAACCACCGCTTCACTGTGGAGCTCCAGTCGCTTAAACAGAGATTCATCCATCCCAAGTGACCTGGAGGAAATAAACGAAACAAAATCACTTGCAAGTGGTGATGATTTGAAGCTTTTCTTAGTATGAAACACAAATTAACATGAACCCCAGTCACACCGATGATCTACAAACACATACACACACTTTACCTCGCTTCCGGGTTTTGCACTATTGGTGGCAGCTGTTGGTGATCTCCAACCAGGACAAACCTCTGGGCGTAGAACAGGGGACCCAGACAGATGGGCTGACTGATCTGCGAAGCCTCGTCCACGATGCAGAAATCAAACCGCCGCCGTGTGAAAATGGGATGTTTGATGCCCATGCAGGTGGTCCCCACCACCAACTAGAAAGACAAGGGATTGGTATTCAATCAAGTCATTTCATTTACACTGAAATGATAAATACTGATTCAGTATTTACACTCAAAAAAAATTATGATAGGCCATAGTAAAAAAGCTGATTTCCAACTATTTCTTCACCTCCTTGTTGTAGAGCTGCTCCAGCTCTGAGGGGGAATGAATTCCCGTCCTCCTGGCAATTTCCTCTGTGTAGGGCAGAATCTCTGGATGAACCTGGAGCAGGTGGAAGGAAGCAGGACAGGAAGTGGGTCACTTTTGTATTTCAAAATACAAAAACAACTGTCATTCCTTAATATCTCATAAACACTGATAATGATAACTGAAAATGACTTGTTTTTACACATTACAAAAGCGAACCTTCTGGCCCTGTCCAAGACGCAGGAAGCCAACCCGGAAACGCTTCAGCTTCAGCAGGATGTTGTCGACTGCGGAGTGGGTGTAGCTAGTCAGCAGCACACTGAAGCCACAAGCATGTAGAATGCGAACCTGAGAGACAGGGAGTCGGGAAGAGACAACAAGAACGAGAAAGATGGAGGACGCCACATGAGAGAGGAGTTCTGGAGAAGTCGTGAGGATTCAGGTCATGCTGACAGGAGAGGATGCTTCACCAGGGTGCAGATGGTTGTGGTTTTGCCTGTGCCTGGCATGCCAACAATCAGTGTGTAGTCTTTAGACAGCAACACCTTCTTCATAGCCTGCTTCTGGGGTTTGTTGAGACCTAACAAAAACACAAATATTACCCATAATGCAGTAGGGGTAATGTATGGTGGAAATACATCATGTCTGAGGCTCTATAATGGGAGGATCTGAAGATTAGTTCGGTTTAGCTGCTAAAAGCTTAATAATGTAAAGTGCTCTCTCCAAACACACATGCATACATATTTATTTGCCCAATAAAGACATGTGCATTTAATACTGTCCCCCACAATAACAGAGGGAAGAATAGAATATGATCAAAACACATGAGAAAGGCAGAGAAGGAAAACAGGAAAGAGAAGCTTTGATATACCTCTGAGGATGTTGGCCACGGTGTCTTTGGCCTCTCTGGGCAGAACTGAACTGAGGTTGGAGATAAACTCTGGAGGACGAAGGTCCACAACCAGCTCCCTCAGACGATCACTGTGGACAGACGTGTGTTTAACAATCAAGTTAAACAGTGTTTTACACTCAGCAATAAGACAACTCAGCACATGGGCCTGTTTACCATCACCTCCATGGTATGCTGTCATTCAAACAATAGCATAACTTTTGAAGGCGCTGCACCGACCTGTTCTGAGAGTTTTCCATCAGTCTGGAGAGATTAGTGAGGTGAGTGCTGAGGCCCACTACGCCCTCATCAGCATCCACACGGAGCAACACACCACTGAACTTTGACAGGTCTCTGTGGACCACAGAACAACAACAACAACAAGACAGCTGTAAATAAAGGTTCTAAAAGATGGGTTCACTTTGGGCTTAAATATCAGAGACATGGCGAGTTGTTCTCACCGGTCCAGAGTGCAGCTGATCAGTGTCCTGCTGACCTCACACAGGTATCCTGTCGCCAAGCCAACAAAACGACCGTCCTGGTCACTGACAACGATGCGATCCCCGCTGGCCAGACCGCTGTTGACCGAACCCACGCTTCTCCTCTGGAAGCGGTGGAGGAAGACTCCCTCAGTCTGGACGGTCACCGGACCACTAAGTTGCAATCTCCCTACACAGCTGCCATTCTTCTCACTACAAGCACACGTCAGATTTTACACAGCAGTTCAAGAAATATTTGATTTATTGTAACAGCAGCTGATGTTTCTCACCTCTCCTCGACCGTCTCAAGCCACACGCGCTTTCGGCCATTCTTCGCCTCCATGGTGGCAGCCTCAAGACAACAGAGCAGCAGCCAGTGGGAAAAATATTTCAGATGTGGTGGAGTCAGATGACCCGTCTCCTGCAGCAGGAAGTCTCGCACAACGTCCTCGCTGCGGTCTGCGGAGCTGCTGTCCACCACCCTGGAGGACCAATGGAGAGAGGTGTGGAGAAAAGAGGGACAATAAGAGAAAATGTTCTAATTGAGTATTTTCTCCCTTCTTCTGCGATAGCACTGAGATTTTTTTACCTCTCGTATAAGGCACAGTTTCTCTGCTGAGGACAATAACGGCACGTTTGTCTGTCTGTCACCATGTCGGGAAGTCTGGAGAGGCGGCTCCGCTTGCCTTCTCTCTCCACGCACTTTTGAATGTGATGAACCAAAGTGTTCCTCAGCTTCAGCAGCTCTGTGATGAACAGAGGGTTAGAAAGAAAGCTGTAGACGGAGAGGGAGCCAGAGTAAAAAGACAGGACTCTTCTTTGTTTCGTGATTGTGAGGTTTTTAAGATTTCGTTAAAAATGGACTTTCATGCGTTTGCATGCGTCTTAGTTTTTCTAACAGTCATGGATCATCACATACATTGTGATCTTATTTAGTGAGAAAATGAACTGAAAGTGAAGTGTACCTCTGCAGTCCATGTGAGTGGACGCTACAGGGTGAAGGCTGCCAGTCTTCAGGTAAAGGAGGAGGCCGGCTTCAGGATTGTACCTCTCCATGCTCATCAGAGTGTACAGAATCACCTACAGCACACAGAACACATTTTGAATCCAGGTTAAAATAATTTGCATATCTATATATGAGCATATCTACCCCGTTGTGCACACAGCACTCCACCAACCTGACTGCGATGCTCGATGGAGTTTGACTCTCGTCCAGTTTTCAGCTCCAGGGGCAAAGTCTTCTCCTCCGGGCTCGTGTGACTGCCCCGTCTTGATCTTTGGATTCGAACACGTGCCGTCACATCAATTTTCCCTTTCAGACCGAATCTCGGTGACCACACGTTCTCCTCTATATCTTCAAGCTCGGTAATCGTGACGGCCGCTGCGGAGTCTTTATCTCTGTTTGGAGTCAAGGAGACAGAGAGGAACTGATGAAACTTTCCTCATTGTTGTTTCCACAGATGATAAATCTCACTTCTGATGACAATTTAGTCAAAACCTGAGATGTGGCAGCACATTTATTGCAGTGATCGATATGAGACCGGGTCAAAACACTGGGTCTGTGTGTGTGCACGTACATTTTGACACTGGTGGACTTTGGTGCTGCAGAGTCGAGGTATTCCTTGGCCCAGTGTTCCAGTGAGGGCAGATAATCGTGCAGTTCCTGCTTCATCTCCTCCTGACTGACACCCAGAGCGTACCTGGACACAAGGACACAAAGCTTGAGCAAGACAAGTGTCAAGTTCGGAGGGGCTGACAGCGTCTTGTGTACTTGTAATCTTTCCTGCCGTGTTCAGGTGTTGTATTCCAACTGGACCTGCCTGGTATTATATAGAGCCACTCACATGTCTCCCAGGTACTGAGGACGGCGCAGAGCCTGGTCTGCCAGCTTGGTCAGAGCGTCCAAAGAAAAGTCTTTAGCTAGAGCTGCTCTCTGAAAGACCTCGTGGACCATTGTGCCATTCAGCATCTGCTTTGAGCCACCGTCAAAACTCTGCATCACAGAAACATCACATAAAGCTTGAGAGACCGTCACTGTGCAAATTGTACCATACCATTTCAAAATAAGAGCTATAAAAGAACAATAGAAATGAATCAACAATCACATAGCTCAAGTTCAAAAGTTAAAAATGACCCACTGATCCAAATGAGTGCGCAGTAGAAGTATACTTAAAAGCTCTTTTACCTTGAACATATCGCTCAGCACTGCACGCCTCATGCAGCGGATGGAGCTGGAGATGCTAGTACCTGAGATCAGGCTGTCAGGCAGCAAAACCAGGAAGCCCTGCTCTCGGTCGACCAACCAGCAGCCACCGTGAGAGCGGCCCTCCAGATGCACCACATCCCCACAACCAACAGGCGTCTCCTCCCTGGAAACACCCAGGAAATGATCATTATTTGGCACAGATGGAAACTGATAAATGCAAAATGTATTGATCTGGGAATTACCATCCATCTTTCAGCAGACACGTCTCGGTTGGATGCAGAGATCGGCAGCATGTGATGGTCAGGGTTTTGTGACCAGGTCTCTCCTCGACATCCAACACCCAGTAGCGGTTGTTGACACCTCCACAGAGGATCACGTGATCGGGGACCTTACTGTAGGAACACAGAGGCGCTTTACCATTGCAGATGATCATGGTTTCATTTCGCTTTTGTGAAGCTGAACAAACTCGTGGGGGGGGGGTTCATGTGTTTCTCACCGGGGTTTCTTGGATTTTTCCTCTGGAACAAAACCCTCATTATCATCCATAAACTCTGCAAACCAGCTCTCATCCAACTTCTCTACCACTGGACACGCCGATGTCTTCTCTGATACAGTAAAGTGAAAATAATTCACTGTAATATTCGTCCTGTCAACTGCATGCAGTTTCTGTGGGTGTGAAATAGTCAGAGTACCTCCAGCGTGGTCTTGATTGGACGATGGCACTTGGTCTCCACTTGCTGACGTCATCATGGCAGCTCTTGTAGCCTCTGCCTGTGGTGTTTGAGCACTGGGTTTGTGTTCAGCTGCAGCACGTGGGAGAGGATCCTTGTCCAGACGGGTGAGTGGGTTACAAGAGGTTGTTCCCTCCGCTGCTTTCTGCTCTGTTATCACAGTGAATACAGACGCTCTCTGATCATTGCGGAGGCATGAGGCAGGCTTCAGGGACACTGCTGTGTTTCTGCATTCCTTGAAGACCACTCCAGTTCCACAGCTGTGACCCTCAGGCCTCTCAGACTGAGACTCCGACTGGTCGCTGCAGAAGTGAAGCATCTTCCCATGGCCAATCACAGGTCCCGTCAGGTTGCTGCCAGTGGGGCTGATGATGGTTCTCTGTCTCTTGGCACTGTGGCTCTCTTCGGGGGGACTGAAGAGTCTTTTTACTGAGCCAGGACATCCCTCTTCCCTCTTTGTTCTACACATATTCTGGCCTTTGGAGTATGAACTGACGCTGATGGGGGACAGTTGGACAGTATTCCTCAGGGTTGGGGCCTCTCTGCAGAGTCGACCTGCCTCTCTGGAGGGAGGGGAGGACGCGAGTCTAATCTGACTTGTTGGGGTCTCTGGTACAGAGAGGACAAAATCTTGCGAGGAGGGCAGGAGGTTGTCGAGGTCCCCAAGGATGCACCTCTTTCCTGGGGAGTAGAGTCTGACTGCAGCAGGGTCATCAGTTTTGGTCTGAGGTTCAGTCTTGGCAAATTCAGCGATGGATAGCTTATCTGGAAGTGACTCAACCTAAGAGCAACACAATTTAATAAGTTCAAATAAAAAATAAATTACGGAACCCAAGTAGTCAGTTATAGCAAGAGTAAAGGGTTAATGGACAGCACATAGAAGGGATTAAATACAATCAAAGCTTTGATCAAAAATCAAAACTCCTTATTCACAAAACTGATAACACAAACAAGATCTGTGTCCACTAATCACCTTAAGCATGGGCATTATATTTGTGAAGGTGATTCAAGGTGCAACATAACAAAAATTAAGGCAATTAAAATAAATAAATAAAATAATAAAAAGTAAAGGCATCATGACATATTGTGAAACCAACAAAAAAAGAAGTCAGTGGAGTTAAATGGAGAAGAAAATAAATAGGAGTGGAAGTTACAGTGCAGTGAAAAGAATGGGTCATTATCTGATATAACCAAAGGTTGAAGTGAAGAGGACGTGCAGTTCTCTGGGAGCGTGGGGACAAAAAGCACCAAAGAGAGAGCCTACCTTTTGGTGGTGAGAGGAGAAGAAGGTTGAGATGTTCTTCTGTCCTCCAAGAGTCACCTGAAGCAAAAATTCCATAGATGTGCCATTTGTTTGTTGTATAAGACAGCAAGTTAAAATAATTTGTTATTTGAGAAAAATTCTAACTAAATTAAGGCAGTAGAGAGGGAGCAGCTGTGAGGAGGAGCGGCAGGTGGAAAATGACAAAGCTCTCTATACTCTGTGTCTGGTAATCTCACAATCCACATGGTCATATGTTTCAGCGACAGATAGGTGATCGACTGATATGGGCTGTGATACCGTCACTGTATCTACAGCAGTATACTTTTGAAGGGTGTGTTCTTCATGTATTGTGATGTGACTCATGGTTTCCAACCATTAATGGAAACTATTCATTGAGATCCATTTCCATCGACAGCAATGGCAGTTATTAGTGGGGCATTAAAGTCACACATATACATGCTGTACCACAGATTTACTGGGTACTTTTATTCAGGACTTGTATCCCCATTGTCACACTGTACTACTAGTACTCAGTTCCTCTGAACCCGGCTCTGGTTGCAGTGACTGAAATATTACCAAAACCAGCCGATCGGGAACGTCTTCTGTCTCCTGAACAGGAAACTGAAATCATGAACACGTTCCTACACGTTCCTTTCAGTATAAAAGCAACATTCAATATTAACAATATTTTAGAATATTATATTATTAGAAGTCATTATATTCCATTCGTCATAGTGTTTTACGCTGAGCTCATCAGTGTTCAACTGGTTCTTCCAAGTGTCTATTGATATGCTGCTTTGTGTCTTTCATTTGAAAACAACATTCCATTTTGACAGGAAATCACACTGAGGGGGTTTTGCCCGTTGTGTGTGTGGTTTTAGATTTGTGTGTAGAGTTCTGAGAACACGATGCCTGCTTTCAGAAAATGTGTGTAAACAATGGAGAAAAAAATGCACCATATAGATAATGAACAGGGTGTTTTCTGCGAGTGGAAGCAGCACTCACCTTGGCTTTCTTCAGTCTCGTTCTGTTCATGATGACTCCAATAAAACCACCGTCAGGTGTGCGATTAATTATACGGAGTGGCTCAGCCCAACCGCCCGTTCAGATCAGCCTCGTCCCGCGCATCCAGAGCGACTCTTCGTCTCCAACACCCGGAGACCGTTCACTGACACACCGGCCTCACCCAGCGGGACACCCCGTAAAGGTACCGGGCTGCCTGGAGGCCTGGAGGGAAGATACTTTCACGATGTGTCTACATCTGTGTGCGGCTGAGCTGTTTAAACCAATGCGCCGCCAAATGTTGTGTTTCGCGGAACGGAAATGACATCCGGGACACTTCCGCTCAGTTTTTTTTTAAACAACTTTATTGAAATCCCGCAGACACTGAGAGTTTTGTATTGAGGAACAAAATTATACAAACCCAAAACTGAGCCCCGCAATTATATAATTATAGAATAATGAGTTGTTAGGTTAGGATAAACCCACAAATTAATCATTTTTTTCTTTTTCTTTTTTTGAACAATATATAAGTGTGAATACACATTTGAAAAAACGTTGACATTTGAACTTCATGGATATACAGTATATACTCTTTAATGCACTGTTCATGTACACTAAGTTTTATTTTATTTTCAAAAGAGGAATGATAAATAGAAACTCGACTGTCTGTAGTCAGTCACTGTAACTTAAATATCATCGATATCACCATCGATGAAACACACAGAAGCACAGACGGGGCTGAACATGGACATGGCCCTGGAATCTGACTGAGCAACTACAGCAACACTGTGGACGATGTAGGCCTCAGAGCAAACAGACACGGCAACACAACAGGCACACAATGGTGAGGGAGCTTTACTGCCACCTACTGGGCTGACACAACCTCATCCTCGCTGACCCTTCGACATTCAGCCTTTGTCGTCGGTTATGAATATTGTAGTTTAGAGCAAAGTGTTTTATTTTGGAAGGCACCTACCTGCCTACCTCCTTGTCTTCATTAGAATGAAGCAGTGCAGTTTACCGCCACGGTGGCTGTCCAGCAGGTGGCAGCAGACATCATACACCAGTGGCCTGGAGAGCTTTTATCTGATATTTTTCAATGCCAATGTTTTATCATGAGTGATATTTACCTCAGTGCGGCCAGACGGATGGAGGTGATTATCTATCAAATTTATCATCGCACAAAAACAAGGTAGGGTGAACCGGTTAACCAACACTTTAAATAAGACACCTCAGGATACCACATGTTGCTTCTTTGATTTATACTTTTGAAAACTTTTCCCAAAAATAATTTCCTTTCTTTTCCATAGATAAAGTATTATCAATGGCCAAACCTTACAGTCTTTGTAAAATAACAATTTCTTTATGTTTAAACTAATAGAGTAAATATAGCATCTTTGCCTCTGAACCTGTTCTTTGTGTCGTTGCAGGTCAGGAATGTGAAAAATACCAGAAATACCATTCATGGTATTGTTAGTTGAGAAACTGGGATTTAAGTTCACTGCTTCTGTATAGTCAGACAATAACATACCAGTGGGGGCCCACACACACACACACACACAGCATCATGTAAACTCTACATGACAGATGCCTCTGTGCCAGCTCACTCTGCACAAACCCAGCACCACCATCTCTTTACTCTTAAAGTTCAGCTGAAATTGAAATACCTTGTTTTTACTTGTTGGGTGTTGAGTGCAGCTGGTTTCTGTCCTCAGCTGTCAGTCACATGGAAAATAGGAAGAGTCACTTTTAAACTCAATACCTCTATAGATAGGCTATCGTTTGTGTGTGCTTACGCTGCTACAGGAAAACCATTTCTTGGTCATCATCAGTTCACTGCGTCACTTCTTACATCAGAAAGAAAACCGTCCTGTGCCCTTCACGGCAATTAAAGTGTTTCATCTCCCTCAGTCTGTACAGATGGATCAGTGCATTATTTATGTACATTTTCTTTCTTTCCTTCAGTCGAAAGAGTTAAAGACACACTGGGATCCCAAATTGATTCTTCCTCTGGTAGAAGCTGACACTCTCTCAGTACTTTCCTCTGAGATAACAGAGATATTTTTTTCATGAGCTTCAAAGCTATTCTCCAAGCCATTATCACCCCATCGCAAAAAGTCCAACGCAGCTGAGCTGTTTACTGAGACACGACATTCATTTTGATCTTTTGTCAACAGCTTAAGAGGTTTCAGTGAAGTTGGATTGAAAGAGCTGCAAGATGCAAGAGTCTTTATTCTCATTATACAAGGTAATGACTTTCTTTTATTGACTCAGAGCTTTTTAAAAATGCACATGTCACTACAAAAGGTGCGTTTTAATAATAAATGAATGAGAAACATAATAAACTTATGAAAGATGTAAACATTAAATATGAGTGGCTGAGTAGAAAAAGTGTTTGAATGAAGTGCACTTAATGCGAGTTCCAGCGTAGTAACGGTGGTGGGAGTGTGTGAATGAAGGAGGGGGGAGTATTAATGAGTGATCTGCGTCACTACAGTGGTACAATGGTCTCTTAATGCAGAGGCATCTCACAGCTGACATGCTTCTTCCCACCATGATTTAAAAATGTCCTATATTTCAGAGTGTTAAGGGGAAAAGGTGCTAATCGTGTGGTTCTCTGTCCAGTAGTGTTTGCGTAACCTTGCTTGCATTCAAACAGACCGGAAAGAAAACACAGCCTTGGCAGAGGAAGCACGGGTCTGAACAAGAACATGTCACAGGTGGCAGGACACCGCAGCTATAAAAGTTCCTGTTGGTATAAATTGTAGTAAGAGCTGCTCCAGAAAAGGTTAAGCTGTGTCTCACAGGGTCTTGACATTTACGCCTGACACCTGTTGTTCGAGTGAAATCTGTCAATATGAATTTACTGCATCTGCCAGGCCGCTGCTGTTGTTGACATTCTTGTCAACGTGTGGGTGCTGCAGCTCAGAGGGATTACTGGATCCGTCTGCACCACCGGCTGCCCGAGAACCTCCGTGATGAGGGAGCTGGCCGTGCATGGAGGATGGGGCTCACAGTTTACACCTCAAATGAACAAACTCGGACCCATTCTAGATTTAAAAGAGGGACGTCACAGAGGTAAAGACACAAAGGTAAAGACACAAAGGTCATTCTGTCTTTAGGAGAATCATTTAAAGCAAAGCACCCCCATACCTGAGTAAATTGACCTTTGAATGTTTTCCTACATATTAATGCTGAAGCTGTTTAATATGTTCAGTCATGTTTCTTCCCTCATTAAGTCATCAAAGACCAGAGGAGCAGTGTAACTACGACAGAGTACATTAAAGCGTAACAAAGATATTGGTCTTTAAGTTCATTCTTCACCTTGGAAATAGTTTCCTATAGAACGCTTTTTGTTTTATGTTGCCAAGGGCCACATGTTTGCATCATTATTCTCTATGAACAGGATTACGCAAAGATAATTAGGCAGATTTCACAAAACATGGTGGAGGGATGTGGGCTGTAGTCAGGAAGCAACAGAGACACAGATTGTTATCACGGAAGGAAAGTGTTTTTCAATATTTTCTCAGAGGATATTCATGGATCTTGATGAAATGACATTTCAATTGTAGATTTCTAGATCACATGAATTAAAATGTGCGTTAAATGTGATGTTAAAACAGCTGGGAAATACGTGTGTAAACATTCGTCTCCAGAACCATGTGGACACAACCCTTATCCCTGCTTCGGACTTTCAGAACGTGAGCCTGAGAACTTGCGTCCAACACTCCCGTCTCCTGAGATGGAGGCTGACAGCAGCAGCTGCGTCTCTGTGTGTGGACGTGTGACAGAAATCGATCAGCGTGACTGACGGATGTCGTGACTGACAGTCACCTCCAGGTGAGGAGGAACCACGGGGGGGCGAGGACCAGCTCTGACATTCCACATCCTCCCTAATCCTCACTAACCTTAGCCAAGAAGGCACGATGACTGAATCATTAGCTGGTAGGTCATTACATTTGTATTGGTTTACATGACATATTTTTACCAAATTACTTGCAAGGGACTAAACAATCCTGCCTCGTTTGGCGAGCTGCAACTTGGCTTTGCGAATCACATAGATCTTTCGAAAAGTGCTTGCATGTGTGTGTGAAATGAAGCAGGAAAAGTAACCCCCCCCCATCCAGCAGCATGGTGCATGTTACAGAGGGTAGGAATTCATCATGACTTGTTAATTGATTATATCTTGTCATAAGATGCATGAGCACACACAATTCATACGGCACCTCTGACCTTCAGCAGGAGCTCAGAAATTGTGTTAAGGCCTCATTACGCCAGGCTTTGGTCCCCATGAGGTCTAATGCTGTGTCAGTGGTGATACTGGAGGAGGGCCTGAGGAGGTAAAGCAGTATGTGTGCACACACACTAACACGTAATGGGGACATACAAATTGCACGTTCAGCAGAACACACCCACATGATCCCATGACACAGCAGTTCCAATAGTTTAGTGACTTTCAGGGAGATTCGTTCATTTTTCATTTCAGCACTGGCAGCCAGGCTGTTCTCTCACCTCTCTCACCTCAAGAGGATTGAAGGTATTCAATGAAGCGTTTGTAATGGTGGAGCTGGTGCACAAATACTGTAGTTATCAGCTGAAGATGAGATTTTCCACCTCAGTCAACCACAGCGAGCCACTGGAGGTCAAAGGTGACGGCATTTTTCCAAGGACACCTGTACGGAAGTTATTAAAGCAGGAGGAGTGTTGCTGTTTCAGTATTTCTAAGTGGTTATTGTGCACCGTGATCTCCGCCACCCATCTGACCCTGTGCATCATCATCACTGCGCCGCCTCGCCGACGTGGCTCTGAGCGACCGGAGGCTGCAAACGACTTCCAATTTCAGAGGTTGTTTTTGTGACAACAACTAGGGGATAAAAGTATAATGGAATTTTTCACTGTGAAATCTGTGGAACCCAGACCACCCTGATACATCTCCCTACAAACACGGCCTCAACAGCAGAGGCGTGCGAGTTTGGATTGGTTTGAAAAACAAAGTAATTTACCACAGTCATGTGGATTTTAATGCGGCGGCGCTGCACTGAAGATCATAATCCCACCTCTGACTCAGTAACTGTGAGCCAGACCGGAATTAAAAACATTCCTGTGTTTCGATTTCACCTCCAGTAGATTCTAAATCGTAAAACCAGGCTTTCAGTCACTTCTGCAGTCGATGAACAGACTCACTGAACTGCAGCTTTTAAAATACACCTCTGAAAGTGGCTGTCGGTGGAGAGAGAGAGAGAGAGATGATTTGCATAGATGAGTTTCTCAGAGAACACATTTACCTGTGCAGTTATTGCCGCACAGCATTTCCCTCTAACTGTAAAACACAACGATGCCTTCGGTATTTGGCCCGGGGAGATTTCATATCCACTTGTTTCTACTGAGAGCAGAAGGCAGGTTTCTTATTTACTGTGACGGACTCGATAACATCATCATCATCCTTTTATTTCCCTCCCTGACCTTTTTCATTTTCAAGCTCATTGACTCACAATGTTTTACAAATTGGAGCCGAAACAGAGTAAATGTTTTATCGCCTCGGGGGGAAGAATTATTTCAAATATGAGACAAAAAAACAGCTTAAATCCAAATCTAAAAAGTTTTAAGAGTTTGTTGGACCGCCTGACAATTTCCATGGGTGTGGCTTCCCAGGAGAACGGCCTCTGATAACATAAGCCTTTGTTGTGGACCTGAGATTTTTGTTGCACCTGAGACTCATCTGTTCCAGCTGTCGCTTTATTGAGTCGTCGTCAGCGCTGAACGCCAGCATCAGATCCCCACTGACTGTCAGGCTGATAATGAGCCACATGATTGTGGTTATTGTCGTGCACTCATCTAGTTGGTACATTCAAAACAGGGTCCGTCACAGAACAAACAAGGGTTTGTTCACTGCTGAGAGGAACAAAGAGGAATGAGCAGCATCAGGATGTGTGTGAGTGTGGTGCTAAAGACCATCCTCTGTGTCGGTGTTCCTGCCGCCGTCCACACTGAGGGATTAGGTTCATTTGTTGGGCTAAATGTCAGCAGCAGACCAGACACAGCCCCGTGAACCAGACTGATAAAGGACCAATTCCCTCTCACACAATATTGGATCTGTGACACAGTCACTGTGTGTGTGTGTGTGTGTGTGTGTGTGTGTGTGTGTGTGTGTGTGTGTGTGAGAGAGAGAGAGAGCGCACAACCAAGTTGGTGACACACTGAGCACATTACTTAAACATGTATGCCTGCCATATTATTTTGCAAGTTTCCTTTGGTTTATTTCATGTTGATTAATATGACTTAATTTAAATTAGACATTTCAAATCAACAGCCGTTTAACTATGGTTTATTTTATATTGTTTATATTACTACATCAAAATGGTAACTGTTATATTCCACTTGTATTATTTCTTAAAATAATATTCGGCTTCCTGATTCAATATCTGAAACTTTACAGTCAAGTCTCAGCTTTTTTAGATCACAAAGCAAAAACTGGAATGAGATTATTAGTGAACTAGTGTTCTCTAAATGCTGGTGGGTCAGATGCTGTGCAGTGCTTCACCCCCCCCCACTGATTCCAATCTAAATCGGTGTCAAGCACTGTCAACCAGAACCGACTTTTTAATTCAACAATTTACTACTTACGTGAGGACCATTAACTCTCAATAAGATGTCCATTAGCAGAGGTTAATGGGTGTGTGTGTGTGTGTGTGTTATTTGCTTGTTTTGTTTGGTCCAATGGAAAATATGGCACAAAATGAAACATAGTAAAGCCAAATGATCGTCTATGTCCCCCTTGACACCCCCCCCCCCTTCGCTTGCTGTCTTTGAAAAGCGTTTTATTCTCATTGAGTTGAGACTAAAAGCTTGCACAAAGCAGGACATGCAACTGACACACGTGATATAATCAAACAGGTGGTTTTCGGCGTCCTGTTGGGGCAACATGACACAGAGCGGTGGCAGGAGCAAAATATGAATATTGTATGGAAACAGCAGAAGAAGCAAGAGGAAGAGCATGAAAGAGAACACAAAATACATATAAATGAATAAATAATAATAATCAGCGGGCTCCACATTAACCTGCATTCCAAATATGTTCAGTTGCATTTGTTTGCTTCCCATGTCCTGGAACCAGCCAACACATTCCTTAAGGAAATGTACAAACTCACCAGCGTCGTCAGAATGGAGGAAAATGCACAATGACTGAACAGTTATCACTTTAGCGCCGCAGCAACCACACCTTTGAAAGTTCCCTCCTGAATGAGATCATCAATAATAACATCATAATAATAACAATGACTAATTATGTGGTTCTGAGTACACCAAACATGCTTTAAAAAGTTTCATCAACAAGGAAGTTTCATTGCTAATTCAATGTTACTAGTTTGTTTTGCTTACATGATTTACAGCACATTTAATTCCAACCTGCTCTCCTCAGTATGATCACTGGAACATTCACATACTTCATTTTCATGGTCTAGCATGAAAAATTTAGACTCTGCTTGTGACTCAGGGTGGAGGCTGCTGTCAAAACACAGTGTGATATCAGCCATCTATTATTTATCAGTCCCCCAGCCTCTAAATGGCTCTTTATAGAAAGGCCCACTCAGGGCTCCAGTCAGCCTAAAGATAAACAACAAAACGCCTCGACAACAGAATCCCCCATACCAAAACATTGAGTTCCTCTTACATGCGGCACACATTAAATGTTTCAAATATGGAATTTCTTCACTTAAGATTCAAAGAATCCGACAAATGGTGAGGTTGCTTAATGTGTCTGACGCTTCGTTAGATAGTGAAAATGCTCCATTTAACTCATAATCATCATCACATTTGCAGTAACGAGCCACCGTGGGTTTGTTTGATAAAATAGTTTTTAATTCCAAATTAATGATGTCACAAAGCATAAAAGCCATTTTGTCTCACAACAGTGAAATCTGTGGCGAGAGTTGAATCTTTATCACTGTTTGTCACAAACGACAGAATCTGCAGCTTTATAAAACAAACGTTCACCAGTCCAACGCCTTACCTTCAACCCACCAGTTCAAACAGGGAACCAGATGACACCTCAATACCGCCTTTCTAATCAAGGCCAAACAGTTTATACTTCTAAGGAAAGTATAAACTATATTAACCAGTTAAATTTAGTTTTTAGTAAGTTCTTAGATTTGGTCTTAAAATACTAAATGTGCAGCTAAAAATACAGTGAACCTTCTATAAACCCTACAAAGCAAAGTGGACCCAGATGTAAACCTCTGTAAGTCCAGCTTGACATCCTGTCCTGTTAGAACAAAAGTCCATAATCTAAAGCTGAAGTGCTCATTATCACGTTTCAGCAGTGATGCGCGTGAAGGATGAATAAAATTGTGTGCAGCCACAGAAAGTCAGAGAGATGTGAAATTAAAGTAAATTCTTGAACGACGAGCTCTTTGGTCTTGGTTTGCTACATCACATCATCTTTCATGTTTCACTTATGTCATGACAGCAACATGACCATTAAAATCCTTCCCCATGTTGAAAGAGTTGCACGTTCACTCTATTTATATTGAAAATCAGCACAGACAGTAAATGTAACACCTGCAGAAACGGTTTCCTTTACTTAACACTGAGCTTCTGTCTGATAACGGCTAAGGCACTGCACTGGCATCCATTGTTTTAAATCAGTTCACATGGACAGCATTTAGCTCTTTCTCATCATTCAGCTGTGGACCTGACCTCAAATGGTGGCTCAAAGCTAAAATAGTTAAAGGCTCGATGAAGAAATTAAGGAAAGGTCTATAAAGGTTCAGTGAGCACTTATGGTCACGGAGGAATATGAAGGCAAGCTAAATCGTAGCCTGTAGATTGTAGTTCCATTTCAAACCTCAGGATGTGTTCAAACATAGACCTGAGGAAAAGTGCCCTGCTTCAGAAGACAGAAAACCCGTCCCACTACATTTAGCACTGCAGCGGAGACAGAGCTTGCATAGAACAGTCATAGAGTTTAACTGAACACGGTATTAAAGTAAGCTTGTGTTTGTACGGATGAATTTCAGGATACGTAATAACACTAAGAGCAAAAGTGGTTACAAATGTCTTACAATCCCTGAGAATGTCTGTGGCACAGTGCAGCACATCACTCGACAGCTCTTACTTACAGTGCACTGTACATAACAAAGTCATTTCATTACACGACAAAGACTGACAACACAACATGAAAATAAAACTCCAAACAACGAAGAGGCAGAACAACAACTTCTTCCCAATGAAAACACATTCCACATGCTGATGTGCACTAGCATTGAGCCAGCAGTTCCAAGGCAGACTCCTGCAGAGGCTGAGCAGTGTCGACATCCACTCCAGTGCTTTAACCAGTGAATGAGTCTGTTTGCCGCACTCGGCATCAATCGATCTCTGGCATGCACTTAAACCATTTGGACACGCGGCCCTGCCTCTTGGCCATTCTGCCCTGTGACTCCAGTAGCCCGTCCATGTAGTGACCGTACTCACTGATGGCATCTTCAACACGTGTGATGTACAGCCAGGTGACTATCACACCAAAGAACTAGAGAGACAGAGAGAGAGAAAGATTAATTTTTTGGTTTGCTTGCAGGACTCCAAATCTAAGTTCTGTATGTAGATGCACTCTTATACTCATTGGTAGCAGCCAGTGTGTGTGTTTTTGTGTCTGCCTTTTAATGTTTTGGAAGAATTAGCATGAGAAGGAAAAGACGTTAAGAGAAGTAAGAACGTGATGGATAATAGCTCCCGTGTCTCTCACATGCGCCCCCTCTAACGGATCTTATGCAGGCTTGAAAGTGTCACAATATCTTCCGGAAAATGTTTTACTCCAAGAAAAACTTGGAAGTCAAAATCACATTTCTTACATGAAAGAAATTTCTTTTTTAGGTTGATGTTTGCTTTTATAGGAAACCTCAGTGAAAAAAACATGCCAAACACTTTGTTCAAAACACACTGCTTATTTTCTCACAGTGAACCTGAGGTAAAGCAATTCACATTTCCCCCAGAGTCAGTGTTGTTTTCATCAGGCAGGCTCTTGAATATGGAAAAAAGGCTTTTTGTGAATTCTGACATTCACAAACATTCTGGAACTGTGTGTCACTGTGAGACAAATATTTTGGTGAAATTCGAAGGTAGAGATGAGACAACAGGTCTTCTTTGACATCTATGCAGGTTGCCTTCTTAAATGTTTGCTGTAATTCTCCATCCAGAGGAAATCATCAGGGACACAGCAGGGGAGAGTTGCCCCTTAAAACCAGTGCAATAAATCATGAGGCTGACTTCATCCTTTCCCTTCAATTAACATACAGAGCCCTGTCTCCTCAGGGACACCCGTAAACCTGCCTCTTCCTCTAACTAATGGCCTTGTACAGTATGTAACAATGCACTCAGGGACAACAACTCTTGCTCCTCAGGCATGACCATGAGTCAGTGTGCTGCTTCATTTTTGCATGCATGCATGACACGTGCCCGGGACCTCTGAAGAAACATTAAAGCAAAACCCTTGCAGTCTAACATGGTTCCTCTCTGTCTGTGTGTGTGTGTGTGTGTGTGTGTGTTGGAGTACCTGGGGCAGTAGGATCCCTAGCAGCAGTCCAGCCATGATCTTATAGTTGTCTAACAGCCAGATGATGAAAGCATCAGTGCAGCCTCTGATGTGAATGACTCCAATCAGTTCCAAACGCTACAAGAAACACAACAGTTGGGATCAGGTTGGCAAATTTTCACAGCTCTAATATAGTTACACACTCGAGAAAACACAAAAATCATTTATTTGACCTGTGTGATGAGCTATTGAACCTCGACAGCTGCACAAATATGATGGATAATGTTATTTGTGTCACCGCAGGGAAAAACCAACACACAGCAGCAGTCTGACATGTTGACACTCCGAGCTCGCGCAGTTATGATGTGGCTTTCAGAGCAAGCAGCAGACTTTAACAGAGAGGGGCAGCACTGTGGGTATGGTGGCATGTGTGACTCCGTCTTACCTCTTGTTTGAGCACGTTGCAGCCACACATGGTGTTGGCCACTTCATTAGGCTGCAGGACAGAGAGTCAAAGACAAGAGTGAGAAATTAGGAAAAAACCATGGACGTCAAACATTAACTAAATATGATTTCAAGTACTCTTTAAAAGGACACTTTAATTAGAAACCAAATAGAGTCAAAACTCTCAAAACTCTACCCATTTTGATCAAGAGCAAGTATAGATATTACATACAAGGAAATCAAATCACGTCATTAATTTAACTTTATTTAACTTTTATTATAACTGACTTAAAATAATGCAAAATTGCGTGAAAAACATCTTAGCACCTAGGATGGAGGATTGCTGAGTTCAAATCTGAGGGAGTGTTGCCTGTTCATCTGGTGTCAGAACAAAGAAATGTTCCCTATGAACCCTGGAAGAGTAATGAATAAATTACAGGGGCACATGAGAAATTTTGTGTAGGAGCAAATCGCCCGTGTTAGTGGCAGCAGATTTAATCACCATCATAAGGATGATGGGAGGCATTTCAAATGTAAGTGTGCACAATAATAACATGCAAACGGAGCCACCACAGTCCTGTGATAAATATACAGACCCTGGCTTTATGCAAGCAGTTGAGGTAATGTCACGCAGATGTTGTATAAATGACCATCAGATGCTGTCATCCATGGGCTCTGGGTGAAATTGGCAGCAGTTAACCGGGAGCTCACGTTTAGGCCTTGGTTACTAGGTAACTGAAATGGATGCCGTGGATGTGATCCTATAGTAGATAACAGTAACAGTGCCAGGAATGCTCCCAGACAGTGTCAGCAGCTCTGTCTGTGCTGTGATCGGAGTAGAGTTTGAGTAATTGTGCTACCGACCTTCGTAGTAACGCAGCAGGTATATGGGACACCGCAGGCCATTGGACCAGGTGCAGAACAGTTGTGGTACATGTTGACCTCCCAGTCCTTGAACTCTTGAGCTCCACAGCACTGAAACTGCCAGAGGTGAGACAAGTGAGGAAATATGATTATGAGTCTGTATTTGTCTTTACATAAATGTGTGGACAGGTGGTGGTTAGGCGAAAGATCTTCCCATTTTTGAATTTATACAATATTAATCAAGACCGCACCGCTCCAAGTTCAGTGAACATTAGAATTCACAGTTTTCAGACAAACAGGGTCTCCAAACTTAAAGCAAGCACGCAGGCAGTATTTGGGAAGCTACAGCCTCACAGACCAAAGTGTTCACTCCAGAATGAATTACACCTGGAGCCTGCACTGACTCATGCTGGCCTCCTGCTGTTAGTTTAGAAACACAGAATAATGTGACACCAACCATTTGCTTTTATTGTCCTCTATTCCAGCCATTACTGAACAAAACTTCAGAGAAAGACAGTTATTTTGGTTGAGAGCTTCTGAATCACAATGACTCAAACAACTTCATTATTTGGTATAATTGACTGTTTCTTTGTCGTGCTGTCTGTAAAACTGCTCGGTCATTCTTCCATAATAATTTCATTTTTTCGCTGAATTAACATCAGAATACAAACAGAAAATCAGCGATGATTGTCATCGTGCACCCACTCCCATATTAAGTCCCTGCAGTTCTATGAAACACATGAAGGGCTGTGGCCAGCTCCTCTAGCGTTTTCCTTTATTTCTAATGTCTGAAACACCAGTTCTGTTTAACTGTGAAACAAAGAGTGGTGATTTATATCACAGCCCACAGTAATTACTTTGACTGGAACTACAAGATCCTTAAAAAAAAAAAAGACATTTCACTCTGAAGTAATTTTGAAGTACTGGGTATATTTTTAATTATTACAGGATTTGTGCATCAGGAGGTCGACTGTGTGGTCCACAAACCTATATGTCAGCGGTTCAATCACAAGCCCTCACTCAACACTCTGGTAATGCTCATATGGGATCCAGTGTTCTATACTGTGGACAAAGCGAGGACCAGATACAGCGGTGGACAGGACCATCCTCTGCTCCCTGCCCTCATTTTTATAATGCACTCAGACATGTAGAAATGTTCTTTTAAATTGTTTCATGTAACTTAATGTAGGCACTTTCACATCAGGTCAAAATACTGCCAACAACAGCACATCTACGTACACTTTGAATTTGTCTCAACATTCTTGTGTGCGGTTGTAAGCAGGATTAACAAAAATGATATAGATGCCAGTTTAAATGCTGACCTGTTATGTTTTGGTACCAGATTCATTTTCTTTTTCAGTGCACATGGTTCACTGTGGAGGCATTACCTTACCTTAAATCATATGATTTGCAAGAAGCTAGCGTCCATGCGCTAGAGTTATGTATATGCTCAATACGTAATGGAACAACAGCCAGAAAGCCAGTCAAGCAACTGGCAGGCGGCTGGTGGCCATGTCACGATAAGGAGCAACTCTTATCTTGTCACGAAGCTCCACTGAAGCACGGAGGATCGACGGCAGCACAGCCTGACCAAACCTTCAATCACTCCACACGAGCACGGACGGTTCCTGCCAACGTCCAGCCTCCTATCTGATGGATGCAGACTGCTAACTGATCAATCAGGGCTTCTCCAGGTCCAGCAGATAAGCAGACAGGTGGAGTTAGTGACTGGTCAGTTTCGACAGGGCAATATTGATCGGTGAATTTTAAATAACTTTACCATTACTACACTTTGATTGCCTCTTCGCTTCATTGGTTTTGTGAATTCATTTTGTCTGGAAGGCAAAATGGGTTCCAGTAATCATATTTTTGTGATTTACAGTCTGGTAATTGAAAGAAGCTGTTTTCTCATTTTAGGGGCCACAGAGGAAAATGAATGTGTGACTGTTCAGCTTAATGACAGAAAGGCCAAACATATGCTCCTCTTTCACTGTTAGTTTGCATATGGTTTCATGTGCATCTAACGGACATTGAGTTCAAATAAAGTAATTCGAAAAATCTATGTGGAGGATATAAATAATGATGAATCCAGAATAAACATATAAACATGAATGATTCATTTTGTGTCAAACTGCCACACAGCTCGCAGCAATGAGGTTGCTGTCCGTCCAAATGACGGAACAGCCTTGAGGTTTGCGAGGCTGTAAAACACATTGGCACTGATAGCTTTAACTCCTGATTACAAGAGTGGAAATTTTAATTTTAATTTAAATCTTAATAAGGTGTAATGATGAGAATGAGGATGGGCATCTTGATACACTAAAGTTTCCTCTAATAAAGAAAACACAGCTTATTTCAAAAAGGCAATGCAGTGGCCAATATCATCACCAGTGTTTTGAATAGACCAAATCACTGTGATGGGGACTCTGTCTTTATCGGTGCTGAAGACAACTGACTATTTTCTGGTGTTATAATACAAAGGATATAATTAGCGTTTTGAAGGAACAATGAAAAAGTGTTGATGGAAGATCCTCACTGGCATTCTCAGTGTTGAAGCCCTTGGGATTGTTTCTGGTGTAATAAATGTCACATATCCATTAGAATACCTTAGTGCGGTGGACCGAAAAGGTCAGCTTGGAATTCATTTATTTCAGGTTATGATATCAGCACTAATCCATGGGTTTGTGTTGCGGCTGCAGGATGGGAGATTTCTCATTTTCTGTTATTGAAAACCTGTGTGTGTTTCACAGCTGGATCAAAAAGCCTACAGGTGGATTGGGTTTCTGGAAAGAATGAGTTATGTGTCTGGACACAGATTTGAGATCCATTATTCTTTTACACATTTGGCACAAGCACAACAGCAGCACGGTTGCAGATTCTGATTATGGACATAAACTGGATTCATGAATGTCTTCAGATTCAGAGCGGATTGTTCCACAGTGGAGGAATTTATACTGATGCAGTTCTTCCAACTTTCGTCAAAAGCAGCTACAAATACTGGGGGTCTGGGGCTTCAAACAGTCAAAGGCACAGTTCTGCTCCAGAACAGGTGCTGGTCACAACAAGGAGAGGAGCTGAAGGAGCATCTGAGGACTTTTTTCTGGCTGCTTCTGAATGTCACTGTGTGATCAGCCTGACGCTGCAACACTGTGCATTTGAAACAAGTTGGCAGTGAACTCCTCAGCTGCTGTGTGTGTGTCAGGATGATGGACTCTGGGAGCAGGTGTACTGTGCTGCCTTGGCACATTTGGCTCAGTATTTTGGATATGACTTGCTGTGATCATCCAAGTGTACTGATGTTAGCTTTAACAGACCTCGGATCAGACATGTAACAGTAACCATGGTTGCCATCTTTTCTGTATTTGCGGTAAATGACCGTGACCTTTTGCAACTTCTCTTTTGTTGCCAGGGTGAAAGAACAGATAGGCAGGAGTGGTATAACCTTACCTTCTTCTGAACAAAGTCCATGATATTTTTGAAGTCCAGGTCATCGTAGTAGTTCACAATGCCCTTCCGGATGTTCTTGTTCAGTAACTCCACTGTCTGCATGAGTGAAAATACATAACATGGATGGTGAGGGTGCGTGCACCGGACCGGGGGGGGGGGGGGGGGCCGGGGGGGGGGAGGGGGGGGGGGTCATGCTACTGTGTTGTTTTGGGACCATCAGTGTGTCAGACAGGCAGCTGAGCTCTGCAGAGGAAGAGCTGAGACTAGTCAAGGTGACTGATCCACTGAGGTGGAATATCAAAATGTGTTGAAAATCAGCAAACATCTGTTGCTCACAATCTGGTGTGGAGGGGGGGGGTCACATTAGGGTTAATGTGTCAAAGACTGGAAACACACATTGGAGGCTTGGAACTCCTCTTCAGTCAACTCATGATCACATTTTCCATGTAAGAAGTTTTTATTATTATTTTAATAATTGGACTACTTACACTTAAGTGTAATTTCTAGGGCTAGATTCAGTGGTAATAACGTTAATAAGCATCTTTAATCGAAGAGAACTATGTTGAAATGAAAATGACGTATTTGGTGCGGCATTGCAGGGGGCTATTGGGCCTTGCTGGTGTATGTGCTCTTCTGAGAGCCATTCGAGAGTGTGGTTTATTAGCCACAGACGTGTTTCTTATTCAGCCTCTTAAACAGTGCTCTGTCTTCATGTCCCTTTGATGAAATGAGACTGCTAGCCTCAAGAGAATCAGAGATTAGGGTGAATGAGCGTCTCATTTAATTTATTCCCTTCCTCCTCTGAACATAACAGGCCCTCACAGTGAATCTATTGGGCAAGACAGACCCTTTTAAACTGCATTACAATAAGCAGATTTATAGACATGGACTTAATCTACTAGTTTCCCTTTGAGACAGACGACACCGAACCTTCATTGAAGAACTTACCATGAGATCATGTGGTATTTAATCATACTAATATCACACAGACAATAATCCATCTAGAGCAGTTTCATTTTCATTGAGTCCCTGTACGTTAACAGACCAGAAAAATATATATGCAAATAAGATTTCAATGTGGTGTCATAGTCCCATCGAATAAAGATATAGATCTACTACCTGCACGGTTATCTGTCTAAGGTATGCAGCTGACTGAATATTACATTAATATTTCTTTATTAACATTTGTATTTTATGGTGATAGTTATTATTAAATTTAGCTAGACAGCTAAATCCTGTTTTTTTTTGTTTTTTTTTATTTATTTATTATGAGGTTGGAATCAGGGTGGAACAACAGTCTCAACATACCCCAGAATCTCATATTCTTTTTAAAAATGATTATCTATTTTTCAAATTTTAGTTTTGAATATTGTAATCTTCACATAAAAATGTTGTTGCATGTCTTAATGTGCTTTACCTGTTTCAGATTTATTGGGTTGATTTTTCTGTATCCAGTTGGAAATTTGATAGGATGTTGTAAATTCCATAGATTTGTGATTGATCAACACCTCAGGTTACTCACCTGGTTGCGGAACACCAGCGCCAAGATTCCTCCGAGCAGCTCCAGGATCAGACAAAGGGCCAATGTGTACATGAACTGAGATCAAACAGATAACAGAGAAAATAACAATTATATACTCACATACTAAATGTCATACCAGTGATACGAAATAAAAAATAAATATAAATAAACATTGTGCAAAAATGAACTAATAAAATCACTTGTAGTTTAGAAATTATCAGGATTTTCCCCCTGTCTTACACTATATCTGCTGCCAAAGAGGCAAACATATGTGCTCTATTTGTTAGCGTGGTCTAAATGACGTCAGTGAGGAAGGGGATGTCCGCATCACTGCTGAAGCAATGCTTGATAAACGTGGGGGAGGGCCAACAGTCACCACAGTGTGACTTCATTCACTGTGTGTGCTTATCTTTGGAAATTTGTCTGATTCTCTCTGTGTTACACTAAGAATCTAGCGGCCACATAATAACTTGGGAGCAAGGACACCACTCACCACTTTCAGTAGAGTTAGATTATCTCTCAGTGAAGCCAAGACTCCAATCAAAGAGACAACAAACATCGCAATTCCCAGGACGATCAGGATTATGGCTGGGGCCAAAAAAATCCCCTCCAGTGTCTTGTAGCGTTGTCTCTCCACCTCCGCGTAGATACCAACGCCAAGGATAAAACCCCCTACTAACTGGAAACAAAGGGGAAGCTCACACACAGGCAGAACTTCTGAATTCTTATTATTTAAGCAACTTTAAATGTGCATTTCTGCTATGAGCCCACACAAAGTAATTACTGTGTAATTCAAATCAGACGAGAGAGACAGTTAATTCAATATTATTGTTGTAAATGACAGATTTCTTTCTTTTCTCAGTAACACTTTGGTTGAATTTTTCTCTCGGTGAATTACTTCAACATAATTCAATCATCAATTCTGATCTATCAGTGCTGTAAAGCAGATCATTTTTCTAGACTGTACACATAAACACACACACACACACACACTATGATTCTTTCAGTCGTTCTCATCTATTCATCCATTTTCCTTGACATTGTTTTTTTCTTTTGACATTTTGATGCAACATAATACAAAGGGGGGAAACATTTCATGCAATGGCACTTTGACACTTTGAGACATTTTCTCTTCGCCATGCTACTGCATGTTACAGTTGAAGTATGACTGTAGTCATGGCAACAGTATCGAGGAGGGCCACCCCTACAATCTTCTAACATCAAAAAGCTTACTTACTAGTTTCCATAACTACCAAAGAGCACACAGTGAATACAGCTGAAGTACAGGCTGGTCAAAGTTATTATGTATTGTGAACCTGTTGGCAACACAAAGCAATGGTTGAGCAACCCACAAACTCTATTTCTTTATATTGTGATGCCATTTATACGTCTTCACACCTCAAAGTTGCTGTGTTGGTTTTTACTCAGCATCTGGTCTCAAACCTCTAATGACTTTTAGAAGGACACACACACACACACATAGCAGTACACGTGAAACTACACCGTGTTGTTCCTGGAAACACCTCATTCCTCGACACATTTGCAGCTAATTGCGGTCGGCCGCCATGCAATCTTTCCTTTGACTGAGTTGTGAAGGTCCGAGCAGTGTTTACACTCCAGCGTGGTGTCTTTCCCTTAAATGTCCCGGCTTGCTGTCTGCCAGCCAACCCCCCAACGCTAACTGCCACTCAGCCAAGAGCATGTTAAACAAAGCAAGGCTAAATTTATGCCAACAATAAAATATGTCAAAACAGATGAGTGATTGTCCTACGAAAGAGTCTTGTGAAATCATTCAGCTTCGTGTAAACCATGTTAACTAGAACGGCTGAGATAATACAATAACACAGGCGGCGCTGTGTTTATCGACGTGCACTTAAGCGCAGATGAGCTGGTGACAATATCAGCGCATTAGGCAACATCTTCACTTAGGTGGTCACGCGCTTGACCAACTGCTGTGAGGATACGCAGAGCTGAAACTAAAACACGGCTTTGAAAGCAGAATACAAAGTGTACACAGGGAAGTGCTAACATGGCAGACACCGCTCATCTAGTTCATAGACCACTGTCCTCCTACTATCCAGAAATGAGTACAAATATCCCTGACATGAGGACAGCCATCTTCCACATTTGGAGCCAGTGTGACGGTCACATCACTCCACCCACACTTGGTGTTAGTTTTGGTTTTAGCCTTTGTCAACTGTACCACATCTGATCGCACACAACAAAGCTAGTTTGAAGTAAGCTATTGGCTCCCTATGACTGTTAGTATTTTCATACACATTCAGAAGGAAATTAGTCACGTTTCCCAACACTGTTATCCAACATATGCAATGTTGCTTAACGGGTGAAACTGATCTCCGGTAGAAGGACATCCTGTCCTCTGGGAGACTGTGAGAGCGTGAACAACAGGTCAAACTGATCAGAAAATAGATGCAAATGTATACTTCTATTATATATTACGCGTGTGTGCGCGAGAGTCTAAGAACATCTGCAGTTGATAACATTAAACAATAGGTGGATGTGACAGTATGACGTAAACTGCCCTTTGTTCTTAACGGTATCAAGTAAACACTTCTTTCAGACAGTGACTGTGTGACTGAATCAATAAATTGAAGAAGAAAAGTAAATATCACTTTTTAAATCAGCCCCTCCCACACACACCACACACTCCTTTATTCTAAATAGTAAACCCAGCACCAACTCTTCTGCTTCCCTCCACAGCACCATCTCTCTCTCCGCTCTACATGAATAGGGATTTCATGTAAGTGATTTTCTTTAGCACTCTGACTGTGATATCTCAACCAGCCATCTGTCGACACAAGCACTGTCAATAACCTGCCATGTTGTCTATATGTGATAGAGCTGCAAATAGTCTTTACTCCGCCATAATGTAAGACCTTCATGCGTCTTGCTTCTTTATATGAAAATAATTTTGCACGAACAAGCGTCATTACCTGGAGTCACATCCAACAAACACTAATGTGTGCAAATGATTATAATTGAAGAATTCCATGTGGCTTGGCTACAAAGCACATGGATACATGTGGCTCCTCACATGCTACTATCAATGGCTGTATACCCACTACTGGTATTTCTGTTCCCCTCATCTGCTAGAAGTCATTCATTTTCTGATTTCTACTTTTTGATGTTGGACACTGCTTTTAGAAATTTATGCTCTGAATATCGCTATCTAAAATATCTATTGTTAGCATTCACATGCAGCTCTCTCTACCGTTTCATCCCTGTTGTTCTGGTTAGCTTTCCAAACGTTAATTTGATCTAAAGCCTTCAAACTAGTGGAGGATGTTGCAAAGGGTTTTGCTTGTTTTTTTTTTTTTTTTTCTAGGACCTGATGCTAGCCACGTTGGTTTGGAAATAACCTTATTTACTAATTTATCTTAGGCAGACAGAATGAGAAGTGCTCTTCAGACAACACTCCAGCCTCTTACTCCTGTGTAGGCGTCTGAATTTCTCCTACTGTCTCCTTGATGATGTCTGAACCCATTCCAACAGCACCTCCATGACTGGTTAGATTTGCATCCTACTGCATATTTCTGAAAGCATGCTGTCCTTACGTCTTGCCAATGGTGAAATACACAGAAGCACTTGGAGCTTCACTGACACCTGAACTTTGGTACTGCTTGGACAGATAAGTATCCGTGGAACCTAACAGACCAGACACACGGCCTACAGATGTTATGCAATATAGAAAATAAATACTGCATGTGCAGTAATGTGTCCTCAATGACAGTAAGACTGGTGAATAAAAATAGGAAGAGGAACATTCATTCTCCCGGTTTCACCAGAGTCTGGTATATTTCAAAAATAACCATTACATCCATACAGGGTTGATGGAGAACTGACAGTTAACTGACTCATCATGTGGCCACCCACATGACCCATGTTGTGATACAGTCACAGTCAAAACTGTTCTGTAGACACTTTCACACACACACACACACACACACAAAGACTTGAAGATCCATGCGCTGCTCTCTGTATTTACACTGAGCCGTGGGTGGTGTCAGGTAAGACCAGGGAGGGAGGGTGTGGCAGGCAGGCAACAGACTCACGTTACATGGTCTAACTCCTGCAGAATAACAGCGCTCCACAGGTTCAACACCTGTTTACACACAACCGCCGTTTCAAATCATAACAGGGGCGCTCTCTCTCTCTCTCTCTCTCACACACACACACACACACACACACACACACACACACACACTCTCTCTCTCTGTCTCTCTCTCTCTCTGTGTGTCTCTGCCTGTCTCTCGGTCTGTCTGTCCCTCCGTGCGCCGTGGTGTCCCCCTCAGGTTACTCACCCACCAGATGACGGCATAGGCGAACAGGATGAATTTGAGGAAGACGTAGGAGAAGCGGTGGCAGTATCGTATCTCGTCGTTGTTGGACATGTTGTCGGACGGAGCTCGGTGGATTCCAGCCGCTTCCTGCTGCTCCCGCGGCCACTGAATGAGCACTTCCGCATTGGCTCCGTCACCACTGTCACCACACCTGGGGCCCGTTCCAGGAAGCAAGGTTGAACAAACGGTCCACACCTGAGCACTGGGCTGTCCAACTCAGGTGATAACAGTGCAGTCAACTCTGAGACAACGTAACCCCGAGTTAAGATCACACATGAGGACATCAAAGGTCCTCATCAAAGGATGAGGTTAAAGGATTCACCATGGCCATAGGTGCAACAAAGCCTCGATCAGGGACATTTTAAAATGGTTTATGTAAAAAAAAAAAAAAAAAAAAGGTCGACTTATATATGTATGTACAACTGGGACTAGTGCCCTACAAAATAACAAGATAAAATGAAGTAGGTAGCGGCAATTCAACTGTACACAGGATGCCAGGCGCCAATCAAACCAACAACAACAACTTAAGCTTGATGTCCAAAAACTGCCATGCCCACTTCCACCTTCCAAAATATCAAAATGCTAACCCCAGGGCTCCATGTTCAGCCTCTTGTGTACCACACACACACACTGAAGAGACTGATGAGGAGTGTGTGTGTGGTGATAAGGGCCGACCTGTTAATTCATTAACCCTGCCCCTGCACGCTGCTCCACCCCTCTCCCGACACTGTGCAGCGTCGTGTTGGTCTGGCATGACCAGCATGTATGGTTTTCATAAATTTCACTTGCCTATTCATCCAAAGCAGCGTGTGGACAAGGCGGTGTGTCACTGTCTCATCTTCTGAGATTAGCATATAAACCGTCTGGCCAAGATGGCAGCATATGATCAAACAATTAATTCTGAGTTAATGTTATCTTTTAATTGGGGTGTGTTTTCCGTTAATAGAATGACATTTGTTCATTCATCTGGTTTCAGTCTGCAAATAATGATAAAGATTTACAACCTGGCTTGAAGCAAACCAGCCATATTTAATCTAGGTTCCATTTATGTTGTATATCCATTAATCATCCTATCTCTAACTGATCAACTGTGTCCACACAGAACTGGTTTCACAGACTACTGATTAAATAGCTTTTTAAAACTATACACTATGTGTGTGTAACATGAAAATTTGCCCCCTGGTGGTGAATTGAAATAGAGGCACAGAGAAGGAGACACTAGAATCCCCATGTGCATTTATTCAGTCTCTGACTTCATTGGGTTTGATTGATTGTTTATCTAACATGTAGCTCAGATTCAAAGTGTGCAAAGGGTTCATGAATATACAGCTATAGAAAAGAGATGTAATGACCCTGGTACAATGACTGGCAGCATAGCTGCACTGTGTATAGCCAGCCCCACCCCTACCCCCCTTACTATGTGCAGTGTCTCCACCTCCAGCCAGGAGTGTTCAAAGGAATTCTGAGGCCATGGGAACCTTGAGAGCCAAACATTACACCACCACCACCTCACGTACATCACTCACATTCTAGTCTCCAACCATAACCTCTTTAGTGTTCTGTCACTTGAGTCGCTGTATCCCCACTCCTTCACAGCACCTCAGGAGGCAGCATTACACCACCTTTGTAGAAACTGAATTCCCCTGCCCTTGCCCTTCGCTGTGCCCTTGCACAGCCCTGCTGGCCAGTGAAGATTTGTATGAATGTAAAAGTACACACATGCAGTGGATACTGTACACACACCACAGAAAAAAAAAGACAGAATGAGCCTGGCGAAACGAGATCAGACTGCTTGCTATCCACCGTTTGCTGTGCAAACACTTGTGAACACAGAGGCCACATGCTGATTTCCCCAGAGAGTTCACACAGAGCAGGAGGGAGGACACAAACAAAAAGAGCACAAGTGTAATGGACACCAGAAAACAATGTTGGGTGAAAATAAAAGCAACAACAAGTACAAAAACATATATAGCGGTAGTAAATTGCTATATCTAGTTTAGCAAATGTTGCTCTCGCACCAGTTTTCCTGGCTGAGAGTCAGTATCTTTGCCTGTCCAAACATTAAGAACTGGTTTGTGATTAAGCTCTGCAGCGGCCCTCCAACTGTCACAGTGGAGGAGAGTTAATCATGCTGGGGGGATGCCAGATTTGGACAGAGACAAGGCACAGACACAGAGCAGGTATTTCATCGAAACCCTTTACATGTCCGCGGTGAAAGAACTGTTTGTCATCACTATGATAAACCACAGGGTCTGATTCTTGAAGTGTCAGCGAGAGCATTATCAGAGTCATCTATTTGAATGATGTCGACGTGCTACAGAGAACAACGGCAGTGGAGCTTGAGGATTAGTCAATCAATACATCGAGATGACCGAGTGATGTCCTCAGCACCTTTGGAAACCAATGACTTTTTCTTTTGGAAAGTTTTTTTTTTATTGTTTCTACTGGATTGTTTTGTAGGCATAGTTAGGATATGGTAGGGAAGGATTTGAGGTTAAGGTACACCTATCCACAGGACACATGAACACATATGTTTATTGATGTTGACAGTGTGGTGTCATGATTCACGGCTTTAACCAACAGCACAGGCTGACTGAAAACACGCAGCTCACTTGATAAGTCCCATTTTCAGCCCTGCAGTCAGATCACATCTGTAAAGAGACCCGCCTGTGGGAAACATCTCAGTTCATTTATTTTACAAAAATATGGCTTCGCTGACCACCTCTCCGTGTCAGAGCTCTGAGTGTGATCGGAAGAGATAGAATCGACTAGGCCATAGATGTCGTGCTGATTCTGATTCAGCCTCAGAAACTTCCACAGAGGCCTGCAGAGGTCTGTGGAGGAGCTGGACAAGTGGCTGTAAGAAATAGATAGACCTCACATATCACCACACAGGCAGCCTCACAGGTGAGAGTCACTAGAGCTGGGAATCTATCTCTGTCACCACCACACTAAGTCTCATTCGCTCCATCTTGTTTTAGACAAACAATTCAGCTGCATCCTCACATCCCTCTCCGCCAATACTTCATTTACTATTTTCCATTTCCTCACATTCTCTCTCTCTTGCTCTCTCATGTCAACACAGCAACAGTTATTTTTTTTCAGCATTTTATCTCTGAAAACCATAATGAGGTCCACAGCTACTCTCCTCTTCCCCCCTCTCTCTCTCTTTCTCCCTCTTTAACTCTCCCCTTGTGTACGTGGAGTTGGCGCAGCTCCACGCGCACAGTCGCGTGCGTGCATGTGCGTCTCCGTCACTGCTAGCAGCCTGTGCCATACCGAGCAAGTTACACATTCCAGGAGAGAGAGAGTGGGAGAAAGAGAGAGAGAGAGCGGCGATGTCTTGATGAATTATTGGATGGACCTGGCTGTCCATGGCGCACAAGAAGTCTAATGTCCGGACATATGCTGCGGTAAATTGGACAAACTGACCACTCAGCCGCGTGAGGAGGAAGGTAAGGACAGTGAAGCCATGATATTGTCTTGTTCTTGTGGGATATCTGGCCAGGGTTCCCCCGGGCATTGATTTATCATCTGTGCCATTCTGTTGCGCGCACTGTGCAGCCAGACCGCCTTGATCCTGCGTGTGTGCCAAATGCCTGAACTGTGCGCACGCTGGGTTAGAGAAAACCTTTTTGCTTTAATAATCAGTCATTAACGCTACTTTTGAAAGAACATGTAGCAAAACCAAGTGTGACGAGCTGTATTTGATGTACCAGGAAAGGGCTTATTGAAACTGCCACATGCAACTGTAAGATTAGGTTATCTGGACCCTGTGATACCTGCCTCAACAGCGATATGATGCATGATTATTAACTTGAGTCTGCTGATGCTTAGAGAGCCAGATGCCTTGACAGAGAAAACGAATGCCTGACCTCAGGTCTGAAATGCTTCAAGAACGGACATATAAGACAAAATTAAAGTCTAAACTCTGAAATGCAACCAGAAAAGAAAAATCTCACAAATTGTTGCACTGAGGATATATCTGTCCATTGTTTGCACACACACACACACACACACACACACACACATATATATATATATATATATATCTGTGTGATTATGCATGAAGCACAAATGACATCCAAGTTCCTGTCAGCAGGTGAACTGGGAGGAAGATATGGACGTCGACAGTCTTATTCAACACATTGAACTAGACGAGGAGGCCAGTTCATTTCCCTTATCAGTCACCGCTGACTGGAGGGAGGAAGGAAATGAGACGACTGGGAATCAGTTCCAACAGCCAGACTGGCAGGTGAGAGAAGGCTGACGTCTCAGTCTGGATATGATCCTCAATGTCAGTGTGTTTGTTGAAAAAAAACAAACACTTCATTTGTCCTAAAAGTGCCATTATGGTTTCTTAATGGGGAAAAAAATTAATTCACCTTGTTTGGTGTTTTAGTGTTTGATGATGTTTTGTATGTTTCTGGGAACACAAATGGATTTGGTAAATCAAAACCTGTCCCTCCTCTCCTCCTCTCTCAGGTGGCTCTATGGGCTATAGCCTACACTCTGATCATCCTTGTGTCCATTACTGGAAATGTCACGGTCATCTGGATTATCCTCGCTCACCGACGCATGAGGACCGTAACCAACTACTTCATCGTCAACCTGGCCTTCTCTGACGTCTCCATGGCGATCTTCAACACCCTTTTTAACTTTGTCTATGCACTTCACAACGACTGGTACTTCGGTTTGGGCTACTGCCGATTTCAGAACTTCTTCCCCATCACTGCAATGTTTTCATCGATATACTCGATGGCTGCCATCGCGGTGGACAGGTAAGAAGAATACAAATAACCCATTTAGCTGCACTCTCTGACATACAGTATCTCCGTGTTGCTCTGTCTGTGGATTTCAATAACGTGATCGACTGGACGTTTAATTAGGAATGGCAGCTACCTGTGAACTAGCCATTCAGACACTCCAGCTTTACTTTCCCCAGCCCAGATGAAAACTGAGCATGTATGAGTCACGGGTCGATGGGCAGCACAGATGTCATGAATGCTCAGTGGAGCTTGAAGTTTCAGTCTGTAACATGGGACACAGTTACCATCTGATGTCACATCTTCCAGCAGCTAAATAATAGGCTTCATGTAAGAGGCTGTTACATCGGACCACAGGTGTGTAAGCACGCACAAAGAGAACCTACAGAACTTCTTTTTTCAGGCACATAGGGACTGTAGGTTCACTGTGGTTCAGTCCTGAGAGAGAGATCCATCAGATGTTAATAGGATGGCATGTACCTGACAGATGTTGGGGCCCACTGGGGCCCAGGACAGGAGTTGTGATGATTGAGCTGCGACCTGCAGGAACCAGACCGTGTTAAATCTGCTCACAACGCGACGACTCAACTTCATAACTTTTCCAGTTTGCGGCATACTCACTAAACACAACTTAGCCGTGCATTAGCGCATCATCAGCTGCAGCAACAACTGATTCACCCACAGAGTAAATAGATAAACTATGATACATTATCCACGTCCACTGAGAGCCGTGAGGGGCGTGAAGTGCTGCTGCAGCAACAACAACAAGCCTGAAGGGGGAGTTTGTGTTTCCGGAAGAGCCTGATGTGACAGGTGCCAATCAAAACCCAGCCAGGTCAATGGAGGTGAGAAATAAGGCTGAAGGAAAGAGAAAACGAGTGTCCATGTGATACAGACCGCAGCTTTATTTATGGTTTATTTTGTTATTTCTCATGCACGATTCAGAGTGTTCACAGTTTTTGTGCAATGGATATTTCTTTCATTTATTCTCCTCAGTGTTAAATAAAACATCCCACTCTCTTTAGGTGATCTAATCACAGCACTAACAACCAAAATCATGCTGTAACAATTTCATCTTTGTGTGTGATTATCCACACACACAAAAAAAAAAACCAGCAGTGAGTTCCTGCCATCAGTCCTGAACAATTCAGACGAATGAGCTGAATCGCTTCAATTATAACACTGAGCGATGGTGCCAAGCAAACAACTTAATATAAAATTCAACATGAGTCATCGTCTCAATATTTTCACTTAACTAGCACCCAGGTTCATACAACATTTTATCCCAGCATCTTGAATCAGATATGTAAATATGATGACCCATGATTATTTTAATCTTATGTAAATGACCGAGTCTTTGCTTTAGTTAATACAAGTTTCATTATTCAGTCTTGAGACAGACAGAGAGTGAGAGAGAGAGATGTGCAGAGAATACATCTTTTTAATTTCTAATCAAATGCAGATTTATGCATGAAGCTACTTGCCAATTCGATTCTTCAACTGTCTTGAAACAACTTATTTTAAATCATTGCTATTAGTTTGAATTACATTACATTTGTGGAACTGTAAAGCTCATTACATTGAGCAAATTATATTTAATACACAATATCAAAGATAACACGACTTTAAACTGCCATGCATGAGAGGATTCGATTTTCTGTGACTTGACTCACCGTGGAGAAAAATCTTTTTTTTAACCACACATGACACAGATTTCCAAACAGACGAAATGTGTTCATCACATCTAATCATGTAATCCTGTTTCAACCCTTCGTTGCTTCCTCAGGTACATGGCCATCATCCACCCTCTGAAGCCCCGCCTCTCCTCCACCTCCACAAAGGTCGTGATCGCCTTGATTTGGATCGTGGCTGTTTCCTTGGCCTTCCCTCAGTGTTACTACAGCGTGACCAGATTTTATTACCCCAGGACCGTGTGCATGGTCAACTGGCCGGATGATTACGGAGGAAAACATCAACTGAGGTGAATAAACAAGACTGATAGAGAGAGACAAAAGTGGAGTGGTGACATTTCCAACGAGGCCGATCTATGTGAGACAACATATACCATATATCTGCTTGTGCACACCATGATTTTATCATCTTCAGCTTGCTAGCTGTCACATCGGAGAGCTTTTTGTCTCTTTAGCTCACAAGGACCCTTTGATACTTCCTGTATGCGCATACCAGAAACGTCTGGATCATCATAAACGGGCATTTACATTTGCATCTAAATGCCACTTCAACACCCACATGGAGTGGGCTGTAATTTCATCAGAAGACACTTGCTAACCGCTCAGACAAAATGTGGGCAGGACTCAAGAGTCAGGATTAATGGAAAATTCAATGATGAAACTTTCACAGAGGAGAGGCGACGGGAGCGTCGACGAATACAAACCGAAAATCACACAAGTGCAAAAAGTTTTTCTTAGTTTTGTGTAAAATGGATAAAAACTAAATGAAAAGTAGGACACTGGAAGGGAGACAACTGAAAAACGAAATTCTGAATCTGATGGTTGCTTGTGTAATCAGTCTCAGCACCTCTCTCTCTCTCTCTCTCTCTGCTCCCCCCCTCTGTAGCTACCAGTTTGCAGTGATAGTGCTGATCTACGTCCTCCCTCTGCTGGTGATGCTGGTGACCTACAGTTTGGTCGGCCAAACTCTGTGGGGCGGACACATCCCAGGGGAGGCGACGGAGCATTACCACAGCCAGATCACAGCCAAGAGAAAGGTCGACGCAACACACTTTCCTCTGCTGTTCAAAACTACGACTCTACGCTCCTTTAATTAAAATGAGATGATATTTAAACAAATGAATATACAGCATGGGCTTATAAATACACTGTATGTGTGTTGTTGGATTCTCTGCAGGTGGTGAAGATGATGGTTGTGGTGGTGGTGACCTTTGCCCTCTGCTGGCTGCCCTATCACATCTACTTCATACTGGGCTCGTTCAACAGAGACATTTATAAACAGCATTACATCCAGCAGGTCAGCAGCAGCTCCCTCTGCCTATTAGCCGCTCCTTATTATCACTGTTGTCTTTTTACCGGGCTTCATGCCTCATGCCTCCTCTTCAGGTGTACCTGGCCATATTCTGGTTGGCGATGAGTTCCACCATGTACAATCCCATTATTTACTGCTGTCTGAACCAAAGGTAAAATAAATAAATAAATAAATAAATCCACTCTTCATCTCCAAAGCAGGAAGCAGAAACACCCCCCCCCCCAACTCTGCCGTCTGTCTGCAGGTTCCGCGCTGGTTTCCGTCACGCATTCGCGTGGTGTCCCTTCATCAAAGTGTCGGAGGAGGACAAGATGGAGCTGCAGCACACGCACACCTTCAGAGTCACCATGACACGCAGCCACCGCAACGACGGCCCGTACACGCGCACCTCCATCAAGACAAACGTCCTCGACTCAGACTTCAAAACCGAGCTGAGGCCTAACCCTGGCCTCCAATGCTCGTCCGTGCCCAACGCGCACAGGGCCAAGAGTCTGGAGGACACCAAACCAGCAGCTGCCAAACTTCTGGAGCACAGGCACTGAAGCGATGATGAGGACGCCAACGGGGTTCCTCTGCAGCTCGAACAGAGCTGAAGCGACAGCCAGCTAGAGCTGTTCAAACGCTCATCCGCCTGATCAGGAAGGAGTGATGTTCATCCACGCGACCTGGAACTGTAAACATGTTGTTGTTCCCGTGATAAACGGCTGTATGTGGTTATGAAGCAGTCATGTGAGAAATATGTGAATATACATCCGCACAATAATAAGAGCATCTGATTCTGTTCAAGTTGATATTTGCTGCAAGTCTGTAGATGAATCGATCGTTCAGTTCGTTCTCTGATGTCTCCCAGGCTCCATCTGCAACGTCACTGCTGCTTTTCCTCTTTATAGGATGTTTAAGTGAAAGTGCAGTTGTTGTGTTTTTCTTTCTTTTGGGCTACCACTGAACACAGGAATGTATTTTCCCTTTATTTCCTTTTCATCTCCAGTCGTCTTAAATGAAATCAGTGGTTACTCACTTAAATGGAAAAAAAAAAGAACTTAAAAGCCTTTATAACTGTCCAGTGCGTCTTTGAAAACCTCGTCACGTTGTCTTGAAGTCTGGCGCTCGCGTGTCACTGATGGGTACTTCTGTGATTAAATGTTCAAAGTGCTGCTACTGAATCTGACGTGAACTGTAACATCTACTGAGTCATATATATATAAATATATATTACGTGAAACATGCTGGTGAGGTGCAAATGTAAATATGTGGAATTGGTGTGATGGCTGCACATTTACAGTCAGGTCTTTGTGTAAATAAAATAAAAAAGGTAATGTCAGTGTTTGAGTGCTAACATTTCAGATTGTAACTAAAAACCGTTTTCATTCCTTTGAGCAACTTTGGAAACAGTGACGATGTGAAAGATCTTGATTCAATGTGAAGATGTGATATTATGTGTGTAATAAATGTGAAGGTGCAATTAACACTGTAATGCTGTGAACACCAAAGGACTTTCTGTATTGAGCAGAGATGCCACCAGAGGCGTGTCGATTTGCACGTCTGCTCAAATCTTAGCGGTGGTGATATTTCTTTTGTTTATGCCAGTGGCCTCCGGCTACGGCAAGGCTCTGTTTGGACTTGTTTTAGGTTTCCCACCGTTAGAGCTGGAGCAGTTTCATCAACAACGTGTCAGACTAATGTTCACAGAAAGGAGCCTAAGATCGTCTAACCTCCACCAAGAGGGCTGTTGTTGTCTCCCTTTCTCCGTTTGGTTGATTGCCTGCAAAATTACTGGAAATGACTTAAGGAGACATGATTCAATGGAAAAACACATTTTAAGGGGATCTAGATTCGCAGGCAGGAAGCAAATGCTTCATTTTCCTTAACAACATTTTCCAAACAAGTAAACTGTTAGGCGATTTACAATACAATACAAACATGGACGACAGAAGGTTCTCTGAAAAAAAAACGGCAATGCCAGTTTGAAACAGGTTTGCTTTTATTAACGACTGGCTGAATGACAGTGTTGGACAGTTAGTCCGGGTTTTGTGAACAGAGGCAGAAAGATTTAATGTGTGTGTGTGTGTGTGTGTGTGTGTGTGTGTGTGTGTGTGTGTGAAGGCAGAGTAGCTCAGGACCTACCAGAGAGGCCGACCTTATCCAACATTTACAAAGTACATTCAAATTGAACTAGCTTGCAGTTTTATTGCTTTCATTTGTTTTAGTAAGTGTTCGCTTCAGTTTGGGAACTCTCCCTGCAAACCAGGATTTGAACTGTAGCCTAGAGTATCATAATGTGAGATTGAAAAAAATAAATAAATAACCAGCCTACACTAAAAATTGAACGAGCCCATCCCTCGAAGAGCAGCATGTGTAACATATCTGATTGATTACTTTTATTAAAGAGAAAAATAAATATTGTATAACATTTGTAAGAACTGTAGTATCAATGACAAACCCTCCTGACGTGTAGGAGCATATGGCAGACAGGGAGCGAGTGGAGGAAGGTGCTTTATTTCCAGATTGTTAAAATTCCTGTAAAAGTTTCAGCTTTACAAAGTTCTTGCTGCACATGATTTGGCCGGTGTTGTTCGTCTGGCATCTGTGTGAGCACCTCGTTCCCGTTTTCATGGCCGGTACGTCTTAAAGCGAGCGATCGACAGCTGTGGTTGGTAGCAACAACGGCTGCTTCTGCTCGGTAAAATACAAGAGGTCCTTGGACATATTTTACAGTAGAGTACATTAAAGACAAATGTGCACGTTTGGCCAGTACACAACACGGGTCCCCTCTTGTGATTCTGCCAACATTTACAGGTCAGGTACCGTCTGAGGGCGTGAGCCAGAGCAGTGGCTTCCTGTCTGTGCGTCGTTGTTGCAACAGTAACATTGTTCAACACATCCCAATATAAAAATAAAATAAATAGCAACAATGCATGTATAACATGTTGTATTATATTTGGGTAAAGACCTTTAAAGCAAAAAAAAAAATTCCCTTTCATCTCATTACACATTTCTACATCACCTCACATGCCTTTACAGTGTGTGAGCGGCCGACAGCAGACACGTGCTGGTGACTGTGGGGTTTTTAGATCCCTGTAGCGACTGAACCGGTCGCAACCTTCACCGTTTTTCTATTCCCGCTGCAGCTGTTGTGCTTTGACGTATTGCAACATGTTATCAGAGGGATCCTCCAGATGGCGACATAGGAGCATCGCAGGAGTGTGCAAAGTCTTTCTTTCTTTCCGCCCTGCGTGTTTTCTCAAGAGTCGAATGTGCATTTTATCAATGCAGGTTTACCCTCAGAAAACCTCAATCTTGACATTTTGTGTATTGTTACATTCAAAAATCTAACTATGACATAGTGCCCGACGCTCTGCTACTTTACACAGCTGAGAAAGCTCTGACACGCAGACGGACTAAAGCAGCTACTGGAGCGTGATTGACATTGACTGGACTGGTTTATATTGGTTGGGGGAAAAGAGAGAATGGGTGAGAGTAAGAGTGGGGGCGGGGGGGGGGTAACAGTGAGACACGAGGAGACATTTTCTATTTGCTGTTCAGCTCTTGTCTCAGCCTGCAGCCCACGGCTGTGATGAGGGCAGCGCCTTTCCCGCTGCCGTCCTCCGACAGCAGGAAGTTGACGTCACACTGAGGAGCCAGTTCCTTCACCGTCTGGTGCATGACCTGGGAGAAACTGGACAGAGACGAAATGTTAGACAGTGAACCCGACACGTCCATCCATCCGTCAGCTACACCACTTATCCTTTGTGTGAGTGTGACACTGAGCGAGAGGACACACCCTGGACATGTGGTTTCAATAACATTCTAAATATGAATATAAATGAGCAGAGTGCATAAAAACCAGGCTGACTGGTTATGTATTAGATTATTCAAAATAAAATCTGTCTCGCCTCCTTGAAGGAAGAAGCTGTAAACACATGTTCTTGTGTAAAGCCACATGGTCACAGACCACAACACGTTACCTGGTACACTAAGAAAGAAAAGTGCTGTGACAAGAACATGTTTGACCACAGCCTTCAACAGCAGGTGGAGTCCTGACATTCATTAAATAAGGCCAATGTGCCATCAAACATTACACATGATATCCTAAAAATCTTGCGCCGTTTAGAAGACGGTTACAGTCCTTTTGGTTGGATGAGTTGATGACTGATGAATCTGACTTACTGTGGGTGTAGTTTGTAAAGTGTCCCATCCACCCCTACAGTGATCTTGAGGTGGTCCAGTCCTCGGTTCTCTCTGATCTTATCCACCACGGCCGCCATTCCTGCCCCGCACAGCTGAGCCGCACGATGAGACACAGCTCCACACACCTAGAGATGACGGCATCAGTTAACCAGCTGTACAGGCCACAGTTCACTGAGCCACAACTCACACAGTTTACCTCTTTGACGATGATACTGTCATCACAGGTGCTGTCCAGCCCTAAGTGTTGCAGGATGGATCTGACCTGCAGCAATGCCAGCCTGTCACTGGAGAAAGACAGAAAGACACAAACCGCATCACAAAACTGCAGATACATCTCTCAGGACCGTTCACCTCAGTGGCCCAGAAGGCCAGATAAAGATAATTAGTTAGAGGACAAACACATTCTGTGTACCTCTCTATCTGTGAGAGGAACTTTGTTTCAAAGATGCCTCTGGTCTTCAGTGTCTCAGATATCTGTCCTCTGAACAGGAATCCCCTCTTGGTCATGTTGATGAGGATGTTTCGCACAATTTCCCCGAGGTACATGCCGCTACACATTTTCTCATATCTGTAAAACACAGTGGGGGGGGGGTGGGGGTGAATACATGTGAATAAATATAAACGGCAGAAGGCATTTATGAGGATATGAGTCCAGGAAGCAACAGGTTAATATGGCGCGTGCGTCAGTGAGTTTAACCTTTGTTGGCCTGGGTTGAGTGAGAAGTCGTCCACCACGCGGTCAAACTCGGTCCTGATGTCATCAAGGCAGCCGTTGTCTCCGAAGGCACCCCACTCCATGTTGACACACATCCTTCCCTCGTCTCCCTCGATCATCTCCACGTTCCTCATCTCCTCCATATAGCACGCGTTACTCCCCGTGCCTGAAATCAGACGGCCCGCTCACAAATCACAAAAAGTTGATATTTATATAAAAAAAAAAAAAAAAAGGAAAGAATTGCTAGAGACTAACCAGCGATGAGGCCGATCTCACAGCTGGGTTCTTCATAGGCACAAGTCATCATCGTTCCCACGGTGTCGTTCACCACAGCCACGACGTCCAGGTCGAACTCCTGGAGAGAAAACAGCAGGTGATGCAAACGTGAGTCGTTGTGCATGCGCGATGATGGCGGATATGCTCCTCGTATTCTACCTCTCTCCTCTTGATGGCCTCCCTCAACAGTCCCACCACATCTTCTCCTTCACAGTCTGTCGCCTTGAAGCCTTTGGTCCATGTCAGCAGGATGCCCTGCGAAGCCACACACACAGTTGACAACGGTGAGTCACCTGGCATCAGACGAGTCTTTGGCCTCGTGAAACATTATCAGAGGAAGGAAGAGGACTCCGCTCACAGCGTCGAGGCTGGTCTGCCGGCAGGGGAACGAGAAGGTGAAGCCCAGAGGAAGACAAGTGTTCTTCATCCCCATGTAGTCCAGGAAATCGCTGATGCATTGCACAATGTGATCAAACAACTGGAGGAAAGAGGAGGATGTGAGGATACAACAAACCACATACACATGAATGCATGTGACACAGGAGCACCTGAATGCACCACACGCTCTGATGGACCGAGTGACAGGTGGAGGAGGGAGCGGGCCAAAAGGTGACAGACAGGATTAGCCTAAGCCAGTGCACAAGTTCAAATGTATGTTTCGACTCAAGGCTGCTCTTGACCAGTCAGCCTCTCTATCTGTGTACCTCTAACCTTCTATTTTCTTACCGCTAAGCCAACGAGCTTAGCTCCCTAAAAGCCCTAAACTTCACACTACCGCCAAGGTAACGTGAGGTAAAGTTCAGTCCCACTTTCTCTCCTGTCTCTCTCTTCTGTTTTCTCTGGACCGTTTCCTCACCTCCTCTCCTGTGCCCTGCATCACCTCCAGAGGAATGGCATAAATCTTGTTGTGCATCTCCACGCTCCTCCTCTTGCCGGAACGAATCTTGACCAGCAGAACTCTGAAGTTGGTGCCTCCCAAATCCAACGCCAGGAAGTCGCCATGCTCTAGATAACGAGAGAGGAGCAGAGTCAAAAGGAGAAGCAGAGAAACCCAGCACGCGCGGTCACGGGTCAGCAGATGTGCGCGTGATGTGGACATGAGCGCGTGTCACCTGTGCCATCAGGAGTGCTTTGTACGAAGGTTGGCAGCATTTTGACAGACGCACTTTCATGGGTGCTCTTCGAAAGGCCATTTTGGATCTCGGCCTTCATTCGCTCCTTTACCTACAGGAATATTATAATTTATGAGTTAAACAGTGAAGGACACACACACGCACACGCACACACACTCTCTACTCCCTCACCTCCAGCAGCTGTTTGTTCGTCAGGCGGAATTCGGACAGTGTTTCGTTGATTTGTCGAGATTGGTCAGCAAGTCTGTAGGCCACAGCGGTCACCATGGCAGCCCCCTTTCCACTGCCGCTCTCTGATAATAGGAACCGGATGTCAGAGTCCGGCACCAAACGGCGGACTGTCTTATGGAGCCGGCGGGCGTACCTGAAGCAGGGTTAGAAACAAGGAGATGAAATAGTTTACACAGACTGGCAACAAACAACGGGATGTAGTTTACAGCAGTGCAGACAAACTGTTGCTTTCACTCACTGTGGGTGCATCTTGTAGAGAGAGCCGTCGATGCCCACGGTGGTCCGGAGTCGGGAAACCCCTTTGTTTTCCTTTAGCCTCATTAGGATGGCTGCCAGTGTGGCAGATATGAGGTTGGCAGAGCGGAAAGACACAATGGTGCAAACCTGACAGGAAAGGGGAGGTGAGAAAGTCAAGCAGCACGTCTCGACTTTTCAAACTGCAGAACAAGATAAACAAAGTATTCGTCAGCTGCAGTACGTACATGCTGCACAGCAACGCAGTCTTCTGTTGACGGCTCCACCCCAAGTTTGGTTAAAATCTCTTTGGTCTTGGTCAGTCCTTCCTTGCTCCTAAAACAGAAGACACACACACACACACACACACACACTCTCACTGACTAGAAAATTGCCTGATTGCATTTTGAACGATTACGATTTTAAAGGTAGTTGATTCAGCAAGTGCACTTTGTAGCTCTGTGCGTGGACTTACTTCTCCATGGCTGAGACGTGCTTGGTCTCAAGCGTCCCTTTGGTGAGCAGCTCGGGGGTGATCCTCCCCTCGAACAGCAGACCCTCTCTGGCCATCTTCACCAGAATGAGACGAACCAGCTCCCCCATGTACATACCGCTGACCATCTTCTCAAATCTACGGAGTGAAACAGACGCCTCTTTGGTTAAGAACTGGATACATTTCAAACTTCTCCCTACGGGTGGTAAGAGATGTCAGTATTGCTGTGTTTAGCAGGAGCAGTGTTATTAGTGGCCTGAGAACCTGACGGCTCATCATTTCATTTGTGTTTCTTTAGACGATTGCAGGGATGACGGAGGCTGTGATAGTTCTGCTTACAGCTGTTTGCCCGGGTTGAGGGAGCCTCGGTCTATCTCTCTGTCGAACTCTGTCCTGATGTCCTCCAGCCTGCCGTCGTCACCGAACGCCCCCCACTCAGTGTTCACACACATCCTGCCCTCGTCCCCCTCCACCAGGTCGATGTGACGCAGCTCCTCCATGTAGCACGCATTGGTGCCCGTCCCTACAAACACAAACGCACACATCTCATTACCCGCTTAACCCCATTTTGACCTTTAACTATTTATTTAGTTCTCTATACCTATGATGATGCCGACTTCACAGCGTTGATCATCGAAACCGCAGGTCATCATGGTTCCAACAGTATCGTTTACCACAGCCATGATGTCAGCATCGTAGTCCTGGATTCACACACACACACACATAAAGGAACCATTCTTTTCTAAAGAAACTGTTGACTCCGACTCCGACATGAGACTCACCCCTCGTTTCTTGATGGCTTTGTTTAGCAGCTTGACCACATCCATCCCCTCCACTCCACTTGCCTTGAAGCGCTTAGTCCATGTTATCAGATAGCCCTGCAGAAGCGTTACAGAAACATTGAATCGTTCACGGAGATGTGGTTTCACGTGGCAGAGTCATGGAGGCTGCAGCGCGGTCGTGGCAACTCATGGTGTAAACACAGCAAAAGGACTGCATTAGTATTAATAAGTGTCTGGCTCCAGTCTGCCAGCCTCGACTAATGGATGAAAGGGATGTTGTGTTACCTCGTCGAGTCTGGTCTGCTGGCAGGGGAAGGAGAAGGTGAAACCCACTGGGAGCTTCTTATCTTTGATGCTGTGTTTTTCCATGAAGTCACCGAGACATTCTGCCACATGGTCGAACAGCTGGAGGAGAGAGGGAGGGGTTCAGGTTCAGCTTGAGCAAGGCTGTCTGTGTGTGTGTGTGTGTGGTATGAACCTACCCTCGTTCCACTTCCATGAATGATGTCCTCTGGTGTGTCGTAGATCTGACTCTCCATCTGGACGGTCTGCTTCTTCTCGTGGCTCACTCTGACGCGGAGGATCCTGAAGTGGCTGCCTCCCAGGTCCAACGCAATGAAGTCCCCTTTCTCTGTTGAGACAGACAGAGGACAGAGAAATGTTACGTGGCTACAGGTTTACATCTGCGGCAGGTTCATTTGGCTGCGAGGGCCAACGCACAATGACAGCACTGAACCGGAAGAATTCTTCCTGAGTGTGAGTTTTAAAATGAAGCCTAAACCTGCATGATACGCTCATTTTGAATCTTATATAAAAAAAACTGGTATAGATTTAGTATTAAACACAGAACATAAGAAGGGATTACGTTTATTATCTGAATGGGAGCATAATTAGTTTCTGATAAGACTTTAATAGTTTTGCATGCGCATCATAACTGATTAATGATATGACCCATCGTACTGCTACGAGGACATAAACCAGAAATATCTTCTGCCTCCTTCTTTCTCCATCTTCTTAGTGATCTCGCTCAAACTGTAACCTTCACCTCAACTTCACTTTTAGCAAAGACTGACAAATGTCTCACCACAGGTCAGAACGTTCTCAGTGGTGCTGATATTACAAACACTCTGTGCCGTGATTTCAGATTGTTGCGATCCTGTGCCGAAACATTTTGTGCAGATGAGAAATGCGAGGTCAGGTCAGGGCAGCTCACTTGGGTCAGAGCGCACTGATAATCTGTCTGGAAGGAATGCGATTCCCGTTTCATCTGCGTGCGCTGAGAGGAGCGAGCCATGGAACAAATGGAGATGCTTGAACACACACCTGTTGATCGGGTGAGCTACACACAGGCTGATTTCTGCCCTCTTCTTACCAAACACAATAATCCCATCTCTGAATCTCTGCCAGTCGCTAAATCTCGTCTAACGTGTGCGTAAACAAACAACTCTGGGAGAAGATTTAACAAACGATGGCCGACGTGCTTCACTGCGTCTTCACTCCGCCTGCGATGTGCATTTATCCATAGAGACCTGTTGTATCATTAAAAAGTGTCTTTATCCAGGAGGCCGCTGGATGAATGAGGCTCAACGTTTACATTTCAAGGCTGTATGTATGTATGCATTGTTGTAGGGGACTCATATACTTAAGGAATTTGTTTGCTAACAATGGTAGCAGGATTTGGTGTTCACTGCTAGTCCGCATGTGTGTGGTGTGTGTGTGTGTGTTTGGAAGTACCGCGTTAGAAGGACAGAGAGGGGAGGAGATTCATATTCAGCTGACGGAGGTAATAACTGATAGACACCCTCTTCCTCAAGTGCATAATGTAAAACTGATTTAAAAACGTTTCTGACGCACGTCCACGTCCAAAGGACAGAGCGGCTCCAGTGAATCAGCATTAGTCAGCATGCAGCAGACATTTGGGACAGAGAGGCATAGATGTGCTCACGTCCACATGCACGTCACCGCGTAGAGCTCACAGGACGTCTGATGAGCACAATAACAAGCGAGGAGCGCTGTATGGCAATTGGCCGTAAGATAAACATGTTTCTGGGAGCGTGGTTATGGAATAACAGCGTCTCTTGTCATCATCACTAACAAGGCCCTCTGCTCTGTTGACCCACAACTAGAGAGCCTTCACTTAAATCTTGTGTTGGCCCTGTATGCCTGTGTTTACGTTACATCCCAAACTGCCAGAGACAGGTGGATCGGGACAAACGGACACACGTCATAAATGTCTTTAAAAAGATGAGATGATTCAACTACTATTAAAAGAAAAGACTTTTTCCATTGCTGTCTCCATGGCAACACACGGTGACTGAGCATGGTGAAATATTAACACTGCAGAGCTCCGTGGCTTTGATTAAAACGCATTTAGCTCACGTTACAAAATACTCTTTCCTGTCTGTGCTTCATTCAAGTATTAAAAGTACTGATAGAGTTAGAGCACAGTGGACCGCCGAGAGCTGGACATGCTCACCCGAGCCATCGGGGATCGATCGTACGAAGGTGGGCAGCATCTTCAGCGCAGCGGTGGGGTTGGTGTCCCGGCCCAGTCCTTTGGCCAGCTCCCTCCGGAACCGCTGCATGATTTCCAGTAACGTCTCATCAGAGAAGCGCATGGAGTACAGGTACTTATCGATCTAGAATGAAAGTTCAGACACAAGAGCGTTAGTATTAATCTTCCTAAACTCGACATCAACCACATATCAAGATTTTAATGTAAAACTGTAGCCTGTGAGAGATTAAAACCCAGCCTTTATTTTCTCCCAGCATGAGGAAGCAGTGGCTATGACTAACCCCCGGGCATCCAGTGCGGTAAGTGAAATAAAACTGATGACAGCTGCTGCTAACCCCACATATGAATCACAGCCTTTTAACACAACTAGTTCTGAATGTCTTTATGGCAGAACTAAGGAATATTCACAAAATCCCAGCCACTATCAGCCATTAAATCATTCGTCATAAAACAGTCTGTCAAAACTGCTCAGTGAGCAACACAGCAAACAGCCGTCTGAGCTGTATGTTCCCTCCAGGAACAGGATGTTAAACAAGCCTGGTGAAGTCCATTATTGCGTCACCCAGCGCGATGAAGCAAAGAGCTGCTTTATGACTGGAGACAAACCGAGCAGAGGATTACTGAAATGTCAGGTTCATCGTGACTTGCTCAGTAAAATGACAGTGGGGCTAAGCAGGATTAACTCATAACTGGATTATCACAGGAACTGTTCTGTTTCGGAACAGTCCCAGAATTGGTGAATATAAAACGCTCACGGGTTCGCACAAGGGTCACACAAGGGTCGGGGTTATGACTCATTTTGAATATCCACACACTCACGTGCGGTGACGTGCATTATGGCCCTGCGCTATAATTTACTGGACCTATACCTGTTGAGTCACTCATTAACTGTGTTTCCTGTGCGCTCTGCCAACGGCTTCAGAAACGTATCCGTTTGGGTGAGAGAGTTTACAGGAAGAAATTTACATCTGCTGGCCACAGAAATCGCCTGAAATTGGAAATGATGAAGGCACCCCTGGCCTTCTTGTGGCCCAGACTGGCCCAACTGGTGGGCGACTTGCAAAATAGTTAACACAACTAATTGGTGAGCACGGCGCAATAGCACAAAACTCATTGCTTGTACGTCGCTTTGGATAAACGCGTTTGCTAAATGAACTTTCTAGACTTGTAGAGCCAACATGGCTGCAGTCTCCTATCCAAGAGAACAACACTGTCAAAGCTGCTCTGCCGGTGTGACATTCCTCATATGTTGTGTACATGTGGAGCGAGTCTGTCTCTGGGATGAGCGCTCATTAGCAGATGCTCGGTCAGACAGGAGTCCTCAGCCCAGACGTTGTAACGTCTCACCCTCAAAGGCTCAGTAAACGACATCTGTAGTGGAAACTGCCGGACGATGCCATAAACAAAGGTCAACACGCGGCCCCGAGCCATGGTTCACACTGGAGCCTCGTCTGTGATTTGAAGCCAGATGTTGCTTCTCCCACGCAACTCTTTAAACACATTAGACTTCCTTACAAACAAACTAATAAACCGGTGGACAGAGGTGATTCCATCATTTCCTTGTTGGAGTTAATAAGACTATTTCCAGGACCAAGCACCTGTGTCCTGAGTGTAGTGGGGCTCGTGTACATCAGACTGTGTCAGCAGCTGATGCCTTTATACTCAGTGATCCACTGAAATTGTTAACACATCCCACAGCCGATCGCCACCCTGCCTCCTCCTCTTCTGCCGCTGATCAATGCTGATGATGGAAACTGTGCTGTGTCATTTGATCAACAGACATCAGTGCTCAGTTCATGCAGTGCAGTCCCCTCAGCTTAGTTCACTGAAATAAGAATGGATTCCTCGAACTGAAGGAGGATAAGTTTTGAGTTCTGAGCTCAGTTTGAATAACAATGTGTCACTAGCGGACCACGGTGGCCACAGCCTGGATACAAAGGGGAGGATTAACAGCACACATTGTTCTCCACAACACACTAAGAGAGATCCACTGAGCCCTGACCAGACTCAGCTCATGCTGCAGGGGAGAAAGCAGCACCACTGTATTATGACTCAGCACTCTGCAGATAGAGCCCATGTCTCAGCACTTTGTGATAGCACAGCCTCACTCGGCCCAGATAAATATATCTCCTAATTCCTCACATGAAAACAAGTGATTCCTCCTAATCTTTCACGATTAACTTCACTTCCTCGGTCTAACAATGGGAATGGCTCACATCAGTCCCTCAAGGACCCTTTTTGACCAAGGTCAGACTGGTGCTCAGGCTGGTTTAGAGTTGGACCAATTTTCTTTTTCCGTGAGCTAGCGTCATTATAAAGTCCCATCACTCCATCACTTCCTCTGATTCCCAGGCAACACTGTTGCACTGTTTAAGCCCCATTTCAACATTAGCAAAATGCACTTCTTTAAACGGATGTCACAATAATGGTCCAGCCCTGGTTCTTTCTAAACCTGTGAAGTGTTTGTTGGATGTTGAAACACATAGAATTGGGCCTGGGTTAAGCACTGGCTCATCATTTTACGGCCTCGGTGGAAAAAGACATTGTTTAAGTAAGTGAAGGAGGTTTCTTTGATCCATGATCCAGATCCACACCATAATAAAGGTGTTCTTCCCTGACCCATATCACACCTGTCCCTCCACCCAGTGTCGGGAAACCTCCTCAGGGGTCTTGTGTCATCTCCTTTACAAATAAACTAACCAACATCCCAGAAAACCACCCCTTTGCTAAATTATGTTGCGTGTGACCCAAAAAGGAGTTCCTACAGTTTCCACTTCTGTTGAGCAAAGTAACCTTCCCCTGTGAGGAGACGTGAGGCCCCTGTCCCCTGCATGCATGAGTCAGGCCACATTTTCCCCAAAACACACCTCTGACACACACAACCAGCAGCAGCATGGTTGGCTTTCAGGAAGCAATCACACCCTCTGCCTCTCCTTCCCTCCCTCTTTTCTCCTTGTCCCTCTCCCTTTCTGTTCGCATTCCTCCTCTAAACAATGCCCTGCTCTCCTTGTCATTGCGAGGTGATGCAGGGGAGGAGGGGAGGGAGGGGTGGGGTGGCCGCTGAAACCCGACTCCTCGGCGTATGTACATGTGCACAAGCACACGGCCTCTCGCCATGTGGAAAAATACTGTCCTCTGCATTGCCCTCTCCTGCACGTTCCTGCTTTCACCTCATGCACACACACACACACACACACACACACAGATTAAAACCCAGCTCTGGATTGACACCAACCACCCACAGGGTATCAAGGACCCGACCAAGGACAGTGCAGTGGATTGAGAGGAGCCGCGCTCAGCTGACTGAAGTGCTTTGACGCCTGCAGATCCCACCCGAGGGTGTGATGAAATCATCTCAACACTTTCTCTGGTCGCAGCTTGAAACATGAGCCGCGTGCTGGGAGTTGTTTGTCCAGAGCCGCGACTAGAACCTGCTGCGAGAAGCAGCAACACAATAGGTAACACACCTTTGCGTATGAATGTGTGTGTGTGTGTGTGTGTGTGTGTGTGTGTATGTGTGTGTATAAGCCTTCTCCTCCTGACACCTATGGTCACATGGCTCAAAGCTGTCCTATTTTAGGGAGAGAAAGACGGCGGGAGTGAGGAGGGAGCTGGATGTGCAGCTCTGCATCAGATCCCTGCGGCTGACAGATGTATTTGGCGTTAACGGATTGTGACAGTGGCACAGCAGGCACAACTGGGACCGACACTTTTGTGTCACGTCTCTGTGTGCTGTTAAAGTGCGTGCCATCTAAATGAGAGCGAGGAGAAGGACACGGGGGGAGAAAATGGAGGGAGGAAGTGTGGCAACTTCTGTCGTCTACGCAGGAAAAAGTCAAGCGTTGGATGCGTGATCTGCGGCCGGTGATGATGCGTGACATCATCAGCAGGAGACCTTAAAGGGCCCCGGCTTCATATGTGAGCTGAAAGGCGCATCTGCTTGGGATCATTTCCGATTCAGGCTAAACGTGGTGGCCGCGTTCCCGAGCGTCTGGGCAACTGGAAAAGCTCGACTGACACACTCACCTCTCAGTCTGAGCTCCAGCTGCTCCACTCAGGCTTACACTGGGGGTCTTACAGCAGGAGCCATGAAAGACTCACATTCATGGGGTTTCTCATCCTCAGAGTGGCTCTGACTTTGCCCCTTCATGCTCAACTCCCTCCTTCTCATCCAAATAATCTGTCTCTACATCCTCACCTCCGCCTGGCCCCCCGCTCCTCTCAAAACTTACATCATGACACCAACAACACGCCCCTGTGTGGTGTCTCATTACACATCTTACTACGCCAAAACTGTCACGTCCCACTGGGCCAGGTTGATTCATACCTTAGTGATTCAGGAAGCAGCCACCCCCCCCACACATGATGCATCTCATGTTCACTTCCTGAAAGAGGCGTCACAACAGTTCCTAATATGTGCTGCGCTGGGAAACTCTTTACGGCAAAGTTGTGATGGTGACAGCGCCGATCAACTCAATGACCTCTACAGGCTGCCCTGACACACACACACACACATCAGAGGCCGATCACTCACCTTCTTAACCTGGTCATCCTTGAGTTCAGTGAAGTAGTAGGCAAGTAGCTGGGCTGCAATCATCCTGCTCCTGTCTCCCCCTTTCACACACACATGCAGGCTCACCGGATCACACACTGGCACACACAGTAGGTGGAGGCAAAAATCCAATCCAATGAAAAAGTACTGAACAAAAATGGATGGATAACCTCTGCCCTGGCCTCTTCCAAGTACAAACTGTCAGTCCCACGCTTCTGGAGATATAAATACAGTCCAACACAGCGTGGTTTAAAATAGACAGAGCAGCTTCATGTGCGGCTAAGACTCTAGAGCTCTTCCTCCTCTGTGCATGTGAGTAGAGCCAGGAAGCATGAGTGAGACAGCAGGAGCCAGAGAGAGAGAGGGAGGGAGGGAGGAGGAGGGGCTGAACACGAGTCCTGCCCACCTAGTGTGAACTCATTGGATGGTGGGTGTGTGAGGGCCACATCCTCTCTCCTCTGATTGGCTCTGTGCTGCCGCCCTGGGGGCAAACCCCAGTGATGAAGCAGGAAGAGGTGGCAGAGAGGGGCTGTCTAATTTCAAGTATGGAGGAAAAGTAGGGAGGGACATATGAGACAAAAGTGAAGGAAGTGAGATGAGGGTTTTTTGTTGTTTCTAGCGAGTAATAAAGTTATTAGAGGTTGAGCCGCGTGGCCGTGTTAGCGTTCAGAGCTCCAGAGAGCTCTAGATTTGATTGCAGCTGACATAGGAGGCCCAGGACACAGCCCTCTAAGCTGTTCTTTTCAGTCATTTGAATTTTTCATAAAAATAATTGGACGTCAATATGACAGTAAGATCTAATTAATCAAAGTTATAAAACATGACTTACCCTTTTGGCAGTAGGTGATGCTGTGACTGTCTTCACTAAAACCTCATCCTTTAATCCCTGATTAGTGACTCAGACCCACACACACACATATTTTCAAAGGAACATTTCCGTTCCGTTTTGTTCCTTTGTTCCAGCTGGCAGCCTCGCTGCCAACCTGCCAGGACACGTATTCGTGTTGGCAGTGAACAGAGCCTCCTCTACAATTCATTTTTTCTGCGAGAAAAAAAAGTGGAGTCTGAGTGTATCATTGCTAATTTCACAAGGCAGTATTTTTAAATTCATTCTCCATACTTTGCCTTTCATTTTAAAAGTAACGGTTTGCAGTCCATGAAGTCAGTGTACTTTAACACGGAATCCATTTTTAATACTTCAACAGAATGATACTAGTCACACTGTTTGCATTCATCCTATGTACACATTGACTTAGTGAAATACTATCAAATACCATCAAGATAACTTGCAAAACCATCCAACCAGGGATGGTTTACTCACAGTGATGAAAAGGGTCAATCTCCAGCAGTGCTGCAGCTGACAGTGAAAGCCAACACTATTTGTTTTCCTACTGTGCAAAAACAAGCCTGACCATTTGCTTTTACCAGAATCCTTCAGCCATTCGTCAAGAGGTGTCAGCACATGGAAATTAAACAAACACAGCAAAACATATTTTCCAAGCAGTATAATGTGGAACGAGTCGATCCTGTTCTGAGGGAGAACTTCACACCAGTTTGTGTATGTTTAGTACAACACAGTACACTCAGCGTCGACTAGAAACAGCGTCATCAGTACCATCAGCCATCAGATGTTCAGAAGAGATGATGCAGAACCATCATATTCGAGAGATTACATTTGGTTAAGAATTAGGAAAGGGCCAACAAACTGAAATAGTCCCCAACAGGAAAACGGTTCTTCACCCTCCCAATAATTCAGTTACCTTCATCGATAGGAGTTTCCCGTGGTTCACAGGAGACGGCTCCCAGTTGTCAGCGCAGGGAGCTTTGTGTTGTTTCCCTCTCTGACAGTCCCGTCCCACTTCTGGCTTCAAACTTTCATTCATTGTTGAAGATTATTTACCGTGTATATTAAAACTGAAAGAAACACAGAACCCAATCGTTCGAGAGCCAGAGCTGAAGGACCAGCTTTTCAACTGGTGACCATTTCTTTGTTTGTGTGTCAAGGCTCTTATTGTTGCTTCACAGGGGAGACAAAGACACACACACACACACACACAAAGGGTGAATATACAGTACAGCCCACTGAGGCAGCCGTGAGAGGTATTTCCAACAAGTCGCATTTGAACTAAAATAAAACTGATAAAGTGAGGAAGGCGGAAGGTGAACTAGGATGGAAGAATGGACAAAACAAGAGGCAATGGAATGTGCACATTTTGAGAAAGTGAGAGGAAAAGAAAGCACAACCTGCTCTGTATCAGTCACTTCTCTGAGTCAGCAGACCAGCTACTGCATGTCTGTGTCAAAGCTGCATCACAGCTGCAGTGAGTGCAGGTGAAGTTCAACTGTGAAACCACTGCAGGTCCCCAGTAGGACAGTGTGGGATTACTGCTCTGTGTGTGTGTGTGTGTGTGTGTGAGAGAGAGAGAGAGAGAGGGCGAGAGACATGGCCCTCATCTGCAGCAGTCTAATTTGATAATCCCTGACAGATTAGCTCTGTTTCACTCCTGCTAGCACGCACTCTTTCTCCATGCACTCCCTTCCTTCCTTTCTTTAATCCTTTCTAATTGGTTTCCTAATTCCTTCAGCCTACCCACCTTGATGCTTTGCTTTTCTTTCTTCATTACTTCATTCATTGCACTCGGCTGCTTTCTGCCTACCTGCCCTCCTCTCCTACACATCATGTAATCTCTCGTGAATAGATTATCGGATTAACGGATCGTTGCGCTGTTTATTCCCTGTCAGATCAGACAACTGATAATTGTTATGTACAATTTATACAATATTACATTTCTTTCACACCAAATTATTTAAAAAAAAATATCATAACATCCAACCGAGAAACGACTATAAAAGGAAATGAATTGAATAATAACAAATTGAATCAATAATACACAACCCGTCTTCAGATCACGCCTGTGTGAATTGTGAATTGTGTAAAAGTGTGTGTGCTGTGCAGACTGGCAGATCAAAACACCAGCAGACGGGCAGGGATCCAGCCAGACAGATAAACCACATGGGCAGAATGACCAAAGACTGACCGAGAGCAGGGAGACACAGACAGAGAGACAGACAGGCGATCACAAGGACACAGAGTCCGGCCAGAAGCCCTGAACAGAGCAACAGTTGTTTTTTGGGGGAAATATGGTCAGCAGCATTCTTATCCACCCTCTGCCCTTCATCAATACTGAAGTACTGCTGACACACACACACAGGAGAGGACTGTCTAAAGGGACCAATATTGTCTTTATCATGACTCTGGGAGCATTTCTTTGCTGGTCATTACAACATTGGAGGTGGTGAAATTCCAGGTGAAGCAGCGGCCAGTGAACGCAGCATATGAAAGTCTGAAGTGCTCCCACATTCACGCAATTAAGGACAGCGAGTCATTTCAAGTCACATCTCCTCCCTCTGCCTTGTCATGGAGGTGACGAGGGCCGCACCCTTCCCGCTGCCTTCCTCTGATTGGACAAAAGTCACATGACACTGGGGCGCCAAATCTCTGGTCGTCTCCTGGAGGACTTCGGAGAAACTGAAAAGGAGGTAATTCATCAAAACCTAATAAGGTGGGTGTTGAGACTGTTAACAACAAAAGATAGAAAAGGGGATAATTTACTGTGGGTGTAGTTTGTAGAGTGACCCATCCACCCCTACGGTGATGCTGAGGTGGTCCAGTCCTCGGCTCTCTCTGATCTTATCCACCACGGCCGCCATTCCTGCCCCGCACAGCTGAGCCGCACGACGAGACACCGCTCCACACACCTCCCAGTGACAAACCATGCATGTTACTTACGGCTCCAGACAGTTTCACAGCTGATTGATGGGCCACATTGGTTTGGTCCTCCACATTAGTTATGGCTTTGTTAATGGAGTTTAAAGCGAGCCGCCTTTAAAAGTTACACTTGTCAAAGCTATTTTTTCACAGCTTTGCTGTGTCTTACCTTTTTTACGATGATGCTGTCGTCACAAGTGCCGTCGAGCCCGAGGCCCTGGAGGATAGTTCTGACCTGCAGCAGAGCCAGACGATCGCTATAGGGGCAGAAACATGCAAAATTAAGTGTGTTTGTTTAATGAATGTAGAATAAGGTGACAGCTGCTTCCCCCCCCACCTTTCTATTTGTGACAGGTATTTGGTTTGGAATACTCCAGGTGCTTTCAAAGCCTTGGTGACGTTTCCTCTGAGCAACAGACCTCTTCTGGTTAGATCCAGTAATATCTGATGGACAACTTCCCCCAGATACATCCCACTTGTCAGTTTTTCAAACCTGAACACAAACACACACGAGGAATGTGTGAACCGATTGAATGTGTGGATGTGGTTCGAGCATTGAAGGTCAGCGTCCATGTCCACAGTGAAAGTTTCTAACCTTTGTGTTCCAGGGTTTAGTGAGTTCAGGTCGACCTCGGCATCATAAGGTGTGATGATATCATCCAGGGAGCCGTGATCACCCAGACCCCCCCACTCTGTGTTTATACACATCCTCTCTTCCATGACATCCCCCACCTCCGTCTTTCCATCCGACCCATTGTCCTGCTGATTGGACACACCAGTGAGGGGGATAAAGTACATGAGTTGTCCTCCATGTAAATCCTATCGACCTCACTAAAAGGAACACCGTTAAACAGGGTTCTTTAATGTTGTCGCCCCTGCTTCACACCTCCTCACCATTTGTCTTTTCTCCCGTGCAGGCTTCTTGATGTTCTTCAGCTCCTCCATGTAACAGACATTGGTGCCGTGTCCTAAGAGAAATCACAGGGCTCATTTACTATAGCAGACACCTGTGATATTACCACAACAAAGCCATAATTTTATCTCATGCGGTGAACATCAGTCGATCAGCTGGTGGCCTGTGTTGAAATGTTTCCCAAATAACAAACTCAAATATTAGTTTTTTTTCTTTTGATATTACGACACCTTCTGAAAATGTCATGTTATTCCATCGTTAGTTACCCCTTAGCTTTATTCTGAAAGCAAAGCACGTGTTAGGGAGCACGGCGCACAGGAAGGACCCGAGACAAGGCCCTCGCTTCATGAACATCACTCTTCACAACACATACCAGCAATCAGCCCAATTTCACACTGAGGGTCCTCATAGGCGCAGCTCATCATGGTCCCAACTGTGTTGTTGACTAGAGCTGCTATGTCCAACTCACACCCCTAAACAGGCACACCCACATACGTGTTATTGCACATACATGTTATTAGCGTCGTCATTAGGCTTAGTGGAGGTTCACTGTACTGGTGGAAACGTGTACCAAAAAGTACTGACGTTGCGTCTCTTGATGGCGTCCTGCAGCATGTCCACAACATCGTGTCCTTCACAGTCTGTGGCCGTGAAGCCTTTGGTCCAGCTCACCAGCGTGCCCTGCAGAAAGCTGCTTTTTTAATCTGTGTTTTGCTCCAGCAAAAAGATTGAAGACCTATTTGAAAAGATTCTAATTCAATAACTGATGGCCAGTCTGACCCCTAACAAACAAACCAAACATAACCACTTAATAACTTAAGCCCAAGATCCAGGCTCCAGCACTCACCCTGTCAACGGCCGTCTGCTGGCAGGGGAAAGAGAAGCTGAAGCCCGCAGGAAGACGAGCGTTTTTTATCCCCATGTAGTCCTGGAAGTCACAGACACACTCCGCAAGATGGTCAAACAACTGGGGGCAGAGAGAGAATAACACATAAGGATTGTGTTCACACCGGTTCCATGTGGTCTGCGTTGGCTGCCCTTGGCGACACTGCATCTGTGTCTTACCTCGTCCCCACAGCCCTGCATTCTTTCTGGTGGGACGCTGTAGATCTTGTGGTAGACCTGAGAGCTCCTGAGACCTTTCTTAAAGTTCACCAGCATCACCGTGAAGTCGGTGCCTCCCAGGTCCAGGCTGAGATATTTCCCATGCTCTTCAGGAGAAAACACAGAATGTTAGTTTGCTATGCTCTAATTTCTATGACCTGGTCTGGAACTCTTTTCCCCACAATTTCTGTGTCACCACTTTGAAGCTTATTTTCTTGCTTGTGTCCTTTTTGCTACTGTTGGAACTATATAGAATATATATTCACTTTAACACGGACAGTTAAAGAAGCAGGAGGCCACTTGTTTTAATAGAGCAGCTCCATCTGTTGTTGAGGTTGAGAGCGACATCATCCTGACCTGTGCCATCAGGAGGGCGGCACACGAAGGACGGCAGCATCTTGATTTCAGAGGGGCCTTCTCCCCTCAGCCCCGCCTCCAGCCCCGCCCTCATTACGGCCTTCACCTGCTGGAGCTGCTCGGAGCTCAGCCGGAGGAGAGACAGTGTCTCATCCACCTGGGACACAAGGAAAGACACCGTGTGTGAGAGATGTCTTTTTATTCATGATGATAAGAAACACACAGGATCCTGACCTTCCTCCTCTGGGACGCCAGGCGTTGAGCGACCGCCGTCACCAGAGCCGCTCCTCTGCTGCTGCCGCCGCCTGACAGCACGAACCTGACCTGGCACTCGGGAAGCAGCCGCCGCACCACTTTGTGAAGACGTTTAGGATACCTGGAACACAACGAGTCCAACTCTTAGGACCTCTAGTGGTAACCAGCTGCAACAACATGCTGTCCATCTCCGAGCCATGTGCAAACGCCTCTCATCGGACGTGCTCCACTCCCCAAGTAATAACCTACTGTGGGTGGGTCTTGTATAATGTTCCATCCACACCCACAGTGATCCTGAACGTCCTCAGTTTCCGGTTTTGCTTGATTCGAGTCAAAATGGCGGCCAGTCCTGCAGCTACCAGGTTTGAGGACCTGAAGGACACGATGGTGCTGACGTGTTGGACAGCGATGCAGTCGTCCTGCGAAGGGGTCAAGTCGAGGCCCATGAGGACGCGTCTGGTGTTCTCCAGACCATTTTTATACCTGTGAAAGACGGAGAGAGGGAGCTTCAGGACATCTCACTGTTCTCAGTGTGACAGGCTTTAAGTTGAGGGAGACTTACTCCTCCATGGCTGCCACATGAGCAGTGGTTACGGCTCCTTTGGTCTTCAGAGCGTTGGACACGTGTCCGTCAAACAGCAGTGCCGAGTTAGCCATCTTTAATACAACCAGCCGCACCAACTCGCCCAGGTACATCCCGCTCACCATCTTCTCGAAGCTGCATTAATGATTTAGAGAAATAAACGACCTCAGACACGTCTCAGTCCTGCTACGCCTGCAGCATCGCTGTCCTTACATCTGCTTCCCAGGGTTGTTGGAGGCTGCGTCCACCTCTCTGTCGAACTCAGTGATGTAATCTCTCAGGGCCCCGTCGTCTCCAAACGCCCCCCACTCAGTGTTCACACACATCCTGCCCTCGTCTCCCTCCACCAGGTCGATGTGACGCAGCTCCTCCATGTAGCACGCATTGGTGCCCGTCCCTAAACACACACGGAACCATTAATATGAACTTGACACATTAAAGTACCCTTAAAATAAAAAGTCCATAACTAACCTTAATGTAAGGTGACACACGTGCAATATCACGGTCAACCACTAGAGGGCAGAGTCTAACCCAAAAGTGGAACTCTGATTTCATCATATGTTGCCATAAGAAAGGTGTCAGATCTGAAACAATATGGTGTGTAGCTGCGAATTTAACATAGGACATATTGTAGCTGTGTAAAATGGAAGGTGTATATTTTAGCTATACAGTGCTAAATTTAGACGTTTCCATGTTTTGTTTTGGAACTTGCACTAAAATGCACCATCCCTCTCAAAATAAAGCTGTGACATAAACAGAGTCAAATAAAAAGCTACAATACAAATAATATGCAAAAGTATAAATCAGATGCATAATGATGTGAATGTACTCACCAATGATGAGTCCGATCTCACAGTACTTGTCTTCAAAACCACAGGTCATCATGGTGGCCACGGTGTCGTTCACCACAGCCAGTACCTCTGTGTTCATCCCCTGCAGAGTAACAGAGCGATGCATGGAAATGTGGGAACACCAGTAAGGGCTTGCATGAGCTAAAGTAGTGAATGAATGAAGAATAGCTCATACCCCAGTTCGGCCAATGGCGTCTCTGAGGGCCTGAACCACGTCCTTGCCCTGAAGGCCCCGTGCCCGGAAGTTCTTGCTCCAGCTTAACAAAGATCCCTACAGAGGGCAGGGAGGAGGGCCGTGGGTTTTTGGGTATGCAAAGCTTTAAAAGTGAGCACCATGCTAACACACAGAGAGGTTTGTGCTGCAGGTACAAGCGGTGAGTCACCTGATCAAGGGAGGACAGTTTGCAGGGGAAGGAGAAAGTGAAGGCCAGAGGGTGTTTCTTCTCCAAACTGATGTTCTTCTCATGTAGGAAGTCTTTTAGAGACTCTGACACGTGGTCCAGTAGCTGAAGACAGAGACGCAGAGAAGAAGAACACAGAGAAACTTAGATGAAGTCTTTCCCCCCCCCCTTCATTCCCTCCACCTTCTCACCTCTGTTCCTCTCCCCACAAGCTTCTCCTGTGGTATTGGGTAACTCCTCTCCTCCATCTCCACCTCTCCTCTCCTGATCCCCATGTCCTCTCTCACTTTAACTTGGAGCACTTTAAACTTGGAGCCTCCGAGATCCAGCACCAGAAACTGTCCTTTCTCTGCAGTGAGTGAAGAAGAGAGACCAGAACCTATCATCTGCTGCAGGTGCAGGTTTCATCATGTGTACGTCTGTCAACGCGGGGGGGCTGAAGACTGTGAAGACCCCCTAATGTGAGTGACCTGATCCGTCAGGAGTGGAGCGGACATGTGTTGGCAGCATCTTCACAGAGGCGGCGGCGTTGCTCTCTGCTGAGAGCCCCTTCTTCATTTCAGCCTGGAAACGGGCCGAGATGTCACTTAGCTGGTCGTCGTGGAGACGCATCGAGTCCAGAAAGCTGTCCACCTGAAGACAGAACAAACAGCGACAAGGACATATCAGGCGGATGTCTTCATCACTGACTGAGACAGGTGGAGACAGAGACGGATGAAAGAATGAAATGTCAGTGCCACCCTGTGTCCTCAGCCAAACTCTCACCATGGCAACATGTGTATTGGAACAAAGTCCTTCTGGTCTGCTTGCACCATAGCTGTGTGTGTGTGTGTGTGTGTGTGTTGGCACAAATGCACTACAGCGAGTTTGTCAATATTTTGCCCCTGTGGGTGTAAGTGTGATCTCATCTGTTCTCAGCAGAGCTGACGGTGTTAATCATTTCTCAGTAACTAATGAATCATTACAGGACTTTTATCTCAGCTCAGCCTTATTGCTCTGTTTTTGTTTTTTAGGTCATGTCTATGGGCACACTGACAATAACGACTGCAGGGTGAAGCAAAGTTTGAGCCTTGAGAATTGCATGCTCAGGATTTGCAGTCATTTTTGTCAGCTGAAGCAGAGCCACATTTCAAGTCAGAGACGTATTTCAAATGTTTATACCTAACAGCATCACAGTTGCTCTGATCAGGACATTGGAAAGAAGCAAACAGAAGAATGGAAGTAAACCTGAAATTATCTGAGTGATCCAGTAGGTCATTACCAGCTATTTAATGGGCAACACATAATTTTCAACCGAACAAGGAGGCTGCTGTTGTCTCTGCATGTGTCCTCTGTTTATCTTTTATCTAAATATCGCAACAATCTCTGTCAGTCTCTAAAAACCTCATCTGTTGCAAATGACATACTGAAAGACATCTCTTACCTTCTTTGTGGGGTCCTCCCGGATTTTAGAGAAGAAGAGGGAAGCAAGCTGAAGCGTGAACATGTTGTTGTGTAACACAGAACACTCGAGGAACTCCTTTGACCTGGTTTATTTCTCAGTTTGTGTCTGTGTGTCAGTGCATGATGCAGTCCATGGGCAGTTTCCATAAAAGCATTGACACGTATTCAGAAAGTAAGATGTGTAAAATGTCTTTCTTTTCTTCCTCTCTCACTCCTATTGCTTTATTTTGTTCTGACTGAGAACAGAGACCAGCTGCAGCACTACCTCAATGATTAACAAGCCAAACCCTTTTCTACCACCACCCCCACCTCCTCCTCCTCCTCCTCCTCGTCTCTGACCTCTGTCTTCTAGTGTCTCTGGTGCAGGATCATAACATCTCCAAAATATGAGCAAGTCACTGACACACGAGTTCTTTGGTCTGTACCTGTATCAATCCTGGGTATATCCAGGATTTACCCACTGAGGACCGAGGACCTGATTCTGATTCTCAGCTGAGAACCTGAAACTGCGAACCTCCCCTTTTTCCTTTTCATTTATATCCCATAATTAATTGCTTTCCTTTCATCTTTACTCTCCATTTAGTTGCACTGGGTTTCTGCAGATATTAAGCTTGTAGTTGCTTCGTATGCAGTGGAAGTCCTAATACATTTGATTAAATGATAATATCTTATTCAGTTAGTTTCTATATTGAAGCTCACAAAAGCAAGAACAATTAAAAAACAAATATATTTCTTTAATTAATCAACAACCTAAATTGACAAACAACAAACAGACATTTACAGGGTTGCGCTCACTCTTGCCTATTTCACCTGTTACTGCACGCTCACAGAAAATGTGACTTTGTAGAGCAGCAGAAATTGAATTCTTTTGCTGTACCCACAAGTTGGAAATACTGTATTTGTTAATGAGTTGAAACTCAAGAACTGCAAAACCTAAAGTCCATTTGAAAAATGCTTCCAAATGAGCATTTATGACAGTTTGAGTTTTACTGCATGCTGAATCCCCATTGGACATTGACTGTCCGTTCATTGCAGTTTGATGCTGAGTGATTCTGTGAGTTATTCTCTGCTTCTATAGCAAAACAGAAAATCTGTCCCCAGACTCCTGAATCTTCACAAGAACCAAGAGCCATGCAGGTTGTTCACAGGACCCCGGACTACTGACTCTCCCTGTTGCCCGGTTTAGACATAGTTTGGTTAAAAAAAAAATAGCTTGAGCTTTTAGCACAGGGAAAATGTAATGACTATAAAACACCTCTGTTGCGTTTAAGCAACATTTTGCTGTTTTACTGCGCAGATAAAAAACTTTTTAGTCCTTTACAGATTCCCATTAACTGTCTTGATTAATTTCAAACCACCGGATATGATTCAAGGTCAGGGCTTCATTTCTTTTGCTTTCTTCCTGTGTTCACATTGTTGTAATGTTCTGTATTGCTGGTGGAATCCTGCCTCTGTTCTTTGGAGAACTCCTTCTGCAGCTGGCGCAGCAAATCGGGGGTCAGCAGCCCGTCTCTCACCAGGCGATGAGCCAGAGAACTGTCCATCGTCCCTCCTGTGCCTCTCTGTCCCCTCTGACCTCTGCTGTTGGTCAAATTATAACCACCTGCAGCTCTCCTGTTCCCACTCGTCGGTCCATGGTTCTGCGCTGGGTTCATCGCGCTTTCCTCTGAGGCTCTGATGAGCCGAGTGATGTTTAGGACGCCCTGTTGGATGATGTCGTCAAGCTCCAGCTGGATGTTTCGAATCATGACAGTGTCAGGAAACATGTCCATGAATCGGTAGCTGCAGACAGAGACACCAACAGATAAAGGAATTCAGAGCTCTATCGATATTGATTTATCTCGCCAATTTCACTATTAACATGTTGCTGTGATTATGAATAGCTTATGACAAAAAAAGTGAATTATGGCTTGATATGTTACAGTTTAAACAAACTTAATTATATGTAACTATGTATAAATAAAAACACACTGGAACTGGAAATGACAAAATAACATTTACATAACATTTAATAATAAGTAACAAACAAATTGGTGGATGGTGGATAGTGTTACCTTAACCAGAGGTAAAGGTCCAAGACATCATGAACAGCTTCCAGGTGAACTAGGTCTTTAATGTTTTTAGGCAGAGTCAGAGGCCAGTTGATGTGTCGACAGACCCAGTCAAAGGTTAGAGGTTCATCTCGACTGAACTGACGAGCAAACTGGAAGAAGAAGTACACCAACTGTAAGTGTCTAATGTCTCAAGAAGTAAAGTGTGTCTTTGATAAAACTACCATTCCGATGATTTCTTTGGTCTTCACTGATCCCATTAAACCCAGTAAAGCATCATTTATTGTTAATTCCAAGTCAGCGTCGCAGCTGCTCACTTCTCTTCAATTACCTAATTTAACCCCCCCCCTTCACTCTTGCTCCTCCTTACCTTTAGGAAGGTGGTGCATACGAAGATTTGTTTCCTGTTGATGGGAGCGGTGCAGAAGACGTAGCGTGCCCTCAGGTTGAGCGGGATATGCTGAATCATATCAGCCAGAAACTTGAAGTCGTCAATGTTGCAGACGAAATACATACCGTCAACCTGAGAGAGGCTGACAAATATGTCCTGGGGAGGAGACATGGGGAGGAGTCACTCAGTTTGTCAGGAGTCAACAGGTACTCTCACTACAAAGTGTCCCATGTCAGTCAAAGTATTCTGTCAGCTGCTGCTGAGACGAATGAGATGGAAAGGAGAGCTCGACCTCAAGTTCACATATAAATGCAAACCACAAGAATTTAGTGACATCTAGTGGTAAAATTGCAAGTTGCTGCTGATTACCCAAACCTTCCAAACCCATGAAAGAGAACCAGTGGAGGTCTCCTGGTATCATCATAAAAATTCAAAAGATTTGTCAGAAATACTGCAAAAAAAAAAAAACCCTACTTGAGTATTTACTCAAACTCAATTCTGCCTTCTGAATCTAATACTGAACTACACACTGAACCTTTAAATAAAGGTGGGAGTGAAAATGAAAAAACTGGACTCACCACAAGGTTGGATAACGTAGCATCAGGTAGATGATAAGCAAACATTTCTATCTGCTCTGCTGTGGGATGTAGACCTGCAGTCTGACGAGAGAGAGAGAGATTAACATCCAGTGCTGCTTCCTTTGTGTGTGTGTGTGTGTGTATACCTCTATGGGGTCCACTGACTGACTAAGTATTTCCTTCAGCACAGGCAGATCATCTCTGTGCATGGTTGTAACCTCTCCGTCTTTGAATCTGGAGGAGAACCTGTGAGAGGAGACAGAGGAGACAGGTTTGTTCTTGCACCTTTAACCTTTAGCGATGACGATTCTCTGAGCAGAAACGAGACCGACCTTCCTGCACGGCCGGCTATCTGCAGAGCCTGGGACGTGCTGATGGTCTCCATCTGTTTCTCCCCCTTCTCATTGACATTAGGTTTGACCAGACTGTTGAAGATAATGCGTCTGATGCTCCTGGAGAAGACAGGGACATTAAAGAGAAATACATAGAGGTGAGTTTCATAAATCTCCATAAATTAAATGTAGGGAGCTGGTGTTTCAGTGTGTGATATCTGGTGAAGCTTGTATTATCACAGTGCGTATGATGGCTCTTACAGATTGAGGCCCATTCCAATGGCATCTGTGGCGACCATGATGTTGCAGGTGTCATCAGGGTCATTGAATTTCTTGGCCTGGGACAGCTTGGTGCCTGAAAATCCCAGAAACAACTTCTTTTATGCAGATGAACATATCGTGTCATATTTATAGCTCCAAGCATCAATCTCATCAAATCATCAAAGCACTGACTCACTCACTTGGAGGTAAACTCCCATAAATGACAGCACACTCCTGTCCCCTGACCTCGATCTGCCTGCTGATGGAGTAAATGTCATTTTTATTGAAGCAGACGATGCAATCTCCTGGTCTCAGGTTGTCTAATGACTCCACAGCCTGGTCCAGGATTGAGAATGGAGTCAAGCGCTCGTAGGTGTGCACCTGAAGTGGAATGAAGGGACAGAGAACGTGATGAGCACAGTGGATCAGCCACAATCTTCCAGACGCACTTCATGCCGTAGCCTCACCTCCACCTCCTCGCCAGTGGTGTACATCAGCTCTCTAATGAAGTCCACAGCTGCAGGTTCACCACACACATGGATCTCCTCTGCACAGAGACCTGCATCCAGAAACAGACAATGTTAACTTAGAGGTTGGAGGCGTCATCATTTGAAAACAAAGCATTTAAGCAGAGCAAAGATGAAGATAATTGAGTAATTCTCTAAAATATTTCTTAAGACTCCATCACTTCTGTGTGTATTCATAGAAGTTCTAATTTGAGTGTGTGTTACGAACCCATGAGTGCTCTGGTCCACGCCCAGCCTCTGGAAATATCTCTGATCATCTGGATCTCATCTATTACAGCCACCTCATCTACAGACAGAAAATAAATAAATAAATGAAACAATCCAGTGGTGATGTTCAATAAAATATCTAATGAGCAGATATGAGTTGATGGGGCTTCCATAGGAAGACCAATAGCCAACCAAATTAAAGAACTGTATGAGGGACCTGATAATATAAAGAACAAACAAAAATCTTTGGTTTAAGGAGAGCAACAAACACATATATGGGAACATCACAGTAACTTTACACTTCCAAAGCTACATTGAAACTCAGATAACAATTCAGGTTTAAATATGATTACAGACATATTTATGTAGAAGCCATATAATCTAATAAAAAAAAAAAACAATTAAATGTCCAACAAAGAAACTTTTGTTTTGATGCGTTGTTATTACTCACAGGGTGTGTTGACACTGCACATCTCAATGGTGCAGGCCACATGACCAGCAGCCCGACCCTCCGAGTCCACGATTGTCCTCTCCTCTCCTGTAACCAGGTCACACGGTACACCCTGGTACACAAATGTACACACACACACACACACACACACACACAGAAGATACAAAATACAGCGTTGTAAGAATATGCACAGAGGTAGATGATAGCAAAGACAAAATAGACTATATGAGATATTCTACAACAAGAATATTAACAGAGGATACGAACAGCGTTATTGCTCTTCTCAAAGATCTCATGGGCCAGTAGTTTCAGGGGGCCACAGTACACTCCAGACTTAGCAGACAGGAAGCGCTGGATGGCGTGATAGGTTTTACCACTGTTAGTGGGACCAGCATGGAAAATCACTTTCCTCTGAATGGCACGAGCCTCGGGGTACCTGACAAACAAGCCCACAGAGCAATACTATAACCACAAGAGCAAGATATCACACATTCATACAGATATTGAAGCCAAGAACCTCCTTGATGAAAATTAAATTGTGGGGGGTTAAATCCAATATGATATGAGTTGAATTAAAACAGCTACACACCAGCTGGCAGGGACTCTGAGGTCAGAGATCTTTCTCAAGTCATCCATACAGTCCAGCATGGGGAAGATTTGTTTGGAGTGACGCATGAAGTATGGGAAGATGTCATCTACGTGACCTTAACAGAGGGAGAAATCAAAAGTAAATCAATTCACAACTTTAAATAGTTACAACTCATGCAAACTCATGGAGGGTCTAACCACAGCTCACAAACCTGCTCCACTGCAGATGTCACTGAGGATGATGTGCAGGTCGGCAGGGAGAGAGGATCCTTCCAGGATGTGCTTTCTGAAGCTGACGAAGGCCTGGTGGAACAGACGAGCTACACACATACAAAATTCAACATGAGAGAAAACTATTGAACAATGCCTGGTCACATTCCCTTTTAAACTGTGTGATCAAGGTGGCTGCCACTTTCAGTAGGGGAGTTACGCGGAAGCCCTGGCTTTCTAGGTAGACATTTCAGACAGTCCTGACAATAATGCAGCACACACACGTTCTCTCTCTGACAGTGAAAAGATTTCCTCACCATCCAGGCCGTTATCTGACGCCAGCTTCTGCATCTCCTTCCTCCTATAAAACTGGTTCAAAACTTTCAGGAGGTCAGCTAAATCATGGACACAAAGTTAGAAAGATGTCAGCCGTGACAAGCACCAAACACAGCAGCACATTAACTGTTTGTTGTCCATGACAGGCTCGTGTTTCTTACGCAGGTTCCTTGTCCCAAACCTGGCAACCCGGAGGTCCCGATCTGAAAGTACTGACCTTTAGCGAGCGGCTGGGTCAGCTCCGCTCCAATACTTCCATCCACCGAGAAGTCTGTCTTCAGAGAGACGGGGACGAACAGGGAGGTGTCCGGGGCTTTGGGTGGAGAGCTGCTGGAGGAAGCGTTTCTGGCCCGGAGATGTTTGTGTAACCACCCAGTTACATGACAACTTGCCCCAGCGGTGACACGGGTAGCCCGGGTGTTAGCGTGGAGCTGAAGCCGAGAAATTAACCATGCACACCGGTTTACCGACATTGTTCCGCCCCAGGTGTCGATACAGTCTGTGGGCAACGTCCAGACTCCCCTTAGTGCCACTGCCTCCTGTTCAGCAGGTCGTTATATAAACGAAAATAGACCAGAGGACGCTCAACACATTTTCTTTCCGGATGGCACAACGTGTGGTAGGACCACTCGCCGTGTAGCTGCCCGCAAATCTGCCTGAAAGAAAATCATGCGGAAACTCATCGGAATTGAAAAAAAAATATATAAATTATTATTACATCATAATCTAGAACGAAGGTACAGTTACTCTTTTGAATTGACAATTTATATTAATTGATGTGACCTACAATGAATAGGAATTTGACATATTACAAACAGGCAATAGCAATGACTTCTGTAAAATCTGTTGCTCTATGGTTCCAGTGGAGAAAGCTTTATTGACGACATGAGGCATTTATTGAGCCTAAAATGATGGAAAAGGTCAAAAAACTACTAAAAACTGGGAATTATCAAAAATTATATTATGCTAAAGTGATCAGAGTTAATACAGTTGCCATGGAATCAAATTGAAATAAACAAATAATAGAAAATATCACACACACAAAAGATCCAGACTCATTAAAGGTCAAATATAATCTGGTCATCCATGGGTCCAAGTGAATGCAGTAAGAAAGATGAGATCATGTGACAACCAAATCTTTAAAAGAACTGAGCCCACGGTTACCTTCTCCTTTAAACCCTTGGCTACCAAAATCAGTTCATCCTTGAGCAAAGGTTTGTGCTGAATGTGCAAAGATTCATGTACATACATGGACAGCAGGAGCAGCCAGTACTACTCCACAAAATGTGTTGTGTCATCTTCTTGGCAGTTCACTCTGACCACTGTTACTGACTGAGCAATAACTTAATTATATAATTTTAAATATAACATCTTGCCACGGTGAAGAAAACTGATTGTTAACTTAAGATCCAACAACATACAATGAAATATACACAAGACTGGAATTCAAAAAAATATTGTTCACAAGGTAATCAGTATAAATTTGCTTTATTCACTGTTTTTAACTATATATTTGAGTTTGGTGTGTATACACACACACACACACACACACACACACACACACACTCTCTTTCTTTCTTTCTCAGTCCCACAAACAAATTGATGGCATGATTGGACATCGTGTAAAGATACATGCAGTAGATAAGACAGGGGCAGAGAGTTTTGGCATTTAAGCGTTTCTTCATTACTTTTTAAAGAACACCAAACAAACCCTACCTGCACCTGTTCAGAAAGACAGAAAATATATCTGATAAATCTGACAGAGATGCAAAGCAATAAGTGAAAATAAATTACACTGTTCCCAGACAGAGGAAGATCAAACTACAAACCTCAACACTCGCGTGAAGGAACCAAAGAAAAACTCAGTTGTAGCTCTGTGTGTTCAGACATGTATAGGAGAATGAGTTGCACCTCAAAAAACATAAAGCAAAAACATATTGTACTAGTAAATTCAATTAAAATAAGTAGTGATATATAATGACAGTATATTTTCCAATTACAGACAGGGAGTGTTGTTTCATTTCAGTTTCCTTGCCCCTTTATACAGAGTTTAGCATCCAAAGGGAAACATGCAGAACCGTCCACAAATCAGACCCAACACACTGGACTGGTTACATCACCAAACCGTGTGTGTACAGTATGAGTGTGTCCTTAAAGCTGGACCTAAACTGCCGGTCTGAGCATCACAGTGGAACATTGTTGGATTTTACAGTATATTGACGCTGCACGCCTTCCAGTGCTTGCAACAGCAGGCATGCGTCTTACATCACATTAGTTTTCTAGGTCAGCCGAACCAGCAAGAAAAGAAAGTACACCTTGTAAAGGACAAGGTGAATGTGACAAGAGTGGACCTACGGTCTGCTGATCATAGCAGGCATCCTTTCATTTAATCATTAAAAAAGTATAATTGCAGTAGTAACCAGGCAGCTTAGTCACCTTTCAAAATATTTCTGAGCTTTACATTTCTGAAATTGAAGACAATGCATTTCTTTAATATATTAATGTAAGCTGACACCACCAAGTTACAAATAAATGTTTTCACACATCTCTCTCCAATCAGTTGTAGCTCAACATAATGTTTCCTGTAAGAAATCAAAGTGGGATGACATGTGATGTTTAGATGGACTGAATCTAATTTAAATTTTACTCGAAACCAAAAGTTTGTAGACCGTTGCGTCACACTTAAATAAAACTTAGCAGCAGCAGCTAAGGATGAGCGAGAGCACAGTGGTGTCATTATTTAAACTCATGTACTGTGTATAAATAGAGAGCGCACGTGTCGACTGTTGTTTTTTCAAGCCCCATCCCCATTACTTACTTAGTACTTAATCACTTGGTAGCCCATCCAGATAAAAAAAACAAACAGTCCTTTTGTAGGGGGTTGGGAGGGGCGATGCTGGAGAACATCCTGGAAAAGTGCCGTCCAAACATAAGACCAAAAGAAGTTCCTGTTGCAGAAGAAAGCCATAAACTGTCTTTGCTCTGGTTTCGTTCAGCAAACTCGCTGGCTTCAGCTGTGTGAGTTTGAGCATGTGCGTTTTCAGTCCGGGACGTTTGGGCCAAACAGGCTGCCTCACTGTGCCTTTTATGGGTTGGTTAGATTTGCACTCTTGCCTTGATATTTAGCATTCAGCAGGCTTGTGCATCTGTATGCAAGTGTTTGCAGTCCTGGGGGAGACAGTGATGGTGGCAGGACAGCTCACGCCAGCAGCTGTGAGGCGGTGTCATGGGGATATCTGAAGGTATGTTATGTGTATTCATGGATACAGACATTTCTCAGTCCAGGGAGACAGTGGGGCAGCTCTCACACCTCCGGCTGTTTAGCAGTGAAGAGTCGGGGTGTGTCTGTGTGGATTTTTAGTTCATGATGTCAGGCTCACATCTCTGGCTGCTCTGCATTAACCGGCTGGGTTCTGGGCTCAGGCGATTCATAGCGCTGATGGAAGTTTCTTTTCCTCATCTTCTCTGGGGCTTTTCTCCACAAAACGATCTCCTACACAAGGAGGCACAAGAATAAATGCATTGAGAAGCCAAGTTAAACATGCGAGTATGAATAAATATGTAAAAAACAAAGGAATTAAGTGACATAAATGTGAACGTAAATGAACGTGCTACCTGTTGTTTAAAGTATCTTCTATCCTCTTCATCCACGAGCACCAGATTAAGGAAGTAGCGCACAGAGAACTTCTTGTTGACGTCCCTCATGGTGGCTGTCAAGTCATACCCTGTAAGGAAGCAGAAGATGTGACAGGTTGTCACTCACACTTAGAATTTAAGTCATAATATGCCGATTTAAATATTTTAAAAGGGGAGACACTATTATGGAAAAGGACATTCTGATGATATGGGGTTACGTTACGTCAGCAGCGGTGACAGAAGAGCTCTTACCTGCCAGGAACAGTCTGATGGGGATCGATTCTCCTTTAACTGGAGCTCCATCCATGATTTCGTACTTTGCAACAGTCTCCGTCTCAGTTGTAGTACTTGGACCTAAAAAGATGATCAGATACATTGAACCATCCAAAAACCAGCATTTCAAAAACAGAAAAACCTCAAATGTGATTAACTTTGAAGTAAGCACGGAGCGACGCTATTCCAATTTAGCTTATCTTTACAAGTGACTATCTGGTATTCCTACCAATCCCTGTTATCTCCTTCTTGATGAGCTGCAGCTCCATGTGCTGGATCTTGATCCTGACCAGCAGGAAGTAGATTTTCCCAACGATCACGTCCTTGAGGTGGTATCTTGTAAAGAGATGCATGAAAAAGACTGCTCAAATGGTTGAGGGGCAGGTCTTAATCAGACTCAAGGTGTTTACTTTAATCAAGAAGCTAAAGTTAAATGAATCTCACTTGGATTTATTGTACTCAAACTCGATGTGGAGACAGTCTTCTATGCCGACCTCCATCTTGATTGAGTTGTTGACATCTGGGTACGTGGCTAACTGGTGCACAATCAATTCGTATTCCTTCACTAAGTCAGATAGACGACGAACTATTGTCACCCTGAGGAAATACCTGTGGAGAGAGCCCACAAACTGTGATGATCATGATGTCCTGTTAAGTTAATAATCAGCTGCATCAACAGCATAAAAAGAAGAAATTGAGGTACAGACTCATTTGTTCACATACACTTTCGGGCGGTCACATTAGCAGCACATATAAAATCCATGTAATTGATAATAGAAGCTGCAGCTTTCCTCATTTTAAACTGTAGTGACTGTACCTTAGTCTGACATTTGCTCCAGTGTAGGACTCGTAGGGCTTCTCCACCTGCATGAACTCAAAATCGTAGCTTCTGTTCTGCGTGAGTTCTCCAGGCAGCGCTAACTCTTTCACCAAGTCCACAAATTCATGGGTGTTGCTCTTATCAGAGAACAGCTCTGGAATACAGCAGAGAGGACTTTCAGTCAGTGTGGTTTCAAAGAACACAGGATTGGCATGTCTGACACGGTCACACACTTTCTGTATAGCTTCAGAGGTACACAGTTCTTGCTCCACAGCACAGCTACTTGAAGAGAGTTGAGCAGCACATGATGACCACATGCTCTGGTAAACCTTTGAGTCATGTGACAAAATCCGAATATTGAAAGGCAGTTTTAACAGCTGCCAAGCATGAGCATTTAGTACATTGAAATGAAGGGGGTTTAAACATCACTTAGAATATATTTATCTGACTGTCCTAGACACAAAGAACGAAAAAAGGATAAAAAGGAGTTTATCATAGTTATAAATAGTAGCTGTCTCTTAGAAGATCCATGAGAATGATGAATACATCGCTTTGATAACTTTGATCATGCTCACCTATCTGTCCGACAAACTCAATGCGGATGCCTTGATGCTCCAGTCGCTTTCCTCCCTGCCTCACATTTAGATTCACCTGAAGCAAAAAGAAGGATTTCATCATGAAGTTTGACAACACTACCAATTGACAAACACATTTCAAAAGGACAAAGAAAAGACAGCGCATCTTCTTTATAGAACACAAGAGAGAGGATCCCACTACAAACAGAAGCTCAGTATCTGTTGACTGAGGGTATGTTCACACGGACTGAAATACGATCTCAGACGAGCATTTTAGCTCTGTATCAGAAATAATCTTCCACCAAGGTCAGACGCACACAGTCATTTCTTATTCATGTTGCCTTCACCACTGGTATTTGATACTGATGCAGTTCTGAAAAAGGTCCCTTGATAGTCTGCAAGAGTGATGAATCAAGGAAAGATGCTGTGGCTGTGAGACTCAGTCAAGGAGTGAACGTAGCCATCTGCCTACATCATCACGCTCCATTTTCTGCAACATTAATAGGCAGCATGGCAGACTTTGCAAAATAAAACAAGAACAATTCAGTTTACCTTTCCAGACACAGACTCCCCATCATAGAACAGGTAGTGTTTCTCCACTTTCCCATCTTCCGTCTTCAACTCAGCTGTCTTTCTGTTCTCAGCATCGTTCAGCAGCACGTCAATCTCGCACACCGGCCCGAACAAACCTCCCAGGAAACTCTGAAAAAAGAGAATGTATCACAGACAACATTGCTTCACAGGCAGCGTCCACATCAACTTGTTAAGGGTCAGTGTGAATCGTCAAGTTGACTAAGCTTCATGCCACATTAATTCTCCAAAAAAAAAAAAAAAAAAACAGAACAGCACATTTCTAAACCCAGTGATATTTAATGCCGATATTTAAGATTAATTGTCTTTATACTTGTTCAAGACTTCTTTAGACTTGCTTTATGATCGAGATTCAAGAGGCTGAGACACTAGTCTCAGGATGATGATGATGGACATTCCTCCCAGTGAGGACTTATATGTCACTGCAGGGTGTGGCACCACAACCTGGGGTTGAAGAGCTCACTGACTCCCTGGCAGGACTCAGAGTGACAGCATCCACTATTTGCCATGCTAACCCAATAACCCAACAGAGCTGCAGAGCCACATTACCCTCCCCTGAGTCACAGACACACGCTTCAGCATGTTGCAGCAGCTGATGGTGGAGGAACTGGTCCGCTCATCCAGGCGTCGAATGCATCACATCCCATGACAGGAAATTAATGCAAGAGCCTCTTAATTTGAGACGCTCCAAAAAAAGTCAACTTACAGAACTACACAATAACAACACATTGGCCCTGCATACAAGTCCGCGTTGTCTGATTATGAGTAGATGAATTAACTTGCACAGCCTTTAAACATGTCACCAAGAGTTGTTTCTATAAAACCACTCCAGCTAGTCACAACTTCAACACGTTAGCTTACAGCAGCCGCTTAGTATCTCTAACACATAGACCCGTGTGTCTCATAATCACACACAAGACGCCCTGGCTTCAGTTATCAGTCACTTTGCGCGTTGTTGTGAGGCAGCTGCTCCCCAGTCACAGCGGCACGGACACACGCAGCCAGCAGGGGCGGCCTCCTGACGCGACCGAGCCAGCTAGCCCTGCTGCTAGCTTGAGGTAAACGGGTCAGCTGCGTGCCAGTAGAAACCTGGAGCTCGGCTCAGTGTGGGTTCTCGACAAGCAAACACCCGGCTTCACTCCAGCGGTGTCCGAGCAGCTGGTGTCCGCTTTTACACTCACCATGGCGGCCGTCTGGACAGTGGAAGCTAACAGCTAATAGCCTCGCTCCGTGCTGAGAGTGAACATGAACCAGGAGGTGGATCCCAGGCTCCGCGTCATGTGACCCGGGTCATGTGTGGGAGAGGTGGCGACCATATGACTGCAATACTCCTTACTAACGCTTCTGATTAATACTCGATATCACCACTCATGAATATTACGATATATATTACAAATATTATTAATATTAATGTATGAACGGGGTCCAAGCAGGCACGTTTGGGGTAAGCAAGTCGTCCCATGTACATTTTGTTCTTGTTGCAAGTCGTCCCGGGCCATTTCTCTGTTGTCGCAAGGCTTTCCATGTTCAAAGCCCTAAATTAGAAAGCTTCAGTTGTAAAATGAGACAACAGTGACACCTACAAGTACAGTTGGTGTTAGAAAAAGTCTAATTAGGTGGGTCTGGCCACGCCCCTTTTTTGCAACTTCAGTGTTTTGCTAGATTCAATTATATGTGGCCACACTCATTTTTACCACTTGGCACAGTTCATCTTCACGCCAAGTTTAACACAAGTTATCAACGGGTCAAGTTAGAGTTGGGGTTACAGTTAGTTTTTCCATTAGGGTTAAGGGTGAGCCTTGCTGCCCACTGAGCTACCTTGCTGCTCTCCTACATTCTAAAATGTAGTCATATTTGGATAACAGGCAATTTAGAAAACTAAACTAATTCATAAATGGGGGGCTGGTGGGACACCTGTGACTGGGGCCATGAATTGAACCCAGTACCTTTAGACTGGGAGGGAGCTGTGTACCAACTGAGCCACCTTGCTGCTCTCCTTAACCCTAAAATGTGGTCATATTTGGATCTAAAAGGCAGATGAATGGCCCTTCATGCTGAGGGGATGGAGGGATACACATTGTCATGTTGATAGGTGCAGCATCATCTCATTAAATCCTTGTCTGCAGCTGAACAGGAATCCAATTAATCAGTACAGCCAAGTGTTGTTGTAAATCCTTTATTAATAGAAGAATTTCAAATGCATATTAGACAACACAGAGCGTGTTGGAATGCATACATGTGCATAATACATACTTCGAATATGTTCCAGATAACATTGGTTAAGATTGAGTGAATTCATTCCTGAGGGGTTTGGGTTTGCACGAGCTTCTCGCTCAACCACGCAGACCAGGAGTTCCCAGGAAAAGCTACTTAACACTGGGTAAGTGTCACAATATTCGACACCAATGGGACGAAGACATTTAAATAGCTCTTTGAACCACATTTGCATAGACTGAACTCGTGGCCTAAGGTGCAACGTACAATTGTTTGATGTTCTATTTAAAAATTGATATTAAAACGCATTCTCCATCTTACACATCTTTCACAAGAAAGGACAAACATTGGCCACTGCCAACTTGAACTAGTGTGTGTATATATGTCTCTATTTTGCAAACCATAAGCTTAGTTTGGCAGAAACTTAGCTGAGGAGAATAATAACAGTACTGAGAATCAAAAGAGATCATTAGTCTGAATCAGTCTCTGAGCAACAGAGTGTCTCCACCACCAGGTGGCGGAGCGATTACAATGGACAAGGTGGAAATGAAATAAATGCTATTCTTGCGTATATGTGTGTGTCTTTGAGAGGCGGGGTGTGGGGTCTACAGCTGCAGAAAGTGGTCCTCTCTCAGCTCCTGCTCGGCTGGTTGTTCTTTACCAACCATATATCTGCTGCGCAGCAACTTCCTCAGGCCCCTCTTATCTCCACCTGCAAACACAGGGACAGATCAGACACATGCAAAGCTAAACATGGAGACCTAGCGATGGGGGAGGAAGTAGAAAAAAACAACATTACCTCTGTATAGGTCCATGTCACCCTTTGTCCAGGACTCTCCGGAGCCTGTGTCACTTTCAGAAGTCTCAAAGAGCCGGTCAGCCATGAAGGGCCACTCTGATGCAGAGCCTTCATAACCACCAGATCCTTCTTCAGGCTGAGGTGACTCCCCCTCTTCAACCGTCATTGGAACATCATAGTCTTCCTCCTCTCCTGGAGCGCGTTCATCCTCCACAGCCTCTGACTCTCTGGACACAGAATGAAAGTCAATTATTGAGAAATGGAGATGGGTATAAAAAAAAAAACTTGATATTCCCCTCATTGTACACACCCATAAATACCAGTCTCATAAACATGTCAGATTTGTTCATCAAGATCCATGAATTATTCTCTGAGACATCACATAAATGCTGAAAAACACCCAAATCCCACATTGTTGACTAAAGTGTCAAAAGAAATCCTGGATCTCCCTCAAGATTTGGAGGCAGATCCAAAACTTAACGGCCCACACCACATCCTCCCACCGAGTTTTGTGGTGATCCATCCTGTCGTTGAAGCTTACAAACAAACCAAGGGGTTAAAGTTACCACCTCCTCAGGGGAGGAAACAATCCCGTTATCCTGTCAAACAAACACTGATGTTATACAAGAAAAACTCAGATTCAGATCACAAATAGCCCATGAGTGATATTTACCCTGTCATCTCTGTACCAAAGAATTTACTGAATGCTACCAAACCAAACTGGACGTATATGGCAAGGTTGTGTGAAGCGTGTTATAATTTTAACATTACATAGCAAACAGGCTCAGAGAATATGAGCTAAGAAGAATGTTGGGGGGGGGACTGGAAACAAGATGAAAATGATTCTTTCTTATGGAATGCCTGTTTTGTTCATCAGGCTCTTATCTGCATCACTCTGAGCTTGTCTCAAAACATCAGCAGCAGCAACAGCCGCAGCACTCCTCCCTTTTAGCAGCTCGCCTTCGGCAGGAAGCAGGGGGGAAGTGTGAGAGGAAGTGGGCTGTGACCTGGTGGGCCACTGCTTCTAGTCTATTGTTTTGTGTTAGTCATTATGAGCCACACAGGTCTGAAACTCGTGTTTGACAAGCAGAACATTACATGTAAGAGGGGACATATCTTCTACATATCGGAACATTATGAATGTGGAAAAAAAAAAAACATAACTGTAAATTAAATTTCAACATGAGGAGTTAACGGTGGAAAGCACTGACGCAGCAACACCCAACACTGTGTTAGACCTCAGCCAATAATGTGTTATTGTCACTGTTACTGGACACAGAGATGAAGTTTGACACTGCAACTGTGTTTTCACATTCGTTTGCTGAAGGGAGAGACAGGCTCAAGACAAGTGTCACGTTGCAGCACACAAATACTGAGAGTGGACAGTCCAGGGAAGTGGGAGACATCAGTGGAATCTCGATATGACGAATTCAAAATGCCCAGTCAAAGGATCGTGTTCTTAGAGGATAAAGGATTTCAGAAGTGCTGTGGTGCAACTACTGTTGTCAACATGGTGTGAGAAACCCATATCTGTAATTTAGTATTGCATGTTGACTAAGTGATGCCATTAAAACTGAAATCCAGAATATTCCACGGCATAAGGACACTATCGGGCCTTGGTAAAGGTTAGTGTTACCGACTGACATGATCCACGATCACACACGATCTATCTATTTCTTGTCTCTTCTGTCTCATCCTCACTGACTGAAGCATCCTCAGGTCATAATGTTAAAGATAATCCTGGATCTACACCAAAATGCAGTGGTTTCCTTCCTGACCGCTACCACATCCTTCTAATGGCAATCAGTTGTGTTGTTTGTGTGTAATGTTCCGCACAAACCAACCAGCTGACAGCCAGGGTGAGGACATGAACTTAGTGGAGATTCGAATCTGAGTGTTTTCAGTTTCAGTTCTTTCTAAATGTCTTAAAGATGCGCACATGGGTCATGCAGAAACCTACCTAGAATAATCTAGATTCATTTTAAACAAGCACATGACAAAACTGAAATCACCAAATTCCAAAGTACCCGGAACTACATGGCACACTTCTACCTCCGAGCTCTGGTCGAATGCAGACTCGACTGTGACCTCCTCAGGTCTCTGTTGCTCCAGCTCGAACCTCCCTGCTCTCTGGGCTGTCCCCTCTGTCTCTCTCCCTCCACGTCGTCCTTTATTTTGGCTTTTCTTGGCCACCTACCTCACACTTACACACTCAAACACACAGCGCATGAAAATCCACACAGACGTGCATCCAGATAGTGTGTTGCTGGAGTTGTGTTAACCAGAGCAGGCCGTCCAAGGCGGAATCAGCATTTCTATATTTAAAGTCTCAGAGCAGTCTAGCAGGGTTTTGGTTTTTTGAACACTCTTTTCTATAAAGGAGACAACTCCTTGCTACCAAGACGCTCTCACCTTTCCCTGAGAAATTCAGTGGGACCCCCACCACCCCTCCCACATCCCCTGCTTGTTCAGTCTCTTGGGAGCTGCACAACATAACACATGAATACTAACAGATACTGTGCGGCCGTAGGGGGGAGTTTGGCTGGCAGGTCTGCACTCCACTCCATCTTTGGAGTCTGATGAATCACACAGTTTGGCCGGTCGCCGTCAGGGTTACATCTCAGAAACTTATAGACGGCCGTCGGCGGTGCTCCTGTCGAGAGGGAGAGAGAAGTCAGTGATTCAGTGCAGTTTAAGTGCTCTTGGGCAACATCCCCATCCTCATGTGGAGCAGTTTAGCAACGTTTAGGGTTTACTAGTTCCGCGTTCGGGGTGTATCTGGAGATTGTGACATTATCCTGCAACAATGTGGAGGAGCAGTTGATCTCGTGGGTTTCAGCTCATGAGCACTGTGTTCTCTTTGAAAAGGAAGTAACAGATGCGGCGATCTTCTCTCAGCACCCAACTGCAAGTCGATCGTATCGAGATAATATGCGGCTTATCAGGGGTAACTTTCCACTAGTATCCTGAGGAACGAACACGTTTTCTCTTCGGCTGCCCATAAAAGTTAACTTTAAAACTTCTTTGAGACAATTTAAGCGTTCAAGTGGGCGTGTGATGTTTCGACTTAACAAGTGCTCTTCAAAACATCATCAAAACACATTTTACCAAAACAATAAACGTTCAATGTATATCTGTATAGATGTATTATATAGAGATATACATTGAATTTTTGTATATATTTATTATACATATCACATATTTGATCTGAGTTGTAAAGTGCTTTGCTCTCAACCAAGTGTTAAAAATAAAATCCACAGCCTTTACTCAGGAGAAAACACTAAGTCTTTTAACTAAATGATGCTGCGACATTGATCATGATAATTATCAATATTGACAGATATGAAAATTGTTCAATAGATATTAATTGAGTTCATAGCGGCGAGCTCTAATATGGCTTGTTATGCATCTGCGTGAAGGCTTTGTTGCCAGGGCCTTTAGCCTCGAGCGTTCAGGTGTGCGTTGTTATTTGACACGTAAAATAAAAGAAGTCGACACAAGGTGCCCAGTGATTGGCAAAATCTAAGAGGAAAGGTTCATGTCAGTCCTTTGTCGTGTCTTTGAGAATTAGTAATAAAAACTGCTTTAGTCTAAAATATGACAGTCTTTAGTGCTTTACTGACAGTACGACAAAGTCCTTAACAAGGAGTTGAAGCCTGGCAATAGACGCCACATCAGAAATAAAGCAGGGAAAATGAGTTAACGCAAAACTGTATGGCCACATCCAGATAAAGCACATCACAGAGTTGCCTTTTCCCTTTTAAACCCAGGAATTCCCCCGGTCATTTCCACCCTATATTGGAAAAACACGTTGAGCTACTTGCGTCATGGTGACAGTCTTAACATGATGACAACAAGCTCCTTCGAAACTTCCCCCGGAAACTGAAAGGCCACTGCTCTTTCTGATTAGGTCCAAATTAAGAGAAGCAGAAAGTTCTGGAGCATTGATCGACCTCAGATGTCCTCACATCCACATCTCGTGTTAATGAGAAACATGATAAGTGACATTCAGAATATATTCTGCTGTAGGATGGCGAGATATTCACAGCTTCAGGTAAGCACTGGGGGGTCAGTTGCTGTCAGTTGCTGACACAGGCAGTGGAATTACCACTCAATCAGAAAAGTCACCGATGGAGCCTGAAGGATGTGGCTCAGCGTTCGCTCAGCGCTGGAATGTAATACACACAAGCACTGGACCTGTTTCCCCTGCAGCTGCCTTGAATCAGGAACCCCGCGGCACATCTGGACCAGAGGAGAATGGACCGCAGACTTACCTCTGGCGCTCTGTAAGGCGAGGCAGGAGACAGCCAGGAGCAGAATCACTCTCATCCTCGGAGACTTTCTCTCAGCGCAACAACAGGGAAGCTGGACTGAAGGACGCTGGCGGAGAGGAAGCGTGCAAACGTGGTGAAGACGAAGCGCCTCTGGAGTCCGACTCCCCCCTGACACACGGAGCTCAGCCCTCTCTGTGCGTCATGGTTTCCTCCGGGCTTCGTCGTCTCCTACTACTGGGGCGCACGGGCTCCACATCCTCACTCAGTGGAAACTTTCTGCATTAACCGCCCCCCAAATATCACAGCTCGGGAGTTTGCGCGACTTGACTGCGGTCGAGGACATATAGACACGTATGGCTTTTTTCTTTATGGAGCTAGGGGAACAGCCTTAGCGTGTGTGTGTGTGTGTGTGTGTGTTACGTAACATCTTTGGGACCTTTTTCTTATTATAAACTATGGTGGCCCAGGAATGCAAAACATCACAGGTCATCACACAACACAGCAAATCACCCAGCTCTGCAACAGACAGCAGAACACAACAACACAACCAGGGCAACATATGAAAGCACCAAATAATGAAAAAGAAAATGAGACATTTTAAAAGTTCAAAACATAGGAGGGACAGGGTTTAATGTGTGTGTGTGTGTGTGTCAGATCATATCATTTCAGACTCCTGGAGGAGAAGCTGTCATTATGTAGGAGTACAGTGAATCCTGTCCTCAGTGTCCTCTGTCCTCATCTGTGGAACTCATCACGCCACAGTCGTCCAGTGTGCGTACGCGGGGTCTTAGGTGTGTTCACATGTCTCCTGCAGGGTGTTTAGCTTGTGTTTGTGGGGAGTTTATTGTCATCTTTGACTCATGACTGATGTTGTATGTTGCGTTGGCTTGATTAGATGATTCATATACACTGCAGCCTTTTCACTTACCAGATACTCTCATTTTCCATCGATCCATCCTCTCAAACTGGCGTGGCTCTGAGGGTAGAGCGGTCATCCTCAAACCAAAGAGTCAGCTGTTCTATCCCAGTCTTTGCTCAAGTGTCCTTGTCCAAGATGCTGAAACACACATACTCTTACTCACTGTGGGGGGTCGTCAGGACTAGAGATGAGAGGTGTGTATAAATACAGGCAACATAATTTATTTCTGTAACATCTAGATTAAATGTAATAATGTATTTCTGTTGTTTTAACATACAGAACTTTACTGTCACTTAAAGATATTTGTATGCTGTGGTATTCCATTTTTTTAAAATTTCACTATTAAAATAGTTCCTCCACCTCTGTTTTTTGGGTGTATCGGTATGTGTGTGTGTTTTTTTCTGCAGTGTAAGGCGATGCCGGTAAACACAAGTTGAGACACTTCAAGTGCTGACACCAGGTCTGTCCCTGTGCCTCAGGCTGATGTTTATAATGTTAAGTACTTTGATTATGATTCAGAGGTGAGTCAGGAGGCTCGTGGGCTATTGGAAGCAGGAAGAGAAAGACAGATGTGAAGAGGGGGAGTGCGTGTTGCATGTCATTTTAAGGAAGTGTAAATGATCGAGGGACAGGCGACATGTTGAGATTGATTTTAGTGGGTTGTTAAAGCTGTTGGGAACAGACTCACAGGTGCCCCTGGATCAGGAGCCTCACTAATGAGCAGAGTGTAAACACGCAAAGGTCAAAGTGTTATGGATCAACAAGATTTCTACATAATAATTACAGAGAAACTACTTTTTACGTTTAAGTAGTTAAAAAGCCCATGACCATCAGATTTCTTTAAATACTCCTTCAGTGGTGTCAAAAATAAAAACAATGATAAATGTATGTTCCTGCCTCATTGAAAAAAAATCTCTTAAATAGTGAATGAAGTATCGAGGTCACTTTAATGTCAAGCTAGATCATAACTCTTGATATACTATTATATTCGTTGTCCTTTTTTAAATCACAGTTGAAAAATTCTGTGAAACCAATGTGCTGATTTCAGCAATTGATGCACCTCCGGCCTCACACTTGAATTCTGCGTAGCTGCCACATTTCATCACTTCATCTGTCGTGTGTGATGAGAGGAACTGATAGCTGTCTCGCTGCGTTGATCAAAAAGGGCTGCAGCCACGAATGAAACCCACGACACAGCTGCGTGAACAGCAAACGCTGGTCTATGATACTGGTGGTTTCAGAAAACTGGATTCCACCCTCTGATTGTCTTCTTCGTACTCCTCTTCCTCTCTGTGCGTTTACGTGCAAGAGAGTGGCGGAGAGAGAGACACACACAGACAGAGAATGAATACGTTTCAGCTGACGATGCTGTGAAGGAAGTGGTAACATCAGTTGCTATCATTTTCCTTCAGGAAATGACACATTTGCCTGCCCGACCTCGCCCACACATGCACACCAAGTGACATATTTATGACAGACACATACCCACTTACATATATCACGACTGGCACTCCTCATGTCTCCCACACATCCTCTACACTTCCGTGCCCACCTGATCAGCAGCAGTCAGTGTGTTACTGCATCTATGAAAAGTCACCTTGTACAGCCAGCTCAGTTCCCATTCCTACACTTGTCACATATTGTGGGATTCAAGTCTATTGTCTGAGTAACCAGAGTTTATGGCTGTGGAGACAGTACTATACTGTAAACACACACACACACACAAGGGAAAGTGAGGCTGAAGAACTCAAGACAGTGCAGCAGATAGCTATTATAAACTCACTGGCCGAAAGATCCAACTTAAATCTCTCTCCTGCTGCGCTGCAGACATCATCTATAACTCACCCACCTATCCCCTGCATAAGTTGGAGGACAACGCTGCGATCTTCTGCCTCATCACAGAGGAAGACAACAACCGATACAGAGAACTGACGCAGGACTTTGTGGACTGGTGTCAGCGGGGCAGCCTCCAGATCAACATCTAACCAAAGAACTGTAGATAGAGCCCTGAGATAGAGATTTCTTAGCTTGGTTCCATCGAAAAATAAACTTGTCTGGACTGCTGTACTCCTGAATTTAAAAGGCCCACTCTGGGGCAAAGAAACACTAAAGAAAAACACAATTGACCTAAATCCTACACAACGAAGCATTAGGGGCCAGAGAATACTACTTTTATATTATTTGCCTGAATTAATATGTATTTTTGCTTTAGCAAAAAGTTTGAGTGCAATGGTGGATACTTAACAAAAGCTTAGATTTGGAATGGACCTATAACTGAGCTCATGTATGTATTTACTTCATCTATTTATAAGATTAAGTTGTGAACATACCATTTGTAAAAATAAGTGTGTACAGGTTTGTGCGTACTGCATGACCTTCCAATATTTGTGTAAAATGATATTAGTCACGTAATGATGTGTGTGGGAGGGGGGTATTCTGTCTAAGGGCGGGAATTCCCGTAAGTGTTCACAGCCCAATTCTATTTAAGTTTTTTTTTTGTTTTGTTTTTTTAATTACTCATTCGAGTCAGAGTAATGTGTTGGCGCTGAGCAGGTTCGGCAGTTGTTGCTGCACGTTTTGACAAGCACCACAGGGGTGAACGGGAGCATAAGTGACAGCAGGAATTGCAGGTTCTGATTCACTGAATTTCAAAATAGTTTGTGTAAGAAGGCTGGTGTGTAGTAGTGGTGTGCTGTTTGACAGGTTGTGTAGCTGAAGGTGTAATATTGGCTACATGTACTCAGTAGATCTTATACAATGTTCTGTATCAGTGTCCTGCTTTCACCACATGCCACCACAGGAGAAGTGTGGAGTAGGACAAAGTGATGTGATGTCATGATTAGCGAGAAACGAAACTGGGCTGAATACACTTCCCGCAATGAAAATGCTGATTCTAAGAAAAGTACGTCAATTCTCTCTAAGAGTAGCATTCGTTCGAACTCATCTGCACAGTGTGATGACCAGAAATTAAAGGGGTACAGAAGAAAGCATACTCTGTCATTTTTTATAGATTTTAAGTCAGTTTTCAAGACAATATGTTACACATTTCTCCGTGTAAAATAACACGCTGGAAAAACAACCTCTTAAAGTCATGTGGGGACCGAACTAAGATACATTTAGGAGTCTGACTCAGTTATTAAATGCAACGTGTTGCTCCTGTTATGTGGAAACAACAGTTGAGAAGAGGATGTTTTTACAGTAAGCTCCTCAGTGCAGTACATATTTGTGACTTGAAGGGATTGTTCACAGAATAATGACAATTCACTGATTGCAAAACTGCGTAAATCACCTTGTTCAGTCACATTTCAATGTCAGAGCTTGAGGACACCACACAAGCAGTATTAAGACATTTGTCCTTCCATTGCATAGGCTTTGGTAGCAACACTGTTTACCCCTCAAACCCTAAAGGGTTTTGTGGACACTTCATCCACATCTCAGTGGTTTGAGTGACATTTCATTTTTGGTTGAACAATCCCTTTAAGTGTGTATTATTCAATTGGTGCATAGTGTGACTCAGGAACAGGAATACGATACACAGGTTTGACTGGAAATATCAATATAAAGTGACTGAAACTGCTGGAGGGCGTCTGATTGGTTACATGGTGGTGCATTTTGTGGGATTCGCAGGATTAGTTGAGCAGCTGGTTGTTTGTTGCCATCCGTGCTTTGAGCCGGTTGATTTTGAGAGGAAGAAGACCAGCCATCTCTTTACTCAGCTCCAGCTCCGTCTCCACAACCGCTGCCGCCTCGGGGTGGGACTCACAATACTGCACCACGTATCTAGACGTCAGGTGGAGGGGGACAGTGATAACCAACACGTTACTCAAATAAACATCGCAGAGGGCTGCATTTAGAAAGAAGAGCAGGTGGTACGAGCACGGGAAGAACCCAAGACATTTTGGAGCATATGCAGATCAGGGGGGGCAGATCTTGGAATATTTTCACTTTCTTTAACACTGTGAGACAGAGGAACTGTGAAATGTTGGAAAATGCCCTGTGTACATGGGTTATGTGTCTGATCTAAGTACATATTTCATTTCATATTTCAACTAACCTTCCTTTGTAGTCCACCTATTACATCTGTCCTTTATTATGTCCCTCTTGTATTAAGCTATAAATCCTGTAGTGTGATAAATATGTAGCCCAGAAACACTTTGTTATGCATCCACATTAAAAAAAAAAAAGTTTATACTCATACTTGTAGTTTTCTAGAGATCTTTTGAGGTTCTCCAGCTGCTCAGTGGGTGGGATGCTGATCAGGCGGCTGTACAGTCGGGCCACTCTGAAGCGCGCCACCAGCGCTGGTTTGAGCACCTCCTGTTCCAGGTGCTCTGGACATTTCCCATCTTGAGAACACAGCGAGTCTAGGAACATCTGGAAGTACCTGGAGAGGAGACGATAACTGAGTAATGGGGACGCTTCAGACTCTCTTCGGTACCAGAACCATACATACACACTCACTTTGCAGATGAGGAGCAGAGGTGGTTGAATTTCCGAACAGTGTGGTTATCTAGTGTGTCAGCTTGTCTGTTGGCCAGCATCAGTTTCAGGTCCATCATTTCATTGTAGGTCTCTGCCAACTCAAACATCATCTGTCGGCGGATCATCAGGTAGTACCGGTTATTTAAGTCTACAGAAAACCATTGGGAGACAGAGGGAGACAGACTGCGTGAGCTCACGTACACGGTTATTCTTATTTCATATTGTTTTTTACTGGACATAAACAAAGCTGAAACTCCAGGACAAAATGAGCTCGGTACCATTACAGATGCTCTCTAACATGTCAACTCTTCTCTTGTGCATTTTGCAGCGGCGTTCCAGGTCCTCCTCAAAGAACGCTAAGGCCTTGAAAAGTGCGCTGTGGTCCTGCAGAATCTCCACGTGGTCCGTCACATATCCATCCATCAGAAAGTACTCCTTGGCCTTCAGGAGAAGAAAGGTTTTAAGAAGCCAGGTCGGTTACAGACGCAGGGCAATTGCATTTCAAGAAACTTTTGTGGATGAAGACATACAGGAGCTAAAGACGAAGCAATACTGTGAGGCAACCCTGGCATTACTCAGTGAAATGGAACAGTAGTGAACATTTGCTTCAGCTGAGTCAATCCTTCTGTGGCCGTTTTTACAACCTCCCTGCTCTCCTTGGAGAGTGCGATTTGCTGGGTCAGATGTAGGCACCTCTGGACTATGGCCATGCACACAAACAACTGGTATTGTATCTTCAGGGTTCACTGCCACAGAGGCACTGTCAGCGGTGGAATCAGAAGTACAACCCATGCTTGCTGTGGCCAGTTGTAAACCCACTTGATTATTTTGCTTCTTTGCACTTTTGGTTCTGCTTTTGGTTCTCTGGCAGCGTGAGTCTGGCTGCCTCCATGTCCAACAGGAGCTGTGCTATTTGATGATTAACACTGTTCACTGTGTTATTTGAGGACACTGTTGTCCTCAAATATTGTTTTGAACTTCGGTCACCATGTTTAATATTGTCCAACAGCATAAGTGTGTGTGTGTGTGTTAAGTATACCTGTGTGACATAATTCTGTCCCACGAGAAATACAGCTCTGGCCTCATTGAAGTCCAGTGGGAACAAACACTGAACCTGGAAAACACAATGGGTCATTCAATTATTTGTACAATGGCGGCCTCTAGTGTTGGTCTTGGTTCTTCAGTTACTGCCTCAGGGGTTCAGTCGATTTGGCTTTTTATCCACTCACTGATACAAACGGATAAAAATAGCTGATTACATAAACATGACACTGAACTTATGAGGCAGTGAAATAACACATTATCAATAAAGCAAGTACAAAATATTGCTTGCCAACAGTTTGAAGTATCTAACGCAATATCCAGACCTTTTCTTCCAGACTAGCGATGGAGTCGAATGTGTCCTCAGAGCCGAACAGCACGGCGTTCTTCCGACCTTTCTCTTCCTCCTCCTCCTCTTGTTGTCTTGCTCTCTTCAGCTCTTCTTGACGATCAGAATCCAGCTCTCCGATGTTGTCCTGGGGAAAAAAAAAAACACGAGCCCAGAGATGCACTCAAATGATTATGTGCTTTTGAGAGAGGAGAGCATGCTTATCAATGTGTATAAATGTGATCAATTGTATCCACAGTTTATGTTGGAACAAAATGTTTTTCCTTAAGGGATTCTGCTGATAACGTTGATGTTTTTGTGGCTGCTGCTCTTGCTGTTGGTTCATAAGACTGGAGCATCATGTGACCTGTGTCCAAGTCATGAGTCTAATGATCTTTAAAAAGACCCGCGGGCATACACGTGTGCTCACACAAGCTCAATCATGCAGTACCTCAAGCAGCTTCTTAGCATCCTGCAGAAGGTTGAGGCAGTATTTAATCCAGCATCTTGCAATATCTGCTCTCTTCTGTCTGAGCTGATCCCTTAACTCATTCTCTGTCTCACCTGTGTCAGAAAGAAGGAGTGGGACATTAGAATGAGAGAGGGAAGGGTCGCTGTGTGTGAACAGCAGTAAGTCAGGCCTTTGGAATCGCCTACTTCTGTATAAATATGTCTCAAAACATGGTCTGTGGGTGTGGAACAGTGCCTCGCAAGAAACTGTCACCATAGAGATGCTAGAGATTCAACAGTACAGATAAACATTCTGTAAACAGAGCTTGGCTAAAATGGCTTCAAAAGCTTTGCTCACAGCTCTGAAAAACAATGTCCTTATTTTGGTATTCATATTCATTATATAAGTATACTTACTTTCCTGTGCCGCAGCCTCAGAAGGAGCCTCTCCTGCCAAATCTGATACAACAGTGGCTGCCGCGAGGCAATGTCTGCCCTCCATGAAGTGGCCCTAGAAACACACACACACACACACACACACACACACACACTGTAAAAATGAACCACAGTGAAACTCCCTTTTTCCCATGTGGTGGAGACCTTTAAATTTCTGCCTCGTATCATGCAAAAGTCTTTTAGTTTGAAAGGAACTTTATTTTCATCTATAGAACTAAATCTCATTCTTACCCTAACGATGTAAAACTGTGACAGGGAAGCAGCGTTCAGGGCCCACTCCATTGGATTGAACTCATTTAACTTCAACTGTCTCTGCAGGGTGCTGTGACAGTACGTGGCGGCTTTCTCATTTAGACCTGAGAGGGAAATATGCAAGAGAGTGTAACAATCTAAATGAATGATCAGTGTTATCATAACTTCAAGTTATTCACAATATCAATCCATGCATCGTGATGAGCTCTCCAACAGCCACACGGACTAAATCCTACTCACCAAGGTTTTTATAGACTTGAGCAAGGTAGTACATGGTGTGAGTGTAGGCCAACTCAAACCTGGTTGACATAAGAGTAAAGATGGAGTGAAGGGAGAGAAGGGAAAGTAAATTTAAAACCTGATTATAACTATAGGCAGGTAAGATCTGTGCGGATACTGGAGGCTCCGGTTTACCTCTTGGTTCTTTCCTGATGTGTCGGCAGGTTCTCCTCAGAAGTGAAGTACTCTGTCATGTCCATGGGGGGGCTGCCGTCCTGGAACACAACAGACACGTGAATGTTTTGTCGCAAGAGAAACCAATGATGAATGATAATGTGAAACGCCTCCTCTCTTCCAGTCACAAGATCATCATTACCTCCTTCATATATCGAAGGTACATGGATTCTGCCGTTTCTAGGAATCCCTGAGCCGTCTCTGTCTCTCCCCGGCCCGCCCACAGGATGCCCAGCTGGTTCTGATGACACAAACAAACAATACAAGACAGCAACCCTCACAACAATGGCATAACTGTGATTCCAGTAGCTATTTATATATATGAACATACAATAATCCTAGATGTGTTTCTGTAATGACTCTATTTATCTCTGTTTAGCCTACTACACCAGAGTTATGGCACCTGAAGGGTCACTGTCTGTCATGTTCTGATCTTAACTGACAGGGTCCCTCTGTGCATGCTGAAGTGAGCCTCACCCGGACGCAGATAAACAGCGACACGTTGTCGGAGGACACTTCGCATTTGTCCAGCAGCTTCAGACACTTCATCAGATGCTCCTGTCCGGCGGACAGCTCCTCCGTGTCGACGTGGTTCACGCCCAGGTAGTACTCCACCGCCCCGAGTCTCGAGGCCCGCAGCCCCTCGGGAGACTTGCCGGAGAGCGGAGGCTGACCGGAGCCTTCCTCCCTCTGCCATCGCACCGGCTGCTCGCCGTCTGCGTTCTCCTCCTCCTCCTCCTCCTCCTCCTCCTGGTACTCACCGTCACCGGCTTCGAAACCCTTGAGCGCAGAGTATATCTCCCTCAGCAGCTCCCTGGCCTTGTACTTGGACCGGAACGGGTCGTTCTCGGGGTCATTTTTGGATTCGACCTCTGACAGGTTTTGGGCGCTGGTGAATTTGTCGCAGATCGCTCTCCACTCGTCGCTGCGCAGGGAAGCCATGTTAGTCCTCTTCTTCTGCGGAGCTGGGCTGCGACTGGATCACTCTGCGCCCAGTCGGTCTCAGTCTCACTACTGCCATCTGCTGGGCACTGACAGCAACAGTTTCCTTTGTTCTCGGAGCTTTTGATAAATCGCAGTTTTCTACAATAGAGAGAGAAATAGAGCTTTATTTAAATCATATGAATGGCTGGAATAACCAGCTGGTAAAAAAAAGTTCTGACACGCTACACCCACCACTACATTGGCACAGTGGGGGTAAATATGAGAAATAATCAAATAAAGATTACATTACACAATCAGTGTTCATTTAACCAGACATTATGTTGCAGACCTAAACATCACTGAGAAACAATCATGGAGGACACAAACACGACCACATTGCAGTTGCGGTCTAACATCAGAAAAACAGACATCACAGCTGTGAATTGTGTTCAAGTTGGTTAAAGCCAGTTTATTTAACAAACCCAGAGAATCAAAATCAGGAATCAGGGAAAGATAATGAGACATGTACAATTACAATAAATTAATGCGACTTCAACACAATAACTACATATGGTACATTTAGTCAGCACTGAAAGACGCAGCTTGTCTTTCCCAGTCACATGGGATTATAAATTGGATCCCAGCCTAATGATATAGATTTACTGTATAGGAATAAGTGGACCACATAAAAACATGTATAGTTTTTAAACATTTGATCATGTGATTTATATTATTTAACACACAGCAGTAAAACATGTCCAATCAGATCCACAAATATTTTCATTGTTCAGCAACAGTGTCTTTCTCCCATGTGTGCAAAGGTTCATGAATGAAGTCCACTATGGTTAAATTCTCTCTAAAATATGATGAAATTATTAAAATACTGTAGATGAACATAATGATTTTTCTTAGCCTCATTCTTAATTGTTAAATGATCAGTCGATTCTCTGTACAAAGCATCTAGTAACATCAGGCAGGTTAGCTTGGTGTACATTCACCTACATTACATTTTTTGTGCGCCATGTTCATGTAGCAAAGAGCTAAATCACAGCAGTTGACCTTAAATCATGGAGGACAGCATTTTGCTTTATTTCTGTCTGTATCATAAAAAGTGACTAAAAGTTCACGAGGATGATCATTTACGGTAATTTCATGTTGTAAGTGCAACGGTTCATGTGATTTGATAAAATGATGATGGTTTACGGGGCTGTTATTACAGCATGTTGTGCCGTTAAGTGGATGTTCTCCCTCTGCTTCACTGTCACTGAGATTGAGCCTTCTTCTTCTCCATGCTGAAATAATGTAGAGACAGAGAGCACATGATCATCACATTCATTTTAAGGCTCATTTAAGTTATTTTCACCGTAAGTTATATCACCCACTTGCGACATTCTGTAGGCAACATATTAAAGAATTTTGACTAAGATACTCCAATTGACTGGATGCGAATCACTATCAGCCAATAATCAGGTCATCAGTCAAATTCTGTACGATCACACGCCCTCCTCCAAACAAAAGTTGTCAGTAGTGTGGACTTTTCTTGTTTTTACAGTACACAATGACACAGACATTATGAACTGAAGTGGGACCTACTTGTATTTGATGAGACGACTGCCCTGGATTAGCTGCGCAGACTCATTGGTCAAATGGCACGCAAACAGCAGCCAGTTGCGTGGCTGCACCTTGTAGGCGAACCTCATGAAAAGCAGCGAATAACAGGACAGAGCTGAAAGGAAAACACAAAAGACCTTTAGAAAAATAATCTGTGGCTCACATTAGATCCTGGACACGTCTTACCCCTGCATAAATATGTAAAATACACAATAATGTGGTAATTCTGTGCCATGCCTTTGTACTGCTGTGTTTATCTGTATGTGTGTCTTACCGAATGTCATCCTGCCACTGATAATCTCAGGGCTTTTCTTCATATCTGTGATGGCAGCTATGGGAAGACCCCAGTTTGCTACAGGACCCCAGAAATGCTGAACACACACAGACAAATATTATTATTATTAGTTTACTGTATACTTGTTGTGAAGCAGAACATAATTACAGGATATTTAAACATTGTAAAATACACATGTGATGGAAACATAAGCAGAGGATGTGAAAATTATACACATGAACCTTATAGTAGGGCTATTAAGTCAAAATAGAATGGTAGACAGATAAACCGTACTGACAGACAGAGGAAAAGACACCAAGGATGAGTGCAGGATGAGTGCTTACCGTGCTGTTGAATGTTTATTTTTTATCCAGGGTCACATAGAAGAGAAAAGAGAAACAAGGATAAGTCTTACTGAAATGATCTAGGTCACAAAGCCGCTGTAAACTGGTCCCAGACCTGATTCAGTGACAGTGGCAAATAAAAAATATTACAATTTGAAGGATCCAAATACTATTACTATTTGTAACAGTTGTAGATTTGTATATGTTTATTGCCAACCCATTAGAAGAACCAATAGAAGTAAATGCATTTCTTTGTCACAAGCATTTTGGAACATTAAATGTTTTCAATCAATCCCAGAATGTTGGGCGATATGTCTGTCTTGAGTAGTTTTTCCTCATATCAACACTGGCCCATATTGTTGTGCTGTTGTGCAACCACAACGATCCCAACACAGGCTGATTAACATGATAAAGTCTGGATTTACGAGGAAGCCAGAATCAGCACTGGGTGCCTCACATCCACCACCATAGAGTGCGCCTCAGCGCGAGTGCATTTGTTTGACTTTCAAACTGTATTGTCTGTAAACAGAGACTTAAACTCTTACGTCACTCAGGCAAACACTGCACCAGAGCACACGGACATATTAACCCACTGCCTGCCTGTCAGGGTTAATGTGTAAATTGATTCCTCTGCTGGTGTGTGGATGCTACATCTGACTGGCCACAGCTTCACACACAGTAACATTAAACCACATTGAACGAGTATGACTTGCTTAGAGAACAAACACCCCCTGTCGCGTTCTTCAGTGTGAAAGCCTAAAAACGAGTTTATCCACTTTTGGACAAGCTGTATCTAGACTGGAGTGACAAGCCCCCTCCCCTACGCCCACTTAGAACACCATAAAGTGTCCTTTATAAACCCCGTGTGGACACAACAAGCAGACACACATGGATCCGTGAGACTGGTGAGTTCAATGGAATCGACAGTATCAACCTGGTTGTTAAATTTGACCAAGATACCAAAGGTTAGCAGAGCGCTTAGCCACCGGGCTAACGAGAGTTAGCACGCGCGCCAAGTGCTGCTAAAACATAAACGTCTCATACCGACCTGGTCAAATAATCCCTGAACTCTTTGCTCTTCAGGTGATCGATAGCTTTCCGGGCGATGGTCGCGGCCATGGTTCAACACTGTGCTGTGGCGTCTTTCTGCGGAGAGAGGAGATGTTTCCCTGAAGGACGACGACTGGAAGCTGAGAGCAGAGGGCGACCGGTCAAATTTCCATCAACAACACAGCACTTTACGACACTGCCGTAAAGAGGCAGTGCAGACGCTCTGAACGGCTGATACGATATTTTGTAAATATAAACTCATAAACACGGACCGGGAAATATGAAGTTCATATGTGTAAATTATTGAAATGTTTTTTTTCTTTTTCGTCTTGTATATGCATGTCTTTCTTACCCAGAACACCCGAAAGATTTTTTTAGAATAGAACGTTTTTATTCCTCGGGGGAAATTATTTATATTTTTCCGCTAATATCTTAGAGGAAAAATAACATAGGGCAGCAAAATAAACAGTTTAAGTAAGATAATAATAATAAAGATAAAAAATACTCTGAAATGTATGTAACTGGGCATTGTAAATTGTAAACATTTTGTAATTAATATTAATATGAATACACAATTATACCAAACTATATATAGTTAATATAATTTGTATACAGTATGTTACAGATTTAATGATGTTGACATATATTAAATAATAACATACCAAAGAGGAAATGAACTGACCTGCTATGATGCAGTAACTATGGGTTCTGATGATTTCCTTCACCTCTCAAAGTCAGACAGGATAAAAGGGAGATGAAAGATGATAGATTAATAAATACCGACAGCTTCTTTGATCTGCAGTGGATAGCACACAAACAACGTCAAACATGGCAGTCGATCAAAGCCATTGATTAGTGAACAGTAATTATCTGCTGTAGCATGCTGTGCTTAGAGCGCAGCCAGAGCTGAATGATAATGATAAAATAAAGAAGGTGGTGGCAATGCACCTATAAACTGGATGCCAGCCTCCAATCAAACTAACTTATTTATATTCCTGTCTGAGAATATTGTGGACCAGTCGTCACAGCCACTAAGTGTAGTCCAAGAGTTGACACTTTTTTGGGGTTCTGGTTAAAAACAGGTTTATTTCTATTTCATTCTACACTGTGTATTGAAATTGCTGCTGGAACTCTAATTTTCCTGAGGGAACCCTCCTGAAGGAATCAATAAATCAATAAATCTATCTCTAACTCTCTAATTCCCTTAACCTATAATCTATAACTATTTACTTGCTTTCTTTTTGTATTGTTTATTCAAACACTGCCATGTGTGTTATTATAACTATATTCCCTGAGTTAAATTTTCCATGCTTGTTTATGTACACCCTTTTCATGTCATTTCTGTTACATTCACATTTATCTGTTGCCTCTTCACAATAAAAGAGCAAAGCTTTTATTATCATCACACTCATATTTATTTTCTTACCAAACAGAGCTTGTCTTTACACTTTTCTGTGACGTACAGAACTCATAGACATGTCCAGTGGACAGATCTGCAGTCTGTAGAACAGTCTACTCTCTCCAGTCTACCGCTTCTATATCTATGTCTACTGCGCAACACGCTCGCGCCCGTCATGCGCGTTCCTTTCCATCCACGCGCCCGCAGACTCGGCTGTGTGTCCACGTTGAGGGGAAACATCGCGAAGAGAAATGCCGTCTAAGATCGTGATTGCCACCGAGGAACGAGACCTGCAGGACGAGATGGACACCGCCAGCGAGGTGAAAGCCCTGAAGGTGAGCGCAGAGGCTCCGTCCACAGAGAAACACCCGACAAACCCACGTAGACCGGGGGTGCTAACCAGGAAGCTAGGCTAACCGACTAGCTAGCTGCGAGGGAACAGACGTTATTATTGTGTCGCGAACTGGGAAACAACGCTGACACCGCGTATCTGACCATGTAAGTGTCAGTGAACCGGTGCTGCTGTGGTGTTAGCACCGCGTTTATATTGACCATGTTGGGGTTCGGTTACCGGTGGGTCACATGTTCTTTCCACGTGTCAGTGAAAAGTATGGACGCCTTTTAAACACCCGTTGCACGTGTTTGTGTCTGGTGTGGTGTGGTGTGGTGGGTGCGCGCGCACGTCGATCGGCTGGGCTCATCAGCTGTCGGTCAAATCGTCATATTTGTAAACCCAAATGATCGTGAGTGTAGCTGCTAACATTGAGTCATGTTATTGGACATTACTGACATTTTCATTGCTCCTGGATCCACTTAAATTATCACCAGGTTTCATCTTCATGTTTACATATAAACATTGACAATAAAGACTTTCTATTCTACTAGAAAGATCAAAGGATTTATTTGGTCCGTTATCAAAATTATCTAAATTGATAACATGCAATAGATTGATTTTTTTGTAAACCAAAACATAGATAGAAGGGTTGACTAACTACCCAGTAAATTATTTATGTCAAACCTATTTTTCTTTTTTATTTCTGTTAAATTATAATAAAGAAAAAGAACAAGGAGAAGAGGTTGAAGAAGAAACAGTCTGAGGAACAAGAGGAGCAAGAGGACCCAGACTGTGAACCTCCAGCACCGAAGAAGAAGAAGAAAAAAGAAAAACTGTCAGCGGACCAAATAAATGGCCATGATGAGGTCATAGACATGAATGGAAACAGTAACGGCATTGAAACACCAAAGAAGACTAAGAAGAGAACTGAGGGAGACACAGAGGTCAGTGCTTTATTGTGTGTGTATATGAAGTAGACGGGGTCATTAGATGATCCGTTCTGTCTAAGGATGCAGAAGTGACTCCTGACAGAATAGAATTTTCTTAATATTAATGTAAATACACATTCTCTGGTTATGTTCAGGTAAAAACAAAATGTTATCCCTGTCTCCACTCCAGAAAAAGAAGAAGCAAAAGAAAGCAACTGCAGAGGCAGCAACCAATGGACATTCCACTCCGAATAGCCCCATTCAGACACCGTCACTGCAGAGTGAAGCGTCGACCAGTGACAGTGAGACAGAAATGGTATGGTTCACAAGAAGTGGCTAAATTTAAAAACCTAATAGTCACACGCTCAAGTCATATGAAGTTATTTAGGGATCATTAAAATGATTCCACTTTATCGAATTAACTTTTGGTAGTGATACCAAGATGTTTTTGTTGTCTTTGCCTTTGGTATGTTTGATGCTCTTAGGAGTCAGCTCTAGAGAAATAGCCTCGGCTGATTGTGTCTATCTGTTTAGGAAACACCAGAGCAGAAAGAAGGGGCTTTTTCCAACTTCAGGATCTCAGACAACACCATCAAAAAACTCAAGGGTAAGCATCTTATTTATCAACTTAATTGATTTTCACCGCTGATACCTGAGAGAACAGATATACTGCTACATTGTTCTTTACTTATATTCATTGGATTTGGATTGAATCTTTCTTTGATGCTGTTCTTTAGAAAAAGTAATTACTCTTCTTAAATAAATAATATTTGTCTCTCTCCCTGTTCTCTTATGCCACTTCCCTCCTCTCTCTTGCTGTCTCAGCTCGGGGAGTCACTTACCTGTTTGACATTCAGGTGAAGACATTTAATCCAGTGTTTGATGGAGAAGATGTCATCGCTCAAGCTCGAACAGGAACAGGAAAGACTTTCTCCTTTGCCATCCCATTGGTGGAAAAGCTCCAGAGGGCTTCAGCGGTGCCAACAAGAGGCCGACCTCCCAAGGTGCGCACACACCTACATCTACCAATCTCACTTACTCACATACACACAAACCTGAAGACTTTTATCATTGACTGTCAGTAGCAGTTGATATCGTGTTGACCTAAGACTGAGTTTCCTCATTGCCTGCCTCTAGGTCCTGGTGTTGACTCCAACCAGAGAGTTAGCGATCCAGGTCGCCAAGGACTTCAAAGACATCGTCAGCAAACTTTCCATCACTTGTTTCTACGGAGGCAGCTCTTACAACCCACAGCGTAAGTCTCATGCTTCGGCAGACCTCAGTGCCTGTGGTTATAACGCAGTGCAGTCTAATTTCTAGATATATCATTTTTTTTCACCAGCATACTTTAAATTGAAACTTAAATGAACAGTAACATTTCTAAGATGATTTATCAGAAACCAAATGACAAAATGACTCTCCATTCTTTTTCCCTCGTCTAGTTGATGCAATCCGTAATGGTATCGATATTTTGGTTGGAACCCCTGGTCGTATCAAAGACCACCTCCAGAACAACAAACTTGACCTTTCAAAGGTGCAGCACGTCATTCTGGATGAAGTGGACCAAATGTTGGATATGGGATTTGCAGAACAGGTTGAAGAAATTTTGGCTTCATCTTATGCCAGAGGTAAAGTGAATCTGTGTGTGATGGGTTGTGAAATAAATTTGTCAGTAAAGTAAAATCCCTATGTAAGATTCAGCATGTTAATGATGGGTAATATCTGTCTGTTTGTGTGTGTTCCTCTTCAGAAGGAGAACCCAATCCCCAGACACTGCTGTTTTCAGCCACTTGCCCCCCCTGGGTTTACGACGTGGCCAAGAAATACATGAGACCAGAATGCAAACATGTTGACCTGATTGGCAAGAAAACACAGAAAGCTGCAACAACTGTGGAGGTGAGCATGTGTGAGAGAAAGAGCTACAAGGATCAGAGAGATTTAACAAGTGCCGCATTTTTACCTCCAAGGCTTTAATTTCTTATGGATGCCTTCAAGCATGGGCAATTAAAATAATTGAGGCTCTAAAATAAGTTCATTTATATCCCCCTCATGGAAGCGCAAGTTAATTTGCAATAAAAGGACTATATTTATCATGAACATCAGTGGAGTCGATGGAGTTAGTGCCAGCAGGATAAATGAAAATGTGTTTTTCTCCCTCTTTCTTGTTTCTTCTGAAGCATCTGGCCATCGCCTGTCACTGGTCACAGCGCGCAGCCGTCATCGGTGATGTCATCCAGGTCTACAGCGGCAGCCACGGCAGAAGCATCGTGTTCACAGAGACGAAGAAAGAAGCCAACGAACTCTCCATGAATGCATCCATCAAACAAGTACGTCCACACTCCTACCTATACATACCAACTTTGAGAGAAGAAAAGAGTCTCCTCTCTCGCATAATAAATGCAACAAACTGCAAAGTCATAGAGTGCCTCAAGGGGTTTCTGTTTTCTGTTTTTTTATTTTATTTTTTTTAAATTTTCAGAGTGCACAGACCCTCCATGGTGATATTCCTCAGAAACAGAGAGAGATGACGCTGAAGGGCTTCAGGAACGGGACCTTCGAGGTCCTGGTTGCCACCAATGTTGCAGCCCGTGGATTAGATATCCCTGAAATCGACCTGGTTGTCCAGTGTTCTCCACCCAAGGTGAGACAGTGTTAGTGTTTAACCAGGTTTTTTGACTGGTGCCATTTTTTATGGTTAGGACAAACCAGCTAAGTGAATATGCACCAATTTGAACTCGATACATTGCTTTTCCTTCCTGAATGTATTCCCCTCTGTGGTTGCTGCCAGGATGTGGAGTCATACATTCATCGTTCAGGACGTACAGGCCGTGCAGGCAGGACTGGAGTCTGCATCTGTTTCTACCAGAGGAAAGAGGAAGACCAGCTGCGCTATGTAGAAAACAAAGCGGTATGTCCTTTTAAAAAATTTGATCAAAGGACAAAGAAGAAGGGGGGGGGGGGGGCAGATGGGTTGAGTTGCATGAATGTTTACCAAAATGACAACACTCTTTTACATGAGAGGGCAAAGGGACAAAGAAGTAACGATTACAGTACATTCTGTACAACTTCAAGTGTTTCTGTGCTGACTTTTGAACTACATGTCATTTTGGGACCATCCAGGGTATCACATTCAGAAGAGTTGGCGTTCCCACTGCCAATGATATCATCAAGTCATCAAGCAAGGATGCTGTCAAGTGAGTAGCAAGGCTTAGTGACTCCAGAGATGTGGAACTGTGGCTCCAGAAAGCCTCTGTCTAATGGAAACTCTTCTTTATCGTGATTGTGTCTGGTAGATATGATTTGATTCTTTAATTGTGTCCAGGTTTTTGGACTCAGTTCCGGTCACAGCTATCGGATACTTCAGAGCTTCAGCTGAGAAGCTGATCGAGGAGAGAGGAGCAGTCGAGGCACTTGCTGCTGCCCTTGCCCACATCTCTGGAGCCACAAGTCTGGAGCAGAGGTCCCTGCTGAACTCTGATGCTGTAAGTCATACACATACAGTGAACTTTAGTAGAAGAAGAAGAAACAAACAAAGACAAAGGTGTCTCAGTCGCCCTCTTGGCTGGCTGCAGTGTCTGCAGTGTTTGGATCAAACCAAAACTCAAAGTACACATCAAATAGCTTTATCTCAAAGATGGTTTCTGTTCATATGTTCCTGTCACGGCGGAGCATTTTCAAGTGTTAATCTGCAGTAAACAGGGTGAATTGTCATGATTGACAAGATTGGATGAGCATGTGTCATGATGCACCATCCCCTGATAGCTACTGCACAGTCTCTGCCTCCAAATGTCTAAGATGGCAGTGTTTGCATCCAGGACTTTTTTAACAGTTGGAGGTAAAGGAAAAGCGTCTTTCATCTATATTCACACTCTCTGATCACAACAGCACAGCGGTTCTAACCTGCTCTCCATGCGGTTAGGGCAAATGACTAAAAGGATGATCCAAGAAGTGAAGAGAACATTATCCGCTTTATATTTGGATTCCTCTATAAATTTGTTGTGCTGTTACTTGATGTATAACCGTATTCCACCTAATTTATTATTCCTTTGAATGCTTCCAGGGTTACGCCACCATGCAGTTGGTGTGTTCTCAGGAGATGCATAATCTGGGTTACGCTTGGAGATCCATCAAAGAACAACTTGGCGAGGACTTTGAAAACCACATTCACAGAATGACCTTCCTTAAAGGCAGAACAGTATGTACTCCAACAAAAATGTACCTATATAATTTCTGCAGTTTTAAATGAAGAGTACTAGTGGTGGTCTAATTAATGTGTTTTGATTGACATACTACTTGCTTGGCAAAAAAGCCCTACAGTGTCATAAAAGATAATTATGCAGTTGTCAGAACAAATGAGACCCACCGGTAAATTCAATGGAGTGGAGAAAAGGAGAGGTAACAAAAAAATGCTGGCAAGTAACGGAACCTTTGTGTAGATGTGACCATTCTGAATGTGAAGCGTGCACAGAGACTGACTCTTTGAATCTACAGGAAAAACTCACCATCTCACCCATGTTTCCAACAGGGAGTTTGTTTTGATGTCCCAGCTGACAAAGTCAAGCAGATGCTGGTGAGGAAGACACTAAAAATTCCCATCTGCTCATCTCATCCAAAGTAAAATTCAAATATTCTGTTTCATGTCCACGTCGAAACCGTTTTCACCCTGCCTACTTTCTCAACAGGAGGGCTGGAAGGATGGTCGCCGTTGGCAACTGACCGCAGCCACAGAACTCCCAGAACTGGAGGAGAAGCCACACAACAACCGCGACAGAGGCTTTGGCAACGGTCACCGTGGCGACAGAGGAGGAGGGTTCAGAGGCGGAAGGGGTCGTAATTTCGGGGGAAGTGGCGGCCGCAGCAACGGTTTCAGGAACGGTGGTGGCGGCGGCGGCAACAGAGGAGGACACAAACGCAGCTTCAGTCAAGCCTTTGATAAATGAAGCACCACCCTGTGGACTGATGAGACTGACAGTGGTTTTTATATTCTGACAGTGATGATGAGTGATGTGTGGCCGGTGGAAATCCCTCCAGCATGACACTAAAGAATTAAAAACTGGTTTATAACATCGTAAATTAAAGACAGGCTACGTAAATGATAGGGTTTGTTTCCAAGTTGCCACATCTGAAGACTTAAGGACCAGGTTGTCTGTGTACACCAGTACCACTGCAAACCTGTTGTTTTATTTTAGGTGACACATTAGATGAAACCTGATCTGAACTGGTGTCACTATAAACATTAGCACATAACTCACTTGCTATGTGTTGAAAAGCACAATATCAAAAACACAGGTGAATCAAGCCTGGAATGAAAATTTGGCTTGTGGGCGACTTGAATTAATTTTTTGAACCTGTCATCAGTCGAGTTCCAGGTAAAGTGTCACTCTTTTTTTATTTTGTTATATTGGGTGTTTGGGGAACAGTGACAGCACTCGGGTCTTTGCCTGAAACGGCAGATACAACACTTTTAATCATGACCACTCGATGGCTCGGAGTGCGCAGCACCATGAAGCCGCAGTCGCTGCGTCATGTGGGAGGTGGTATGTGTTTCTAATCAGTTTTCACCGAAAACTGATTAAATGGGTTTCAACCTTTACAGTTGTGCTGCCTCACCCTCCGCTGAAACCTCTCTCCCCAATAATACATTGGATGATTGCTTTGCAATTGCCTCTATTTAATCTGTGTCTACTGCTTCCATTCATTTGAATGAAATGACTTACTCATTAAATAAGGTCAACTCAGGTTGTCTGGTGTTGTTTTTTGTAAGAGGTGTATAATGAACACCAGAGGAGATGCATATCAAGTCAGATGACAGTTTAATTCAGGGAGCATTTTAAATAACACATTTGCAATTTTTAGGCAAAAAATATTTCAAACTTTTACAGTTCATTTCTTACCATACAGATAAATTATCCAGACATTTAAATCAAACAAAATAATATAAATTCAATTTGACTGTTTTGATTCTCACAATATTTTATGTGCAAATGTAGCATTTTATAAATCTTTATAAATAGAACTAACCTGTTTCCTGGAAGGAACACACTCATTTGTAAATGTGACTGGACAAAGAGATCCGATCTCAGTTTTACATCCAGTTTGCCATTAGGATTCACAAAGAACAAAACACTTCACTGCTATTTTCTGTGCCTTCCATAGATTTTTGCAATTTTTTAGAAATGGATATATAATTAACAACCTGATGTGTTCTGAAGTACTTCAGAAACAGTAAATACAATGACTCATTATTACTTTAGATCTGTGTAAACTTCACAACCTCATTCTTTCTGTTAGGTCCCACTATCGCTTGTGCCATTTTCTGTCCGTCCCTGGTGCAATGGTTGATGGGCTTGACTTGGCCAAGGAGGATTTCACTGACTCAGGTCTTCGCTGGTAATGATGAGTCCATTTGCACTGTGGTTCTCCATAATGAGGACTTCATCATCGTCCTCCTGGAGGACAGGAACACAAAAACTATCAATGGTCATACTTTGCATAGAGTGAAGGATTAGGGCCCATGCCCTGGACCCTAAGTTTCAAAGCAAGATGAGGCAGTGGTGAACAAAGGCCACTGAATAGGAACCTGTCCAGGAGTCGGACACTGGCGACATGGTCAAAGACCAGAAGACGACTTAGATCCCTGCGGGCCCTCAGCAGTTCACTTTACGACAGCGCGCCGTGTGGTGACAGGTGGTATTGCAGCGGGTCGACCTGAAACCGACGCAGGTGAAGTCAGAGAAAAACGCGGCCTCGGATGAAAGTGACGGAGCCGCGCTTTGTACACAGCCCCCGATGACCTGTGTGCACCCTGAACCCGGAGAAACCCCGAGGAGGAAGCCCGACAACACGGCAGAAGAGACTCTGACCACCCACCAAGAAGCGCGGAGGAGGAATTATCCACGTGGATATCCCAAACACCTCGCCACCATGGAGGACAGCTACAGCCTCGACTGATAACACAGGTGAGTCACCTGCTCTCCTCCTCCTCCTCCTCCCTCTGTGGCTCCTCTGGCAGATGAGCTGCTGTAAACACGACTTCACTGCTGCCAGTGATGGGCTTTTTATTGCTTGTAATGCCTGAGATCAGTTGTGTGTGTAATATCACCGTGAAGCTTGCTGAAGCTAATCCAATATCAGCCGGTGCTCAGAGGCTGCTGGGGCCTGGAGCTCCAACAGACCCCCCCAACACACACACACACACACACACACACACACACACACACCTGCCTCCCATTGTTTCCTCTTGACATTCCAGTGGTAGACATCCACTGAAATGTGTGTCAACCTGTCACCTGCATCTGTAGGAAGCTGGGAGTTGCCTGCTGGATGCCTTTGTCATCCTTTGATTTATATATATGTATATCAGTCCTTTGCTTTAGTAACCGCCACTGTGCTGCTCATATGTTTTTTTTTTTTTTTTTCAAGTTGAAAACTTCCACAATTCACTCATTTGTAGAAATACTAATGCATTAAACAAAAGGTAGTATTTGAGCAAAGGGCCCTCAACCAGTAGTATTACTATATATATAATCAGTATCCTGTATGGGCTCTTCTGACCCCTTCAGTAGAACAGGATTTGTTGTCTTGTTGTCATTTATGTGTGTGCAGCGTTATGATAATGTGAACGAGAAAGTCAATGGTTCCCCTAACTGGGTAGATTTGACTAAGAGGAAATCAATATTTATGGATTCAGAGCTCAAGTGTGAGGACTGTGGGAGTTTTGTGTTGTTTTGGTGTCTCTGCCTGTGCCCTGGGGAAAGGGCAATGTTGTGCTCTGAACGTTGCTGCCGTGATGAATTGTCGAACGGCATTATCTCCTTCCCACACAACTCAAGGGGGGCACAGTTTATCACATGATGAAGCTCTTTGTTATTAATTAGAGGGTTCGACTAGCTCTTATCCCGGCTGCCATTTTGGAGCGTATCCATCATTTCACTCTCTTACGATCCTTCCTCAAGAAAATAGCCTCTTCCTGCAGTTGTCCTGCTCCCGTAATAATGTCTGTTAACAAGCCATAGCCCTAACCAGCTAATTAAGATCTGAGGTGCAAGCTGTGAGAGGTCTGGTCCCTCGGAGGGGGGCATAACTTTGATGTGGTGCTCCTCTTCCTTTATATGACTACATCTGTCACCAGCAGTTTAACTCTAATTCTTTTACCATGTCACCTTGAAGGGCCACAGCGGCCAAGTGCATGAAGATATTCAACATTTGCTGCTCTTGTACCTTGTATCATGTTTGAGGACTTTCATTAGAAAACAAACATTTCCCGCTGTTTTATGTGAATGCCTGTCGGTGTCGCTACTCACATCAGATCTCTGTTTGTAGTCTTTCTCTGAGCTGCGATACGAGACGACATGGATCAGAGTGTAAACCCTGCAAACAAACAGACACCGAGTTTAAACCGGAGACAAAACAGATGTAAAAGCAACAGGGGTTATCAGATTCCTCCATAAAGGCAGGATTTATGTCTGAATTCTCCTGCTCGGGTTGGGGTGGGGGGCATATTCAGGAGTAGTTTAAAAACTTGTCAGTGAATCAAACTTTCAGTATCTGAGGCTTTGGTGGCTTGTCAAGGTCAGTGTATGCACATGAAATATTTATTGAATAATGTGTCTGAATTTGAAGCTTGAAATGCTGGATGTGATGAGATGTCTGCATGTGTGCTTGTGTGTGCACGGACCTGTGATATAACATAGCCAGGAACTGGATAATGAGGAGAATGGCAAAAGACAACAGGAACATCAAGCTGAGGGGCTCCACCTGTCAAGTACCACAGGAGGGACTGTTGGTGGGATTCACAGCAGCACTCACAGACACTCATTTAACACTGAAACGTCAAAAGTCCTCCGATGACTATCTCATCCAGGACTCTGTGTGCTCGCTCCGACCTTGAGGACCTCCCCAGATGGAGTCCCATTTGGATATCGCTTGGGTATCTTTATACTGATGACATCATTTCCAATGGCCTGCAGGAAGAAGGTAGCTACCACCCACAGCACGTTGATGATGAAGTACAGGAAGACGGCCTGTGGGGAGGAGGGAGAGTTTAATGCTATTTTCTTTCAACTCTGTTCTGAAATACCAACATGTACGTATCCCTGCAGATCACAAGGACGGCACAGTAACAGTAAATCGGACCTTGTTGCGCAGTGACTTCAGCTCCCTCTCCACCTCTTTGTTATGCGCTTTCTGGTCAGCAAAAGGCGTCAGGTAGCGATCCAGTAGTTTTTTCCAGAAGTCTTGTTCACCCTAAACAAACAGACTCAGTGTAATAATAATAATAATATGCACTGGAATTTGCATAGTGATCAGTTTAAATTAAATGTGCAAGAAAGGAACTTAACGGGTCACTGGTTCAGCCTAATTGCTCCATTTTCCAAATATGAATTCTCATCTGCCTGAGGCATTACCAAATAATCATGATATTTCATGTTGGTTGCTTCCTCCTTTTATTGCTATGCCCTCATTTACATAATCATTGTTGATAATGCTGGATCATTAATCTATATTAAGACCTAAACCCCTCTTAGACGTGTCAGAAGTGAAGTATTGTAGTGGTAATACTTAAATTGCTATTTGTTTATCGGTACAGTAAATTGATCTTCAGTGTTGTTGTTGTTGCTGACTCGTCTCTATGGCTGCTGTTAAGTATTTGCTTCTCACAGACCGAGGGGCTGAATCGGTTTCTTACCTCATCTAGTTTCTGCACCTGCGGGGCGATGAGTGTTTTCTCAATGGCTCTCATCACTCTCTTCTCCAGCCTGTTCATTTGACTGGTCTTCAGGATGCGCCGAGCCTGAAACACAGAGAGCCTCTCACTCAGTGATCCAGTCATTCCTCTTCTGCACTTAAGTGTTCATTGTGGCTTTCGTGTAAATTAAAAGCCTTTGGAAATAGAGGCACTACTGTGCAATGTAATGAAGAGTCTAGAGTACATATTTATGTATTTTCTAAGAACAACACGTTGTTTCTGTACGACGATCGAGTCAGTTCTCATCACCCGCTCTGTCAGTGCGTACTGCAACTCCTCCAGCTGGCTTTTTGACAGAATGTCTTCAGGCCCTACTCCAGTTAGCTCTCCATTAAGAGTATCTGTTAGCATCAAGACCAGCTCCTCGCACAGGTCATCCTGGTTTTTGTTGCGAAGTGTGTATCTGACGAGAAGAACAAAACACAAAATCATTGTGTGTTGAGACCCGTACACATACCTGCAAGTAACAGTGTGAATGCAGACACATGCACAACTTAATAATAACTGCAGACGGATTCACTTGTTTTTTAGTTCAACTGTGGGGCTGTTGCTTCACAAATTTACCTTATTTGTGCTTGTAGATTTCTCTTCATGTTGGCGTAAGTCAACTTCTTCAAGAACTCGTCCTTTACCGGCTTCACCCAGTCTACACTCACACACACACAGTATTTTATGTGGTCTACATATTGAATTACTGTGGTTGCTATTAAGAACACATGCAAATAAAAATGAGCTTCTCACCGCTGAGAGGAACCTCCTCTGTTTCCTCAGCTTCATCAATCAGTGAGATATTTTCCTCGCTCGCACTCAGTGACCTTATGTTGCTGTCTTCGCTGCACATGCACATAGACATTGGGGAGCATATATTTCATAATTCGAGTATTTTGTTTTCAAAATGATTGAACAGCAGTTTGGCTGATGGACGAGCAGCTCATTGAGGTCATTGAGGTGGCAGCTTTGGAGGAAGGAAGAAATACCTGCTTATGGATTCAGTGTCATTGCCCTTTTCCCTGTTTGTCTTCTTCGGGTTGTCTGTAGGAACAGACTGAGCTCCTTTGACAATTTGATCTTTGGTGGCGTCAGTCTTGACTTGAAGCTCCAGGTCCGAGGCCGCCTGTCCAGTCATTTCCTGACTGGTGGTAGAGGTTGAGGCTTTCTGTGCATTCTGGCCCGTGATTTGTTGAACTATCAGATTCTCGGTTTCCTGTGTTACCTGCAAAGCAAATTATCTTAAAATCATATTTCTTAAAACAGAAAATCTCATGTTGTTTATCCATCTGTCCATTCACTAGAACAGTTGTCTGTGGCTGTTTGTTTCCAGTACCATAAATTTCATGTCCCAGCAGCAGACTTTACAGTTTTTGTCGCACAAAACATTTTGATTCTTCTTTGTGTCTCCTTCTTTCCTGTAGACAGAAGGAACAAAGTTACAAAAAAAAAACGGAAGTGAACAACATTGAATTCAATAAGCAGCAAATATGAAATATACGAAGAATGGATGGATTTGGTCAGCTAATACATTACACATCAGTCAGTCAGTCATATCTACAAAGCCTCATTTCCGTGTTGCTTTATGTGTTTTTGTTATTTTCAATCGCTGGACTTGACATATTTCCCCTTTTTTCAATTTGTAATACATGATCAAATACACAGAACTCAGGCTAATTGCATTCCAGACTCACATTTCCATGTTTTATTAATATGTATTATGTTCTTTCATATTACTGTATAGCAGCTTATATGTGACATACGATTAGACTTTTATCCATTTCATGATTTCTCTATTGAATATTTGCACATGGATAAATCTTTAATGAATTCAGGTCAAATCAATGAGTTAGTTATTAAATTGATTGTATGGCATAGTAATTAAATCGATTTGTTTGCGATTAATAAATGATTATATTCATTATTTCATTTTAAATATCATAAATTACAATAAAGTAATTATCCATCTAATCTTTCTAATCTTTCTCATCACAGTGCATTACTTATTGGATTCTCTTGTGCCCCAGGTCACAATGTTCATGTTAACCAGTGAGTAGATGGTCAGTAGGAGATATCCACTTGGGATACAGATGAAGTACATCAATCCATAGATAATCATCACTGCGGAAAAAAAGTAATAACGTAAGTATCATGTAAGGTTTAACTCAGCAAAAAACTGATAGTATTTGGAATGATAAAGTACAATCATACCAAACTCCTGTGGGTGTAGAATGGCTGTGACCACGTACAGGATTGACATGGAGACCAAAAACAGACCAGTAGGGGTCAGGAAGGTGCCCTGCATCACAATGTCACCTAAAAAGTGAAAATGTTGTTAATTGTTAAATGTTGTAAATTTAAAATACATGTGCTGAGTAGGATTCTTTTTTTTTTTTTTACCCACCAATGATGGAGAAGAGGGATGCGGTCATGAGGAACGCGTACAGCACACTCATAATAGCAGCTATGGTTATTTGGTTATTGGGCTTGGCCACAAAACAGACGATAATGTAGAACACAGGAGGAATGCTGGCGATGATGATGCAAAGTGTTCCGGGGATTTTGAAGATAAACTGGAAGGCACCTGTCAGACATGCAGAGACAGTCTTTAGATTTGGATTCTGCCAAGTCCAAGGATATATAATGAAAACATATTGCATTTATAAATTAGCTATTAGCACCTTTTCTACTTGAAAATACTTCCTTTGCGATCATGGGCAGTTTCAGATTAACGGTTAACAGTTGTTAGAGAAGCATGTAGAAAACTTTGGTCAGTAAACCTGTGATCAGATTGTTTTTACCCTCAGTCCTTCATGTGGACACTTCAACACTCAGACCACCTCCCTGAGCACGGTCAGGTTTCTAATAATAGGTTGACCAAATTGAAGACCACAATCCCATAATACATCTGCTGCCACAGTCCACACCGACCCACCTAATATGCACTTTGTTGCCTGACACGACTCAAAACTGATACTGAGCAGGTATAAAAGTGTGCATTTTATGGTCAATTTGAACCTTAGATATGAAAGTCATAAAATGTTATTGCACAGGGCAAGTACATTTATGCGTCTCACGTGTCAATGAGGGTTCATGATAAGATCAGAGTCATTGCAAGGTTAAAATTAAAAGTCCTTTGGGACAGATTGTTGACAAGTTGATTTACTGTTTGATGTTGAAATAATATGACTACGACAGCTGCATAAGGAAGTAATTAATTTCCCAACTGGTGTATCAGGTGATGTTGTGAATGCTGGTCCCGTCAAGTTTCCTGGAAAATGTTTTGCTACAGAGATAAGAGCCATTAACCCTGCTACAGTCACTGATTGATCACCAGTCAGGAAGGACAAGAGGAGTAATTCACTTTACCTGCTATCATGAGAGTCACTGATGCTGGACCAAGGATCGAGGAACCAACTGCAAACATCTGGTAGAAGATGTAAAGCCTGGAGATCGATGTGTTCTTCTTCACTGTCTCTCCACCACTATAATTGAAGTCACAAGCCCAAAAGAGTTCTGATGAATACAACAGATGTCACAGTAAACAAGCACCTGATTGATAGGGAGGTAAAGTTTGTTCATAGGAGTCTGAAAACCTAGGAATGGAATTGAAAGTGAGTGTCCATGGGACGAAACTGTCTTCAAAGACCTGTGCAGAAGGTCCAGTGTGTTAGCCAGTGTTGAAGGCCCCCATCGTCTCCTCTGGTTGTAGAACTCCTTGAACTCCTGTGGTGAGTTGGTGTACGCGTCCGATGCAGCATTGTATTCGACGCGCCAGCCCTGCTGCAGTAACAGAGTACACAGCCAGCGATCCTCCCCTACAACAGCAGACGTGCACGAACAAGGCCAAAGATAGATGTGTCATCTGGACATGAACAGGCAGAAAATGGAAAAACACTTCATATGCAGAGGTGTTTGTGCCTCTGTGCCAACCTTGGTCATATTGCACATATTCTGAAGCTCTTGTTGCAGTCGTTGTGTATCTCTTTAAAACATTGTCGTCCATCAAGGCCGACCCTCGGAACAGACTGAAACATCCCGGACTGCACAGCACACAGCCGAACACGTGCTCCGCAGTCTTCTGAAGCCAGTGGCCCACGGCGTACTCAAACTTCTGGTACCACACCATGGGACCTGGGATGGTTGGCCGACGTGGTGTTGGGCAGAGAGACATGGAGATGAACACACAGAAAATGGGGCGGAGGAAAACAGAAGTACGGACAATGTTCATCAGTGGCATTTTCACTCATTTGTTTCAAACTGAAGTCTTTGAAGGGTTCATAAAGCCGTCTGACTTATATATAAACTTGGAGGAGAATGGGAGCGGAACCCAGAAAGCACCTGCGACTGCCAGCGTAATGATTACCTACATTTGCTACTGCTGCAATAATTAGAATGAGGGTGCAGATAAGACATAATGCTGCTCCTCCGTGTGATATTCAGGGCATGGATTTGTGTTCTGTTAGTCGAAGGGTTCCTTTGTCCTGTGCTTTTGTTACCCTATACTGACCTCAGGTGCCAGTATGAAAATAAAACCATGAAGTAACGATAAAGAAAAACATATACGTTAACAAGGCTACTTACCCATACCGGTAGGATGGATCCTACCACATGCTGCGCCTACATTTTCATACATTCTCAACCTATGGAAAAAAAAAAGAAATAATGATATAACTGCAACACGGAGTGTATGTTTAACAACAACTAAAGTTGGAAAATGATCAGATCTTTGTCCTGAACCATGGTAGTACAGGGTAACTGGTGGTGGTATAGCTGACCTGTCTACAAGCAGAATCACAGCTTTAGGTTGGAAGTCAGTGTCCCCGTCCAGAGCCAGGATATAAGTGTGGTCGTCTGAGATTAACTTCCTCTTGTTGTCGTTGTCATACTGAGGCAGCAAGAAACTCTCTCCATCTAAAGAGATCAAACTGGCTCTGCACAGGTTATTCTGACGCTGTGGAAAGACAGACAACACCGATTAATATTCATATGCATACTGTCGAAATACTACTAATTTTATAAACAGATAAATGCAAGCAACTGGAACTCTTACTGGAATCTTCTGTGGGTTCTTGACAATGTAGCCCTTCCACCCGAGCAGATAATACAGATACATTATCTGAAATTCATAAACATTAATATAAGGTGAGAATTAAGGACCGGCCGAAGGACAATTACTGTATATCCATGTAAGATTTGCATATTTGGTGCAATAGCAATATTATCTGTCTCTATTTAGTCCTGAAAATGCTAATCAGACCTTTATGAGTGACATGTTTGGATGAGAAACAAACACTATTAGTACTCTACCTGGGACCATCTTTTCTTGTTCCTGATGAGAAGTTTGTCTTTCAGGTGAATATAAAGCATGTTGCCTTCAGGCAAAACAAACATCAGCCTGCCTCCGTAGGGAGTCTCAATGATCGACACGTCGTCTGGCTCTTTGTTGGTAAACACCCTGAATTGTTGGATGGATGAGTGTTTGGTTAGAGACATAGATGTGTGTTTGTGCAGAGAAATGTTTACATATAAAGTTAAATAGTAGACAGATGCATAATCTCACCTATAAACCTCGATGACAACACTGATCAAGTCTTGAACATAAGAATTAATCACTCTCTTCTTGTCCTCATCGTCCATGAAGGCATCGTCCACGTAAATGTGACACTCAAAGTCAAAACAGTCGTTATGTTCCTCCTTTGGATCGCCTCGATAACGGTCCAACCTGAAACAACAAATTGTAAGATGGTTTATTTTCCTTCATTCGAACAAACGGTCAAAGTACGAATGCAACTATTAAACAGCAGGAACATGGAGCCTTTTGATTTCTGTAATATCTTTGTGGTACACACATTTGATTCACAACTATTATCTCAGAGAGCGACATAACAGTAGCGTGTCCCATACCTGAACATGGAGGTGAGAATCTTGAGCATTTCATCGTAGGTCTCGTGCCACATGGTGGCACAAAGATAGATCACACAATCCTGAATATCATCGTGGCTGTAGAGCAGAGGGGAGAGGTTGACAGCATTGAATGATGTGAACGCACATTTTTCAGCAGTCCAGAAAATTCTCTCTGATCTTTTATTCCAATTGTGCCGGATATTTCATACAGATACTGCACATTCATTTGATAAATCAAAGAAATGTCTCCATACAGTAGAATTCAATGTGCAAACAGTTAACGTCCTCCCACCTCTCCTGGTTCCGTGCTCGTGGCACCTTCATCTTAGTGTTGAGTAGCAGCGACAGGTCAATGAAAGCAGATTCATAGAGACGACGAACAAAGAGCTGAGAGGTCCTCTCAATACGCTGTACCTAAAAACCAATGACAACCAGAGGGGCATTTTGATTTTAGTCATGATAAACTTGAAGTCGTTCCAGTTCACTGTAGCTGTTAATCTGGGTTAGCTGCGAACACTTTGAAATCCATTTTTTGGGCAGTTTCAGGAATCTCAGAGTGATGCTTTATCTCAAGATGTGGAGATCTGATCTTTTTTATACAGCACCATTATGAGAACTAGTTCTCCTTCCAGAGATTAAAAGCTAGTGACGATTATGTAAACATCACATTTTCAGGTGCAGATGGTTTGGATTGGTTAAGGTAGATACGTGGTGAGGCAGTTAGCTGTATACTGTGAGTATCTTGGTTTATCTTATACTGGTACCTTGATCTTCCACACGTAGTAGGTACACGTGACAAAGCCTGACCACATACACACTCCCTCCAGTAACAGCATTGAAAAAGGCCATTGCAAGTAGTAGCTGTAAAATAGCACATGAACTAAGGTTAATTATATTTACAAACCATGAAACCCACACACATGCACTGAATCCCACTCATTCGCACACAGGCTCACGTGTACACGTACCTGTTAATTGAAGTACGACAGATGCTCCTGGTAATCTCCAGTAAGACCACAGGGGTTGTGTTCTTATGACTCAGGTAGATCAAGCTTTCACAAAACTCTGCAGCAATGTGATTCAAAGACAGGTCGTTAACTCTTGAAACAGCCCCTAGGTCCAGCTGTGCCCTGAAATATACATTTTTTCCATCTTTTCATGCGTGAATATAAACGTACCTTGGATGGTCCCGTGGTTGGCGTCATTCAGTTTTTGTGTCTCGGTCATGAAAAGTATAATTCCCAGCAGCAGTGTCGCAGGCCCCGTCAAACATACCGGCAATGCAAAGCTCATCCGGACCGCGTGGATCTTACAGGCCACCACCCCAAACCAGTGGCAGGCTGCCGAGCAGAACGCCTGACACCGGAGAACACGGATAAATTTAGTAGCAAAGTAAAGCCAGGGAAGTTGACATCTCAGGAATCTGTCACCTATGGAAACAGTCTCATGTCTCAAAATGTTGGTCAGACAAACATAAACTTAATCTTACAATATGCTGTACCTGTATTATCTCCTCCAACCTACCTGTAAGAAAAACAGCCCCAGTCCTATTTGTAGTAACTGCCAGTCATCCCTCCCAAGTTTAAAGTCATCCCAGTCGATGGACTTCTCTATGACCACGTAGTAAAGGAGGTACACCCCTCCTACAACAGAATCACACATGTCATGACAACAGTGAGTCACAGGGTTGATAATAGGAATCTGGTTTGTTGTCAGCGGCGGCGTCGCTTCAGATATATCGTGTTGAACACAAAGCCTGGCAACAACTGAATTCTTCCTCACGGCAGGAGAATTTCCCATGAAACCCCTCTGCAGCGGTGACAACACACCCCTGTTCAGTGTCCAGTGTTACGGTATGAAACAACATGTTTTACAGTCTGAGCGCGGCAAAACGGCGATGCCGCTGGTGGATGGTACATTTCGTTTGTACACAGTTGATGCCGGATAATTACCTATCACAATTATCCTCAGAAAGCTGCTGATGACAAATACAAAGTCCCTGAATCCGTCGAGTTCTGACAGCGTATCCTGCAGGGAAGAAGAGGGAGGAGCCTCACTGATTGTTTCAAGTCACTATTTATGTGTGCCAACAATACACAGGCAGGTCCACAGAGCTGCCAGGTCCAGGGGAAGACGTGGACAAACGCCAGATGCAGCTCGCCGTTTGGATATTACAAAATATTACAGAATGGAAACAGTAGAAGACGAAAGGTCAGTGGGGACACAAGCATTGTCTTTGCAGTGAAGACAGAGCAATAGAAAAACATCATACCTGCATACGGTTCGTAGCTTGCAGGGGGTTTTCCCACCAACAGAGGGAAATGAGGAGTGAACAGCAAATTCCTATTCCAATATAAACAAAGCAGTCCGGGCTCTGTCTGTCCACGTATGATGACACACGAACATAGTAGTCGGCTCCCAGGAGACAGTAACCTGTGAGTCATTTAGCAAACCAGTTAGTTTCCATTGTACCTGTTTTCCTACTGTAAGCAAAGATAAATGCAGCGTTGTTGTCGAACCATGTTTCAGCTGTTAACTGGATAAGACATTACACTGCTCGTGTGTCCTCCGAGAAAATAGCTTCAAATGCAACGTGTTACGACCCGAGGGCCCTAGAAGTTGCCAATGCTGTATGGGTGTGTCTTTATCTCTCTCTGTCTCTCCCGCAGGTGATCGCCCCGCGGCGGTTTCCACTCGGCTAATCAGCCCAACCCTGTTAAATACCAGAAAATCTGGGAGGGCAGGGGGCACGAAAAGCAGGAGGAGACCGAGAGCGTGGCGTCACAGTGAGAGAGAGAAAGCGAAACACTCGTGTGAGCAGCACGGAGCAGCGTACCTTTTGTTTTGTGTGGCCTGGTTCTCCTCAGGTGGAGAAGAACCGGTGTTGTTGGTTGCTCGTTGTTCCCCCCAGTGTGGTGATGTTTTCGTTTTGATTGTCCCCCCCCCCCAGGAGTGGTGGCGTTTTTGGTTTGGGCAGAGCGTGTGTGAGGATCCCGGTTTGGGTTGTTTGTTTACTTTAATTTGCCAGCCTAATAAAGACCCCTTTGTTTCACCCGCACCTAACCGAGTTTGTGCTGCTCTCCTTGGTCCTGATCCCCAATAATCCTTTTGTTTGCCTCCTGTCCACCTTTGGAGTACACCTCGGGAGGTTAACTGTTTGGCTTTGTTCATGGTGCAATTTAATCAGAACGTGTTTTAGAGACGGTATGAACAGCCGAAGGTGTGAACGTTAGAACCCGAGCATGTCCGAGCATGTAAACCAGTTAGTAACTGTTACAGTGACAGTGGCAGGATTACTGAACCACATAATACTTGGATCGAAGAATCACATGGGATAGCAAGTGAGTGGTCTGATTATTGTGAACTCACAAAGTGCTGAAATCTGTTCAATTACAACAAGGGACAAACTCAAAAAGACTTTTTGACAGAACAAAGGTAAACGTTATGGTCACGAAGCAGTGATTTGAAGTCTAATTAATTTTCTCGCCCAAATCAGATTTTTTTTGATGGAATAAGAACAAACTGGTCACAGCACCGAACAACACTACTGTCAAGGTAGAATTGCTTAAGCGGTCATGACTTTAAAATGTAGTCTTAATTTCTTACTAGTATTAGGTTTTGAAAACCAAACAAATAGTAAATGACCTGCAGTTTAGAAAGAAAGCCAGTTACGTACCTGCAACAGTGAGAATGAGGGAGCATATTGGGAATATAATTTTCCATGTTTGTCTTTGTAGTTTGAAAACAATCTGCAGGATAGCACACACAATGCAGACTCCTCCACTGATGAAGAGATTAGTCAGCACGTCAAACTGGGGCATAACGATGAGCACCAGGACTGAAGTGCCAAGAGACACCAGACACTCGATAGCACAAACCTGGAATAGACACAAAAAAGACTCAGGATTTGTTGGTCCTACGGGTCGTTGATCAAGTAAATAAAATCCAAATAAGACAATTAGTTTGTACTGTTTAAAAGGAGTGTCCCTCATACAAATCTTTGAGCATAATAAAAATAGCATGATTCATAGAAACCTACAAACATCATGGTCTTCATGTTGGGCTGTACGAAGCTCTTGAAGGCACATTTCCAAAGTGACTTCACAAACACCAGGAAGTTGGGGCAGACCAGGCAGAAAACCAGCATCAGCATGTAGAACTGTTTTTCCTTTGTGCTGCGCATGGAGGCCGGACACGACATGGTCGACAACACCAAGAGAGTGCCCTGATTGGACAGACAACTTCAGTATGAGACAGGTGGCTTTTTGTGACTGACAATGTTTTTGGTGTAAATTATACAAGTATAATATTTTACTCTCTTTCTAGAGATAGATACTTTAGAAACACTGTCGTCATCTCTTTCACCTAATTTTTTTTGTGAAATCCAGTGTTTTTATGACTATAACATATGCCTGTATACTGCAGATTGAAAAGATAAATGAGATGTATGAATTTAAAAAGTACACACACACACATACATGCACATATAAATAAATAAACAAATCTAAATAAATGAGCAATTAACAAAAGGACATTAGATCTAAGAAAATATAGTTTTCATTTCATGGTGCGTTTAAGGACCCCTCATTGCTTTAACATCACACCCATTTCACTACAGCCCAGAGATTCAAGATTAAGAAATAGACAGAAAGGCTGAAGGAGGAAATAGAGATTAAAACACAGGGGTGGATGATGTCATCACATGCACATGCTGCAGGGGTGAAGCTTGGGAAACAGAAGATAACATCTGCAACGTGAAAGAAATACAAACAGAAAGTGATAAAACCAGGTGAAGATAGACGTGGGTACAAAGGGATCAAGTATAAGCCTTGCCCTATCATAAATAGCAGCATATTATTCATGTTACTGGGTGAAGTCAGGCCCAGGCAGATAAGAGTCCTGTCTTTCTAAACTATAAATCTCCTGATGGGAAAACAGTTTTGATATACAACCACTGAATTGGATTTTTGTTGACTGTCTATAGCTAATATATTAACATTTTACTCTTATGAGTGAACCTAATCTTTTTAACAACCATTTCTAATCAGCCAAAAAGAGAAAAATGCCAAGCCCAGTCATAACTTGAATAGACAAATCCTGTTATTCTAACCAATGTAATGCTCTTTAAACTATATTAGACTCTTAAAAACAAAAATTAAATAATGAATCATCAGTTGCATATCCAGCACCAATCCACAGAAACCCAAACCTCATCAGAGAAAGCCTACAGCCAGCAATACTGTTTGATGAACACATCAGTTCATTCAAGTTCAAAGCCATCAGTTTTAATGTAAGTTGGAAAATGGAAAACATGGAATTATCTCACATGCTGTTATTGAGCGAGAAAGATAATCTTACCTTAGCTACGACAGCACTTATCAGGACCGCTAACCCCACAAAAATAGCCACCAGATACTGGAGCAGCTGCAAACATCTTTTCTTCCCTTCCTTCTCGGCTCCGACTGGGTTCAGCTGGAACGGATCCCATGTATCCCTGTATCCAGATTCACATGCACAAACACACACCACCTGTGTGTTGAGTCACTTTTGCTTTTATCCAATTCTGTTATTGACATCCATTGAATCATACACTGCCACCTTACATTTAACTAACATTTTTTTCAATTTTTTTGGGGGGGGGGGGGGGGGTGTTGGCCGGGTGTGTGTGCCAGCGTACGTCCCCAAACATGCAGGTCACATGTCAAAAACTGTAATTTCTTCTTTATAATTTAATAGGGATGCAACAGATTTCATTATGGGATAATAAGTGGAGAACCCACGGCGTGCTTTGGGATTAGCATGTGGGGAAACTGGTATGACATGTGATGAGGTCCCAGGATTTTAGCCCAAAACAGCCACAGTCACACTGACTCCGATTCTACCCTTTGACCCCCCCCCCTCCCCCCAGATGATTAACGTGATTCATGTGCATGATATTTACAGGGTGTGGGTTCTCTTCCCTCAGTTAATCACACTTCGTTATCTTTGACTTTGCCATGGCAGCTATTAAATATTAGCCAATAGTGCTGCAGTTGTTTTGTGAAATATGTGCTTGTGGACTTTCCTTCAAGGAAGCACCTACCCAGTTACCCACCTAGTTGATATGTTTTTAATTAATTTTTTTTTTTTTTATTTCTTATTTAAACATCTTATCTTAACACTGACAGACACTGATTCACAAACGAACAAACGTAAGCCTTCATCGATTTTATCTGTTTATTGTATTTTTGTCTTTTGCACTGGCTTTTTGTCTTGCTTATTGTGAAGGAATAAAAATACAGACCCATACTGTATATACCTATATTTGTATGCATAATTTGAATTTTTATCTTATTGATTTATATATCTGTGGGTATATAAGAATAGGATTGAAAAAAGGAATACATATTTATTATTTTAAATGGAGCAACACTTCCTGACAGCAGCATTACACGGTGAAAATATATATTTCCTCAAACTGCAAATCATAATGAATAGTAGCCTGGCAATGCAATAACCTACTATTACTGTATTAATAGGGATACAAATCTTTACAGGTAAGACTTTAGGAGCCAACCGACAAAAGTCAATCTTTTAACAAGTTTGCCAGAGTATCACAAGATGGTACAGATTACAAACTATAAATTAAACCATAGAACGATTTTGCCTACACAAACATTTAAATCCAACTTATTATTATCTTTAATTTAGCCTGTAAGGTCAGAGTAATTGCCTTAAATTTAAAAAGAAGCCATCTTCACCTGTGTCGTCCCTCTCTTTTTTTCCCTCTGTATTTGAGTTCTTCCATTTTCTTATGTAGCCCTCGTCTCCAGCTTTAGGGTGACTTCTGTCTCAAAGAGGAAATGCATTAAAACAATAAATCGAATACCACTCTTTCTAACTCATATTTATAATATGTTTAATAGATGAAAAAGAAGAAGAACATAGAAATACCTTGATTTCTTGAGAATTCTGCTGTTGATTGGATCTTCGAGTCTTCAGTGAAACACACCTGCTGTTCTTCTTGTGTTATACCTTTTTACACCTTCAACGCTATGCATACTTAAATCCACAGGAAAAAAGTCTCCAAAGTACAGTAAAATGAGATGAAATCCCAAATAACGAGTACACATGTATGTACTCGGTAGAAACTACGTGTGACTGTCTCCTGTCAACTTGTTCGTCAGTTTGTCCTTTGTTCATCTCTTTGTGCGTTATCACAACTTTACGAAAGAAACAGCCATTGACTGCAAGGGTCAGCCCTCTCACGTGTGTGTGTGCGCACGCACGTATGTGTATGGTTTTTCTAATCATCATAGTTTATGTTAGCCATAAATTGTGTTGGGTGGGTTCTCACACACAAAATTGCAATTCATCTGTGACCATTTTATGAGGGGCAGTAAAAGGTACAAGGATCATTTGCACTGCTCACACACATGCGCTCACACACATTGTAGTGCTTTTAATTAACTAAAGGAAACATTTAGCTTAGTGTTCCGTACTAAAGATAAGTCTTGGCGTGATGATGCTGTATGAAAGGTGCACTGGTGCTGCAGCTGACACGTTTCCTTCTTCAGGTACCTCAGCTACTCAGTATAATCCTTTTGATATAATGGCATTCATATGTATGGCCCTATTGTGACTAGTATGTAGCATTTAGGACTGAGCTCTGTGTATTTTATGGTTGTAAAGCTTGTGTTTCATCTAAAACAAGTACTCAGTTGCTTTTTGAAGCCAGGTTTCGCAGCGTCTCTTGGGCTCAATGTCATCCTACCATGTACATGTTATTTATGAACATTAATAAATAATTACGCCAAATGAAACCTTTAATCAGGACTCAGTGCGTTGGGAAGTGTGACTATTACCACTAGGTGTCAGTACAGGGCTTTGATTGCGGCCGATGATCCTTCACAATGTTCTGTGTGCGTGCGTGTATAAAGAGGTGGACTAGTAATCTGTGTTTGCCTTTTATGTGGCTGATTTTCTGGAAGACAGTGTGCGTGTGCGTGCATGCACACACGTGTGTGTTGGCTCAAAAGAATATCTCTCTCAGGTGGTGGACTCTCATTAAGATGGTCTGCCAGTGCATAATAAACCGGCCATATGGTCAACACGGTGGCGTTAACCCCCGCGCTCACATTCAGGTGGTAGAGTTTCAGAAGAGTCCCACGATAATAACGCGCAGCAACCAGAGAGCGAGGTAGAAGATGATATTTTAATGTGTTTATTTGCAAGCCGAGACATTACATAAGAGAGATCCGATTTCTCATGAAAGGAGGTGGTGAAAGCTCGCGGAGCACCAGCATCTGTGCCGGTAAAGAATTGGGCCTCTGTCACTTCTCATCTGTGGTGCTCTCAGCCCCACAGTCCTGTTCCGTGGTCAGTGAAATATTGTTCACATCATCATGATATCGCCACTGAGGGCAGCGTTACCGCTTTTCACAGCCAGTGGCTCGTACATCTACAGGTCCCCATTCCTGGCTCAAATGTGGACACTGTGAAATGCTCATTGCCAAACTGTAATTAGCCGCCATATGGACTGTGTGTTGAGAAACTACCTGCTGCAGTTACACATGGAGAGGCTATGTTTACTCACACTATCCATCGAATGGGAGAAGTAGGGTCATGAGTAACATGTGAAATCAAAGTCCCTAGAGTGCATGAGAATATCCCCTGTTAATGCCCTAAAAGATACAACAGTTAAATATTCCTAAAATAATGGCCTTTTATTTTTTTCCTTCTAGATCATCTCCTTATAATGCTGGCCACCTCTTTTTGTATTTTCTGTAAAACTGGAAAAAAATACCTTAGTTGTCCATAATGACTTCTTTTAAGAGAGTGTTGATATACAAATTTAAAAATATATTTCCAACACAGGTTCAGATTTCTCTCTTAAAGGGGTCTTGAATTTTAATCAGTAAACAAAGACATAGGTTGATAATGTCATGAAGCTGTGTGGGAACAGGGGGCAGGGGGGTTGTGGTCCTGAATTTATTTAGACATTTTAACAGAAACAGTTTATGCACATTATATCTTAAAATAAGGGAGAGATTCCATATAATATGATCCACTTCAAAGTGTATTGTGTCTGGTGTGATTCATTAGTTTGTCTTACATGGGACAGTGAGCAGCTGCTTCCTGCTCACAAGCTTGCACCTCTGGATTGTACAATACCTGGGAGATGAGGTAAACATAGGTGCAGGTGGATGAATAAACAGCTATGCATCCAAAGAAGCCGAGGCAACCTCCAGTTTCCTCAGCAGTCAGTGAACCCAACCAAAACTAGAAAAATACTGACATACGATACAGCATAGTTACAGAAACTGGCCAGACACAGGGCTCTGGTGAAATACTCATTCTGACCTGTAACTCATTTCAGGAAAAAAAACATGGCTGTGAGTCTGTTGGTCGAAATGATAGATTTGAAAGAACAGTACAACTGACATGAACTTCTGAAAAAAAAACAACATGTAATTTCTAACTGTCTCAGCAGATATGTTCAGCAGCGAGAGAGGAGAATTACACTGCCAACTTGCAGGAAGTATTGCTGATCAGTTCATTAATGAAACACGAAAATGATGCACTTCTTCTTCTCTCTCTACACAAGCCTGAGGGCACCAATCTGCTTTGCTTATCCACACATTGCTTATCCATCAATTGGCCAAAGCTGCACCTGACTGAGTCCTACAAACGGTGCTGCTGAATGCAAATCCATATTGTTAATAAAAGTAACAGTTAAAAACCCATTTCCTTCTCAGCTTGAAAGTTTAACGTGTGCCAAAACAATTACAATCACACACTTTACTGTAGGAGAAAAAGATATTTCAGAAAGCGAAACAAAAGTTGAGTGCTGGAGTTCAGAAAGATCAAATCCTTCACAATGTTGTTCCGTTTGGTTTCAGACACAGAGAGCATTTTAAGAACCAGAGGATCAGGATGTCTGCTTTTAGTGTTTTTTTTTGTGTCTTTCATCATGAGCCTCGCTCTTCTAATGTCACTTTATACTCGAAACTCCTAAAAGCTCAAACGTAGGAGAGGCATTCTTTGACAAACCCAATTGGCACAATGCTGTCCACACAATTGCAGTGATAAGGTGCTGTGAGATTTCCATTGCAGAAGTGTTTTCTGAATTGTCTGAGCAATTAGGTTGCAGGCCTGTGGGTGAAAATACATGCAGTGAGATTATAGCTGAAAAATGATTTCCATATAGGAAAAGAGGAATATCCAGTGTTCACATGGTGCACTATATATGTCTGTTGAACATGATTTTATATTGTATATTTAACCACAAGGACAAATGAACACGTTCAGTTGTGTATGTGATAGATTTGACTGTCTATTCTCATTCATTTTGAGGCTTTATTTTGTAGTCTAAATGATTTGAAAAGCTGTAGTAAGACAAGTTTTATTCTGGGATATCGTTCGGAGCCAGACTAGAATGCATGTTAGCATTTTGGAGCTCTTGATGTCTGTCAGTGAGCTCCACCAATCCCGACCCAGTCTCAGCTGTCATCATGACATTTCACCCTGTTTTTAGACAATCACATGACTAACTAATCCAGACTTATTGCAAAAGTGAGCACTTTTTAGTTTAGACCATGTCACATCCACTAACATGGAGGAGGTAGGATTCATGATCTACGTGACGGATGATGCTGAGGTGAGGTGTGTGTGTGTGTGTGTGGGGGGGGGTGATAAGGTCTCATATTGGTGGTATGCTCATGTGGTTTGCTGTGATGGCGTTGCAGCGGTGCAAGTAGGGATGACATGGTTGGTGTCAACAAAGTGGCATCGAGCTGCCCCACACACATAGCATGGGTGGTGCAGGAGTCCATGGGATTTAATGTTAGGAGTTAAGTGGCAAATGAGATTTAGGAGTTGCAGAGTGGAGTATTTTAGCACTAACTCAGCGGCATGGGGAAGCAGTCACTGGCCAATTAGTCTCTAGTCAGAGACTGGGCTGCGACGGGAAAAGAAAACCCAATGGCTCAGGGAAAGCCCAATGTTGTGGCAGGCGAGGGTCGAATCGGGTCCACTGACAGAGTTACTGAAAGTCAAGCCAGGAGCAAGAGATGGAGGTAATCTATTTGCAGTCAATTAGCAGTGGCTGTAGTAGCAGTGAGAAGGAAAGGTTGTAGGAAAAACACGATCACAGACCGCAACGCAGCATCATACGCAGCATATCTGCTGCGTGTTTTTAGATTACAGGAAAGCATTTTGAAAATATTCTTCTCTACAAAACCTTCTGTTGCCCTGAAATAACCAGCAGGCAGTTCTGAAATTCACCTTGACCAAAGCCAAAAATACTCATGATTAAATTTCTCCACTCAACGGTGAACCAGACAGTGTTTTTTCCTTCTATGATATGATTTCACAGTCAGTAGAGAAAAAAGGCGGAGTGTAATTCTCTGAGAGGCCATGAATAAACTGTTAATCGCAAAATAGGCTTGAGCAGGAAGCTGACCTTTACATTCCTGTTATTTCACGACAGACTGAAGCTTAGAACAGATTAGCATCTGAATGTGTCGAGATAACTCAGACAGGCTGTGCAGTTCCAGTTGTACCTTGGAATGTGGACGTGCTGCCTGACAATGCCACTGGGGTCTCACTTCGTCACTTCGCACTGGGTCAGACGGTGCAGTGGGTCATCCAGCAAATGCAGCGTTAGTGGTTCAAACAAGTGTCCTTGAGCAGAACACGGAACCTGTGGCTGGTCAAGGTGAGCGTGTCATGTTCTGTAATGGAGAAAGTCTCGGTCACAATGGTGACCTACAGCCATATTTAGATTTAGTGTGCAACTTGTCATTGTTGACTGCAGACTTACCTCAGACATTACTCAGACTGGATAGTAAATTATCAATGAGACCAAAGATTTCTAAGTCACCTTCATCAAGACAGGGGCAAGTTTTTTTTTTTTTTCCCCTTTTTCAGCTCAGCCCATAAATACACAACAGTTATTTAACAGAGGTTAAAGCCTTCTTGAAATTAATTGGATTTGGAGCATTTCTGTTCTTGTAACACCTGATAAACAGAACCAGAAACACAGGGCACTATTTTTAGCTGCTGCCTAAAGCGAATGCCTCCGTCCGTGCTTATTGTGAGTTGTGCGCCTCACTAACCAAACGCTGGACACGTGTTGCCACCGCACGTTCCTCTTTATCCACTTTGAATTGGCTCAGTGGAACATATAATTAAACAATGCAAATGTTGTAATACAATTTTTTTTTAAAATTCATCAATCAAACCAGCAACTACTTTCAAAATGTGACGCTGCAGCAGAAGTGGCTCAGTGCTCTGACAGGCTGGAGACAGGAAGTGTCTTTGATGCCACAGGTGTGTATTCATCCGCTTCCGTCTGACAGCTTGGCGCGTGACTCATTCAACGAGAACAGAGGACATAAACTCTGTGTTTCATAGTATGCGCCCTCGACATGTCATATGGTGCTGTGTGTACAGTTGGTGAACTCTAGTGATCAAGTCATGAACAAGCTGTGAGCCCGGCCTCGGGTCTGTTTCTCTCTGCTCCCAACTGTCATTTGCAATTCTATCAAGTCCCAAAGTGACATATTCCACCTTCTGTTCATCTCAGGACTGAATCACATTATGAAACTGTTGCTGTCCTGCACAGAGAGTTGCTGGAGATGATGGTGATGTGCTCACAGGGCACGTTCGAGTTTGTGTGACGTGTGTAACAGCTGTAAAAAAAAAAAAAATGTGATGACTCACCTCTCTGTATTCAGTCTGCCTTTCCTTCTCTCAGTCTGTCTGGGTTTGCAATCAGAATTCTGTTTGCAGCCTACAATGAAATAAATAAATATGTTTGGGTTTTTTGGAAGATGAAGGAGCTCACTGAAATTACCAGATTATTTCAAAAACGTTTATCCACGTTCGACTGATTCATATCAATGGTAGAAAGTTTCCTATAATTATGCATAACCACCACAGTAGTAGTTGGTATAGAGTGCATTCTGATTCTGATTCTGATTCAGATTTTAAGGGGCGTATTTGCAAATGTATTGAAATGTGAATCAGTTGAGCCCAGACATTGAATCAACACTTCTGTACCCACATCGGCTCTGTCTTTCCACAAAAGTTCTATCCTTTTTCAGAACAAATGGAAAAGAAACACAACAAGACTGTTTCCCCTGTCCATCCCATTTCTCCACCTGCCCTCTTTTTTTTATCCGGTGCGTTTCTTTCCAGCAGCAGACTCTTACTTTGGTCATTGCACCTGCTGCAGTCGTAAAAACCTGGTCAGAGATGATTCTTTGTTGACACTCGCCAGCAGTGGATTATAAGGGACACGAAAAGGAATCCCATAAGACATTGTTCAGTCGAGTCACGGCGGCAGGAACAGTGCAGATGGGATTCGGGATCTCCTCTGCCACCTGCCTCAGTCAGAGCTGCTGGACCCCCTGCGGATTCTCCGCTGACTCAAGAGTTTCTGAACTTCTTTGAACCAGGTAAATTCTGGCAGAGGTTTTATACACTGCGCTAAATGTTAGATTCGGGGTTTGAATTCGGTCCAGCGTCAATGTGCAATACTCGATGCTTTGACTATGGAAACACCAGGGAACGTGTGTGTTCTGTTGGTGAGTCGTCTTTGACCTTTCTTCCCAGCAGGTGTTTATACACTGCATTAGCATATTCTCAATATGTCAGCGGTATAACTGAGTGCAATCTGCCAAAACATGTCTGTAATTTCTTTCCCTGTGTAGCACCAACATAATATTTTGTTTTTACCATGTAGTTAAAATAGCGTTGTTTTAACTTCAAGAGTTCTGCCCCCCCCCCTTTACAAAGCAGTGGTGGTGAAATGCATTTCACAGATTCTAAATAATGCATGGGTCCAGAGAGCATTATCTTGATAAACCAACCGAGGGAGCAAAATCAATTGATCTTTCTATCAATTACCGATTTGTACTGTGCGGGGTTGCAGAGGGCAGAAACCAATCCAAGCCAGCAGTGGGAAAGTGGCAGGGGACTAGTCTGTCACGCATGCTCTAGTTATTGGCACAAGCCACATTCCCACAATGTAGATTGAGCAGCCCATCGACTAACCTGCATTTCTAGACTCTGATGAAAGTAGAACTCCCAGAGGAACCTATGCAGTCACACCGCGCAGTAAGATCTCAGTGATAACCACCGAACAAGTGTGTTGCCCGCAAAAAAAAAAAAGGCTCAATTCTCAGTTTTCTAAAATTCCTCTTGGGTTTTGCTTTGTTTTAGAGAACCAAACTTACTCAGCAGCTCGAGAGCAAATTAAAGAGAGAGTGGATGGTTGGATGGGAATGTGTAGTACACAAGCAGAACACAAGCAGCCTTGAAAAACAGAGTGGCAGGTTTCTCATGGGTCCTTGAAATCCTTGACAGTTTCTGAAAAAGAGAGATTTAAGTAACTGAAATAAACTTCAGGGACATTTAAAATGCTTCGCTTGATATATTTTGCTCCAAAATCATCGTCTATGTGCAATCTGTGGACTCTTTGCTCTGCAACTGTTTCTGTCTTTATTGCTCAACCAACGTATTAATATTAGCATGATGTTGATTTGCCAGGGAATGCAAGAGACCATAAAGTCTGTAATCACCCTAACACATTTCAACATGAAGCCCACAGACGCCTGAGCAGTGAGCAAATGCACTCCTATTTTTTAACTTAACGGGAACAGCTCCTCTTTTCATCTTCATGAAAATAATCCTATCATCATACAGACTCCACAATCAGGCGATTATATTCCAGCAGCCTATCAACGGTAGTTTTACCATTTTCACCAGCTGACGAAAACAAACGATGAGAAAAATAACACAGTTCTGAGTACAGCTCCGTGCAGCAGTGAATTCTTCATTGGAGGAAGAGTGAGAAATATCCACACATCTGTTATGACTTGTCAGCAGCTCTTCTGGCATCCGCATCTCTCTGTTTCCTTGTGCCATACCACAAACATTATTAGAGATATTAAGTCATAAGGCATCAGTGGCATTTATCTTTTACTTATCAGACAGCACCGATGGCACTGGCTTACTGTAACTGTCACAGAAGATATGGGTAAAGCAGCTTTGAGAGACTAAGACAAACTGTTCAAAGCAGTCTTGGGAATTAAAATGGTCTTGGATTTATGATGAGTTTGTTTATTTTTCATCAATAGACCTTTGATTTACAACATGAAAATATTTTTAAGAGTCATTTTCTTTCTTCATTTGATATTACCATCAGTTTTACTAATCTACCCAGTGCAGGTAAATTAATCTTGGTTTAGCTGTGCCATTAAAGTTTTTTTCTGGTGGATGAGAGAATGCAAAAAAAATGTCATTGTTGTCTTGAATAAATAAGACAAGTCACTGAATTTGAGGAAATTGAATCGGGAAGGTCATTGAGAATTCCTTGAATTATATGAAGGTGAAGGTGCTGGAACCCTGGCACGTGGACAGGAGGGAGACAGACTGACAGATGAGGAGGACAGAGGGGCAACGAGGCAGAGGGAGAGAGATGAGAGGAGCGGTGGCAGCAAACACAGAAAATCAGATGTTGAAAATGGAAAAAAGGAATTGAAAGAATGACGAGAGAGAAGGAATTAAGGGCAAGTGATAAGAAATATACAAGAGGACTAATTGAAAGCCAGTGAGGGAGAAAAGCAAGGTCTTGGCTTGGTGGAAAAGGGCATTGGAAAGACAAAGTGTGTGAGAGGGAGATAGAGTAGCAAAACAAATTAAGAGAGGAGGACAAACGAACGGGAGGTTGAAGGAGCGACAGAATGAAAGAGTGAAATCAGATGGAAATGCCTGTCTTGTTCATCCAGGCTGAAAGTTTATTCACAGTTTACAAGCTCATGGCTTTAGACAACCATGCTTTGTATGTGCATGCAAGTTTTCATTGGGCTGTGATACAGGCACAGAGGCAGCGTATAACGTGCTCATATCCTTCTGTCTGGTACACTGGTGCAGTGCATTCTTTCTTGGTCTCCATTAAAAATGCATGGTTGTACATTCTGGCCAGTGAGTAAAGGAAAATCTCTTTATACACAATCGATGTTGCTTTTAGACTCATAGTCAGATGACGACACATTTATGGAAGGTTTGTGCTCTGTTATATGTTTAACTGTTTAACTATTTCTGAACAGCTGCACAATCTCATCTGTCATAATGATTCCCATAAAAATGCACAGCGAGGTGTCAGAATGATATATAGGGTAGGTCCGCTACACAAAGGCTGGCATTCCTGCCAGACACAGCAACCACACAATAGGGGATTATGGTCAACACTGACACTGGAGAGCAGGCCCCGCGCAAGGCCCAGATGTCTGCTCCAAAGTGCGGCACAACATCTGTAAGGTGAGATGTATGGTGACAGTCTTCAGAGCTATGATCCCATTTATTTAGGCAAACTAGCTTAAAAAGATGGGGGCCAGATTTAGATGTCTTACAGGATAATGTTATGCAGGTTTATTTCTTCAGTTGAACCAAGAGCTCATAAGCAGACCCCATGGATTTTACTGCCGTTGAATTGGGATGCAGTTTATTGGTGAAATACCAAATTGCAAATGATGTTGTCTCAACAGCCTTTCTCTTGTCAATAGTCTATTGCTTGTCCTTCTTTTTTCTTGGCTGTAATAATGAAGGAACTGGCAGTAACAAAGAATTTTAAATAGAAAATATATCTACAGCATATACAGACCTGTCCGCCTGAAGGTCCTAAATAAGTCAAATCAAAGGGAAGGTCCTGCTATTAGTGATGTGTGCAGCAGCATGTGGGCAAAACAGATGAAGACAAAAGGGTGTTATTTTATGAGATCAATACAGCAATTTCACATTTGACACATGCATAGCTCTCATAACAGTGAGCAGTAAGAGCTTAAATGCTATTAGAATATTGACATATTGGGGCTTTGAGATCTGTAGATGTTAACCTGATAATTACACCTCTTTCAGTTTATTTTAGATGAAATGGAATATGCCTTGCTTTACCAAAAGGTTCTGGCTTTTTACAACCTGTTCTCTCTTTAAAAAAAAAAAGTATTTATTTTTTCAAATTAAGATTTTCTCAACATTGCAGATGATTATGTTGGTTGTGTCTTCGTCTTTCTGTGGAGAAATGAATAATTTACAAACCCTCATGCTACCTTACTACAGACAAGTCATTTTTATTTATCGTTTTAAATCAATTCAATGATTTTTGTTTTTATGAGCATTCAGAAACACACAGGAACACAGCAAGATTGTTCACAAACTGAGGTCCAGCAAAGATGTGAAATGGGTTTTAAAGGTTCAGTGTATAGAATTTAGTGACATCTAGTGGTGTAGTTGCACGTTGCATGTGAATACACTTCACCTCACCCATCCCTTCCAAAAACAAAGGAGAGTCCATGGTAGACTTCATTAGGTCAAAAACTCAAGTTTTGTTTTTACATTCTGGACTAATGTTAAAAAAACATGGTGACCTTGTAGAAAGGATTCCAGCCTAATGAAAACACAAGCAAAGAACAATTGGTAAAATTAAGATTAAACACATTTTACACATTTTACCGTCAATCTCTGCCAATAGATCCCTTAATCTAACCTTGAAAACAGTGGAATGCTCCATTTTCTTTTGACTGAGCAGCAGATTGATCTCTGTTCCATACGTGGTTCAAATCATCTCTTACTCACAGAAACTGCATGGATCAATGTCAAATCAAAAGCTATAAAATGAAATGAAATGTTCCTCAAAGTGCAATTTTAAGCCCTTCACTTTTTAACATGTACATGCTGCTGCTTGGAAATGTCATTGGGGAACATGGCATCCATTTCAATATCGATGCTGATGGCAGTCAGCTTTACGTTGCTGAGTATCCTGATGGCTCATGGCCACTGGACGCCCTTTAACTGTGAGTTAGATGTCAAGAGACGTACTATGTGTCATGACAATCGTTCTGAAGCTCAGAGGGGCAAACTCAAGACAATTTCTGCCACTAAAACCCAGGAAACAAGTGAGAAACCTGAGTCTCAATTAGAATGTTAAATATGAATGCATGTTTACTATTGATTTAATTTGCACAGTACTTTGTTTTACATTGAGTTTGATGGTTGATTGATGTGTACTCTTCATAAATTATTCAGGGCTGTAGGCTTGGACGCCCAAGCCTCACATCACCTATACCGAGTAGTGTTGTATAAATAAAAAGAAGCCATACAGGCTTCATCAATCGCTTTCTTCGGTGTGAAGGCAAATGATGTGATGAAGACATGATGAACGGCAGAGATAGCCGGATGATGCTAAGGCTGACAGGAGGATGAAACATGGCTCGGGGGAAAGTTTGGTCAAGGACTTTGGTGCGATTTCTCCAGTTTAATAGTGCATGTTTTTGCTACAAGTAAATGCTGGAAAAGAAAACGGGGGATGTGCTTTGGTTTGTACACTGAGCTGCTGTGAGCCAACAGCCCCATCTCAGGTTGGAATCTTCCTTGAATTCATTCCAGTGTCTTTGGGCATAGGTTTGACATATAAAGCTTTGAATATTTTCTCAGTGTTCTTTTGAAGTATTCGATGGGTTAATACTTAATTGCATCCTATTGGCCCTGCAGTACTGTATGTTAAGGCATATTTGTGTGCTGGTCTGGACGCGGATATCTTGCTCAATGAGAGCTGTGTGGTCACAGATTTTTTTTGAAATGAAAGGAATGGAACATATTTCTCAGGGTGTAGACGAGACCTTTGCCTCCCAGTCTCTCGAAACCAAGACATAATTAAGTGTAGGTCTGTTAACTGTCTTTCACAGTGTAATTCAATCTGTCGTCGTCCAATTACAGTAATGTGTAATCTGATTTTTTTTTTTTACCATAAGACATGATCTGATTACTCGTTGGGAGTTATAAACTTATAATTACAGTAATGCATCACCTGGGAAGCCTCATTGTGTGTGTGTGTGGTAAGAGAGACATTCAAGAGACTTTTTAATTGTGGAAGGGAACTTGATTAATTTCATTACACTTGACCTTCCAAACAAATCCAATATAACTGTCTCCTTGCTACTTACACAGCAATCATGGTGTGTTTGTGTCTGTACATGGGTGTGAGTGTGGGGGGGGGGGGGGGGTGGGGTGGGGGGGTGGGGGGGGGGGGGGGGGGGGGGGGGGGGGGGGGGGGGGAGTGAGTGAGTATGTATTGTCTTTGTGTGAGTGTGTGTTTTTGTTTACCTGACAGTCTGTGACTGCTTCAGTTTGTTGCCAGTAGAAGTCAAGTCGGGGTCAAGGTGACTTAGTGATTCAAAACAAGCTAATTAGCAGCTAACATAATTAGCTTGTCTAACAATTCAGGTGAAGGGGGAGAAGAGGAAATGACAGAAGACAATATAAAGGCACCATGTGCCCGTCTCTATGCGCCACTCCTCCCATTCCTTAATGAAATATGTGTCTCCTTTCTTCTCCTTATCATAATCAGTCTCTTCTGGGCATAGACTTCGAATTTAACCTCCTCAAAGTCAATTTACTTCCCTACCTCTCTCCCTCTCCCACCACCTCTGCTTTCCTTCTCTGTTTGAGGAATAGTGGGTGTGAGACTGTAGGGGCTGCGCGCGACTTTCCTCATCCCACCCTCATTTTTCTCCGTGTCACTTTTTCTCTCCCGTCTCGTGTCTCCCCCGCAACTTCCGTTGCCCTCTGCCTCGCTCAGTGGGGGAGCGTCTCTTCTTCCGGGGGTCAAGTGGAAGTGATGCAATCCTAAATCTGTCTGTAGCCTCGCTCCTGTAAACACCAAAGGATGCATCGGCAGAAGAAGCCTCACATAACAACAAACACAAGCTTGCCTTTGCTTGCTCTTGAAACTCTGTCTGCTGAGAAAGGTTAGAGTTGAGAAACAATGCGGAATGGACCTGGAGCTGAAGTGGTTGCTAAGCTCGTTTCAAGGTTATGAAACATTTAAAATAATCTTTAAAAAACATGCTACAGCAATCCTGGCCTGATTAGACCGAGGGCCGGTCTGTTGTGGAACAACAGGGCTGTTTCATAACTTGACCATTAGCGTACACATACACAGTTAACCACCGACTTTGACCATGTTTAAAATGTCAGCTTGTGCCTCAATAACCTGAAGGGGAGAAAGGAGGGTGTGAGGGAGAGGAGGACAAAGAGGAGGTCTGCAGAGTCATTGTTTGAGTTTCCTCTACGTCATGGAGCTGCAGCATTCAATCAAGACTCAGTCAACATTTATTGAGTGGCCCGTTACCATCTTAGGTTGTATGTATTATTTCCCTGAATTATTTTGAAATGCAATAATATTAAACTCCAGTCAGATGTGTTAATAAGGGAACAGTTCAGTGTGGATTGCACTAGTATTTACATTGCAAACCCAACTTGGTAAAAACAATGGCACTATTTTCCATCACTTCCACTGTGCGTTGTCTGAATATTAAGCATTAAGGCAGAACAAACATGGAGGAGAGTGAATGGTAATTCTGAGCTGTGGAATAATTCTGACCTGCTGACACACAAACAATGAGTTAATGGAAGCAATAACCTCGGTTTCATGGACAAAATTCTATTTTGCAAATCATGGCACAGACAAGGCCTCCCTATAGAATCATGTCCAGTTGTATGGAGAGAAGATAAATTACAGATTTTATCAGTTGGCAAACTCCTGTCTCCCATGTGAATGTCTAGAGTCCGATATGAAACCTAATCATCCACATCTGATCTGATCTGTGCACATAACTAAAAATTTCCACAATCATCCAATGTGTCCATAAGGTCCTGGGCTGTGAGATTGAGCGTGTGGTAAAAGTAATAAACATTGGTTTGTTACCTTCAGAAAGTTCTTACAGATTAGATTAGAGATACATTAATCCAAAACCCGAATATTATAAAAGAAAGTCAGACATGCAGAGGATTGGATTAGGGTTCTTAGAGCTGAATGTCAGACCTTTTCACAAGCAGTATTTTCTCTCACTTTCTTTAAAATGATTAGTTCTTTTACAACATCTGTTCAGAGAGATGCCTTCTGGGGGAAGCCCAGTCACACACAAACCATCAAGCCTTCCCCTTTCCTGAACCAGACATCCTGTGTTTACTGTAATTAGATCTCAGCGAGAGAAAAGGTAGAAACTTCACTGTGTTGTTTTCTTTCTCTTCTTCAGAATATCCGATTCAAAGCTTTTTAGGCCATGACGGCAGAGACACGAGAATGTTCTGGGCACTCGTGGTTACAACTGAGGCTGACCTGTTTTTAGCAGATGTCTTAATTTAGAAGGCTGTCAGACTTCATGCACATGGGCCATTAGTCCAACGCAGCAGGGACCTTCAGAGGTCCCTTTGAAATGTTTGATAATTAGTTGAGGGGCCATGAAAGAGAGAACCAAACTGCACACCTAACGTTTCATGCCTTCAAGGAAATAGTCCATTGAAAATTAGAATTGATTATATTCTCAATTCAGAAAATGAAAAGAAAATAATTCACTGTTTGTTGCTGTTGACTGTTTTACACCATAGACTGTAACGAAGATGGATTCCACATCTCCACTTCCTTGAAGCCAAAATATCCCAGAAGGCCGGCGGTCCGAGGGCTCTGAATGTGCCGCGGAACCGCTTACCTTTCATTTCCATGCTCGTGTTGACAGATTAGAGCTGCCACACTGGTTACGGTTCAGCTGTGGTTCAGCTGCAGCAGCTTTGTTGCTCTTGTAGAGATCTGAGGTCTCGTCAGTTTTTTCGGTAAAGTTGTTTTACAGGTTTCAATGCTTTAGTTTTGAAGATGGCACACACACATATTTAAAGGCGTGGTAGATGCTTGTATAGTGTTGGCATATATTTAATATATAAAATACATTTGTGGTTGGAAAAAAAGAAAGGAAAAGGGTTCATGGATAATGTTCTCATTTACGTAATGTTGATGTACAACCAAGTGCTTAGGTCTTTTTTTTTGGCCCCGTGTTCTTTTCAAACTCAAACACACGCGCATGCAAACACTCTTGAAAAGAAAATGTGTCGACAGGAAGTGTCCTTGCTCTCTCAACCTTTACCTCTTCAGATACGTTCTGCACACACTGTTTGCCACGAGTACTTTTATTCAGGCAGATATTGGAGTTACAGCAGAAAGCTCACAGAGGATAACATTATATTAGAAGTTAACATAAACAAAATCAGGTGATGGGCAGGAAGCTTTCTCTCGCTCACTCTCCTTCTTTCCTTAACACACACACACACACGCACACATACTGTGATCTAACACTCACAAGTCAAACGGCGATGCTATCAGTCATTTTAATAGCATAAAACCAAACTTTGCAGCACTACTACCTTTTAGTTTGTACAGTGTCCCATTCACTACCGTGGAGGAGGCAGGGTTTATGACATGAATTGCAGCCCGCCACCAGTGATCACAGAAGCTGAAGAACCTAAAGGTCATGTGCACCTTCTGCATCTGAAGAGACTTCCCTTCAGGGACATTCGTTTTCATGAGGGCCTACATCGCTTTCTAATAATTAGAAAATCAGATAGGACCTTGATTGTGTTGTGCTTGAAAGGGGTTAAGGACTTGAGTAAGCATATTGATCACCGTGATTGTATATTGACTCATGAAATACCTTTTAATCTACTAAAAGACTGTTTCAACTCCATTAAAAACCTCTGCCTGCTCACCCTGCCTGTATCAGTTATGGGTGACAGGAGATAATCGTGGATCCTTGAAAACATCAAGATTGATACTTTGTGACTCTGCAAGAAACATTTGAAGCTGATAATAAGGTCGATTATCATGATGCAGTGAGGTGTCCAATAGACAGTGTTAGATGGCTGGTTCTGACTGTGCCTGAATGCAGATTGGGCCAATAAACTACTGAGCTAATTGAAAATGTAGTTTCATAATCAATGAATCATTAAAGTAATTTACGTAGCCAAGGTGCTAAAAGTAATTGCTAAGTAGGCGTTGATAGTTATAGCCCTAATTACAAACATCTGCAAACAAATGAATAAAAAGAGACAGAAACACGATGAAGAGAACTATGGGTGGAGGACACCTGAGTGTGCCGGGTTCAATAACTGAGGGTGCTGTGTCGACGTGACTTGGCATTGCACACGGAGGACAGTAACATGGGAAGTGGTGGTATCGTCTTCTCTAAAAGATCCAGCCTGAATTCAGGAATCGCTGTCATGTCGTCCATCTCTTTATGTATGGCCACTTCCTCCTCAACATTTTTGCTTTGCAGGTTTTGTTTGTGACAGCCACAGCAGCATAAATGTGGTTTAGCACGAGAGGAAAAAAAAAAAAAACATGATCAACTGGAAATACATTGAAAGAGACATCAATGTCAAATGCTGACTAAGAGTTGATCTGAAGGATTTGCACAGCATTAACACCACAGCAGTGACAGTTTATCAGTCAGATGTGATGCCAGAAGAGAAAAATACCCAGGGATTACCATGTTTAGGTAAATAAATTCCACTTCAATCATCTGGAATACAGTCAGACGCGAGGCAGGTAGACGTGCTGCAGGACAGGAAGACAGATGATCAAACAGACAGGCAGACAGATGCGCTCAGCTCAATAGAAATTGACAATGTGTGCAACCTCTGTGGCAGGTCAATAGCCTTTCATGGATTGGAAATGAACTTCATTTAATGAGATGCGTGTGTGTGTGTGTGTGTGTGTGTGTGTGTGTGTGTGTGTGTGTGAAAGGGTGGGGGATGTATCAGAGATCGAGCGAGACCACAGAGGAATGAAAGGAGAGACATGCACAGAGATAAAGAAAAAAGACAAAGGAGAGATCAGGAAGACACAGAGACCCAACAGGGAGGTGCATGCAGAGGTGCTGCAGAGGAAGAGTGGAAGATGGACTAAAAAAACCTGGCAGGCCAAAACAAAACGAGATGAAGAGGAACATGAGAAATGAGAGAATGGAAGAGGAGAAAGACAAAAACCTGGACAACAAGAAAGTGATAGAGATCAATAGAGAGAAGTGGGCAGTGTGGAGGAAGAGTGACAGAGGCTGAAGAGATGAAAGGCTGCCTGCTCATTTGTTCCCTAACTGGAGAATTGAAATTGATCCCAGAGACAAGTGTGTGTCTCTTTGTGCTTCTCTCGCTCTCTGTGTGTGTGTGTGTGTGTGTGTGTGTGTGTCGGTGGCACTCACGTCAGGGAAATGTTTAGTGGTGCATGGTTGTGTATATCTGCAGGAACTGAGTGCAGTGTGTGTGTGTCTGTTCATGGTTGAGAGGGAGAGTCAGGCTGTCAAGCTGATTGCTTAAATAGTTAGAGGCAGACTTAGGGAGTTTGTTCTGATACTATTTGACAAGGGTCAAATATATTTCAAGTGTCGGTTACTGCTGCGTCACATGTTGTACCACTTGACTGAGAAAAGCAGGTCTGAGGAACCTCTGGCCCCCTTCAGTCTGAGACATCTCAGAGAAAAAAAAAAACATCGATTATATAAGGTATCATAAAAGCTATTAATAGCAAGCATCATGGTGAGTGCCAAGAAAAGGCAGTGGATGCATAGCGTTGCACTTACCACATGAAAATGAGAAATGATTGTTTTGTTGAAGTGAAAGGGAAGCCAGATTTCTGAGTGGGTGGTGATACTTGTGCAACGATGCCAATCAGTAAACTGAGCGTGAATGCTAGTAGCTGCGTTAGTGAAGTCTCCACAGCCCCTGCTAGCACAAAAGATTTGACTCATTAATGAAAGTATTGATCCGTTTGTGGTGATCAGTGTTGATAGTGTGCCGACAAACAAATAAACTTGTGATCTTTTGTTGCGGGACTTCAGTTGAGAGGGGAGTCTGAGTGTGTGCTCTTACTTTTCCCTCAGGTTCTAGGGTCATTTAGCTTTGCATTTCTATTTTACTCCAGTAGAGTTTAGCTGGAGACAGAGCAGGATTTGACGTGGCTGCATCTATAGCTATACAGTACACCAGTGTCTCGGAGTGCTGAAGGGGCAGTTCTAGTTCTACATCCTTGCACAGTCACCAAAACATTATATTTTTTATTAGGAACAAATTTCCCTGCCTGTTGCTGAAAATTTTTGTTCTGACATCAGATGCCTGAGCAAAGAATAGCAGTTCCTGACATTGCACCAAAGAGGTTATTTTGGCCTGTGTTAGATAATGTAGTGCATAGCCCCCATGAATTTAAATGGCCCTTGTTGGGTAAAGGATTGTTAAAATGCATGTCCCTTTCTGAATGTTGAAATCCAACCCTTGCCTTGGACGGATTAATCGGATTACATGAATATTGTGTGTGTGTGTGTGTGTGTGTGTGTGTGTTTGTGTAACCATATTTATGATTCAAATCAAATTCTCCATCACATTCTGGGCTGAAGGCTTTTTAATTTTTATAAAATGATAGAAATTTCTCTGATGCAGACAAATTCAGCAGGGGCATTGGAAATGGACTGGAGCTATTTATAGACATTAATAGCTCCCCACAACACCAAGCACCTGGTGGTAATAAAACCTAAATTCCTAAACATCCGTCTCTTCTCACCCGTCAATAATGCATGAGCCAGGTGTGGCCATGTTTCCTCTGCTGTATTATAAGGCTGTTGCTTTCATTTAGCCTTTTGGACTTCTTCCTGACTGAAAGAGAAGATGGAGAGAAAAGATATTCTCATTCAGCTCAGCGATTCACACTGCAATCACAGGGAATATGCAATTAACGGGAGAAGCCTTCGGTCAATAGCACGCTGTGTGTACTCAAACATCTCCGCTATCCTCCAGTCTAACCTCGTTCACTCGCTCTTATCCGACTCCTTCCCTCAATTCCTCCAGTGTCCCCTTCGCTTTTGTTGATTACTTTCTCAACTCTCCTTCCTAATACCTAGTTAATGCCTAGATCATGGAAGGAGCCTCTGCCTTCCTCCTCCCCTCCTCCATCTGCAAATAATTTCTTCTTCAACTGCATCTCATTTTTCCCCTATCACCACCATGGCCACTCCCCACACATCCTCTCTTCTTAACAGTACCTCTCTCCATCCCACCACCATTTTCATCATCATCATCATCATCATCATCATCATCACCTGTTCTCTGTACTCCACCACTCCCCCTCCCCCTCTCAGTAATTTGATGGCATCCTAACCAGCAAAGTTCCTCTCCCCAGCATTTCTGCGCCTATTTCTTTCCCCACCTTTTCTCCTGAGTGCTGTGCGATTGCCACAGAGCTACTAAATATCTCCAGATTTCTTGAAACAATTCTCTGGATGCCGCTGTTTTGTCTGTAAAGTTTCTCTCCCATTCATTTTCAATGAGCCCGCTCAGAGTTTGGCTCTGAATGACATCACTTAAGAGATCTTTGTACACATTTAGAAATGCATTCCTCTCCTCCGACGACCTAATCACTGACATAATCACTGTCTCATCAGAGCCATCGCATTTCACCTTTTCCATCCTCCTCCTCCTCCTCCTCGTTTCTGCCATTCTTCTGTCAATCCTGTTTTTTTTTTTTCTTTCTTTTGAACACTCTTGACAGTTTTTCATTTCTTTCTTTCGGGGCGTTCTTCCCTTGTAACCCACTAACCTGCTTTCATGTCGTGACAGTAATTACGAACAGTCAAGTCAAAGAACAGATTGTTTTCCCTGAGTGGTGACAGTCGTGTGGTGAAAGTGCGGCAAAGTCATCTGTTCCTGACAGCAACAACCACAATGAAATCCATTATAAATATTAATACCAACAATCCGGCTAATGTGAAATGTGGTTTTATTTCACAAAACAAAGCAAGATTAACGAATTGAGGCCATTTAAACTGTGTAACTGCAAGGTAAGCAACACATTTCAGAGTAACATGCAAACAGTCAATCTGAATAACGTAAGTTTCTCCTGTTTACCCAGCAATCATATTAAATCACTCAAGTGCACTGGGACTTCAAACATGGTGGTAAATCTTCCCTTCGGTTAATTAAAGAGTCATATTTAAAGTCAGCAGGTGTCTCCAAGGTTGATAAGTCACCGTGGGCTCGTTTTATTGCTGTGGAGATGAAGGGAACGTAAAAGAGACCGGAGTTTTAATCAGGCAGGCAGATGTTTTTGTTGAGAACTTGCTGGAATCACCAGGGACTTCTGTTCTAGTCTTCTCCGCATCACACACTGTATCTTCTCCATTACCTTTCCCTCTTGGTTCCTCCTTTTTCTCCTCCACCTTGTGTTCCCTCTCAACTCTAACCACCTCTGTCTCGTCTCTGCTCTTTCCTACCTCAACTGTGATCTGTTTATTCATACAAATTCATTTATTTCTCAAATTCTATCTCTGACTTTTCATTTTCCAGACGCATTCTGTCTGTGTTGTCTCTCTTAATTCAATATTTCCCCCCCTTTTGCCTTTGACTTGTTGACAAACAAGGTTGACTTGTTTGTACTTCTATCTTAGTTAGGACACAGCTCAACAATTTCTTGAGGACCGTGGAGTCAATTGACACTTGAGTCAATTAAGGGTCTCCTCCTCTGACCCCAACTCAGTAACATATACTGTCAGCCAGTACGTCTCATGGGGATTCAGACATGAGAAGAAAAGGCAGTGAGGTCTCATAGTGCTCCTGTCATCTGGGTATGAGTTGTGAAGTCCCACAGCACAGCTCGCAGTCCAACGCGGAATGCATTATGCCTGGGTGTCGATGATGCTGTGGTTTAACTGCAAAACAACTTACCCTTTTCACTTCCAATTTTAAAAACTATTTTCTGGAGTTTCTGGAGGGCATGGGTGCTGCCCGAAATCAACCCTGTCCTCACAGATGCGGAAGAATTTACTTTCTTTCCCTTGACAACCACCGCTGTGCAATAAAGGGCAAAGTCACACTTACAGGGACAGAACAGCAGAGCTGCCATTATTGGACTTTGAGCAGAGTCAGATTTACGTGATTCATGACGTGAATCATTTTTTGCTATTCTTGGCACTGCATGTTTTTTATTCAAGCTAAACAATTCCCACTTCTCAAGTTTTCTGCCTTTTCTCGAGTCTGTAATATCCTACTCTGAAAATCAATTATTTTCTCTAGCACACTAGGCAAGTCTCGTTTTAGGGGGCTCAAAGGTGTTGTGATGCTTTCGAGTTTTGTTTTCCAAATTGAGATCAAACATTTTGATTGATTACAGAAAATATTACTGTGAATGTTATTCGTAATGATCACCTTTTACATTTCTCATAATTACTGAAGACACCAGTAACCTGTTTTGCATTGATGCTCTGGAGCAGCGTGCAGCGCTCTTTGCCCCTCTGTGGCTAATTTAGCCAAGAGTTGTTTTGTTTTTTAATCTGATGAACATAGGTATTACTGCTGATATGCTAAAAATTAAGCAAATAGACCTAGTGTCTATAAAAAACGAAACCGATGCTGGGTCCGATGCCCATGGGCAAGTTACGTAATTGCTATAAAACTGCTAACTCTGACTGTAGCAGCAACTATATTTAGACAATGAAAAGGAAAGAAGGAGAAACTCTTCACTTGCCTATTTGTCTGACTTGACAAATAATTGTTTACATCATTTATTAATTTCTTATTGGTCCGATGTGAATCTTTTGTTGTGATCCTATCTATTATTGTGGTTCCTCAGATAGCGTTGCATGATGCGTTATTTTCTCTCCATATTCATGATATTTACCTCTGGAGCAGTTTATTAATTCAGTAGTCTCTGATGTGGAGAGAGGATTGAACTCGGTTGGAGAGGATTTGGCCACGAATGTAGGCCTCCTGTGCTTCACATAACATACTTTTTAAAACATCTGGGGTTTCATTAGTTTGCATATAAAAAGCTATCCGGGATCCTATAAATTCAATATGTATTCCATTTGATAGGAAAGTATTGTCCATTTGATAGGTTCCGGATAAACACTATCTGTTTGGGACATTTTTTGCAGTTATATATTTAAGTCATTTAAAGTCTATGAAAGAAATGATCAATTCCTGCAAAAGAATTGTGCGGCTGAGAGCAAGAAGACGATTTCTGTTAAGTTGTATTTATGTCTCTCCAACATTCTGTTGCATTAGCTGCGTTTTAAGGGTTCCAGCTTAGTGTGGCTGAATGAGATGGAGTACACCGTTTGTTTGAAGTAATTCTGGATCCATCACAATGTTAACATCCCTTCACAGAATTAGGTGTGAATGGAAAGTAGCACTGAGCGAGTTCTCCACATCGTGGTTTGTGCCACCTATGTTTCCATTCATCATTAATCCTGAGAATCTGCTTGTTAATCTCACATGGGTCTGGTTACATCCACTGGGTTAATGATTTAGGTTTCCATTATTATACACATTATTCTGGTATATATATATACTGCATCATATATCGGGGTAGCAAAGTGTTTTACAAGCATTTAAGTATTCAAACCCTCACTGCTGCTTATTTGTGAGGGGGAGCAGCACTGAAGATGAGCATGGCAAAAGATTGTTTAAAATCCAGAATTCATTACACATTACACACATTACACAACGCCCCCCAGTTATCCAGCTGACTGTTGAACAAACTGCAATATTCCCCCTCCCCCTTTGCACACCTGTATCACTGATCATAGGTGTGGTTGTTAGAGGTGGATGGAGTCATTGAGCTCATGGGATTCAAAGGCAGCGAAACACAGAACTATAAATAAATGCTGTGTGATTCTTTTCTCCAGAGCTGCTGGTGAGCTGTTGTCAGGAGGTGAATACGGCATAATCAAGAAAGCTCAGTTTCTCTGCCTGTGTTCTTATATTATCTTCTGCATGTATAGAGTGATGTTTCTTTATCTGTTCCCTTAATTAATAGTTACACTTCTTCCACATGTTTTAAAATTATATTATCGACTATTTTTAAGGCATGATAGAAACCCTAAGCCTAACTCTAAATGCAACTTTGACTTGCAAGATTGTAAACATACTGTATATGAATGTTGAAGAGAGTTTTTACACAACTCGTCTTCCATGCGTTGGCTCTTGTGTTGATTGTGGTTTCTGTTGTTGCTCAGAATCTCTTGAGTCTGTTTTTTTGTGAGTTGGAATATTAAACCTCTGGTCCTCTGTGGTCTGAACTCTAAAACCCAAACATGTTGAACTTAAAAGCTGTTGGAGGCATGGAAGCACTTGCTTTCATCGAGGATGAGAAGAGTAGAAGACAGAGGTCTCCAGTGGAAATTCTGCCTTTTGGATCTTTGGGGAAAGGATTTTTGGAAAAAGGAAACATTGGGGTACCCTGAGATTGATTATGGCTAACCTTTTAAAATACAAGCTCTAATTAAGCACCTGTGTGTCACTGTCATCAGAAGGAGCAGCTGCAGAGAGTTTTGATTAAAACCAACCAACCTTATTATTATTATTATGGGGTTGTGATACATCGACAGTCACTCATTTCATCATCAAGTAACCTGCAATTTATATGTGATGTATTTAACTTTGATTTACCTTTAGTACTGTGGTTATTGAATACTTGCAGGCACCATTTTCAAAACAACTAATTTATGTTCCCCTCACCAGTCATTAAAGGAGAACACACACAGATCATAATGTACTTGCAGTCTCTGCATAATCAGGTCAAAAACAAAGCAAACAAGCTGCAGTGGAAGGAAACAGTGTCTCCCTTCTGCTTTCAAATAACGTCAGTGCACACAAAGGTTTGCAATATCTTTGTCCACCCCACTCTCTGCTGCTATAGGTTAGCATTTCCCGGCAACCTCAGTGTGAATGAGAACACTTTTCCCCTCCTTTGTCTATTCACAATAGAACACACAACCCTGGGTGATCATTCATTAGTACTGTGTACATATACTGCGTATGGTTTCCTCAGACATAGACTATATGATTAAAGCCCCACACTAACTCTACAATAATGCAGATCGAAATTTACATCTCCAGCCCGTGCTTCTTCCAGCTGATATTATAGCGCAACTATCTGCATTCTCTCTCTGCATTAATGTGTTGTTCCTGCACAATTACAGCAAATACGGTTACATGCATCAGAGTGCTCATTCTGTTCCGATTCAGTTCATTTGAACTTCCAATTTAGGATTTTCCGACCTCACGGTCCGTTGTTTCCTCTTGTCGCCTGCAGTTCATCTTTGACCAATAGATGGCAGGCTTACTACACACAGCCGTAGAAAAGAGCTGTCCATGGTGCTGAATGCATGCTCCCCTCAGCGTCTGGGTGGTTATCAGACTGGATGACTAATGGTTTCACAATCGCCCAATCAATTTATCTACCAC